>LR812541.1:29597885-30260385 GCA_903798195.1 Danio kyathit
TGTTGAGGTTAGAGAATGGCTAGCAACAGATTTGTCTGTGTGGACTCATTAATTACATTATTTAATGTGATGATAAGAGAACAAGACATTTTATCCTTTTTGTGTGCAAATATCTTTCATTTTGCACACACACACAAACACAAATGGATAATTTAGGTATTTTTGCCCACACACAGAGAGTTTGCAACAAATTTATAGGTAACACTTTCGTTTAGGTCACAATTCATGCTATTAACTACACTATAAAAAATTATATGATTAGTTAGTCCTGCCAACTTATGTTTTTAGGTCATTCTAACTTATTAAACTAAGTTAATCATGTTCTAACTTAATTATACAAGTTACGCAAGCTGTTTTAAATCAGCTTAACATAATATAAGTTCAATGGACTCATAAGGTTAATTTAATTTAGCTTAAGATTTAATGTAAGCAGGATTTTGACAGTGTACTGGCTTATTACCTGCATGTTATTAAAATATTAACTGTTCGTTAGTAGTTACAAAGCATGATCTTATTCTGTATCCCTAATCCTGCCCAAAACCTAACTGCTAATTAGCAGTTTTAGTAAGCTAGTAGTGTTAGTTAATGGTTTGTTAATACAGTGAATCGAGTTACCACATATTATTTTCAATTTATTGGATTTTTACAAGTTAAATGCAACATACAACACAGTACAGAAGATCTATCATCACCAAATATATTCCCCTATACATGCCCTAAACTAGGCTGCACAATATATTGTTTGAGCATTGATATCGCAATGTGTGTGTCAGCAATAGTCACATCGCAAGATATGCAATGTAGAGTTGGAGCTATATTTGACCATAAAGCTAAGGTCAAAACATGTGAGATTTGTGGATACACAGGAATTGAGTTTGAGACATAAAGTGCATAAAGTTGAGTGCATAAAGAAGTCTAATAAAGATGAATTGTATTAAATAATTTATATGAGGAAGACTATGCAATGTTATTTTATGCTTGATTATATTGGCAACCTATCTGTACAGTGTAAATCTAAGTTGATGCATCTCTTAAAGATAGGATGGAAAATTGTTGGGCATGATGAATATTTTAATCCTCAAGTTTTATTTGAGAATAGTGTCCTTAATCAGGTGGAAAGGATTCTGAATGATCCAACTTATTTTTGTTTCCAAATTATGAACTGCTTCCCTCTGGTTGGAGATATACAGTAGAGTCCCTTAGAGTGGGTTAAACCGATATAAGAAATCCTTTGTACCCGTTTCAGTGGGTTTATTTAACAAGAGTTACCAATAATTATAATTATTGTAACTACTGTATTTTGTATTGTTTTTATTGTTTGTTTTATGGAATGTCTGCAGCAATATGGTGATGCCCATTACAAATTTCCTGTCAAGGACAATAAAGTTTACTACTATTATTCAATTTCTGTACCCGAATGCTGTCAAACTTTCTCCAGAAAACCATGAAGCAATATTTATTTCACTTTAACATTTGCTCCATTGTGTTTATTTATGACTGTAGTTTGTTTATCATTTGTAATACGTATATAATAAATGACATCAGATATATTTATATTTTACTTCCCTACAAATAATCCCAATCAATCTAAATTAATGACTTTCCAAATAGAGCTGTTTATATCATCTGGTGAATTTGTATTTCTATAGCAGTATATATTGCAGTGAAAACAAAATGTTGCAATGTCAAGTTTGTCTAATATTTCCCAAATCTCCAACCCATAGTGCCACAAGTAAACCATGAACACAAACAAACAAACAAACAAACAAACAAACAAACAAACAAACAAACAAACAAACAAACAAACATTGAAGGTGTTATCTAAACATTTATGTCCTATCACTCCTCATAATTATAGAAAAAACATTTATATTTATCAGAAGATCAAATTACATTTCATTAAACAAAGAAACACTTATTATCACTGTTTCTAACACAATCTCATGGCAATTCATTATTCGTTTTTGATTTAGTGGCTACTTCGTATGAAATCATATGATCTCATTATTACAATTTAGTATGATTTTCTTATCCCCCAATGGCGGTTGGGTTTTAGGGGTGGGGTTTTGTGCTATGCCTCCTTTAAAAGTCCTTGTACAACTGAACTCAATATAGCCACTTAACTGACAGAACGTAAAATGCTTACATTTTCTCGTGAGATCAGGCTGCAATTTCTGATCAAGTAAATTGGTAATATACAATGTATTGAATCTTTTCATTTATATTTCACAAGCAAAGGTATTTAAATTCTTGCATATTTCAGGTAAATATTAAATTCTGAATGACAGATGTTCAATATATTTTTGGACTTCATGGTTTCTAATGAAAAAAAAAAAAACGTTATTGCTGCTTCATAATAATCATGGTCCAATCTGTGCTGTGGTTGACTTGCTGTGGACTTCACAGACGGACAGTGCCTTAACAGAAGTGTGCACTGTCAACAGCCGTTATCATCTCTATCAACAGGCACCAGGCCATGCATAAAAGAAACCTGCTTACTCAAAACAATTCTGCTGAGTGTCCTCTCCTGATTTCACAAGCTATGTGACTGGAAGAACAAGTATATAAAGCGGCAGAGTTCAAAATAAGGGCTTTAAAGATCACAGCTATGCAGTTTTACGTAGAAATAACAGGCTCTATTATCCAACAGTGATATCCCAGCAGGCCATGGGTTGAGTGTCAAGTTACACACTCGGTCCTGTGGGCGCAGACTCCATCTGTGGTTGAAATATCACATTACACTTGAGGTAGAGTTTCTAAAGACATAGGTCTACATGTAATATATATTTAAAACAAAGCACAATGTAAAATTTGTAATTGGCTATTTTACCACAACACCACATTAACCACATTGCAACTTAATTCCAAAGAGATATAATTTTGCATTGAAAAAGAAATTCTAACTTGACATTAAAATTCTAAAAAGCTTGTGCTTCCTGTCTCCCACAGTCAAATGCATATAAATGGAAGTCTAAAGCTTAGCAAAACTTGCTATTCTAGAACACCAAGTGTATAATTTGATTGAAAAATGACTCTTGAGCCACTTCATATAAGTGAATCAAATCGGTGTATTCGAAATCATGAACAAACGATTCTTCTGAGCAGGGGCGTTGCTAGGGTCGAAAGGGATAAGGGGCTTAGCCCCAAAGATACCTTGCAAAATATTGATATTCAATAGGCTACTATTTTGATATCAAAAAATTGTATCAAAAATAGTAAAATAAAAATCTATATGCTAGAAATGTGTTTACTTCAAATTTCTTTAGAGGGAGATTTTTTCTTCAGTTTTTCTCAAAATAGGGTGATGTGGGTATTGTGACACTTTAAATGCATGTAATGCCGGTTTCGTTCATACTGGGCGCTCTTGAGCAGAAATTCCATATATGCCTCACAAAAGTAGTAGAACATTCCAGGAAATCCCTAACATGGATGAAGGCATCCAGCTTGCTGTAGCTGAATGAATGAAAATAAGATCTGAATAATAAAAAAGCTTTAACTGACCACGACTGTGACAAGAAATGGTCTAAATGTGTTCTTCCAGTCATCTTAGGTACTTTCCTAAGAATAAAGTCGATTTAAAATCCGATGCTGACATAGCATGTTACAGTAGAACATAGCTATAAATTAATAAGCTAGATGCATGAATTCACTGTGATTTAACTATTACAGGAACAGATGTGGTTATATCATATCTGAATAAATATGTCTAGATATCTATGTCATATCTAGTACAATTTATGTTTTTCTGAACCTGTCTTATTATCTGAGAATATTATCTTGTTATTCTGGAATGTTGACTGACCAATCAGAATCGAGCATTTCAAAGAGATGTGTAATAAAGAGCATAAAAACACACCGAACAACCAGTGAAGTTTGATTTATGAATAAATGACATATGAACTGATGTTTTTAAGCAAATCAAAATAAATCCACTTAGGTGCACAAGGAGTAAATTCAGGGCCAAACTTTAAATTGACCTTTTAAATTTACCAATAAATAAATAAATAAATAAATAAATAAAAGAATAATCTGTATTTTCACATTTTAGCTGCACTATTGACAAATGCTTTGGTAATACATACACTGTAAAACCTGATAAGTTAAGTTAACCCAAACTGTTTGAGGAAACCGACCCAGCAAACTATTTAAGTTTTGAAACAAATGGCTTGAGAACTAAATATGGTGTCACATACACGTGTTTATATCATCAAACTTTCAGAGTATTAGTAACTTAAACATTTTAAGTTTAGTTATCAAATCACTATTAGTTCAATTATCTTCAAAAATTAAGTCCAAACAACTATAAAGCTACTCAAATGGTTTGGTATTTTCTTCTAGCATTATAGTTAACACAAAAAAATTTAATTAATTAATTCATAACTCAATCAATTAGAGTTCTGCTTGATATAATCAGTTTATGAGTTACCGTAACTCTTTTTCATTGAGTTAAAGTAACTTTTAAAAAAAATTACTCAAACCCTTTACTCAAAAGTTCACAGCACTCCTTAAGATTAGTTTTTGAACTTAAATGGTTTGTTGCAAATCGGTTTTCTCAAACGGTTTGAGTTACTTTAACTTTTTGGGTTTTACAGTGAATAATATTGTAAGTTTAGGCTGTTAGAAATGCATCTGTCGGACAGTAGCTTGAGTTGAGAGTAATAACTGAGCTGGAGATTGAGTTGCAGGAGCTCCAAATGTGAATTTACTTTTATTAACAAAAACCTGTTCCATTTGTGAGAATTTCACCAGCCCCATCTTTTATAAGGATTTCTGTAGGTTTCTTCAAATCAAATTTAAGACTTTTTAAGACCCTTTTAAGACTATTATGAAATAAATTTTAGACTTATACAAGGCTAAATGCCAATGATTTTTTTCTAATGGCCCGGTTAGTTCTGTAAATAGTTTTTGTATTAATGAAAGATAATGTAAAGGGATGTGTTGCTTTAGTTTTCTTTCCCTGATTAGAGAATGTAATTTAGAGAAATTGCTGTAAAAATGTCCAACAGCTGTTGTGAATGGTCTCTCTTTGCAGTAAAAAAACTTAAATATAAAAAAAAAGGTTTTGAGATGGATTATAGGTGATTGGACATCAGCCAGATTGGGTAGCTTTACTTTGACATAAGAAAATTAAGACCCGTTTAAAATTATTTAAGACCTACAACACAATATTTCACTGAATTAAGGACTTTTTAAGGCCTAAACTTTTGTTTTTGAAATTTGAGACATTTTAAGACTTTAAGACCCCGCAAACACCCTGGCTGTTTCTCAATATGCATTCTTCAGTGGTCTTGCGTCCTTGTGTTCTCGTGTAACGTCATCATCAGCTGCCAAAGTTCAGTTCCAATACTCAAGACCGCAAGAACAGAGGACGCGTAAAACTTCCCAGATGTGTTCTTGATATCGAGGATGCACCGATGCTGACTTGAGCGCCGATCTCGCTCTAGAAGTCCCAGAGGTCATTGCGACTGGAGGTGGGAAGCGCAGCATTTTATATAGATTTACAATTAAAGTTCAGAGATATAACTTGTTTACCTCAGGAGTTTCCCTAAATGAAACGGTGAATATAAACAGCACCATGAACAGGACAGGTCTCACAGGACGCGTTCTCTGTTCTCGCGGCCTCCCGAGTTCGTTCTTCCGAGGACACCTGGCAAGACCGGTCTCCACAAGAACGCAAGTCCATTCTCTGCGTTCTTGGAATTAAGAAACAGCCTCTGTTTATACATTCAAAGATACTGATAACCAGCATCTCACTCCATAATAAAAAAAGAGCAAAATCCATTCTATGACTTAAAAACAACAAAAGGATTGCCATTATACTCCATACATTACATAATAATAAAATAAAATGGTCACACTTTACAATAAGCTTCCATTGGTTAATGTTTTTATTACCATAAAAAAGAATGAACAATACTTAATACTACTGAACAGCAACTGTTAAACTCCATAACACTAAATGACTATTTTCATTAAATAATGATAACAAAGATGAATAAATAGTGTAATAAAAGAACTATTCATTATTTGTTCATGTTAGTAAATGCATTAACTAATGAAATCTTATTGTAAATTGCTACCAAATAAATTTGACTTGAAAAAAAAAACACATTTCTTACACAACACCATCACTGTTAGTGATACTCCAATAAATCAGTGATGCACGTTGTTGATTTGTACACTGAAACACTCTTTAAGTGGATCACTGCTGCTTGTTGAGAATGACAGTTATGAATTATTTAATTTGAAACTCGGTGTCTAAATCACATAGACATTTATGATGAGTACTAGAGAACGCTGCCAAATTTGCGCACTTCTCACCTGGATCTCACAGTGCTGTTCAGTAGTCACATGTTCATAATAGGTGCATTCACTTCAGCTTCTTTTAGTCAAGCTGATAAATAGCCTCTGTAGCTAACAGTTCAAAAAAGCTAGCCCTATTTTGTTCCATTTTTGCAGTATTTGGAGTTTCAGGCTATATGCAGGAATCCTAAAGGTAATTTCGATACCTTTTTAAGACTTTTTAAAGACCTTCTCAGATTATTTTATGACCTCATTGCCACTTAAAGTTCCAATCAGTATCAAACCTTGAGCTTAATAAACAGTTGTTAATGAACAGTTGTAGTTAAATAAATCAATGGAGCACAACCATGCAAGAGAATTCAGATAAGCTTGGAAGAAACAAAGCTTGAAAGAATAAATTAAACCCAAGGTAAGTTTATAAAATATTTGACACATTTACCTTTACTATCACATAAACAAACATATAAGTCTACGAACGAACAAAATACGAATGACAGAGGTTGCTGTCATAGCTGTTTTGACAAATTCAGCTGTCGTGTTGGGTAGTGGTGTGGCTGGTGGTGCATAATAACTGGCAATGCACGGCTGCAGCTGTTCTCTGCGGCCAACAGCAGCCTTGTGGCTAGCACCCTGCATGTGGGACTTTACAGCGTTTATGCCAGGAGTGTCCAAACTCAGGGCTGGTGTCCTGAAGAGTTTAACTCCAACCCTAATCAAACATACTTGAACCAGCTAATCAAACTCTTACCAGATATACTAAACTTCCTGGCAGGTGTGTTGAAGCAAGTTGGAGATAAACTCAGCAGGACACTGGCCCTCCAGGACCGAGTTTATGCCCATTGTCGATATACTAATTTTCTTTTTACAATACATACAGTAGGCCTCGAGGTTGTTTTCAGCGACAGGCTTCAGCCACTGTTTAAACTTGTCTTTTTCCAACCAGGAGTACGCATTTTCCCATTTTGCCATCTGTTTCACTCTATGGTTTGCTACATGTGGAGAGCGTCACATCACCTTCCCGTGTTTGTGGCAAATTACGTTTATTTATATTTATTATAAATATATTTATGCTTTTTTGGAGTCAAACATTTTGGACAACGCTTGAACAAAATTTAAGTTTTTGTAAAAACACAATTAAGACTTTTTAATACCTTTTACAAGCCTTAAATTTCTCATAATTGACAAATCAAAGTTTAATACTTAAAACCTCGCGAACACCCTGAGTGTAAAGAGCACCTATTATGGGTTTTTGAAAATGACCTTCCATGCAGTGTGTAACACAGCTCTAAGTGAAGTGAAATATCCATATAAGGTTTAAATCTGAAAGTGCACCGTGTTTTAAAACTATTGATTTATCTATCAATCTATCAAAAGAGTCGACTTATGGTTTGAATGAATTGCCGCTGTAACAAGTCTTTAGCCGTGTCGGCGTGATGTCGATACAGAACTCAAGCCCCGCCCATTTGTTGTGCACGGAGACCCAGGAAAATTGAACACTGTAGAAAGAAAAAGAAGATGACAAACACTGTAGCAGATCCCGGTTGAATCAAGTCGCATAGACACTGTGCTCTGAAGTGTGAGGGAAAGTTGGTGTTATTTTCTCTACCCAAAGATGAGACTGTGAAGAGTCAGTGGTTGAAGTTTTTTTTTGCAAAAATACCTCAGCATTATCGCCCCAGCCTTGTGCTGTGTTCCTGTCATTTTTCTGATGACTGCTTCAGCAATCGACACGCTTACAGCGAGGGATTTATCGTCCGTTTGTTAAAGGAAGGATCAGAAAATATTATTGATGTCTTAGGGTGCTTTCACATCTGTAGTTCACTTTATTTGGTCCGAACCGGTTGAAAGAACCAAAATGCATTTATGTGACAAAATCCACATCACTCATTGACCAGATGTTGTTGAACATATTTCCTAAACTGCTTTTCGATTGGTCAGAATTCACGTGCGGGAAAATGCCAATGGAACTCCTGCAAATAAACAAACCGGCAGACACAAAATGTTGCTTTTCACTATGGAGGGCAACTGCGCTGGCTGATTGTATCCCTGCTCATAGTATAATATATAGTTTGTATACATCACTTTAGACAAACTATACTTTTCGAGAATAAAGCGCGGCTGTGGTTGGAAAACAATGTTAAGGCATTGCAAACGGCGAAGGTCCATCGTACGTCACTTCAGGAGGCGGCGTGAATTAATCTAGCTAAACTGCAACATGGTCATCTTCCGGTAATATTACTAAAGATCCATCAGGTAATGTTTTCTCCCTCACTCTCCCTTTTGGTAAAGCGCTGTCAACAAATACTTTTCCTCCACATTCCATAAAGCACAGCGCATCGGCCTACGGCAGCTGGATTAGTCCAAAAAGGCGCAGTACTTTTTGCGGTTGGGTCTGTTTTAGTTCGGATCATGTTCTCACCAAAAACGATCCGCTCCAGGGTTCGTTTGAAAGCGTACGGAGACCACCTCTTCAAGGAGGTCTCGGTACGCTTTTTTGGTCCGCTTTTGGTGACCACTCGAGTACGATTGCTACATTCACACCTGCCCAAACCCACCGTACCAAAAGGGAAAACGAACTCTCGTGCGATTCAACCGAACTAAATAAGGCAGGTGTAAAAGCTCCCTTATTGGCCACCGTCATCTGTTCCTACACACGTGCGACCGTCAAGTTTCAAAATAGTTCAGCTTTTGCCACTGTATGGATCAATACTGAATGTGTGTCACTGTTTTTACTTTTTGCACTCCTGCATTGGGCTCACACATACACTCTGCACTCTGACTACTTCATGATTGTTGATAAGCCATGGTGGGCATTTCTCTCTGTCTCATGCTGAACACAGTCGACCAATCATAACAGACTGGGTCATTGGACCAATCAGTGCAGATTAGCATCTCACTAAGGAGGGGTTTGGGGAAAAAAGAGAGTCGCTGAACGAATCATAAGGGAGTCGTTGGGATAATTAGGTAAAAATAAATGCATATTATAAGACAATGAAAGCGTTTTTTGACCTCGCATGCATATCAGACTGTTGTTGGAGACCCCAAAACCAAAATATGACCCTTTTTAATGCATAATAGGGGCTCTTTAAACATTTTTCCACTCTCAACAGAATGGCGGTGCCTATTAGTTAAGCAAATTGGTTTTGGCACTTAAAATTAAATCTCGCCATCAGAAAAAAAAAGCCACAAAATATGACCAATTACCCGCAATCTGGAGCCTTGGGATTGCATTTATGTCAGTGTTCACAAATACTTTCAAGTACTGGGTTGTCATTAACGGTTGAATGAATACCGTTCCTTTAATATTCTTGCCCTGCAATTACTCCTAATTCACGACAGCACTATAAGTCATGCTTTTTATTAAACATCTTCACTTTACCTGAGCATGCAAAGTGTAATCAAATGATGGCCATAACCATGCCATGTCACAGCCTCGAAGGTCTCCTGTCAAACAGCGGCCACAGTATGATGAATCACTAATAAACAGCGCACTGCGACATCCTTGATTAATGGCATTAAAAAAAACAAAACAAAGAACACAGCAAGGAAAAGGGGAGGACCGTTCAACTGGGGCATGTGATTATTTTTGTTAGCATTAATCTGTGGGAGATGTCAAAGCAATGGTGATGATTTGAAAGCATCTTCCCTTCACCGTTGCGCACTGAATGGCAAACAGGAGGAAAGAGAGACAGGCTGATAGCAGGTAGTTATTTAACATTTGAGTGTTTCATGCCAAATGAATAACATCATGCCTGCTCCAGTGTCCCTGATGAACTGATGGAGGACGACAATTCACCCATGACGATCAACGAGCCTAACAAATACAGACCCACCATCGAAATTTTCCCTGAATGATGTTTAGTCGCTCACACGCGCATGCTCACCCACGCAAGAACAAACAGCCTCACACCCTTACGAACCTAAACGAAATGCGAGTTGACTCATCTATAACCTTTACCAACTCGAGCCAAGCTGCAGTGCAATTTATACATCACACCACACCAAAAATACAAATCATCACACGCAGTTTACTCAGAGTTATAATCTGTTCATATCTGCTAAGGTTGTGCACACAGAATCTTAAACAGTTTATCATCTTCAAAACATCTTCAAAAAAGTATTTGTTTGAAAAACAAAATATTTTGTCTCATTACATAAGGATTAACTAGGGATGCACCGAAATGAAAATACTGGGATTCCACCAAAAAAGAAAATTAGGAAGGAACTTGGCTGAAAACCAAAACCAAAAACGTGTTGTTATATAATTGAATAAAAAAATAACACATAATTACAAAATCTATTATTTTATAAAATAAAACATAAGCAATTTTTACATTTACTCAAATTAAATTATACAGATAAACGAAAAAACACAAGCCAATAAAATAATGCCATTTTATTGACAGTGAAGGAGTCAAAATGCTCCAGTTTACAAGTGTTGCCATGACAGTAAAGTGTTATTGCAAGCAACAGCAACAAATATCCTACAGTGTAAAAAATGAAATGTCAAAAAGTCAAGACAACAAATGTTTTTTTAATCTTGATTTAACTTATTTTAATGAGTTAATCGGGTTTCAACTAAATTTTTAAAGTTATACAAAGTTTAACTTAATATTTTTAGTCAGTTTGATTGATGTAAGTTGAGATTACTAGAAAGGGGTGACGCGGTGGCGCAGTAGGTAGTGCTGTTGCTTTACAGCAAGAAGGTCGCTGGTTCGAGCCTTGGCTGGGTCAGTTGGCGTTTCTGTGTGGAGTTTGCATGTTCTCCCTGCGTTTGCGTGGGTTTCCTTCGGGCACTCCGGTTTCCCCCACAGTCCAAAGTCATGTGGTACAGGTGATTTGGGTAAGCTAAATTGTCCGTAGTGTATGAGTGTGAATGAGTCTGTATGGATGTTTCCCAGAGATGGGTTGCAGCTGGAAGGGCATCCGCTGCGTAAAACATGTGCTGGATAAGTTGACGGTTCATACCGCTGTGACGACCCCGGATTAATAAAGGAACTAAGCCGAAAAGAAAATGAATGAATGAATGAATGAATGAATGAGATTACTAGAAAGTCAGCAAGATTTTTTTTACAGTTTAGATAGAAATGTCCTATTGGTACATTACTTAAGCGGACTGTTTTTTCAGGAATGTGAGGTTCTGTACATGAACGGAATATCCACAGAGTGGAATATTAAGCTATTGAACTCTGAACGTGGAGCATACACAGAATGTTTCTCTTTCATCGAATATTTAAAATGTCATATCTGCTCATAGATGGGTACACTGATAGAAACATCTTTCAATTCTTCTGTGTCCATGTATCTGTGTATCAAGCAATGATCATTATAGCCAATCACAGTCATATTTGTTGAGCACATGAACATGATGGTCAATCGGTGTTCAAGAATACACTCAAAAGTGCTCAAAATACCATTTTGAATGGTGTCATCACTTTTATTACATTTCAGTACAGATTTGTATCTAAACTAATACTTTTGAAATCTCTAATGCATATGTATGAACATTGTCATAATGCACATGTCAACCAGCTGTGTACACATAAACATCAAATGGAGTTTACTTTAAAGGTTTTACATACATAAAAAAACTAAATATGCTTTTGGCATAACAATGCATAAAATGTACCATATTGTACTGAATATAGACTATATTTTTAATGGAAATACTTATAAACAATTGATGTCATGTTACATTCAAGGTCTAGAATATTATATCAATAATAAATATGTTCCTCTGACCTGGACTGGAGCAATCTAATAAAGTATACTTGTTTACAGTACCAGGACTGCATGAAACAAGTGATCCAGAGTAATAAAAGACCTAAAACAAGATTCTTTCCGATTGCCTTTGTGGAGAGCAAGTTTAATTATTGTTTTTAAAACACTTTGAAATTTGTTTGTTTTTTAGATTGCTGTGTGTAATAAGCTGTGTGTTTTGTATAACACTAAATATGATACAGTTGTTGCGTAACACTGACTGTACAACCTATTACATTCTGTTTATTAAGCAAGGGTGTTCTGAGAATGTTTTATTATATATCTAGAACATTACAAACGTAGTCTAGGTATATGTGGTCATGTTAAATTACAGTATAATGTGAGGCAAAAGCTATCAAAGTGAAACAATTTAGATTAATTTGACATCTGATTATATATTATTTCTCTTTGTTTACAGTTTGACCACAATACAGCATGTTTAATGCTAGTACTGCATATTTCAACCCTGCTTCAATGCAATGTCTGTATATTGTGAGTAAAAAAAGAAGTAAAAGGAAAGAATTTGTTATATTTATTGGTAAGAACACTACTGTTAATTGCAGTGTGTAATAAAATCAAGTTTGCTATTTTAAGACTACTACTGTTAATGAAATATTAATAGGCTATGTGTTTTGTTTATAATGAGATAGAAAGCCTAGGCTAATTGGTATTATTTGCTACTACTAACTGTTACTAATTGTTATTATCAAGATGGACTGCAGGCTATACAGTATACTGTATGGTATGCCATTATCAAGTATTTTCAAATGAAAGCATTTTTGAATAAACAAGATTTCTCCAAAGGTACACTTTAAAAAAAGCAGGGTCATCTTATAAAGAGGATCATCTTATATTCTGGATACCATGGTATATGCAGCTCGCAAATCACTTCGAGTTGTTCTTGAACTACTTATTATGTCCTCAAAAGCGTCAACACTTACTCACTGTTTCACAGTCAGAAAAAAAAAAAACAAAAGGAGATGGAAAAAATAACAACAAACTACTGAAGATGGAAAAAAATGTGAGCAGATTAAAAGATAAATGCAACTCTGTGGATGTAGTGTAACATAAAAAACAAGTATATTTAATGGAGTTTTGTCAAGGACCCTCAAACACAAAACTTGATAATTGTTTTGTTTATTAGTTGATTTGACAAAGTAATGAAGCAAAGAAAAAGTTTGTCTCATTTGGGAAACGCACTTCAAAGCCTTGCGACTGATATTGTGTGGGTCATTAAGCAGGTTGTGGAAGTGTGGACAGATGGAAAACGATCTTCCAAAGCCTCTTGGATCTTATCGTGGGATGTTGGGGATATTGTTGTGGGTAGCAGAGAAGCTGTTGTTCAGTCCTCCACCCAAACATAAGTGGACTCGTGTACTCCTTCAGAGATTAGAGAGAATCTCAAACAACTCTACGGACATCATTAAAGACGGAGCTCATCTTGAGGAGAGATCTAGATCAGTGGCGCTCAACTGGGGAGCTCAAGATGATGTGAAATTATTCAAATAAGTCAAACAACAACAAAGTATATTTAATTCATCACCTCAACGATCTTTTTTCAGTTTCTTAAATCTTTATTTTTAAAAGTGATGGCTGCATTTATTTGATGATAAAATTGAGTCAAACCAGTAGTTAGCAAAATATTATTAATATTTAAAATAACTGAATTTTAAGTAAAATTTAAGTATTGATTTGATAACAAAGTAGATTTTTGTATCATTACTCAAGTCCCTAAAAATAATTCTAGTATCATTCTAGATATGGTGCTTTATTAAATAAAAATATTTCTTCTCATTGTTATTATTATTATTATTATTATGGTTGTTGTTGTTGTTATCACTACAATGTGGAAAACAGTAGTACTAATTAATGTTTGATGAAGCCATTATACAGTTTTCATTTTCTGTTTTTTTATACTTAGTTTTTATTGATTATATAACAAGTGTATATAACCAGAATTTTAGGGTGAGCATCTTTTTAAATATATATATTATGATTGTATGTTTTGTTTTTGTGCATTTAGAGATATTCACTAACCAAGTTTGTTTCAATGCATTTAGAGAGACAACCAGACATAAAAGGAAGCTGTTGCCATCATTGCTGTTAAGGAGGAAGAGGGAACACTGCCTATCGATGCGCTTGATGACTTAAATTTTCACAGACTGGTTTTTGAGCTGTTTTATGGCATTGACATATATTTCAAGAAACTGCCTTGTTTACCTCCTTAAATTTGTGAAAAGGTAATGTTGACACTGCTTGATTGATTACATTAGGTCAGCGTTCACAGGCCGGTTGCTTAATGCATGATAGCCTGTTTTGTACTTAATATGCTTGACTGGAATAAATATTTTATTTAAATATATTTGTCGGAGGCAACCCAGTGGCGCAGTAGGTAGTGCTGTTGCCTCACAGCAAGAACGTCGCTGGGTCGCAGGTTCGAACCTCGGCTGGGCTGGGTCAGTTGGCGTTTCTGTGTGGAGTTTGCATGTTCTCCCTGGGTTCGCGTGGGTTTCCTCCGGGTGCTCCGGTTTCCCCCACAGTCCAAAGACATGCAGTACAGGTGAATTGGGTAAGCTAAATTGTCCATAGTGTATGAGTGTGAATGTGTGTGTGGAAGTTCCCAGAGATGGGTTGCGGCTGGAAGGGCATCCGCTGCGTAAAATCGTGCTGGATAAGTTGGCGGTTCATTCCGCTGTGGCGACCCCGCAAGGGACAAAGCCGACAAGAAAATGAATGAATGAATTCATTCATTCATTTTCTTGTCGGCTTTGTCCCTTGCGGGGTCGCCACAGCGGAATGAACCGGCAACTTATCCAGCACGATTTTACGCAGCGGATGCCCTTCCAGCCACAACCCATCTCTGGGAATGAATGAATATTTGTCGGAAAATACCTCCTTTTTATGTAATTTCTTGTTTACATGTTAGTTTTTGCTTTATGTTCAAATCTATTTGTGTTTAGGTAATAGAATGAATTGAATTCAAACTGTAAATGGTTTGACGAAACCACACTTTTCTTACTTAGATTTTTTGTCTTGTTTCTAAATATCTGTTTTAAAAAATAATATGCCAATATTAAGTGAGTTTTTCCTTAAAACAAGCAAAATAATCTGCCAATGGGATAAGCAAAATAATCTTATGTCAAAAGGAAAAACAAGATTATTTTACTCACCCCATTGGCAGATCATTTTGCTTGTTTTAAGGAAAAACTCACTTAATATTGGCATATTATTTCTGAAAACAAGACAATATTTTTTGCTTGCCTAGAAAATGCTTCTTAATATAAGAATTTTTAGATATTTGGACTAGAAACAAGACAAAAAATCTGAAAAGCATTTTTTGCAGTGCATTTAAGTGAACTAACTTTATTAATTTGAGTTCAGTCAACTTAAACCATTTGCCGCAATCAGTTTCCTCAAACCGTTTGAGTAGCTATACAGTTGTTTGGACTCGATTCGTTTAAGTAAACTCATACAGATCTGATAATTGAACTTAAAATGTTTAGGTTATTAATACTCTAACCTCCGGTTGCACAGACAATGCTTAAGGCTAGTCTTAGATTAAATTGCATGTTTGAGCTGTCTTAACTGAAAACAACTTGCAGTTAGACACCTTAAAATACCTTAGTGGCATTTTTTGTCTCCAGAATTCACACCAATAATGTGTTTTTTTTACAGCATTTTTATAAAAGTGGCTTTAATACATTAATTTAACTAAGTTCTCGTCCTGACTTAAGCTAAGCCTTGTTTGTGAAACTGGACCTAAATGTTTGATGATATCAACTCAAATAGTATACGTATACTGTATATGATTCAATATATATAAGTTTACAGTACTCAAACCATTTGGTTGCAAAACTGAAACGGTTTGCCGTAATCGGTTTCCTTAAACGGTTTGAGTTAACCTAACTTATCGGGTTTTACAGTGTACGTATATACACAAAAACATCCATTCCACACATGTACACATATACTGTATACATACAAAAATAAAAATATTACATTAACCTCATCAAGAAAATAAATAAATAAATAGAATAAGTATAAAATAAAATAAAAGGTTGCCAAACATATTCTCGCAATGATGCATAACCTCTAGAATTATGTAAATGTTAAATAATGGATAATTATATTGTCGTTGTGGAGAAAGCCAGCCATTTACTCCATTTCTTTGTTCCAGATCTCTTTTTGTAATCGAAGTGTATGTGTCATTTTTTCCATTTCCTCAACTTCTGCTATTATTTTGAACCATTCGTCTTTAGTTGGTGGGTCTTCTTTATACCATTTCCGGGTTATAGCGTTTTTACTTGTTGTCAATAATATCTTAAATAGATATCTATCCTCCTTTACATTTTTCATTTTCATAACAAATATAAAACTCAAAAATAGCATTTATTACAGTTTAAATCAGAATTATTAAATCCCCTTTGATTTTTTTTTTTTTTTAAATATTTCCCAAATGATGTTTAACAGAGCAAGGAAATTTTCACAGTATGTCTAATAATATTTTTTCTTCTGGAGAAAGTCTTATTTGTTTTATTTTGGCTAGAGTAAAAAAATACATTTTTAAAAACCATTTTAAGGTCAAAATTATTAGCCCCTTTAAGCTATTTCTTTTTTCAATTGTCAAACCATCATTGTACAATAACTTGCCTAATTACCCTAACCTGCCTACTGTAGTTAACCTAATTAACCTAGTTAAGCCTTTAAATGTCACTTTAAGCTGAATAGTGTCTTGAAAAACATAAAAATATATATTATTCACTGTCATCATGGCAAAGATAAAACAAATCAGTTATTAGAAATTAGTTATTAAAACTATTATGTTTAGAAATGTGTTGATAAAAATCTTCTCTCCATTTAACAGAAATTGGGAAAATATTTTAACAGAGGGGCTAATAATTCAGGTGGTTTATTAATTCTGATTTCAACTGTAAAACAATATTTTTTTAGCAACATTATAAATGATATCACTGTCACTTTTATTGTATTTAATGTGTGAGTAAACCAAAAAGGGCTTACGCAATATCATTGTGATAACAATGTGATGTATAAAACACCAAGTTTAAAAATAAAGCACCTCTCATTCATTTTTCATAACTGACATGAATTATTTGAGAAATATTATTATTTGAAATGATCCGTTTCAGTTCTTTTGACTTTAAGTGCCCATAATAGGCACCAGGGCTGCACAATATATAGTTTCAGCATCAATCTTGCGATGTGATCATCCAAAATAGTCACATTCCAGCCTTTGCAATGACTGTATTATAATTTATCGTTTAAATGTGTTTTTGAGGCCTGTGACTGTTTGAGGATTTATTGAATTATTTTTTTTTTTATTATTCAATTACTGTGCCTGAATGCTATTAGACTTATATAGAAAACAATAAAACACTATTTTTTCTTTTATATATTTTAATGCGTTAGTTTATTATATTGTATGCAGATGCAGTCCCCTAAAGAATTATCTAAAATGATAAATTCTTCCCAAATACAGATATTCAAGTCAACTGATGAAATTGTATTCATATTGCAATAAATATCGAAGAATAACAAAATATGGCAATGCTAGATTTTTCCAATATCGTGCAACCCTAATATACACCCATGGGGACAAAAAGGTGGATACAATGCTTTCAGCATCAACTGAAAGAGTCATGGGGCTTCTGTTGTTATTATTGTGTATATTTATGTGGACTATGAGGGCCCTTAGAAGTTGACAACCACTGATCTAGATGATTCCTCCAGCAACAAGGCAGACAGAAAGTGATTGCCGCAGCTGTCGTCACTGCTCATGGATTTGTGGGTGGACGTGATTGTTTACCTGCGTCACTCCGAGGTGGCCATCCTACAATATTGGGCATGGAAACAATCATTAGAAAAGCTAAGACATTTGTAGCTGATGTTCCTCTCGGGATTGAAATGCAAGTTCTCATTATTTTTAATCACTGTTGTGAGAAGACATGACCCAGTCTAGCTTTCGAACAGAGGTTACACTATAAAACTTGGGCATAACCAGTTACCATTGATTACATCATGCTGCGGGCATGTTGAAAAACTGGTCAATTATTTCTTTGGCCTGAAAACGGAAAACCTCGACTCTGGAT
The DNA here is from genome assembly GCA_903798195.1 of Danio kyathit. Lineage (NCBI taxonomy): Eukaryota > Metazoa > Chordata > Actinopteri > Cypriniformes > Danionidae > Danio > Danio kyathit. The sequence continues at coordinate 29,616,056 of LR812541.1, forward strand.
ATCACATAAATCAGTCTGTATTGTGTATAGACAATATTACCTCTAGCTTAGAGTTTGTTCTTAAGTACAGACCTGAATTTACACAACACTCAAAACTTGGCCACTGGCAGGTACAGTATCTAAAGGACATCTAAAATGCTTGTCCATGACCTTCCTGTTTCACACACTTGAGACGCTTGGGAGTGCCAGCTATAGTACAGAGATGAACACATACTTGAACAAAAAGTGACTCAATAAAATGATAATTTATTTTACAGTAGACAAAAACTATTTCTGTAAATTTATCTTTACCCAAAGTATCGCTAGTAAAGTATTTACATTTCACTAAAATGTGTAATTCCTAATTACTTTAAAGTAAAAAATAAATAAAATAAAAATAATTGCCACATGCTGTATAGTTCGTAAGGTAGTGTATTCTTTTCTGGTTCAAAAATCCCACAATAGCATGTAATTTGTAACTTCTTGAGTCACTGATTCAAATGATTCAGTCAAAGCGATTCTCTAGTTAAAGATTCACAGATTCAAATTGTTCAGTTAAAGCATTATTTAGTTAAAAACTTACTTACTAAAATTATTCAGTCAAAGCAATTCTCTAGTTAAAGACTCACTGATTCAAATTATTCAGTTAAAGCGATTCTCTAGTTAAAAGGTGCGTTCGACTTCATGCAGCGCTGCGCAGACCGTTTGAAATCTGTCTTAAAGCGGTGCATGCCGGTTAGAAATTTTGGCCGGATTGATGCTTCGCTGACGCCATGTGACTCTCACATGTGGCATCCGCGCTCCGAGATCAGACGATTGAGTCAGCCCGCGCAGCACCTGAAGAGCGACTGCTGGAACTGCGATGACGACACTGATGTTACACGATTGGCCAAGTTCACAGCATGACAACAACCACGTGTGTTGCGGGTTTATTACTGGACAAATTCCGATTCACAAATTTCAAAACAAACAATTAAATGTTCATACCCTCTCTATCTTGTAATGCTTGTATGCTTATTAAAAGACTACAAATATTTTACTGCAGTATCATCTTTTGTTAAATAATTTGTTCATAATGTCTAGATTTAGTGAATGACCAAATATTAACTCAAATAAGTCTTACAGACTTATAATATAATAATTATCATCATTGATCCTGACACCCCTATAAAGATTTCTTAACAAATTAATTAAAAAATATTTTAATAAATATAAAAATACATGATTATAAAATATTTTTTTTCCTCTTAAGCCATTTATGCAGAAATGTTAAAAATGACAGTGATGTACCTGCTCTTTCTGGGTATTTTTTATTTAGTGTAGCTCTTTTATTGTGGTCATTTTGTTCAATCTCTATGGAATAAAGTGCTTTTTAAAAATGTTTTTATTATCCAAAATAATCATTGTTTAACACTTAATCAAAACACCTTGTTTTGGGTTTTACATTAATATATAGGAAAGTTCTATATCTATAAATGTAAATAAACGTAAACCCTTTTTAGCATATTCAAACAAGCACTGGAACAGTATTGACATACCATTCAACATCTAGTAGCCCAAAGACTGATGTTTAAACTCCCAAGAATTTGTGCTTATTGTTTTGTTTAATAGGCTTATTTGTGGATATTTGTTTCCTTTTTATGTCCTCTCTCGTTTTCCCTTTATTTCTCATGCGTTTGTTATATAGGCTACTTAAATTTAATTAATAATTCCCTTGTTTAAAAATGAATTATAGTTTGTAGAGACTGTATTCTGTTTTATTTGTACTGTAAATCTTTTGTTGTTATTGCAATAAATAAATAAATAAATAAATGATCCCGCCATGTGATCGGTCATCATGACTGCAGCAACTTCGAGCTCCGAAGTGTCCGGCTTGACAGCTCCGTTTTCAACTCCGCCCCCGCCTGCGCACGGCTAATCTCGTTGATCACCGGCTGCAGCTGTGCTTCATGTCAAACGCACCAATTGACTTACTAAAATTATTCAGTCAAAGCAATTCTCTAGTTAAAGACACACTGATTCAAAATATTCAGTTAAAGCGATTCTCTAGTTAAAGACACACTAATTGAAATTATTCAGTTAAAGCGATTCTCTAGTTAAAGACTCACTGATTCAAATTATTCAGCTAAAGCGATTCTCTAGTTAAAGACTCACTGATTCAAATTGTTCAGCTAAAGCAATTCTCTAGTTAAAGACTCACTGATTCAAATTATTCAGTTAAAATGATTCTCTAGTTAAAGACTCACTGATTCAAATTACTCAGTTAAAGCAATTCGGGATCCAGGGTATGTCCATCTTCCCTCATTCACTTGATGGATTTGGAGTGGAAATCAGCCCATCTCCAGTGAAAGATTCACTGATTCAAATCATTTAGTCAGAGTGAGTTTGCAGTTAGAGATTTACTGATTTAAATGATCTGATCAAAACAAGTCTCCAGTTAAATAATCACACATTAAAAGGATCTGGTCAAAGCGCGTCTCCAGTTAATTATTCACTGATTAAAATGATTCAGTTAGAGTGAGTCTGCACCTAAAGATTTCCTAATTTAAATCATTCAGTCAGAGTGAGTTTCCAGTTAAATATTCACAGATTAAAACGATCTGGTCAAAGCCAGTCTCCAGTTAAAGGTTCACTGATTTAAATGATTCAGTTAGAGTCATACCTGCCAACACTCCCGTTTTTCCCGGGAGTCTCCCGTATTTCAGACCCATCTCCCATAGTGTGTCGTCTCCCGGAAAACTCCCGGAATTTACCATGACCCAACCCCCCCATCCCCCCCGCTCTTCAACTTTTTTGGTACAGTCCGACCTGAAACCTGGTGCATGTTCGCACAGCAAACCCAACGTGCACACCCCCCCTCTTCATTTCGCGCTCGACACCAACAACCAACAACCACGCGCCCCCCACCACCCCCTGTCTCCCGGATTTCAGGTTCCAAATTTGGCAGGTATGGTTAGAGTGAGTCTCCACCTAAAAATTCCCTTATTCAAGTCATTCAGTCAGAGCGAGTTTCCAGTTAAAGATTCACTGATTTAAATGATCCAGTTAAAGCGAGTCTCCAGTTAACTACTCACCGATTCTAATGATCCATTCTGAGTGAGTCTGCAGTTAATGATTCACCTTTGAATGGTAGAATATTTTTATTTATTTATATTAGCAACATTATATGCGTAAATACGTAACAACAAATGGCACTTCAGACACATATTAAGGACATTCTGAGCAATACTGAAGTCCACTTTTCCAAATACATTTACAAGCTCAATAAATCATGCTAGTTTTAGGCATCAGATTCTAGTGCAGCGTGCAATGACTTCCCTGCCAGATGTCACAGGAAGACAAGAAATCACTAACCAGAATTGGTGAGTGTGAAATTATCCTTCAAGCTAAAATCCCAAGAGTCAAGATATTTCAGAAAGCCCCCCAGCAAAAGTCACTCACTGTGACGTCCACACAGGACAGATTTACTTCTACAGGCAGGAAACTACAACCAGACCTTCCCATTAAACAAGGGCACTTAGTGACTCATCGAGGGATCATTAACATAAGCTACCTCTTTCACACATGGCTAAAGGCGAGGACTTTGCCGAGCATTCACTGGGTTTATCGGTTGAACCGGCTGGCTCTAAGGCCACGACATTAATAACTCAGACCTTGAGATCCTTTAGGCATGTTATGAAGACGGAATGAATCACACATGGTGAATGGCCTCTGCTCTCAACTATTTCAACTCAGCAGAAGAGGTAGAAGGAAAATAAAAGTGTGCGAACTACAAACATTCAGCACACTTGTCTCCCTTAAATACCTAAAAAAAGATGGTGAGTCAGCAACCGTTCCTGTAACTACACAGTAATGCGGCCCACATTCATTTTTTTTTTTGCTATGGCAATGTGCAGAATCTGAAAGCAATATTTTAAGAGTGAAGGAAACGAGTGTTCAGCATGAACCGAGATGACCTAGTTACACGGCTTGTATTGAAATGACATTTTCTTCATCTTCAATTAATTCAGCTTGAAAACCATACAGACTCCATATAAACTTTGTTTTGGAGATAAGTTTTAGCCTCAAATGTACAGTTAACCCCTCCCTCCCACCACCCAAAATTAATGTTTTTATATTATTTATTCTCTTTTAAATATATTTTTATTATTTAGCCTGCATTTTGGTGCAAACTTGCATGTTAACTGAATGAATTAATAAACAAATTAACAAATAAATATAAACATTTTTATGAAACCTATATAAATAACAATAGAAATATAAATATAATATAAAATAAATAATATAAAAATGCATTTTATTTTAGAAGTTATATTTAATTTAATGAGAACTAAAATGCCTAAAACAGAAATTTAAACTATCATTATTTAGCCTTCATTTTGGTCAAAACTTGCACGTAAACTAACTGAATAAATGAATGAACAAACAAATAAACAAGCAAATGAACAATTAAATATATACATTCTTTAAAAAGCATTTAAAAATGAGTTTTGAAGCATTTAAAAAAAAATGTAAAAAGCATTTTAAAAAAATTTAAAATGCATTTTATTATAGGAAGACACCTAATCAGAACTAAACTTAATCAGAACTAAAATTCCTAAAACTACAATTAAAACTATCAAAAATCTAGCCTTTATTTCGGTCAAAACTTGCATGTAAACTAACTGAATAAATGAATGAACAAACAAATAAAAAGTCAAATGAATAAATAAATATAAACAATTAGTTTTTAAAGCATTTAAAAATTAGTTTTTAAAGCATTTAAAAAATGTAAAAATGCATTTTAATTTAAGAAATTACCTTTAATTTAATCAGAACTAAAATGCCTAAAACTAAAATTAAAACTATCATTATTTATCCTTCATTTCGGTCAAAACTTGCATGTAAACTAACTGAATGAATGAATGAACAAACAAATAAACAGTAGAATAAGCATATATGTATATATATATATATATATATATATATATATATATATATATATATATATATATATATATATATATATATATATATATATATATATATGTATATATATATATATATATATATATATATATATATATATATATATATATATATATATATATATATATATATATATATATATATATATATATATATATATATATATATATATATATATATATATATATATATATATATATACATATATATATATATATATATACATATATATATATATATATATATATATATATATATATATATATATACATATATACTGTATATATACACACGTTTATGAAGCATTTAAAAATGTAAAAAGCATTTAAAAATTTTATAAATGTATTTTATTTCAGCAAGTTATCTTTAATTTAATCAGAACTAAAAATATCATTATTTATCCTTCATCTCAGTCAAATCTTGCATGCAAACTAAATGAATAAATGAAAAACAAAAAGACAAGCAAATTCTTCAGGAAGAATTAATGTATATGATGTACTTAAATGTACATACTCTTGCTTAATATAGCAAAGACTGATGAGAAAATAATTTAGAGACATAATGCAGTATATAAACCGAGGGTCACTGAACATTTATTGGGAAAATGTTTGTTTAAATATTGTTTCTAATTTTTTTACAAATCTTTACACCAATTGGTTTAATTTTTAATCACAACTAAATATTTGAGTTCTGATTAAATTAAAGGTCACTTGCTGAAATAAAATACATTTTTTAAAAAGCATTAAAAAAGTAAATATGTATTTTATTTCAGCAAGTGACCTTTAATTTAATCAGAACTAAAATGGCTAAAACTCAACTATAAAAATCTAATAAAATAATTAATAAAATATTAATAATAATAACTACTACTGTAGTACTAATAAAAATGACACAAACATAACCAAACTACACAATTAATTAAGCCACAATAACTACTTTTGTTGTGTAATATACAATCCCAGAAATGGTCACAATGTCATTGTAATTCCAAGGATATTTTCTGCCACTCATTATATAATGCGCACTTTTGTGTACAATATACAGTGGGTACGAAAAGTATTCAGAGCCCCTTAAAATTTTTACTCTTTGTTATATTGCAACCATTTGCTAAAATTCACAGCAAAACGTCTGAATACTTAGGACCATGTCATATTTCAGTTTTTCTTTTTTAAATAATCTGCAAAAATTTCAATAATTCTGTATTTTTCTGTCAATAAGGGGTGCTGTGTGTACATTATTGAGGAAAAAAATTAATGTTGATGATTTTAGCAAATAGCTGCAATATAACAAAGAGTGAAAACTTTAAGGGAGTCTGAATACTTCCCGTTCCCACTGTATACAGTTTCAGTATATTACTACAAACACAAAACATACCTTATATTTTTATACTATTTTTATACTATATGTCTTTATATATACAGTATGTTACTTCTTGTGCACAGCTGATTTCCAAGATTCATGCTGCTACACTGAATAAAAATCAATCAATATTTAATTTTAATATTTAACCATTTTTTAAAGAAATTACAAGTATTACATTGAATCCAGATTGAATATTACATGACAAAAAAAAGGATTTTCTTATAAAACATGCTAATCTAATAACATTTCACCTTAAAAGATCAAATCTGACAGTGTAGCAGCAAAATGCATGACTCTTTTATAAGATGCATGCATATTGCAAGCACTTGGTAGTACCTTTAGCAAATATACAGTGCTTGAGGAGTTATCTAAAGAAGACGTTCGTATAACATGCCCACAAGAAGTGATCTCTGACTCTCAGTGCTCCTACATAGTTTCGTACCATCATAAGTTCCGCTCTCCAGCAGCAGGCCGCTCTCCTCCAGCACACGAAACTCCCCCACGCTGATGAAATTATAGTCCACTCCTGGAACCTCCCCTTCGCGAGGCTGCCTCGTGGTACCTGCCAAAGACACACAATATTAAAGTATAAAATATGTCTTCAACTAGGAGAACTTGTTGCTGTTTTCTAACACTCAACTCATACTGGATCTAGTCTGGTGTTTCAAGTCTTCACCACCAATAATCTAATGCTGAAAATGGTTTGAAAACCACATGGCTTCATAGTTTTGTTACTTTACACTGTTGCATTGAATTTCTTTTGTTGGTTTCCCTCAATATTTCAATTTAAAGGAATATGTAGATATATTGCATTTATATATGTTGGATATACAACTCTGGATCTGTCATACTCTGTAAGATTGTCCATAAAATAATATGAGCATACAAACCGTCTTTAGGAAGAAATAATGTATTTGAAGGGCACCTATGATGAAAATCATCTTTTGGAAGCTGTTTGGACAGAACAGTGTACTACTACTTGTGTGTATAGTGTGTCCACAGTCATCTTTTTTTATATTTCCTGACGTTAAAATAGGATCCAAATCCCTCCCATTTTGAGGCCCACCACAACGTGACAGGAGTGCGGTTTCCCCGCCCACTGAATTGATTGACAGCCACGTATTAACATGTCTCTGTAGTAACACGTATAATCATATCAACAAGACAGGACACACACAAATCAACTGGGATTAAAAGATCTGTTCAGCTCTCTGTGATCATCAATCATCTTCAAAGAATGAGTTTTACAAGCTTAAAACGTTTTAAATAGAGGTGTGAACCTACACTGGTCTCACGGTTCGGTTACGATTATCATGCCATCGATTCGGTTCAATTCGATATCTCTGTGCATTACGGTGCACTGACGATTCTTACCATACACAGTTTGGTAAGGGCTGCGATTGGCTCTTACACGCTCGCGCTCTTCACAGATAAGAGAGAGAGAAATGGAGATTACTTTCATTCTCTTAATCGCCGTGAAATAGGGGCTTCTGCTGTAAGTGTCAGTGAAGCACTGTCCAGCAAACACACACGCAGTGAAATTGTGCAGTTTCTGAGTTTTTAAGTAGTTGGAGCGTTGTAAATACTCGCACTCGCCTCCCTCGCTTTAGTAAGCTACGGCGACATAGCGCATATGAGATAAATGACGTCAGTACATAATAACCGGTTATGATTATTACTGAACCGATACCGAATTGTCTTGGTGCACCGAAGAAACAATTAATTTTGACACCCCTAGTTTTAAATGTTTGTAATGAATTACAGCGATTTTACCGTCTTTATCACCACAGCTGCATGTCAGAACAATCATACAAGAAGATGCTTCAATCCCGGTTTGTGGACGTTAAATCAGGTTTATTTTGTACATTAACATAACAGATATCCATACAGCAGTGGATATTAACGTGTATCCTGTCACATTTGATGTGCAAAAAAAGTGCAAAGTTAAACGTGCATGCTGTGTGTGCATGTGTTCGTGTCTGCTGTGTGTGTGTGTGTGTGCGTGCGTGTGCGTGCGTGCGTGCGTGCGTGCGTGTGTGTGTGTGTGTGTGTGTGTGTGTGTGTGTGTGTGAGTACGTGAACTTTGTAACAACATTGTGTCGTGTGTGACTTATCTTTGCAACTCTACAACAAATACATCAAATGATCATTGGGAAAGTTCTTGCTGTATTATTTCTCACAAAGGTTACATGAGATCTGCTTCCTTCGTGTCTGTCACAGTGCTGTTTATCTGATGCATTTAGCAGGAGATTTAGGCACAATCTGACAGGCACGTGGAAACGGTGGGCGGGGAGAACTAGCATTAAAGGTACAGGCAACAAAAACAGCTACATTGTGTTCAGAGCAGATAATTCCAATGTTCTGAAAGGTATAATAAATAATCTGATGGGTGTATTGAGCTGAAACTTTACAGACACATTCTTGAGACCCAAAAGACCTATCTTAAATCTTGAAAAAGGGGTAAAATAGGTGCCTTTTAATGTACATAATGTAAGTGATTTCTCATTTTTTGCTACATAATGCAAGAGATATGATGCAGTATATTAACTTTTTTTGTTCGTTTTGCTAGTAAGGGCCACTGAAAATTTATTAGGAAAATGTTTATTCAAATATTATTCGCATACATGGACACAGAAATTATTTCTGCAGGCCTTTTTTTCTAAATTGTTGGTGTACAAAAAGAAAAAACTATAAATGATAAATGATAAAATGAAAACATGATGAAGAAGTAATGAAATGAAAACATGATGAAGAAATAATAAAATGAAAACATGATGAAGAAATATTAAAATGAAAAATAAATAGTAATATATTATAATATTATAATATGATAAATAATAAAATGAAAACAAATAAAATAAATGCTTTTAAATAACATTTAAACATTTATAAATAACATTTAAACATATTTAAATATAGTTTTATTTTGGGCTGCACGATATTGGGAAAAATTCATATTACGATATTTTGTTTTTCTGCAATACATTTAGCGATAAATACATTTTCACCAGATAACTTGATTAGCTTTTTGGGGAGGAAGAATTCATAATTCTAGGTTGATTAGGATTATTCTACATAACACATAATCAAATTACAAGCATAGCTAAATACAAAATAGCAAAGCTGTAGATAAAAGAAACAGTGATTTTCAGATTTTCTGAGAAGTCTTTATAGTATTCTGACACAGAACTTGAACAATTAAATGCAAAATATCACTGTACCGCCTTCATTGTGTAAATAATAAAATATAAATAATCGTTGTAATCTAAAGCTGCAAACGTTAGAATTGCTTGTGCTTTTAAGCTCTCTTGAATAATCATAGGTCTAAAAACATGCAAATGATAAACGTTCACTACATTATGGATACATTTTGCAATGGCAAACCCGCTCAACTAATCTTGACTGGACATTGCACGTGTGTACGACGTGACTATTGCAGATGTGTGCATTGCGATATCTATGTATGCTGATATGTTATATTGTGCAGCTTTAGTTTGATTTGTTGTTTTTGCTGTTGAAATATTTGCACATTCATGTTGGAAAAAATATTTCAAAAACTCAAATTGTGAAAAAAAGTTGAAAATATGATTTAATTCCATTTCATTTATATACACTTATATGCATTTATATGCATCTAAGTCACATCAAATATTACAGATACTGTAAATAAACACACACTGTAGTTATTTTATAGTATCAGTATTGATTTCCAACTCATTCTCTTTGAAAGAAAATGCAAACAGGATCTCTGACAATAGTGACTCTTTAAAAAGAATGACTTTTGTTAGCCTTTATTGTTGATTATCTACTGCAGTGTCTGTTTTCTCGATCATAACTATGGTTTACACTCTGCTTGCTTCATCACTAAAGTTTGTCAAAGCTGACAGTCACACACACATACACACACACACACACACACACACACACATACACACAGCAGCCACTGTGGGGCGAGAGCCCAGATGCCAGTTTCTGTGTTGGAGGAGGATAAACAAACAATTAGCTCTGCAGTTTGCACAAGCCACATGAAACACTGCCAGCTGCTTAAACACCTCACCATCCACCCCAGCACGCTGCCACACGGCCCGCACAACTCACAAATACCTACAAAGAGAATGCAGACCCTACTGGCCCTCTTCTAAATCTATTCCTGCTCTTCAAAAACCGCTTTCAAGCACCAAATCTCAAAGTTAGTGCTAAAGGGGTGTTATTATGCAAAACTTGCGTTATATAAACTGTTGTTTGAGCACTCATACACTGTGTACAAACAAAGTGAATGGAAAACTAGCTCATAATGAATACTTTACTTTATAATTACCCATTAATCACAAATGTGAAATTTCAAAAAAGTGTCTGAAAGATTTCCCGCTCCTGTGACATCATAAACCCTGCCCATTATAAGCCCTGTTAGCATGGATCAATAAGAATCCCTGTATTCAAAAATGTATTCTTATTAAGCTACTAACATTATACAGACAAGAGCACTGAGTGATTTATTTATTTATTTTTATTTACATTAACAGCATTACAGCAGTGCATTATGCTGCTGTAGTTAAATACCCAGACTGAATACAAGGCCCTGTCCACATGAACACAGGATTTTCAAAACTGCAGTTTTTTCTATGCGGTTTGGCCATTTGTCCACACAAAAACGCCGTTTCAGGTGTCTGAAAGCTTAACTTTTCTAACTGGCCAGTGTGAAGATTTTCCAAAACTCCACTTACAGTGTGATCGTGGCCAGTAAAACCAGAGTTTTTGCCTCATGACGTCATTGGTCAACACGGCTGAGTTCACACTTAATACAGAAGATACAATTTAGGCAAATTCCATGCATTCGCACCTCTGTTCTCATATTTCCATTGACTTGTTATGCAATTTACTTGCACAAATTCTTAATTCAGCATTTGGTGTGAACCCTCCATGAAAGGCTTTTATTAGAAATCAGAGATTTTTAAAAAAATGAATGCAGAAAAAAACGTTTAGAAATACAGCTTTACATGTGAACATGGCCTAAATGTGATTTCTTTCCCAGCTGTTAACATTTACAGACATAAATGACTGTTCATGTCAACACTGTGTATCTGATATGTCTGCGTGTAATTGACGGTTTATGTGCAATACAGATGTAAAAGTGAACTTTAGTTTAATTCTCATGCATCTCTCACAACCTTCTTTCTCTGTGCACTTCTGATGAGTTTATTAACCACACTTAAAAGCAAATGCAGATGATAGACTTAAATAACAGCAATACAAGGGTTGCCAAAAGTATCGAAGTTGGCACTAATCGATACTTAAAAAAAAAAGGATGACCTTCAGAGCCATTCACAGTCCTATCTTTGAGCACATGAACCCCGATGGCCAATCAGCGGCATTTAAAAACTGCTCAAGAGAGCAGAAATGTTAGGGGGAAATGGATTTTTAAAATAAATAAAAAAATAAATAAATATCGACTGGGGGCGACGCAGTGGTGCAATAGTGCTGTCGCCTCACACCAAGAAGGTCGCTGGTTCGAGCCTCAGCTGGGTCATTTGGCGTTTCTGTGTGGAGTTTGCATGTTCTCCCTGCGTTTGCATGGGTTTCCTCCGGGTGCTGCGGTTTCCCCCACAGTCCAAAGACATGCAGTACAGGTGAATTGGGTAGGCAAAATTGTCCATAGTGTATGAGTGTGAATGAGTGTGTGTGGATGTTTCCTAGAGATGGGTTGCGGCTGGAAGGGCATCCGCTGTGTAAAAAAAATGTGCTGGATAAGTTGGTGGTTCATTCCGCTGTGGCAACCCCGGATTAATAAAGGGACTAAGCCGAAAAGAAAATGAATGAATGAATGTATCGACTGGTACAGAAGTTCATGCTTTTGACAACAGTAGTCACTTAAATGTAATTGACATTAGAGAAAGTTTGAGGGTTTCTCAGGCATGGGACGTAAAGGCTTCACCTTCTTCAGAAAATGGGGCGGAGACCAGCAACTGATTTATATTTAAAGAGACACATATATTCAAATCGTATTTACTTCCAATAAAAAAGGCATATGCAGCATGCTATTATAAATAAAGGATCTCTTGGGTATTTTGAGCTGCACCTTTAAAAGAAACATTCAAAAGCAGAACAACAGGACTATATACAGTTGAGGTCAAATTATTAGCTCTCCTGTGTATTTATTTTTCTTTTACAAATATTACCCAAATAATGTTTAACAGAGCGAGGAATTTTTCAGTATTTCCTAGAATATTTAGAATATTAGAATGAAAGTAGTTTGTAAAAAAAAAAAAAAAAAAAAAAAAAAAGCTTTAAGGTCGAAATTATTAGCCCCCTTAAGCAATTTGTAAGTTTACAGAACAAACTATGATTATACAATGACTTGCCTAATTAACCCAGTTAAGCCTTTAAATGTCACTTTATGGTGAATACTAGTATCTTGAAAAATATCTAGTGAAATATTATGTACTGTCATCATAACAAAGATAAAAGAAATCAGTTATTAGAAATGAGTTATTAAAACTATTATGTTTAGAAATGTGTTAAAAAAGAAACAGAAAGTGGGTGAAAATATACAGTTATATAAATATTAATAAATAAATTTAGAATATTAATATTATAAATGTATTTAATATTTTAAATTTTAAATACTAAATTTAATTTAATATTTAAAATTAAAATATTGAGGGAAACCAATAAAAGAAATTCATATCATATTATTATATTATAATAATAATATTATTATTATAATACGTATAATATTATTTATAATAATAATAATAAATATTATTATTGTTTACTACAGTATATACAGTACACACCACAACACGGGAAGGTCAATCCACCAGAAAGGAACAGAGAACTGAGCAGGTTCTTAAAAAAGTTCTGATTTGAATCAGCCTTTAAGATGTAATGCCACTTATCACACTGCAGATATGAATGCAAATGTATTTTTATTTCATACGGAGTACTAATATTAGCAATACAGAACAAGATGTTTATTTTGACACGCATGGAATGTGGCATGAATAACATTCACACCTCAGTAAACGCTCAGCTGTGAGCTCTTTAACAAGCTTGAAAAAGACTTGCAGAAGCATACAGAATTAAATCCTTTAAGACTGACCCACCTTAGGCACTTTATTTCTGCATGAGTATATATATATATATATTTATATATCTGCAGATGAAGCAGAGAAGAGCTGCCTTCTTTTTATAACTGATATTAATGCCAGCAGGAGCAGGGAGGGAGATAGAGGTTTTAGACCAGCTTCAAGGATTATGTGCCAATTTGGACTCCGGGTGTTCTTCTTCTCTCACTTTTTTTTTGAAGGACATGGCTTTAAAGACTTTCCTGTTCCTGTATCCAGTGAGACATGTGCAACAGTGCCTTTACAGTTTTCAGATGAGCATGAACGCCAGTGCAGTCATAAACAGAATAAATGTATCTAATCTTCATGTACTTTTTCATAACTTATCTTATACAATGACCACATCTGTCCACCCAGGAATAGCCCATCTAAAAATGAAATGCGAGCTGTAATGTTTTATGTATTTAAGTCCTCTGCAGAATAATAAAATATAGTTTGAAAAATGAGGGTTAACATAGTTCCAGAGCAAAAACCCAAGGAAACCGAAATTATTTAGTTTACTAATATTTTACAAATTAAGTTCTTTCAAGCTCCTTATAAGAAAATTAATTTGGAGCAACATAAAATTAAGTCAGATTAAATATATATTAATCACTCACAATGTCCTTCAGTGAATAATAAATAAAATATTAACTTGAGTATCAAAGTGAAATAAATAATAACTTTTTTTTAAATAAACAAACTTCCCTGAATTATTTGTTTCTCTATTTTAACTCACTGATTCACATCTGAATTCTTCAAAATATTACATTTTGTTAAACAGAATCAATTACTTTTGATATGCAGGTTAATTAATCTTTTAACAGAAAATGTCTAGCTTAAGTTGAGTAATGTTAACTGTTAAAGTATGGCTTAAATTTTTTTTTTTTCAAACTTGGCTTTATCTATAAACAATTTTCAGTAATCAAAACATGTTCTGTTAAGTAAATCATGAAAAGTATTCAATTTCACAAAACAAATTTGAATTTAAAAAAATCCTGTTACTAATATTTAAACACTTCATTCAAGTCATTATTTACTTATGGACCATAATAAATAAAAAAATAAAATAAAAAAAAAACACTGGAAACCAAAAAAAAAAATACACCATACTGACTTTTAACATATGGACCAAAATATGTTCATGATCTTATTATACATAACATCGTTTGTATTCATAAAACAAAATTACTATATTACATGTTTGAATGACATTCAGTGAGTAAATGATGTTTTCTGGGTGAACCACCTCTTTAAATCAAAGCAATGTATTAATATAAACTGATTCACATTTGAATTTTTCAAAATATTACATTTTTGTTACAAATAATCAATTATTTTTGATATGCAGATTAATTAATCTTTCAACAAAGTATGAGTAAAATGTGCAACTGTTAAAATTATGCTCACAAATTATTTTTTTCAAACTCGGCTTTATCTATAAAACTAATTTTAACAATCAAAGAATGTTCTGTTAATTAAATCATAAAAAATATTCAATTTCACACACAAAAAAATTAAGAGCAAAAAAACAAATATTTCTAATATTTAAACACTTCATTCAAGTCATTATTTACTTATCATTATACGTTAATTATACTATAATAAAAAAAAAACACTGGCAACCAAAAAAATTATACACCTACTGACTTTTAACATATAGAGCAAAATATCTTAATGATCTTATCATATATATTTCATAACATCTTTTGTATTCATAGAACAAAATGAATAAATTACAGGTTTGAATGACAGGTAGCACGGTGGTGCAAGAAGGCCACTGGTTCAAGCCCCGGCTGGGTCAGTTGGCATTTCTGTGTGGAGTTTGTATGTTCTCCCCGTGTTTGCGTGGGTTTCCTCCGGGTGCTCCGGTTTCCCCCACAAGTCCAAAAACATGTGGTATAGGTGAATTGGGTAGGCTAAATTGTCTGTAGTGTATGTGTGTGAATAAGTGTGTATGGATGTTTCCCAGTGATGGGTTGCAGCTGGAAGTGCATCCGCTGCGTAAAACATATGCTAGATAAGTTGGTGGTTCATTCTGCTGTGGCGACCCCAGATTAATAAAGGGACTAAGCCGAAAAAAAAAAAAGAATGACATTCAGTGAGTAAATTATGTTTTTATTTTTATTTTTGGGTGAACCATCTCTTTAAATCAAAGCAATGTATTATTAACTCAAAGATTTACATATGAATTCTTCCAAATATTACATTTTTGTTACACAGAATCAATTAATTTTATTCGAAGATTATTTAATCTTTTAACAGAAAGTATGAGTAATGTGCAAGTGTTAAAATATGGCTCACAAATGATTATTACTTTCAAACTCTGCTTCATCTATAAAACTAATTTAATAATCAAAAATGTTCTGTTAAATCATAAAAAAATATTACATTTTACACCAAAAATAATAAGAAGAATAAAACAAATCCTGTTTCTAATATTTAAACGTTTCATTCATTATTTACTTATCCTTATAAGTTAATTAGACTATAATAAATCTAAAACACTGGGAACCAAAAAAAAATGACACCATACTGACTTTTAACATATGAACCAAAATATCTTCATGATCTTATCAAACATATTTCATAACATCTTTTGTAATCATAGAACAAAATTACTATTTTACATGTTTGAATGACATTCAGTGAGTAAATGATGTTTTTTTTTTAATTTCTGGGTGAACCATCTCTTTAAATCAAAGCAATGTATTATTAAACACTGGGTGTGATTAAATGGCAGTGCTGCTCCTCGCTGTCCTTCACCTTTACTGTGATTAATAACGTACAATTAAATCATTATTTGAATATTTTACTTGACTGAAGCCTGGAAGATGAACTGTGACAGCTCATTCTGATATTACTGCTACAACCGGTGCTATTAAATATAATTAGACCTGTCCATCATCTGGCTCTCTGCCCCGACTCTTCTGATTGTACTGGTCGCAAAAAATTGTGAATGGAGGCCTGTGTGTCAGAACACCACTTTAAGGACTTTAAGGAGAATGTCATTGAAGGTTTCAGGTCGGCCCACACACTGAGATGTTGAGTCGCAGCAAACAAACATCTGCTCGGGCCTGGTGTCCATTAAAATCCTAAAACATAGCGAGTCATATGCCAGGTGCAGAAATTACAGACCAAACGGATTTTTTTTTACATTTACAGACAATACAGTAAACGGTGCTTGCTGGTGCATTGCTTGCTGACACAACTAGGGTGGGCCGTTGCTATGCTGCCACTAAGTGACTAACCAGATAAAGCCGGACACAAATAAAAATATGGCCCTATCCCAGTTTTATTTTTTTGTACCCCTTCCCCTTGGCCCTTGAAAGAGAGTGTGAAGGGGAAGGGCTTCAAAATTTACCCCTAAGAAATGGACCAGCACTACAACACCTGCACATGTCATCATATGTCATCGCAATTTCTTACTCTGAGATCGACGATCGTGACTGCTGTTGTTATTCCAGTTGCTTTATTTTTTGGTATTTATCTTCAGGAAATCACTGAAGGCAACGATATCATGTTATCATAATGATATACCTGTAATCTGGCAATAAGATCATAACTGTACTGTGTATTTACATTGTGGCCATATTCACTTGTGTAAACACACAAAAACATCATTAGCGTTGTACCAGACACTGTAAAAAGATAATTCCCAGTCACTATAGCTTTTCTGATATGGTATTCCAGTGTCATCGAGTGTCAGATATGAAAGTATGGTGTGGGTCTGATATACAGGAGTTATTATTATGGATCATAGATAGCAAAATGTAGCAATGCTTATTTTAGCGTTTTTTTTAAACCATGACGTAAAACATGAACGGCGTTATGAATGTATTAAAACATGTGCTTGTTTGGCGTAAAAAAATGACAAAAAAATACTAACTTGTGGATCTCCTGACTTCTGTGTGCAGCCATGCTGCTGTTGCAGATGGTGTGTTCTGGGAAAATTTTTGTATCCCTTGGTTTCGAGTGTGGTTCTGAAAAATCTCAGTTTGAAGGGGTATCTAGCCCTTCCCCTTAGCACTACTCCTTCAATCTAAAGATAATTGGGTAAGGGGAATACTAAGGAATAGAATTGGGATTGGGCCTAAGTCTAAATAAAACATTATTTTTATATTGAAGAACTCTCTGAAACTGTAGACAAAATCTGTATTAAAAAAAAATTGATTTTAAAAATGCATATGTGGGTATGCTGAGTATCATATTCAATGCATTAATTTTTTTGGTTCATTCAGTATGACATAAAAATTAAGAGCCAAATGAAAGTAAACAACTCAGTTTAAAGAGAATCATACCTACAGTACTGTGTTCTCAAGTATTGTTAGAATTCAGTAAAAATGTCAATTAACACCTAAACAATAATTATTTAAAATATTCTAACAATAACTGAGAATGCAGGATGATTTTGCATGATTATTAAATGAAAAAGACTGTTATAATGATAAAAAAAATGTATAATCAAATATAAAATTCAAAGTTTTCCTGTTTTTTGCTTTATAAATAAAAGCCAATTTTGCATTTGATATTATTAATATTTTTATATTATTACTATTATTAATACTATTACTATAATTACTACTATTATTACTAATATTACTACTACTACTCCTACTTATTATCATCATCATCATCATAATCATCAGCATCATTATCAAATACAATTATTATTAAAATAAAAAATATTATATTTATTTGAAAAGCTTTGTAGCCCTGTTTTATTGTGTGACTTCTGTATTGTTATATTCTAACAATAAAAAAATTAAAATAATTTTTAAATATTAATTCTATACAATTCTAAAAAATTCTAATACTTAAGTTGACTCAGTCAGACTCAGTCTAAAATCAAAAAATTGGCTAAAAATACAAAAGTTAGTCTTATATAAAAATCTGCATGAATTAACAGAATTCACAAAAAATGACCTCAATGTAACAATTTCACAATTACACTAAACTTAATTTTTGACTCATTAAAATGCATCAAACCACCACTCCGACACCAGAGAGCATTTCAAGCAAAGCTTTACTCATTTAGAGGTCTCAGAATTGTGTCAGATATGATACTCGGAGTTTATAGGGTTAAGGTTATAAAATCCCACCCCCGTGTGTGTGTGATCTTCAAGTCTCTGTGGCTCAGGCTTTTCTTTCATCTGTAGTGCAGTAGAAAAGACTTTCTGAAGAACATTTCAACGGTTTTTGTCTGTGAAATTTTCAATGACACTCAATGGGGTCCAAAACAGCCCTGAATCCCACTGACTTTCATTATATGTCAAAAAAACAAAAAAACATGGAGACTTTTGTGAAACGTCTTCTTTTGTGTTTCTCAGACAGGTTTGGAACAACATGAGTGGAAAAAGATGATTACACAATTGTCATTTTTGTGTGAACAAAGCATTTTCTTTGAAATCTCTACCCCTAAGTATGAGCAACATTAACAGATAAGTGCCTTAATAAACAGCACTAATTAAACGATTACACCACTGCCTGAGAGAAAAAACCCTAATTAAAGATGTGCGAGTAATTAAGGCATATGTTTCACTAATTCACTGGTTTGTGGCCAGACCACATATTCAGTACGACAAGAGAGAGAGAGAGAGAGAGAGAGAGAGAGAGAGAGAGAGAGAGAGAGAGAGAGAGAGAAAGAGTGAGAGAGAAAGAGAGGAAAACATACATTTTGTTATCATGTACTAGTTTTCTGGCATTGATGTAGTTAAGTAAAAAAGATGGTTGCTTTCTTCCAGACTTCCGTGTCTGAAAATCACTGCCAAGAAATTACTGAGCCAAAAAATTCTGCATTACCCAACAGGTTTAATCGATCATGATTAATTGACATTGGATCAAACAGTAAAGGCATTGGAAGTATGGAAGCTAAATTTAGAACAAGAGAAATGGGGAGAATCAAGATTGATCAAGCAGGCATCAGTGCCTTATGGAATCTGCTTGGTAAAAGTACAGTAGCACCCAAGATGTGAAAATTATAAAGACTGATTCACACAAAGAATGTCAACTATAATGGTAATTTTAGCATCCACAGCAACCAATGATCATATTTATGTCAAGAATGCATCACTGTTATGCTGGCTGCTGCTTTAACCCTCATTTTATAATTTCATCCAGGATTTTTTTTGATATTTGCAGCTTTTCGTAAAACTTATGGAGTTATTTACCTAAATTAATGTGTTTTGGTGTGAAAATACAAACATTTTTTTACAATAAATATTATACTACGGCTAAAAGAAGTGTTTGCTTGTATTAAGTAGGAAAAAAAATTACACTCTCTGGTTCCTTAAAAACCTTCAATAAGATCTGGCACCCCTTTTTAGAGGATCTGCTGGCTAACTCTCTTGATCCTTAAAACGGAGCACTCATTCATTCTTTCATTCATTAATTTTCCTTTGGTATAGTCTCTATTTCAGAGGTCGCCACAGTGGAATGAACCGCCAACTATTCAAGCATATGTTTTACGCAGCATATGACCTTCCAGCCGCAACCCAATACTGGGAAACACCCATAAACACTCATTCACACACATACGGCCAATTTAGTTTATTCAATTCCCCTATAGCTGATGTCTTTGAACTGTGGGTGAAACCAGAGCACCCAATGGAAAACCCACATGAACACGGGGAGAACATGCAAACTCCACATAGAAATACCAACTGGCCCAGTCTGGACTTGAACCAGCGATCTTCTTGCTGTGAGGCGACAGTGCTAACCACTGAGCCACTGTGCCGCCCCGGAGCACTTATATATAAATATATTGTATTCAGGTTTTTTTTTTTTTGATTTAATTAAATGTTAATTTCTTATTGTTTATTTTTTAATATTACTATAATTTATTTGTTTATTCATGAATTTATTTTATTTATTAAATTTTTTCTTCCCCTTTTGGGAAGTAGCCTTAAGGGTTGTTGAGGGAGGGAAGTGTTTATTAGGGTAATGCAGTTGAGTAATAATTCAAAGCTAATGTTGCAATTTTCTGATTTCATGTATCATGCAGAAAATCCAAAAAAAAAAAACAACCATTGGACTGTTTTATGCCCAACTAATAAATAAAACACTAAAACCAGCAGTAGGTGGCAGAAACTCCCTGTCATAATATAAGATTTACTAAATCGCTAAGTGGGCGACGCAGTGGCGCAGTAGGTAGTGCTGTCGCTTCACAGCAAGAAGGTCGCTGGTTCGAGCTTGGGCTGGGTCAGTTGGCGTTTCTGTGTGGAGTTTGCATGTTCTCCCTGCATTCGCGTGGGTTTCCTCCGGGTGCTTCAGTTTCCCCCACAGTCCAAAGACATGCGGTACAGGTGAATTGGGTAGGCTAAATTGTCCATAGTGTATGAGTGTGAAAGAGTGTGTGTGGATGTTTCCCAGAGATGGGTTGCAGCTGGAGAGGCATCCACTGCATAAAACATGTGCTGGATAAGTTGGCAGTTCATTCTGCTGTGGCGACCCCGGATTAACAAAGGGACTAAGCCGAAAAGAAAATGAATGAATGAATAATTAAGTTATATGATTTGTTCAAATGGACATCACGGTGGCGCAGTGGGTAGCACGATCGCCTAACAGCAAAACGGTCGCTGGTTCAAGCCTCGGCTGGGTCAGTTGGCATTTCTGTTTGGAGTTTGCATGTTCTCCCCGCGTTCGCGTGGATTTCCTCCAGGTGCTTCAGTTTCCCCCACAAGTCCAAAGACATGCGCTAGGTGAATTGGGTAAGCTAAATTGTCCATAGTGTATGTGTGTGAATGAGTGTGTATGGGTGTTTCCCAGTGATGGATTGCGGCTGGAAGGGTATCTGTTACGTAAAACGTGCTGGATAAGTTGCCGGTTCATTCCGCTGTGGCGACCCCAGATTAATAAAGGGACTAAGCCGAAAAGAAAATGAATGAATGATTTGTTCAAGAAGGCCGATTCATGAAGAAATAAACTGACTTTTTAATGTGTTCAAAAACAGATTCGTTCCCCAACGAAACCCCTCATTGTTGCTCTGAAAAGCAATTCATAACTTTTTTATCCAGTGGCTAATTCGCATGAGTTCATATGATCTCATTCGTACAATTAAGTACGATTTGCTTATCCCCCAATGACGGTTGGGTTTAGGGGCGGGGTTGGGTGACACGCCTCCTTTTTAAAATCGTACATTTTCATATGACTTAACAAAACGTAAAATAGTTACGTTTCCTCGAGAGATCAAGCTGGAAATGTAACATGTGCATTAATAACTTATTGTTGGTTAAATGAAATCAATATCACATTTGTGATCTCACTCATAAACTGATATTCCATAAATCAGAACTTGTGAAAGTCAGAATCAAAAATTGTGACATTTCTAGTTTCAAATTAGTTTCAACTTTATAAGCTAAAATATCAAAAATTTAAATTCAATATTCAATAAAATGAAATTCAATTGATGTCACAATCATCATGTATTAGTATTGTTAAAGTACAATTTAAAATACTGATAAAAATATTGGTTTTACATTACAAAATGCAATGTATAGTATGCTATTTATATTTCATTACACTGTAAACAAGAAGTCCTTCTTTAGAATAAATGGTTGGTTGGATGAATAAACAAATAAACAACACTATACTAATTAAAGCTTAACAGATAATTCCAATAAATCACTAAAATCTAATTGATGCAAGAATCCTGAAGTTAATTTCTTATAATAATTTTTGCCAACTACACAGAGATACAGTATGAGAAACAGGGAGTGATTGCATGCACAGCTAAAGTGCTAACGTTAATATAACCAATCCAAAGTGCTCACACTACCCATCGTGCCACCTTTTGAAATTACAGACCAAAGACTGTGTTACTGACACTGTAATTATTGTCTGATCAGCAATGATGGCAGACTGATGTGATTGTAGTCTGCACTAACACATTTAATGAGATGAGAGTGTGAATGTGTGTGTACTCACAGGGAATAGTGCGCAGGTACAGATTATCCCGGATCACCTGCTGGAGCTTGTGGTCCAAAGAGCCTTTCTGGAACTGCAGGCTGAGGTAGTGACGCAGATCCGTGTTCAACACCTTACCTGGACAGATACAACAATACTGGGTCAGCTTTGTATAGTTGGAAAAAACTACTTTCATAGACATTTTGTTTTCAATTTGAGATATAAATAGTATTCATTAAAACATGAATAACAATTTTATGTTGTTCTTTTCCCTATACAGATTTTCAGCACACAAACACATGGAATTTTCAAACTATAGCAGCATGTTTTTGCACATGCGTAGCCCCTGGCTCTGCATAAAGCAATCACGAATTGACCCTCTTAACCTTCCTCAACCTTCATGGTGCAGCTCAGAAAACTCAGGACAACAGTTAAGACAAATGTATGTACAGTATCTTGTGAATGATGCATGTGCAGTGATAATGTAAAGTAGAGGGAGCTGTGAAGAAGTTGACGTGAGATGCATGGGTTTGTGTCTGTGCATCCAGGTATATAACGCAATCCTAATGAGCTCTCCAACGAAGACTAAATGGTGATTGCTTGATGAAGTGGGAATGGAAATATTAGCGCCAACCTGATTTCACCAAGTAGGACATGTTCCTGGATTAACATCCATGTTGATCCTGGAACAACATTCCAATCAGCCAATCAGAATTAAGGGACACGCTTACTGTTTATGTTTAGTTCAGGCTTACGGTTAGGGTTTATGCACTTTTACATGATTGTTATCCAACTATTATTCCCCCCTATATTTTGGGAATAATTTACCGTTATGGTTAGGTTTAGGGGTAGGGAATAGGTATGGTTTACATTTTTCAACATAAATGATGCTCCAGGATCAACATAGATGTTAATTCAGGATCGCATCTTGGCAAAATCATGACATGTGAAATATTAGTTTTGCAGCAAGCCTTTATATAATATAAAAATAAAAGCAATTTTGTTTTATCAACTTAATTAGGTCCTTAACTTACAATCATTGGGCCTTTCACATAGCGACACCGTTAAAATGACTTAAAATTACCAGAACAGCATTACCGGTAAATTAATAAATGTGCTGTTCACACTCAGCAGAATTCTGTCAATTTACTGGTAATTTTATAACAGCCCATTCTAAGAAATTGCTGGAACAAATGGCCCTTTCACATAGTGACACTGGTAAATTGCCGTAAAATTACCAGAACAACTTTACCGGTAAATTTTTAAAAATGTGTGGTTCACACACCAGAATTCCATTAATTTACTGGTCATTTTATAATGGCTCATTCTAGGACATTGCTGGAAAAAATAGCCTTTTCTCACAGTGACACCGGTAAATAGCTGTAAAACTACCAGAAAAACTTTACTGGTAAATTACAAAAAGAAATGTGCTGTTTACACTTACCAAAATTCAGTCAATTTACTGCTAATTTTACAACTGCTCATTCTAGAACATTACTGGAACAAATGGCCCTTTCAAGTAGTAACACTGGTAAATTGCTGTAAAATTACCAGAACTATTTTACTGGTAAATTTAAGATATGTGCTGTTCACACAGGAACAAATAGCCATTTCCCATAGTGACACCGGTAAAATACCACAAAATTAACAGAGCACCTTTACAGGTAAATTTTTTTCACAGGTAAAAAAAAAAAAAAAATAGTTTTTCACACTCAGCAGAATTCCACCAATTTACTGGTAATTTTATAACTGCTCATTATATAAAATTCCTGGAACAAATGGCTCTTTCACATAGTGACACCGTTAAATTGCCGTAAAATTACTACAATTACAACTAAAAACTTTACTGGTAAATTTCTAGCAGTTTACCGGTAAAGTGTAGCAGTTTACTGGTCATTTTTTAGTGCTTAAGTGCTTAAAAATGTAATACAAATACACACATACACCTGAAAGTAATACAAATACACACATGAAAAAAAAAATCTGCCCCCCCTGTAAATTATATAAATATTAGTGGTCCCACTTTAAGCTAAATCTCAAATTTTCCCCCTGATCTTATTGACTAAAAAGCTGAATGTCCATGAATTTCCTTATATCTCATTTAAAAGCGGCATGGTTACTGTAACTTAAATGTGTCAAGACTAACAGTCTCATTCACTTCTCATTCACTTCTCATTCAATTCATTTTTAGCAAAACAACTTATGCTGCGTGATGTTGTGCTTTATTATCATATTAATATATTTTATTGTCAGTTGACAAGCGAGATGTGACTAAAATGGCACTGAAAAAATAGACTAACCATAACAACAGGCAAAAACAAGTAAAACAATGCAATAAAAAACAGTATAGAAAAATGACAAAAGTATTGCAAATGACAAAAATCAATGATATTCCATGACTTCAATCTTGACTTTCAATGCCCAGAACAGACCTTTTAAAATTCCATCATATTCCAGAAATTCCATGACCTGTGGCAACCCTGATAAATAATTGTGATTATCTAGTGATTATTTGCTAATGAGTTTGGCTTCAAGCAACAGCTGTGTGGCTGACAAACAAAAATCAAACAAACATCAGTGAAAAACGGCTTGAAATGAGGGAAATTAATACGCCTAAACCACGCTAAACTCTGGAAAGCATCCCAGTCTTCTTTCTGATTAAATGTCAACGTCAACCTTGAGACGTGCAGCAGCCGGTCCAGCTGTTTCTAGCACCACAGACAAAAAAAAAAAAAGCTTTATTGGCTTCTTTCCATGAGCATCCAGATGTGTGAATGCACAATGAGCTTTAACAAAACAATGCAGGTTTAAGTGGCAGGGGTTAGGGTGGAGCTGGAGGAAGAGTGGAGGCGGTGTGAGTCTTCCTGAAGGAGGAGACCCTCTAAATTAAAGAATGACAGAGTCTGTGCCAAGCTTCCCTTGGTGACTACAATATGTGAGGGAGGGGAAGAAAGCGAGGCCTGTTTGAGCAGCTCCAGTCTCCAGCTGTTGATGTTACGCAGCTGATGATCTCTGGGTGGAGAGGACGTGCTCTGAAACTGTGACTGCTGCATCAATCAGGATTGTTTAGACTGCTTCTGGCTGACCTCACACACTATGACATATTATTACAGGTAAAGCTGACCCTCTTTAGGACCTACACCTTGACCTTAAATATGCGGTATGCAAGTTTGACACCCAGTGATTGAACTAGATATTGCACCCCTGGTTCAAAACGCACGCAAGAGCAGGTTGCCAGATTAATTATACTAAAAAAGGCTGATTTAAATCGTGTTCTAAATAAAAGCAACGGTGCGCGATAGACGAAATATTTTCCATATTAAAAGGAGTTTCTTGTTCTAACCAACACCTTGAATTTATATTTTAGAAATGGCTTCTATGAAAACTGACAATGATCACCTCAGGTACAGCTTATGTGCTTTATTCAGTGTTAAATGTTAATAATGCGAGTTTAAATTTATTGCCATACTACTGAAAGCAGAAGCAAATAATTTACCTCAGATCTTGAATATAAAATAAACTGTTTGAAATTGAGAATCAGCATGTACATTAAAGAATTCTAAAGAGGTTTAATATGTAGTAATTAGACTGTAAACCTTACCATTTCGTTAGAGTGCAGTAAGTGCACTATTCTGTGCTTCTGAATGGCTGTATTTAAATTTCTGTGGTGTTTCGTCTGGTGCAAACAGCCAAATTGCTTATCACAGCAAATCTCATCATGTAACGTGTTGTTAGGACACGGGGTTACAATGTAACCTGCTCACCTAATGTATAGGAGCCATATAACTTTTTTTTTATTTAATTATAGTTTATTTGTATTGACTGTGGTGTGTTAGATTTGGGTCACGTGGGCACACCTGGCACCTGTTAGCAAATAAAGCGCGTGCACACTCACACAGGTGCAGGAGGAAGAGAGAACGAGTGGGGTAGCCGTATTTTTTGTTGACCGCTACGCAACCAATGCCACGCAACCGCACACGCAACCAACGCCACGACACACGTATCTCACTACACGCCACGACGCAATAATCAGCCATAAGCAACAGGTATTCAACGCACAGATTGCTGTTTTGTCATGTTTCAAGTATATAAAGTTTGCTATTAACATCTTGGGCTCAGCGTGTCTTTCCTAGCCACCAGCGCGTCACAAATGAGCAAAGGACCCTCACTGCCTCTCTAGCGACTAAGGAGGAATCAGGAAGTCGCAATATAATGTTTACGTTTGCAATATTTATGTGGAACTCTGAAACTGCATCTTATTTCGGAGGCTGCTACTGCACTGCATTTCGGTCACAGACGCACACTTTGAGAACCTTCATGACTGAATGAATCAAATACGCAGTTTTCCACCACGGCAAAGTGCTGAAATATAATTGGCTAAACTGGCATTGGGCGGGTTAAATGACCAAAACTAAGACAGACATTCCAGCACATAACAGACATTTTCAAAGTAGAATATCTGCCTTCAGCATTGTTTTTCAGATAAACAAGAATGTTCACCTAGCATGCTTCTAAATATCTGCAAATTTATTATGGTATTTTTATGCTTTAGAAGAGTCAAAAACTTTGCTGTCCTGACATCTGGAATTAGAATGTCCTGTTACAGTGGAGTCTAAAAGTGTGCAGGATCAAATTTAGTAGTTCATTTCAATATATTTAATTATGCATTTTTATATTTGTCAAAAAAAGTTGATTTTACAGTATGTTTTGTTTAAAAAAAAAAAATTATTAGTTGTTTTTTATTAGGTGTTACCCTGTAAAAATGCAGGGTTCCACAATTCATTCACGTTGTCCCAACACAAATCAATTAAGTTAACACTTTTAACAAATTTGTGAGGATTGAACATAAAAAATTAAGTTGTCCCAATGAAATCTCAAGAATTGTGTTGTTTCAGCTCATTTTAGTTAAGTAGTTTGAACATGTAAAAAACATATATTTTTTTTGAGTGTATATATAATTTCAGGATATGGTATTTAACCCTTGTGTGCTGTTGGAGATGTTTTCATTTTAATTTTGAGTCCTAATTTGGCCACAACTTTTTCTGTGTTTAAGCAACTGGAATGATTTTTGGTGACATTTTATTTTGACACATATTTTGGGAAGATGATTTGAAAATGTTTAAAAACTCAAAAATACAGTCGGCAAATGTGAACAATACACAGGTTATGTAAATGAAAGTAGCTAATGTTTATTTTATTTAAAAAACTAACATTCATCGAGATTTCAGATTCAGATTTGTGTCAGTTTTAGTATTTATTGCACATATATTACAAAACAGATGTAAGATCAATGTAAAAGATCAACGAATTTATCAAATGTACTCTTACACTGGCCCAGGATGTCTCACTTTTGGATAGACAAATTGTCTTCAAAATGAAGTAAACATGTCTAGATTTCTTCTATGCCTTGCTTTGTTTTTAATAAATATAAAAGGAAACCAAACCAACCTTTAACTATTTCTAAAATGAACATGAACATCACTGCAAACTCAATCTACAAAATCACATCTATTTGATGTGGCCTTGGGAGAAACGCGAAAAAACATGTTGTGAAATCTCCCGCTAATTTCCAATGCAAGGTAATCAAAACAAGCCTCTCCCCGAGCTCTTTTCTCTCTGATGGGAAATGAAATGGATGGCCCACTGTGATTGCAGATTAGCCTCATTTCATTGGTCGACTTGGACGAATACAAATTTTCTCCAATCTAAATGTGCTCAAGAGGTCCATCATTCTCGTTTAGACTTCAGCGATTAATTCCACCTCTCTGGCTGTTTAGCCAGACATTACAGTATGTGTCTGCCTCTTTCGTTTGCAATAGTGTAAAACATGATTTATAGCTGGTGTTCATTAGGGAGAGTCTTGGTCATATTGAGCTGTGGTATGAAGTGTTGAATGAGGTTCTGTGAGAAGAGAGGACACTGAAGACCCCCGGACTGACATCAACGCAAACACAGACACCTGGAAATAATCAGCAAACGCACTACCAATGAATCATATCTGGAAGCGCAGTCATAAAACGTTGCTTCTAACCAAGTGGTTCTCAACCTTTTTGACTCCAAGGTCCCAACTGGTCAGGATAATATTTAAAGGGCTTTCGGTCAAAGCAAACGGCTGCGTTCCATTCTGAAGGGCTCATTCCTGTGCCCTAATCCTTTAGATGGGTTTTCACTATAGAGTGAGAGATGATTCAAAGGGATTAGGGCTGTAAGGGGGCCAATTTTTCTTTTTTTTAAATGTGCAAAGAGTTTAGGTGGTTGAAAAGTGTCCATCTCCATCATGAATTCGTAATTGCGAAGGGTCTATTTAAGTTGCCAGTTTTGAGCACTTGAGTCAGAAATTAATCTTTAAAATGAAAATGGTGGCCATGGAAGTTCTTACTCAAATGTGCACTTCAGAGTCAGATTCATCACATTTGGATACATTTGAACTTGCTTTAATTTAATTATTATGCCCATATAATAATAATTATTATTATGCCCATTTTGTGCCGACGCAGTGGCGCAGTAGGTAGTGCTGTCGCCTCACAGCAAGAAGGTCGCTGGTTCGAGCCTCGGCTGGGTCAGTTGGCATTTCTGTGTGGAGTTTGCATGTTCTCCCTGCATTCGAGTGGGTTTCCTCCGGTTGCTCCGGTTTCCCCCAAAGTCCAAAGACATGTGGTACAGGTGAATTGGGTAGACTAAATTGTCCGTAGTGTATGAGTGTGAATGAGTGTGTGTGGATGTTTCCCAGAGATGGGTTGCGGCTGGAAGGGCATTCGCTGCGTAAAAATGTGCTGGATAAGTTGGCGGTTCATTCCGCTGTGGTGACCCCAGGTTAATAAAGGGACTAAGCCGAAAAGAAAATGAATGAATGAATTATGCCCATTTTATAATAGGCATTTTACCAGTGTAAACCAAGCGGCAACCTCCCGCTCTCCCTCGGGAAGCCAATACGGAAGTAACTAAAACTGCAATTCATCGACTCGCCTTGGGGGGCTGGCTCCATGAAGTCCAAGGGCTTTCTTTCTGCATTGGTAAATTGGCCATTTTTACAGCTGATAAAAACATGTTTACAGCCTGGTACAAACGATGGCTTTGATGCATATAGCTATGATTACCCTTCATGACAACTCTGAGGGGGGTGAATTTTTTTATAACTCATCCATTTCGTTTTTATTAGGTTATATTAAGTTTGCATAATTAAGGGCGTGGCCACTTGAGTGACAGCTAGCCCTCGCTGCTCGCTGTCTCGTCACCTCAGCTGATTCTGGCTAATTAGCCGCTGAGCTCGGCAAATAAATCGTGTATTGGTTTTGTTTAATGTTTCTTTACACCTTCATTTGCCTTTTGGAATTATTTCCTGCAATTATCAGATGATATGGCATGATGTGTGGATTTAATTGTGCTTACAAACCGCTCAAGTTGCCTTCATTTCACAGGTGAGTGAAATGATATACTTCTATACCATCTCTATAAATGTATTTGTTTTTTTTAAGATCATTTATCATTTATAATGTTCTTCAGAGCTGTAATGCACTCCAGAATCTGACAGATTGATTAGCTGTAGGCTATAAAACAGTCATCTGAAGCGTTGTCATACAGTGTTAGTGCTGGATTTTATAAACAGCCTTGCATTTACTAACACAGACTATATCTGAAGTGTTTGATAGTAATTCGCGTTTTCCTCCTGTCGAAAAACGTCATAAAAACAATGTTTAGTGGCTCAATGTGTTACAGCAGTGTTTTTAAAAGTCTAAACACTTTATTGATATAGTGTACAACCAAGCACATGTGGTCAGAACACAAACGAGTCACAGGTAATGAAGTATTAAGCGTTCTCCCAAAGTAATAAATCTGTTTTAATCCAGGTCTAAGCAAAAGGCTTAGAATCAAGCATGCGTCTGTAGCTCCGCTCACTCTCCGCCTCTTTGCCCTTATTTGGTATGCCGCGTTCGGTGCGATGACGCGCTACCAAAATGGCGACGGTTGGCCGCGCCTACTTGTGGCTTCTTTTGCAGTGTTCAGAAACCTATGGGTGACGTCACGGATACTACGTCCATATCTTTTACAGTCTATGGTGTAAACGAGTATTTAAATAGGTTGAAATTGGGGATGTAACGATTCACCGTGAGCTGGTTGAAAATCGATTCATATATGTGACCATTCAAATCGATAGGAATGTTAAAAAAAAATCACGATAGATTTTTGGAACAGAGCGGGCGCTGTGTTTACAGGCACAAACTCACTTTACCTGCACAGCAGCGGTGAGCAAGAAGAAGCGGCAGACTAAAAAGACAGCAGTGAAGTGTGCCAGACAAACACAAACTGTGTGCAAATATTGCAAAAAGACATTTACTTACACTAACAAAACAACAAATATGATGCAGCACAGTGAAAAACTACTGTCACAAAAAAAAAAAACTATTAATAAGCCAAACCGCACGGACTGGATGATTAGCAGCTCCACTTGCTCTGACGAGTGATACAGAGATCACATGGTGCATCAGTGTTTTCATAGCGAAAGTGTGAAGATGTTTTTCAGACTGAAAGAGAATGTTGTTCTGTTACAGAAGCGGGTATTAGATTATTTTACCCTCTCCTTTTCAAATTAGTTTATGCATATTTTAATAATTTGCTTATTATTATTAAATATTTAAAAATCAAGATTATCTCTTCTTAAGTGTATCACATTGATAATTATACTAATTGATTATACAAGTAATAGTAAGTATTCACCTTCATAATCATGTTCAACTACTATCTTTATTCTACTATATAATTAGTCATTTTATAATCAGTATGTTATGCCAGTAGCCAGTCCCCTAGAGCAGAGGGGGCTATTGACCACCTCTGTACACACTGCTCTCTGGTTTAGGAAAGGTTTACCTCTCCACACCAGCCATCTCAATCCACAGTGAAAGGGTTTTTTCATCAGCAGGGGACTTTGTAAATGTGCAAAGACCTCAGCTTATGCCAGAAAAAAAAGTCACAGTTTTATTTATTTTAGTTTGTTTATATTAACGAGACTTCTTTGTTTTTAAAATAGCAATTTAGATATGGCAGAAAATATTTTATTTGCAAAACATTTGCAGCATTTAAGAAAAAAATGAAAGGGCTCATTATCTTAAATTTGTTTCAAATAATTTTGTTAAAAAATCGTGACTTTATT
The DNA here is from genome assembly GCA_903798195.1 of Danio kyathit. Classification (NCBI taxonomy): domain Eukaryota; kingdom Metazoa; phylum Chordata; class Actinopteri; order Cypriniformes; family Danionidae; genus Danio; species Danio kyathit. The sequence goes on from LR812541.1 coordinate 29,647,520, forward strand.
ATGAAATTAGTATCGTTAATCATATCGAATCATCAGTCAGGTGAATCATTACATCCCTGGTTGAAATACATTAAAAGTATTGTTTGTTTTTTTTTTATCAAAAAAAGGTTTTTAAGGGAAGCTGAAATGTCTGTTCTTAAAATGCAACCTTAAAATACTGCCTATCTAGACAACTTGATAGGTTTTAGAACATTACATTCAATATTAGCAAACTTGTCAACATATTCCAGACATATTCGGATAACTTCCCAAACTTTTCTCCAAACCCATCTTCTAAAGAGGCATCAGAAACTCTGCATTTGTGTCAGAAAGATTCTAATCGGTTACATTTGCATGCCTTTGTTAACTTTCAACAAGAGTGCAAAAGAAAAAGTCTTTACTTAGATCTGTGCAAGATGTTTTACATGTGGTATTTAAAAGACATGTCTTTTATAAACTATTATTGAGCATAACAAGCACGAATTACATAAAAAGCTATGTGAAACAAGAGCTCTTTATGTGGGGGAATGCATTCAAAGCTAGCAATGGTTTTCAAATTAAGTTGTACAACAAGGTCCAAGAGCTACACTGTGTAATTCTTTGGACATTGTAAAACGGGAGGAATTTAGGTCAGGCCTCAATAGCTTTGCTTCATCCTTCGTCAAGTATTGTACAGTAGCAGGCAGGAATGTGCTCTACATTCCCTAGAAAAATCTGCATGCTTGCAATTCATACAAACCTGCATATACAACACCAACAGCCTTTATTCCAGATTCAGATGAACATCATAAGACAGAGCTGCATGATTCCAGAGAAATTATTGAATTCTTCACTATCTCTTATTCTTCACTATATTCATTACTAGACTGAATGACTATTGAATGACTCGCATATATAAATCTATTTAATTATTGACAAATTCAGTGTTTTGAATGAACCTCTCAACTCTCTGAACAAATCAATGACTCACTCATAGACATCACACTTGTTTCATTACTGGATGAATCACTGTTTTGAACAAATCTCTCTAATAACCAATTCAATGATTCACTCAAAGTCATCACTTGTTTCACTTTGGGTGAATCACTGTTTTGATTAGAAATACGAACAAACGAACGAATGAACGATTCAATGACCTATTCATAAATAACTCACTTGTTTTATTACTGGATAAAGCACCTTTTTGAACAAATCTCTTGAATGAACAATTCAATGACTCTCATAAATACCTCACTTGTTTCACTACTGGATGAATCGCTGTTTGGAACAAATTTCCCTAATAACCAATTCAATGACTCACTCATAAAGACCTCACTTTTTCACTATTAAATGAATCACTGTTTTGAAAAAAACTCTCTAATAAGAAATTCAATGACTCACTCAAAGAGCTCACTTATTCACCACTGGAGTAATCACGGTTTTGAACAAATTTCCCTAATAACCAATTCAATGACTCACCCAAAGACCTCACTTGTTTCATTACTAGATGAATCACTGTTCAGAAAAAAATCTCTTGAACGATTCAATGAATCAATCATAAATACCTCACTTGTTTCACATTTGGATGAATCAATGTTTTGAACAAATCTATTGAATGAATGATTAAATGACTCACTCAAAGACCTCACTTATTCACCACTCGATTATTCATTATTTTGAACAAATATATTGAATAAATGAATTATTCAATGAATCACTCAAAGACCTCACTTGTTTCGTAACTGGATAAATCACTGTTTTGAACAACCTCTTAAATGAACGATTCAATGTTCTTGTATCACTATTGGATGAATCAGTGTATTGAACAAATCTTTTGAATGAATGATTCAATGACTCACTCAAAGACCTCACTTGTTTCACTATTGGATGAATCAATGTTTTGAACAAATCTCTCTAATAACCAATTCAACGATTCACTCAAAGACCTCGCTTGTTTCACCACTGGATTAATTACTGTTTTGAACAAATCTATTAAATAAATGAATGATTCAATGACTCATTCAAAAATACCCCACTTGTTTCGTTGCTGTGTAAATCACTGTTTTCAAAAAAAATCTATTAAATGAATGATTCAATGAATCACTCATAAAGACCTCACTTATTTTGTAACTGGTTAAATCACCGTTTTGAACAATCTCTTAAATGAACGATTCAATGACTCAATCATAAATCCATCACTTGTTTCACTATTGGATGAATCAGTGTACTGAACAAATCTAATGAATGAATGATTCAATGACTCACTCAAAGACCTCACTTGTTTCACTATTGGATGAATCACTGTTTTGAACAAATCTCTCTAATAACCAATTCCACGATTCACTCAAATACCTCGCTTGTTTCACCACTGGATTAATCACTGTTTTGAACAATTCTATTAAATAAATGAATGATTCAATGACTCATTAAAAAAATTCCTCACTTGTTGTGCTGCTGGGTGAATCACTGTTTTGAACAAATCTACTGAATGAATGATTCAGTGACTCACTCAAAGACCTTACTTGTTTCATTACTGGATGAATGACTGTTCTGAACAAATATCTTGAATGCTTCAATAACTCAATCATAAATACATCACTTTTTTCACTACAGGACGAATCACTATTTTAAACATATCTATTGAATGAATGATGAAACATCTCACTCATAAAGACTTCACTTGTTTCATCACTGGATGAAGCATGCTTTTGAACAAATCTATTGAATTAATAATTCAATGACTCGCCCAAATACATCACTTGTTTCATTATTGGATGAATCAGTGTTTTAAACAAATCAAATGAGTAAATGATTCAATGACTCATTTATAAAAGTTTCACTCATTTCATTACTGTATCAATGTTGTGACTTGAGTTTATATTCTTTATTTCAATTTTTGGCCCCAGAGTTGACCATTTTACACAATTGAGTACATAAGCATTCTCGCAACAGAGTTTATTTTTCACAATTCTGTGTTTATTTCACAATCCATCTTTCTAAAAGTTTCTAATGATAAAAAGTCAGAGAAACAAGGTAGAAACTGTAATTTTGTCTTCACCAGAGTATTAAAAACCTAATAACTGTTTTTTTATTTGGCAATCCTCACATTTTTTACTTGTTTTTTTTTTTCACTCTTGCAAATTTTAGGAATTTTTTTTATATAGATCACAAAATATAAACTTAAATATAAAGGCCACAATTGTGAGATAAAAAGTTGCTATTACTATTAGGGATGCAACAATACAGTTAGCTCACGGTTCAATACATACCTCGGTTTTTTAACACGGTTTTCGGTTCGGTTCGGTTCTGATGGCTTAACACATAAGTGTTTTTTTTTAATGTTATTCTATGCTTAGGCAATAGGAACAGTAAGAAAGAGAAAAAAATTAAAACGATTTATTGCAATACTCCTTTATTTTACTTCAAAGCCAAGAAAGGTACACTAGTTTCTAGTGTATTGTATAATAAAAAAACTTAACACTAAAATCTCACAGCTGCTGGTAGCCTATGTACAAACTGGGCATTAAATATTAATTTAATCTTTTTAATAACTGCTTTCTTATTGTATGTGGTTTCAAATAAAATGATTACTCCAGACATTATTGCTTTTATTACTATTACCATTAAATATAATAATAATAATAATAATAATAAAAACAATAATAATTAATATTAGAGTGATTTCTGAAGGATCATGTGACTCTGAAGACTGGAGTAATGAAGCTGAAAATTCATTTTTAAAATCACTGGAATAAATGATTAAATTAAATTATAAACTACTTTTGAACAGTTATTTTATAGTGCAGTAACATTTTACAATTTTACAATGTGTGCTGTATTTATGATGAAATAAATGTAGCCTTGGTGAGCAGGAGAAGCTTATTTTAAAATATTTAACAATCATACTGACCCCAAACTTTTGACCAGTTGTGTATATATTTTATAAGCGAAAATTTGCACTTTAATTTTGACACCCACAGACATAAATACAAATCAGAGAGGTCAGACTTTCTCATACAGAGCCTCATTTCAGTTGTAAAGTTTTGTAAAAATCTATTGAATTAATCTATTAAAGAAACGTTGGCTAGAATTATGCATTATAGGCTTAAATTACAAATAAATAGATGAACCGATCATCAGATCATGCATTAGATCATGAAGCAGATCAATGTTGATCTTTCTTTCGAGCTGTCAGTGCAGAAATGAACAAAACAACAGGCCTAATATAACATATTATAAGATTAAAATATGGAAAGATTATCAGTTGGTAACTTCGGTCAATCTTCCCAACTGATAAACAGCTCTCGTTAATATTTCAGCATGCTTTCACTTTCGCATTAGACACGAAACGCACATTTACCGGTAGGAATAACATCCCGCCCTGCATTCGTATATATGGCTATTACACAATCATAATACACTGGGGTATAGCCTGGGTCCTTAGTTCGTTGAATTGTTTTGTTTTCTCACTACAATCGATCTGCTCAATCGAGCAGAGACCACCTCATTCAGGCGATCTCGGAGCGATTGATTTGGTGCTGATTTGAGCGCGATTCCTGGACTCGCATATGCCAAACGAACCGCGCTAACGGGGGGAAAGAGACAGATTCCGAAACAAACGTCTATGTGTGAAAGCACCCTAAGATTGTATTTGCACGCAATTAACAGACAGTCACAGCCAAACTTTTGTGACAAGGCAGCACTGGCCCGATCGGACACCTCCCTTATGACCATTCTGTACACTGGCCCGAGCGTCTCTCATGCTGGCCCCGGGCCATCGGGCAGTCCTTATTTTCGAGCCCTGTAGTGATTGAATATTTACTCGCGGGGAGGACTTTCCTCATCTCAGCCCGTAGACTTACAGGGACACACAAACAGTCTATTCGAAGGGAAATAAAACGCACATAAATTATTTAAACGGAAAACCGGAAAACCGCAATTCACAAGCGCGTATTGAACCGTGGATGTCGTACCGAACGGTTCAATATTGTATTGAGAATTGTGGCATCTCTAATTACTATTAATAATTGTTATTATTATTATTATTATTATTATTTAGCAAGAATTCCTAAGAATAATACAATGTGGGTATTTCAATCAAGACTTTTTAAAAAATCCATCATACCGCATACATGCATTCACAAAAACCTCCACAAATCTCACAGGCATGTGTTGTGTTCTCATACAGTACATGCAGAGCGGGTGGAGACATCATTAGCCAATCATATACATGTATGTGGCCATTGTTAATTTGGTGCCATTCTCAGCCATCAGCACTCATCCTATATGAGCCTCGCTCTTTGTTTACAGAACAAGGCAGTCATTGTGGCTCTGCTGTCAGGTAGCGTTAGCGAGCTGTGTCGTATCTCTAGGGTGCCACCATTTGTTTCCCTCTAGACCATACCAAAGCTCCAGTCACTAAACCACCAGGCTCTACAACACAATAGCTCCTTTTGTGCTTCATCATCAAGGCACTGGAGCCGTTTTCATCAAGGTGGAGGAGGTCAGTCATTTGCGGACACTGAAATCCATGACGCAGTAGCAAAGAGATGGTCTATTTATGTACAAAAGCCTTGAAGATGGCCCTGATTTTCACTGCACTTATCCTTGTTTTTACTGGACAAACTCTTTTTTGTGTGTGCATACAATAGTTGTGCTCTCTTCCTCTTGACTAAATGACACTGGTGATGGAGGAATGTGAAAATCCCCCCAGACGGGCTCAAATGTCAGGTAGTGGGAGGCAAACAGACTGTAGTTGAAGCAGTATTTATTCTGACCAGGGGCGTATAGGAGTGATCGGAAAAGTGAGAAGGGGTGCATTAAAAAGCTTATTAGCTTGGCTCATGAATATTAATGAAGTCGTGTTTGCCCAGTAGCAGATTACCACTGGCACATTCTTTCACCGCACTGCCAAAGCTGCTGTAGTTGCTGTAGTGGCGAATGAAAAAATAGGGTTATACAAAGGATTATAATTGCAATATTTCACAAGGAAATAAAACAACTTTACAATTATTAGAAAAAAATATCTAATTATTATGATTGTTGTTATAGAAATGCACAAAAAATATTATTGCAATATTTCACAGCAAAGTAAAACAATAACAATAATAATAATAATAATAATAATAATAATAATAATAATAATAATAATAATGGTAAATGTTTTAAAATGTAAAAATAAAATAATAATTGATTATTATTATTATTAATTGTCACTATTATTATTATTATTATTATTAATATTATATTTGACATTTTAAATGGTAATAAATATGTTAAAAAATACAATGTAATACACAAAAGCTATATTAAATTTATTTTATTTTATATATTATTTTATTTATTTAAATTATTATTATTATTAATTGTTACTATAAGTGTTATTATTATTATTATTATTATTATTATTACTACTATTATTATTATAAATCAAAACATAACATGTGAATTTAATTACAATTGTAGAATTTTTTTTTTTAAATTACTACACGTTTAAGCCAGTCTTCATTTTTTCCATTTCTAAACATAAACGTGGAAAACAATTGAAAACAATTAGAGCTTTTTAATAATAGACTGTGCATTAAAACTTCTCCCACACAGTGCATATTTATCCATATAAATGGCAGTCTTTTCAATACACTACAGTCTTCACACAGCAAGTCATATTTAGTCTTCCCAAGTTTAAAAGCATTTTGTCCACTTCAGATAAACTGTCTGAAAGATGTCCTGTTCCTGTAACTTCCCCACAATATGACATTTTTGAAGGACTCAGCAGCCTCATTTCCATTCGTGCCACATTAAATAGAATCCACACTGCCAAATGTCTGTTAACACTGCTTTCTCTGAAGCACAGAAAGTTTAGTTTGAAGGGAAAAAATAAATCAGCTCCAGCAACAACAACAACAATCTATATTTTCAGCTGACTGCACCTTCTGTATTTACAAACCAAACAAAACTACAAACACAGAGAAAACGGCAGCAAACACAGTCTGAGCTGAAATAATTCCCCAACACTTGTGCAAACGCAGCCAGATCCCACGAGTCTACTCTTTAATCCCAGTATATCAAAAAATCACCTTTACACTTCAATACTTCCAGCATAACTTATACTGTACGCTAATGTTTGCGGAAATCAAACAAAGGAAAGACAAACAGGCAGTCACATGATTATAAATTCATAGATGAAATTTACACAGTCAGATACAGTACACACAACACAGCCAGTATTAAAGTAATAGCTAGTGTTTCTAAACTCTTCAACAGAAAAAAAGAAGATATTTTGAAGAATGTTGGAAAAAAGCAGCTATTGACTTCTATAAAAGAAAAACGTTCCAGCAGACTTCGAAATATCTTCGTTGGTTGGCGATGATGGCATAGTGATTAGTGCGCAGACATATAGCACAACAATAATGAGGGTGTCCCGAGTTCGAGTCCAGGCTCGGCGACCTTTCCTAATCACTAATTGTTGATTTTAATTTAAATTTGCAATTACATGCCAAATAATTCTCATTACAGTATTACTAGACTGTAAGGGACCATCAAAATAAAGGGATCATCAAAATAGAATTATACCAACTCACCCTTTTAACAACCATGTATTTTATACGTGGTCATTTTAGACAGCCATGATTTTTGCGGTTTCTTAAAAGAGCACAATTGGGAGACACAAACTCCGATTGAAACATTTTTCCAGTCACTTTAAAATTTCGGATCACTTTGCATTGGATAGCCTCGGTAGTTGATGCTCTATGCAGAACGATCAGTGGTATTTACAGTGGTTTTTATTTACAAGCATTGAGATGTTAAATCCGTCTTGACTGAACAGGTGATTTAGTTTTTTTTATTATTTATTTTAGTTACACAGTGTCATCTAGCATCCTGCCCACTCCAAATGGAAATACTGTGCAATTCTGTGTATGCTCCACACAAGTGAGTGGGCAAGGACGCACTCTTTCCTCTCTGTATGTACCAGACACTTTCTTATCAACACTCTATGTTTCTGTAAATATAGTGCAATTCTTAGTGTGCTCCACACGTGAGTGGGTGACTAACAAAACGACACTTTTCCACTGCGTATGCTTGGGGTAAAAATATTGAACTAACTTAGACAGGTCTCTGATGATCTGAAGAGCATATTTTATCCTCACTCACTTGTAAGTCACTTTGAATAAAAAACATCTGCTAAATGAACAAACGTAAAAGCAAATCAACAAGTGATATTTGAAATATACACAATGTAAAAAAATGAATTCTGACAACTTCAAATATAGCCACTTACACTACCTGACAAAAGTCAGTTGTAAGAGCAACAAATAATAACTTGACTTTTAGGTGATCATTTGGAAAAGTGGCAAAAGGTAGATTTTCCCATGAATCATCTGTTGAACTGCATCCCAATCATCCCAAATACTGCAGAAAACCTATTGGAACTCACATGGACCCAAGATTCTCACTGAAATCAGTCAAGTTTGGTGAATGAAAAATCATGGTTTGGGGTTACATTCAGTATGGGGCGTGTGAGAGGTCTGAAGAGTGGATGGCAACATCAACAGCCTGGGGTATCAAGACATTTGTGCTGCCCATTACATTACAAATAACAGGAGAGTGTAAATTCTTCAGCAGGATAGCGCTCCTTCTATTAGTTCAGCCTCCACATCAAAGTTCCGGAAAGCAAAGAAGGTAAAGGTGCTCCAGGATTGGTCAGCCCAGTCACCAGACATGAACATTACTGAGCATGTCTGGGGTAAGACGAAGGAGGAGGCACTGAAGATGAATCCAAAGAATCTTGATGAACTCCTGCAAGAATGCTTTCTTTTGCCATTCCAGATGACTTTATTAATAAGTTATTTGAGTCATTGCAGAGATGTATGGATGCAGTCCTCCAAGCTCATGGGAGTCATACACAATATTATTTCTTTTTCCACTGCATCATGACATTATATTCTATACTGTACATTATTTCTGTTTAGTGACAAGACATTTGTCTATGAAAAGTCAGACCCTACTGTCCTAATTAAATAATTAAAAATAAAGGCATGGTCATATTTTATTTTGGTAAAATAAGGTAATCTGGACTTTGTCTTTCATATTAGCCACTACTGATAGCAAATGATCAACTAGAAGTCAAGTTAATATTTGTTGTCCCTAAAACTTGGATAGGTGACAAGACTTTTGTCAGGTAGTGTACACACATTAATTTGTAACAATCATTATGTTAAAGTACACAAAAGCCATGGCAAAGGCCGTAAAACAGACAATTAATCATCAAAGACCTAACTCTGATAATTAATTGCTAATTATTTATTGGACATTTAAGCCTTAAACACAGCCTAGAAATAAATGAATAAATAAAAAAATCAGCTGCATGCTGCTTTGATCCTTCGTTTTCAATAAGGAGGTGCTTATAAATGCTCCAGATAAAGCATCGGCCGTGTTATGACAGTGGTTTGGTGGAGATTCACATGAAGCCCAGAGAAAAGCGAATTAGGAGCCAGAAAGTAGTGCTGGGAAACTGGGGTCTCGCTTGCGCTCTGCTTGCTAGGTCTGCGGGGATTTGTTGGCTCGCAGGACCTGAAATATGCATACAATTCAAGCAAAACTGTGCTGGAGAATGTTCAAATTAGTCTGCAGTCTACCCCCTTCCACCCCACCAAAAATTAAGTTACTAACTAAATAAATGTATTAGTAAAAATCTAAAAATTAAAATATATAAATTAATTATATAAAATGAATTCAACAAATGGATTGATATTAATAATAATAAGTTTGCTTTATCCAGCAAAAGTGTCTTAGCAGACAAGACTATGCAGATTATGCAGACACAACACTGAATTTGGATGCATGTTACACCCATTACACTGCCTGTGAAGATGACACTTATCAGCTTTTGGGACTTGGCCTGTGTTCCGAACTGCCATGAATCTCAGATAAAGGCTACAAACAACAGCAGCCTCAGGCCACAACACTTTCACACTCAAACTCCTGTGTCCTCTGTCATCAACCAGCAAAAGCCAAACAAATCAAATATTCACAGTCCCACCAACAACATCATCTTCTGCCTGGAGTTCACGAAACTCAAAAGGAAGCCCCAGATGAAAGAAACAATCACACAGAGGAGCGAAGAACAGAGAGATGTGGAGATCTGGAGCTGCTTCTCACTCCGACCATTTGGCTTTTGTAGTGTCTGATGCTGCAGATGGAGAAGTCTCATTTCTTTCTTTCCCGTCAGATCTGCGATGGAGCCACAGGAGATTCAGGAGCAAATTTTCAAAGTCCTGCATGAAACATCTTGGAGAAAGACTGAAACGCCAGCGACTGCTAGAGAAGAATCAAAGCTGGGCTTCCTATGATCCTGAAACAATGGCTGGAGATTTTTTTTTTAACATTGTTTTAATGCAAACCACACATTTTTTATATGTATAAGTGTGAAGGAAGAATTATTAGCCAGTCTGTGAAATGAATTCTCTTTCAAATATCTCCCAATTGCTGTTTAAGAAATAGATTTTTAAATATATTTTAAAACAATCATTTTAACTTGTAACTATTTTTTTTGGCTACCATGATGACAATATTTATGATTTTACTAATTATTTTGCAAGGTATCAGAATTCATCTTAACGTGCAATTTAAAGACTTACTGTAACTGTACTGTAGGTTAATAGGTAAGTAAAGTTAACTAGGCAAGTCACTAGACAAAAATGGTCTGTTCTGTAACCAATGAAAAAAAATAGTTAACACTTTATAATAACTACAAACTATAAATCATTTATTAAGCAATAGCAAATAGTTAATCCATTATCTGTTAAGTACTTACTCTACATTAATAGACATTAGTAAGCAGTTTAAGTAATAAGTTTATAAGTATAAATACAAATGCTGTATTCTTGACATTTATAATGTGCTTAATGATTGTATTTTCATACTTTGTTAATGATTCTTTTTTTGGTACTTAATTATTGCATTATTTACAAACTAGTTATTTAAGAATAGTTGGTGCTATTTTAAGATCATTCAGAATGCGCAAGTAAATGATTATTAAACTATTCAGATTAACATTCATATATCGTAATATTCAGGCATATACTAATAGTTCATTTGTATGTTAATAAATGCTTTATTAACTCAACTTCATTCAGTTTTGTGACCTAATCTAAAGTGAGGACCATTTATGCTTTATAAATCCCTTATACATGACAATTAAAGGTTCAGTTATGTTCTAAACAGGTAAATAAAATAAAATAAATTACTTTATTAATTTCTATTCAATTGAAGATACACAAATGAAACTGTATCAAATGAAAAACAAATCTTTTCAATCTTATGTAAAATTACAGTACCGTATAAACATCGCTAAATAACATTGAAATATTGTATCATAAACGTCGCTGGGTCGCAGGTTCGAACCTCGGCTGGGCTGGGTCAGTTGGCGTTTCTGTGTGGAGTTTGCATGTTCTCCCTGGGTTTGCGTGGGTTTCCTCCGGGTGCTCCGGTTTCCCCCACAGTCCAAAGACATGCAGTACAGGTGAATTGGGTAAGCTAAATTGTCCATAGTGTATGAGTGTGAATGTGTGTGTGGAAGTTCCCAGAGATGGGTTGCGGCTGGAAGGGCATCCGCTGCGTAAAATCCTGCTGGATAAGTTGGCGGTTCATTCCGCTGTGGCGACCCCGCAAGGGACAAAGCCGACAAGAAATGAATGAATGTATTGTATCATAATATTTTGTTAAATTAATATATTGTTTTTGTTTTATCCAATTTCATTTAATTGTATTTATTGCTAATTGTATTTTGACACTCCTGTTATTCGTTAATGTTTTTAAGTTTACAGTAATTTTATTTTTTAGATAAAATTGCAAACATTTATTGTTTATGTGATACTGAGCCTTTAGTTGTGATTTATAAGGGATTTACAAAGCATGAATAGTCCTCACTTTAGATTAGGTCACACTGGATGAAGTTAAGTTAATAAGGCATTTATTAAGATACATAGTAACATTACTATATGCCTGAATAATAAAATACATACATGTTGATTTGAATAGTTTATTAATCATTTACTAACTCATTCTGAATGATTCTAAAAGCAACTACTCTTAAATACAAAAGGTTTGTAAATAATGCAATAGTGAATTTAATGACCATATAATAAGTCATAAAGAATGAAAATACAATCATTAAGCACATTTTAAATGTGCTTATAAGTCAAGAATACAGCATTTGTATCTGTATTTATAAACTGCTTAACAACATCTATTAATGTAGAGTTAAGGCTTAATAGATAATGAACTAACTATTTGCTAATGCTTATTAAATGATTCATAGTGTGTAGTTAGTATAAAGTGTTACCAAAAAGTATTAAAGTGGCCCTATAGACTATTTCAATGAGGTGATGTTATTGGCCCATGAACATTTCCTGCAAAACTATTTTCTTATGTAACAAGAGGCGATTCCATCATAACTAAACATTAAAACAGCTATCATAACACTATTTATCAATATGTGGACGTTTTGGGATTCTTGGAAGCTATGGAAATTAAAAATGTGAAACAGGAAACACGTTAGGATCCTTGTTATTGTTTACATCCCTCAAAATGGTCTATTATGCAAAAAAATCACTTTTATAAGGGTAGCAACGTGTCATCAGATGGAGAATGTCCCACCCATTAGTGATGATCTCTCCCTCATTAGCATTAGATTTTAGTCTTGTTTTTGAATTTCTTTCAAAGAGTCATAAAATAATATTTGTGAGGTATTTTGAGCTGAACCCTCACATACACCCTTTAAAAAGGCTAAAAATATCGACCTTAAGAATATTTACATTTGTAGTTTTATTTATTCCAACCAAATTAAAAGAAATAAGACTTTCGCCAAAAAGTTAAATAAAATGTAATACTTAATATTGTGAAAAACATAAAAAATATTTGTAAATGTATTGAGAAAAATATCTGAAAAAGAATTACAATTTCAGAAGATAGCTAATCATTTTGTCTGTATATATTTCAATAGATTTCCCAGAGATGGGTTGTGGCTGGAAAGGCATCCGCTGCGTAAAACATATGCTGGATAAGTTGGCGGTTCATTCCGCTGTGGCGACCCCAGAATAATAAAGGGACTAAGCCGAAAAGAAAATGAATGAATGAAAATTTTAATAGAAATATATGGAGTAGTTTATCTTGTTCTTAATTTTACAACATGTAATTACAATGAAATATAGAATAATAACAGTACAATAACAGAAAGTCAAATAATTACAACAACAATAATAAATAAAATTATATTTACTGATTTATTTTATAGGCAACGCAGTGGCGCAGTAGGTAGTGCTGTCGCCTCACAGCAAGAAGGTCACTGGTTCGAGACTGTGTGGAGTTTGCATGTTCTCCCTGCATTCATGTGGGTTTCCGCGGTGTGCTCCGGTTTCCCCCACAGTCCAAAGACATGCGGTACAGGTGAAATGGGTAAGCTAAATTGTCTAAATAGTGTATGAGTGTGAATGAGTGTGTGTGGATGTTTCCCAGAGATGGGTTGCGGCTGGAAGGGCATCGCTGCGTAAAACCGTGCTGGATAAGTTGGCGGTTCATTCCGCTGTGTCGACCCTAGATTAATGAAGGGACTAAGCCGAAAAGAAAATGAATGAATGATTTATTTCAAATTTTGTTTTAACTTTTAGAAATGTAGATAACTATTAAACAATGAAGATAGTATATTGTATTAGCCCTTGGAAAATCGGGAGCTTTTCAAAATCCTCCATGAACCATTTATAATAGGAATGATAGGAAGAGCAGAATCAAAGTTGGGCTTGCTATAATCTAGAATGTGTGTCTTCAGAAATTTTACATGCGTTTGAAATTCAGAAGCATTCATGATCTCATTCAAGCCACTTTCAAGACAGCCAGCGGTGGCACATAATCTGAATTCTTTGAAGGAACATTTCAAACCCCAAGTTACATGCCAGCCACATAGTGTTGTGAGCAAAGCCGTGACCTCGTCGTCCTCCAGCCGTGTTGTTATTCAGCGCTCGTGCCGTCTGACTGAAACAAGGCCTTGTCAGTCCACATAAATGAGCCAAGAGAAGCCTGAGGCCGTCTCGAGTGTGTCTGCGCACTACACACATCTGCACAAGAGGCTCTGTGATCCTGACCACTGGCTGAGACTGTGACAAAGAGCTTTTGAAGACAAGGTGATTGTGAATGTATGCATGGGTTATTCCCTATAGAAATGAGTGTTCATGTCTCCTGCATGATATTCTTTAAATATTAAACTCAAGTGACATCATTTATGCAGGAGAAATCCTGTCTATAACTAAATAAGCATAAAACTAATTTGACTGTGAGAAAACAAATACTGTGAGAAAACAGTATTTATGAAAACATCTGACCATAGCTAAGTGGAGATGTTTTTACCACAAGTATAACATGCCAGCAATATCTTCATGTTCAAAATATGCTCATGCTAGTAACATGCTAACAACATGCTAACTCATGTTAACAACATGACAGCCATGGTAGAAACATAATAACAGCATGCTAATTCATGCTAGCAACATGTTAAAATATTAGCCATGTGGTAAAACATACTAGTTCAAAAACATGGTAAAAGATAGCCAAATCTGTTCACAAGTATTGGTATAAAAATGCTAACAATAGCTTCATGTTCAAAATATGCTAACCAGGCTAAAACATGCTAACAACATGTTATTTCATGATAACAACCTGACAGCTATAGTATAAACATAAAAATATTATGTTAATTCATGCTACCACAATTCTAATTCATGCCAGAGACATAATAAAAGATAGCGAAGTTTATGCTAACAAGTTCCTACTGCTAAAAACATGTTATAGTAATATCTTCATACTCAGAATATGATAACCATGCTAAAAACATTCTAACAACATGCCAAGTCATGTTAACAACATGATAGTTATGGTAGAAACATAATAACATGCTAATTCATGCTACTATGATTCTAGTTCATGCTAACGACATGGTAAAAGATAGCTAAATTTATGCTCACAAGTATAACATGCCAGCAATATCTTCATGTTCAAAATATGCTCATGCTAGTAACATGCTAACAACATGACAGCCATGGTAGAAACATAACAACAGCATGCTAATTCATGCTAGCAACGTGTTAAAATATTAGCCATGTGGTAAAACATACTAGTTCAAAGACATGGTAAAAGATAGCTAAATCTGTTCACAAGTATTGTTATAAAAATGCTAGCAATAGCTTCATGTTCAAAATATGCTAACCAGGCTAAAACATGCTAACAACATGTTAATTCATGCTAACAACATGACAACTGGTAAAAACAATCACAGTATGCTGATTCATGCTAGCAATATGTTAAAATATATGTGGTATACATTAGAAAATGTATTATGTTGTCTTGTGTAATGTTTAGGCCAGCAAAGTGTTAAACATGCTAGCAACATGCTAATTGACCTTCTTCAAACAAAACCTTCAAATGTCAAGCTTTACAAAAATTCATTTAAACTTTTAAGCTAACATGAGTGTTTGCCATCAAATGTCATTCATTAAGTTGTGATTTTTACAGAAGCAAGCCTCCACAGGAAATATATGAATGATTAAAATACTTTTAAAAATATATAGCATAAAGTTTATAGTGACATGAAAGCTCTCAATCTTTCACTGATCAATGGCTAACTCTTTATACGCAGTCATCATGTTGAATATCCTGTTCCTTTTTTGCTGTTGAGTGCTGATTAACCCATCTGGTAAAATTGTAAAATGTTAATCTATTTATATTCAAGCATAAAATGCCTGATATTTCATAAAAATAACAGGCATATTCATGAAAAAACAGGCATATTCATTATAAAACTCATGGCAACACCCATGAGTACATGTAAGTGTGTATAAGTGTGTACTGGAGGACTTGTATCAAAAGCTCATAGTCTTGTCTCTGTGGCTCAATGCCATGTCGCTCTCTCAGTGAGGAGGAAGAGAAATGTTTTCCACTGTCAGGCTGACTGAATCCCGCAGTCGCAGATCTCCCTGTTCAGCTTTCCGAGAGGCCACTCGCGCTCATTAAAGCCATCTATCAGCTCTCTGGCACAGTAACTGCCCTTAAGAGAAAGCAAGCAGTTGCCCACCGTGAAGTGATGAGGGCGACTGAGCGATGGAGTCTATGTCCAGTTCACATCCGTCTTACACTCCTGGGAAGAGCATGAGTTCAGAGGCCCCTGATCTGAGGGGGAAGAAGGCAAGCGACTCGCTCGTCGTCAGGCTGCTGGAAACGGCCATTTGGTTGGTGATTTACTCTGTTTTCTCTGAAGCTAAACAAAGCACAGTCAAGTCCAGAAGGGAATGACAGAGGAAGAGCTGATTATATTTAAGCAATGTATACTTAAACGAACCAAGAATTTTTTTAAATGATAGACATATTTGATTTATTTTTAGGTGACAAAAACAGGCTGGATCACAAGTCTTTATTAGTTATTATGATCTAATAACAAGCAACCATGACTTCAAACCCTTAGGAAAGGATAAAGACCTCTAAGTTTCCAACTAGATCCTCCAACTCAAGTCTGAGAACTGCAGCACACTGCTCATATCAAGAGTTCCAGCTGTTCCCAGAGAGAGATCTGAAATACTCCATGCCTAAACAGCATCTGTGGCTGTGCCAGCCTTTTCATTAATGATGAGTCACGTCAGCAAACCGCTGAAAACTTTTCTGTATGCAAGGCTGTAAGCTTTACTTCTGATTGTTCATCCTGTTAAAGCTTTTGGCCAACATCTCCCTAAAAACCAGCTGTGCAACATCAATCATCACAAGCATTAATGGCAGAGAAACATGCTTGATTGGTTTGGCTTAAAAATGACAACAATAAGTCAACATGAAATCTTTAAATTCATGATTAAATAATCAGTCCCTTAGTGCAAACATGCCTTGTGCCAAAAAATACTAAATTAAGTAAAACTATTCAAAATAAGTTTCAGTAACTGAAATAAACTCATTCCATGAAAACATTTGCGAATTTTATTGAGGTTTTACATTTTTCATTTCATTCATTCTTTTCTCTCCAACTCCTCACCACACGACAACCCCAAACTGAGTGTGCCTCACATAGGTGAGTGGGCTTGACAAACCACCTGTAAAAAACACACTGGCTGTTTTTCAATATATGTTCTTAATTGATCTTGCATCATTGTGTTCTTGTGTAATGTCATCATCAACTGCCAAAGTTCAGTTCCAAAACTCAAGACCGCAAGAACATAGGGTGCGTGTAAGAACCCGGATGTGTTCTTGAAACAGAGGATGCATCGATGCAGACTTGAGAGCAAAACTCGCTCAAGAAGTCCCAGAAGTCATTGCGGCTGAATAAAGTAGGTGGAGAGCACAGCATTCTATATCTGTTTATTATTAGAGTTCAGAGATATAACTTATTTATCTCAGGAGTTTCCCTAAATGAGAGGGTGAAAGTAAACATTAATATGAAAATCTTAATAAAGGCATAAACACATTAAGGGTGTTTATTTGCTGAAACTCGTATTAAAATCAGTTTTATTTGTATAAGTATATTTGTAAGGTTTTTGTGCATCTTAAATATATTGAAAAGGGGAAAAACAATAAATCACTGTATGAATGCTGTAATGCTTAAATAATTTTTATGTTAAAATGCACAAAGGTCACATGACCAACAGGAAGAATGCAGCATCTCATTTCTCACAGGACGAGTTCTGTGTTCTCGCAGTCTCTCGAGTTAGTTTTTTCCAAGATAACCTGGCAAGAACGGTCCACACAAAAAAACGCAAGTCAAAAACATTCTCAGTGTTCCTGGAACTGAAAAACAGCAACTCTTTCATCTCCCTGACACTTTAACCAACACAGTTTTGCACATTTGCACCAGACAAAAAAATATTCCAATATGCATTTATAAAGTGTGGTTCACAGAGGTGAGTGGGGTTGACAAACCACCTGTAGAAAACACACTCTTTCATCTCTCTTACACTTTAACTAACACTTGCACCAGTTTTGCTTATTTGCATCAGACAAAAAAAAATATTGTACTATGCATTTATACACGTTAGTGGGCTTGACAAACCACCCGTAAAACTTTCTACCTTAAAAAAACACTCTCCCTTACTCTAGAACAGGGGTGCCCAAACTTTTTCTTATGAAGGGCCAAAAACCAAACTTGACTGAGGCTAGTGGGCCAAAGGTAAATATAGTTTCCATGGGTAATTTCCCAATTTATTTAATAATATTTAAAAATGACTAGAAAACATTGCTTTCGATTAACTAATACAGTATTGTTTTTTCACATTTTATAATGAACTTATCACAGTAAAAACAAAAACAATTTCATTTATAATGCAATTACACTAATTTTTGCCTTGATTTGCTCGCCGATGTCTTCTGGACAGTCCTTTATGCGTCAAGTAGGCATGGGCCGGTATAAGAATCTGACAATCTAACCTTAGATAAAAATACCACGGTTTCATGGTATTGTAATTACTGCTCTAAAATATACTCTTTTTAAATGTCTGGGTAAAAAACTAAAACTTTTTTCCCCTTAGAACACCATATATTTCATGTTAAGAATCATTTAAAATAGTTTGAAGCAGTAAACATGTCAGGCTAAATAATTAAAAATGAATCATTGACTTCTGCTGTCTTCATTAGTTTTAAAAACACAGTTTTCTTTACAATTTAAAACGGCATCTTTGAATATCGTTTCTGCTGGAGATAATGTTGTCCTAAAAAAGAAAAACAAAAAAAATTATGTTAAAAAAAAAACTTACATATATCATAGGAAAAGTATTACAGGAAATTTTGGTGGTTTTAAAACCTTGACTTTTCCAAACCGCGGTATATCTTAAAAACAATTATCATACCATTCCTGGCGTCGAGTGACAGTATTTACTTAAAAAAAAAAAAAAAAAAAATCAGATTCCTTAACAACATTTAATTGAAAGATTTAATTTCAGACCGCTTTTTTTGTAGCTCAGCAATAAAACAAACAATAAAGGGTTACGTCAAATTAGAAATGATCATTCTCACTCTCAGATGGGATGGTGGGCCAAAACAAAGGTTACAATGGGCCAACTTTACCTAGAATAGCAAAGTCGAGTAAAGGAGGTCAAGCCTTCTCATTTATGGCCCCTAAACTCTGGAATAGCCTTCCTGATAATGTCCGAGGCTCAGACACACTCTCGCAATTCAAAACTAGATTAAAAACCTATGTTTTTAGCAAAGCATACACATAAGTTCAGGGTTGGCGTCAGCCACAGCGAGGGGTATGCGACTGCACGAAGGCTGTGCCGGAACATATGTGTGAGCTCGACGCAGAAGTATAAACAGAGCTGGGTCACGTGACTCGACACACTGTAGAGAAATTAATTGAAAAAACTGACCTTGAAAAATTAGATCGATTATAGGTTACCTTTCGATTAATTGACCAGCCCTAATTAGCACTTTCCGTGTGTACTGTGTCTTTTTGTTTGATTGCTGAATGTCTCCTCAATTGTAAGTCGCTTTGGACTAAGGCATCTGCTAAATGACTAAGTGTAAAATGTAAAAGCATTCTTTCATTTGAAGTACAACCATGAAAAACATTAAATTACTTAAACTTGTAGTTACTATAACTGAAATATTAAAAAAAGATTTACTTCAATATATTAATAAATTCTATAATAGTACATAACCAACATATATTGCGGTAAATGTAAAATCTTTTCACTCTGAAAAACAAAATGACAAATGCAGGGAATTGGGTTGAAAACAAAATGGATTGTGATTGTACTAGTAATGTTGACCTATAAATACAGTACAGTACAGTACAGTATGTGTGTTTTTATTGCACAAAAGCTGCATCTAGCTGAGTGCATTGTTGAGGTAGTAAATAAAAGGCCAGCAAAAAAAAAAAGCTCTTACTGCAGAGGACGCTTAATTAAGGCCAGACCCACGAGCTTCAACTGGACGGTCACGCACAACTGATCAAGGCCCAGCAAAGTCTCCTATTGATAGGAGAGGGATGATTAGGGCCGTATGTTAAAGAAAGAGTCGACTCAAATAGGACAGATGGGAAAAAGAGGGTGTAATAAATCACGCACGACACAAAGGGAAAGTTCAAACCAACATCAATTAAATAATAGGCTCGGAATGGACGACCGTAACAAAGGTAATGTTTCTCCACCAATAATTCAAATGACATTTTTCACAAACCGACTGAAGGTCAAGTCATTTCATCTTTTCAGACGCAGAAAAAAGAAAGACATCTCCTTTGATGTTCGCCATTTTGTACTCTCATAAAATCCCATTCTCGTTTCTAAGGTTGAAAGCTGGATATATTTCATAACAATCTGTGAAATGTCACATAAGTGGTGTTTTGGATTGGCTTTTCCTTGTTTATTATTCAGTCTGATCGCGAAGCAAATGACTCTTATGTGTCAGTTCTATTTAGTGAATCAGATCCATACCGCACACTCAGCACAGTTGGATTCCAGAATGAATGACTCTTATTAGTCAGTTCTTTAGTTAACCAAAGGCAAACTTTGCACTTAATACAGTCTGACATGCAGAATAAATTACTCTTAGGGAGTTGGATCTCAGTAAATTGAAACTATAGAGTGCAATTAGAGAACTCAAGAATGATTCTTGAGTTTATAAGAGAATAAATGACTCTTATGCACTGTAAAAGCCTTTAGTTACTTTACTATAAAAAGTAAGTAAACATGTTGCCTTAAAAGCAACAAGTTGACTTTACTTAAAAAGTGTATAAAGCTGTTGTGACTTGGAACTGTCAATAAGTCCTGTCATGATAAGGAATTTTGGCTGTGTGATATATTGTCACAGAAATTGTTGCGTAAAAGCAATATTATTGCCATTTTGAGATCATTATATGCCACTGATTATACAACACTATAATAATTAAAAAACCCTTAAGCACTTTCAAGAGACAAAAACCTTTTCGTCCATAAGGTTATTTAGCTGGTGTTAAAATAGTAAATGTCTTAATATATATCCAATGAAATGTCCCATTAAGTAAATGTCAAATTATAAACATCGACGCTGGTGAGGTAGAATGTGAATGTCCTTGTAAAACAGCTTTACTGTTATTTGTGAATTTGTAAATATATATTAAAACACTAAAAATGATTGAGGTCATGTCCAAGTATTGCACAATAAGTCGATGTGTTTATTATTGTGACAGGGCTACTGTCATGTTAATTTTTACTTTTTTTCAGTGTGGGCCAGTTCTTTCTAGAGAACCAAAAATTAATAGCGTAACCAAATCAGTAATGAAATGCAAAGAATTGTCAAGACCCACCAACATTTGAGCACTATGACTGGAGTCAATCACATAACTTCACCACTTTTCACCAAGTGCTTACACATAGATGCAGCTTTCAAAAACTCCTGTATCAGTCTAAGCACTTTGTTTTCCCAACATATAACTTAGTAGTGTAGTGAGTATCACGTTGCAAAAAGCTGATGCATTTACATGTAATGTGTGTAAACATAACATTCTGTAGTGCATTTAGTTATATAGTTATTTGTTAGGTTAGATTTAGGTTGTGATGTCGGGTGATTCAATGTCTAGCCAGTGTCTAAGGATTTAGGTTGTGTTAGAAAATGACCAAAATCCAACGTCGAGCCAACATCTTAAACCAACGTCATATTGACGTCAAATACTGATATTTATTCGTCAGGTATGGCAACCAAAATCCAACGTCAGAGACGTCATAGTGGTAACATCCACACAATGTCATGCTGTAACATCATTAGACATTGATACTTGGTTGATTTTAGGTTGGACATTGACGGCCTGACGTTGGGTTCTGATGTCAACCCGATTTTTTTAATTTTCCAAACAAAATGCAATGTCCACACGACGCTGAGGTACAACTTCAATCTGACGTCATGTTGACGTCTTGTGCCTGCTGGGTGGTATATTTAATTTCAAACATTTTGCACAAACTAAATAAATGAAATGTGACCACATTTTGTTAATTAAATATGTTGTACTACATTGCTACGGTAAATAGCTAAATTTAATTAGTCACCATTAAAAAGACAGTAAAAAATAACTAATCGCTTTTAGGTTTGCAAAAAAGTTTATAAGCATTTCTGTGTGGAGCTTGCATGTTCTCCCCTTGGTTTGCTTGGGTTTCCTCCAGGTGCTCTGGTTTCCCTCACAGTCCAAAGACATGCGCTATAGGTGAATTGGGTAAACAAAATTGGTCGGAGTGTATGAGTGTGTGTGCGTGAATGCAGGAGTCGGTGCTTCCCAGTACTGGGTTGCGACTGGAAGGGCATCCGCAGTGTAAAACATATGACAGAATAGTTGGCAGTTCATTCCACTGTGGCGACCCCTGATAAATAAGAGACTAAGCTGAGGGAAAATGAATAAATGAATGAAAAAGATTATAAAACATGTTTTTTTACAAAATCCTTAAAAGAATCAATAAGTATGTTACTGCATGAAGCTTCTTTGATACATTTCAGAGTCTGCATGCAGCCTGACACAAACACACACACACAAAGCTTCATGATTAGTAACACTAGAGCCGCAGAGACACCTTCAATCACACATGCCACAATCTAACCAACGAGGCCAAAATTACAGTGGCCTTTTCATCTTCAAATTACATGCTAATATCTGGGTCTAATATGAGAGGCCGCAGTATGAATGTGAGTGTTTCCACGCACCTATCATCTCATTAAAAAGCTCTCGTCTATCAAGCCACAACACCTTTCTGCTATAAGAGCAAAGTGACACTTGAGAAGTCTAGTATATGAATGTGCCAGCCGGAGTAAAAGTTAGAGAAAGAGCAGCACTCACTCCAACACAAAGACACTTCTGTCCCTCCGCATTATCAACTTCACCCGAAAAAAAACCCAATCTAGCTGTCAAGAGCTAGAAACAACGGTTTGTGTGAGGTTTACGTGCCTGACATACAACACAGAGACTGAACAATAGCAAGTTCTGAAATTAATCTGTGGGGGTTTAAAAGCAAGTTCAAATATAGGAGTTGGAAACAAGTCAAAAGAGCTAATAAAAGAATTTGGTTATAATAAAAGTGAACCTTTAAATCAATGAATTTATTTATTTAGCAATTTTAACAAATTTGGATTGTTCTTTATTTTATACTACAATTTAGACTTGAAATAATTAATTTGGTACGAAAAAAAGGAAGAATAAAACAAAAAAAGGCTAAGGGGTCTCAAAATGAATCATTTCTACTGTATGGAGCATTGGGATCAATACTGAAGACGACGATTCTGTTTCGGTTTAGTAACACAAACCTGTTATGATGTACAGATGGTTTCTGTCATCAATTGTTGTGGTAGCTAGGGCAGCACAAGATTGGAAAAAAAATGGACATTGCCATTAGGGTTGCACAATATATCGTTTCTGAATTGACATCGCAATGTGTGCATCTACAATAGTCACATATAGGCATGGGACGATAACCATTTTCAAGGTATACCGCGGTTTAGAAAAGTCAAGGTTTTAAAACCGCCAACATTTTCTGCTATACCGTTCCTAAGGTATGTGTAAGATTTTTTATTTACATTTTTTTTTTTTTTGTTTTTTAGGACAACAGTATCTCTAGCAAAAAAAATATATCCAAAGATGCCGTTTTAAATTGTAAAGAAAACAAATGAAGACAGCAGAAGTAAATGATTCATTTAAATGATTTAGCCTGACATGTTTACTGCTCCAAAATATTATAAATCTTTCAAAAAAATAGAATATATTGTTTCCAAAGGGGAAATTTTTTTTTGTTTTTTTACCCAGACATTTAAAAAGAATATATTTTAGAGCAGTGAGCATAATACCATGATACCGTGAAACAGTGATATTTTTATCCAAGGTTATCATACCGTCAGAATCTTATACCGGCCCATGCCTAGTCACATCCCATAAATATTTTACCAACTGGAAGTTTAATAAAGAATAATTGTATTGATTTATTTATACAATAAAGACTTTCCAGTCTAAGTTTTATATTTACACAACCAAAGAACATGCACTGCTTATTTCACTTTTATATTTGCTTCATATTTTCTACTTCTATTACGTGAAGAAAAAAGTGCACACATGAAGTAAAATTGATAGGAGAGGGATGATTAGTGCCGTATGTTAAAGAAAGAGTTGACACAAATAAGACAACTGGGGAAAAGAGTGTGTAATAAATCACACACAACACAAAGCGAAAGTTCAAACCAACATCAATTAAGTAACAGGCTCGGAATGGACGATAGTAACAAAGGTAATGTTTCTCCACTTTGAAAAACTCCATCTCTCCCATTCACTGAGCATGTCATTATTGCTTATTATTAGATTTTTGATACAATCAAGAAGTGTCTTTTCGTTGAGCACTGTTTGTATTCAGTGAAAAGTCAATACATAAAGTAAAATTGAAAATGGAAGATGCAGTGCACCATCAATGCATCATGACATCAAATTGAATTGAAAAACATGCTAATCGTATTTGAACTAGGGTTGGATATATGGTCGATAGACATCACGATGCTAAGTCAGCATTGCGATCCTCCGGCCCGCCCCCATCGCAGCAGCAACCTGCTCGCGAAAAGTACACACTTAGGCCCCGTTTACACTAATACGTCTTAGTATTAAAATGGCATTTTAGAACTTAAACGATCCACGTCCACACTGGCGTTTCACCTAGCATTTCTGAAAAGCCCTCCTTCCACACTATACTGCTAAAACGCACATCACGTCACCACACACGCATACATAGGCATGCGCAGCAGCTTATGCGCACATCTGAGCTCCAGGCAGTCTGCGGGTGCTTTGAGCACAAAACCCCAGAGAGCAGTGCAAATCGGACAGTTTATCAAGGATGTACTGCTGGATCACGTCTCCCTATAGCTGTTAAATGTGATATTTATTTAATCTGGTCTCTATCTAACGACTCTTCGGTCTTTTGAATCTATCAGGTAACGTGTCAGAGCGACAGTACACTGCTTCAATCTTTTGCTTTCATTCTCCGATACTGTTAGTTGGTTCCTGTTGTTTGTGTACTTTTTTACAAACCAAGTTTGGTGACGCCATTATAACGACAAAGGTTACTCTGCCTTTTCATACCAGAGTTCTGCAGAAAAAGTGACTGACAGGTGATATTTTGTGTGTAACTTATCTTTATTTATTTATGATTTGTTTATGGGCAAAACAAAGACCATGCGGGTCAGGTAGTTGAAACGGTAGGCTATAAATATTGAATTCGTTATGAATTAATTAATTATTCATAAATAATTAATTTACCGCCGCCTACGATGACGATGCCATCATTCATTCATGAAGTTTCACATTAGACATTGTACGATGCCAAATTGGTTGACATCGCTCAACACTAACTTGAACTGTGCAGGTTCACATCTCCACTAACTATTTTTGGATTACTAATCGAATATCCTTCATCAAGTTTATTAAAATCCTAAAACTTTGAAATCCCCAACTTTTTATTGTGCTTTAAGTCTTAGGGTGATATAACAACTGTAACGTAATGAAAGAACCGACAGCCTGAGCTTGTATGTTGTATTCCTCAAGGGCTCCATTCTCCACACTTGACCAACTGCAATATCTTTCCGAATCAGTCATAGAGAGAATGTTTTCTGGATGAGATCTTCTTGAGTCTGAGGGTGTGGTGCTCCATACTGGAACATGACATTAATAATTTACACGCATGCGAATGTCTTGCTGAGAAAATACAGATGCGATGGAAAATAAGGCAATCAACTTTTGTTTTTTTTCACACATCTTAGTTACTGTGTACAGACTTTCATTTCCTCACAAGAATTAGAGAGGAATTCCTGCTTCCTAAAACCCTCAGGTGACTCAAACCCATCTGACTTACTTAAAGCACCTTGACAACTCATATTTAACAGAGCAGAGTGTCCCGGTGTAAAGAATGTGAGCTTTTAGTAGACAATGATGAATTTAATTAAGTGTGAGTGAACTGTGCTGAAATTCATAGCACACTACAACATAATCCTCTTTTCCCAGAAAATATTTCCAAACAGGATTAGCTGTGGGAGCTGAAGCTGGAATGAAATGGAGAAAGAGTGTGATCTTTTCTCCCCCTCAAGTGTCTCCATCTCTCTCCTCTGGATCCCGTAACCAAGGAGACTGTTTCTACCTCAAAGACCTTGGTATTTGGGGTAGAGGCTATACTGAACAATACATTAATGTGTTCGGAGTCAGATTTTCCGTAGAACATCAGGTCTTCAGATTGCGTGTACTTTTTATGTTTTCAAATGTGCATGAGGCAAAACTTTTTTTTTTTAAGTAGCTTTTAAATATGGTCGATATAGTTATATTTGGAGGCAACAAAGTCATAACAGTGGATCATTGGGAAAGCTCTTTTGGATTGTGTATTAACATTTTGGCCCCTTTTTAGACAATCAAAAATCTGGACTTAAGAAGTGGTTCCTTTAATTGTGAGTGATAAATAAAATTAAACCGTAATTTTAACATCTTTTGGGTTGTGTTCAAGGATAAAAAGAAGGAATTGCTAAAAAAAATTGAACTAAAAAAAAAGAACTTCAATACCTTTAATTCATTATTGCAAAACGTTTTATGATAAAACATATATAAATACATCATTAATTGCATACATAAATAATTTCTATTAATTTACAGATTTATCGTCTGATATGCAAGCATATTTACAATCAAAATAAATTAATCAGTTTTTTATTGACATTTGTTTCCATTTGAAAATCTTTACAATAAAAGAAATGAACTCACTTTATTAGGTACACCTGTCTAACTGCTTGTTAACGCAAATCTCTAATTAGCCAATCACATGACAGCAACTCAATAAAATTAGGCATGTAGACATGGTCAAGATGATCTGCTGCAGTTCAAATTGAAAATCAGTTCAAGATTGATTTAAGTGAATTGAACGTGGCATGGTTGAAACTGCTGATCTACTGGGATTTTCACGCACAATCATCTCTAGAGTTTACAGAGAATGGAAAAAATATCCTGTTCTGTGGGTGCAAATGCCTTGTTGATGGCAGAGGTCAGAGGAGAATGGCCAGACTGGTTCGAGATGATAGGAAGGCAACAGTAACTCAAATAACCACTCGTTACAACCGAGGTGTGCCGAAGAGCATCTCTGAATGCACAACATGTCGAACCTTGAGGCAGATGGGCTACAGCAGCACAATAGAAGATTATAAAAGATTATAAAAAATTGCCTGGTCTGATGAGTCTCGATTTCTGCTGCGACATTCGAATGGTAGGGTCAGAATTTGGCGTCAACACCATGGAAGCATAGATTCATCCTGTCTTGTATCGACTGTTCAGGCTGGTGGTGGTGGTGTAATGGCCATCCCTTTATGACCACAGTGTACTCATCTTCTGATGGCTACTTCCAGCAGGATAACTCGCCATGTCATAAAGTGCAAATCATTTCAGACTGGTTTCTTGAACATGACAATGAGTTCACTGTACTCAAATGGCCTCCACAGTCACCAGATCTCAATCCAATAGAACATCTTTGGGATGTGGTGGAACGGGTGATTCACATCATGGATGTGCAGCCGACAAATCTGCAGCAACTGCGTGATGCTATCATGTCAATACAGACCAAAATCTCTGAGGAATAGTTCCAGTACCTTGACGAATTTATGACACAATAATTAAAGGCAGTTCTGTAAGCAAAGGGGGTCCAACCTGGTACTAGTAAGGTGTACCTAATAAAGTGGCCGGTGAGTGTAGTATGAAAACAGTTTATGCTCCATAGTAAGAAAGCTATAAAAATCTATTATAATATTTGCTATTAATATCCTCAAGATTTGGTCACATTTTAAAGAATTTACAATTTTTTTTGAAGAGGTTTAGTATACAACAATATTTAGTAAACAACAAAAAAAATTTTCATCATAAATTCTACATCTTTACACTCTAATCTAAATTAGGATTCTGCCTCCTGTTGGCTTCCTCTCTTTGAATTTAAAGGCCATTATCAACTGCATTCTGAATGCGGCACAGCCCTGCAACACAAATCAGTCCAGAGCCGACCTACTGGGCTTAAAGGTGAAGCTTTAATCTTCCACAGGGCAGCTCTAATGCTGAACAATGTTACATTATCCCTGGCAGAAAAAGATAACCTTGTCTTGAAAGGCCTCGTCGGGCCCTTTGGACCTCCTCCCAGGGACGCTTGAGATTTACAGTGGCATGAACAGGTGTCTGGAGGAGAATACCTACTATATCTGCCTTTTACAGCCAGTCTTGCAGGCTCTGGTAGCAGCATCTGCATTTACAGAAGCCACAAGAGCAGGATCGGGTTCCTCTCTCTAACATCATCCCTCATCAAGCATAAACCACAGTTCTCTGAAAAACAGCTCAACCGCACTTCCACTTCCAGAACTATAATGGAACTATCGTACATAATGTCAGAAAAGAGACAATATATTCATAGTAAAATGTAGGACTTTTAAAAGGAGACGTGCCCCAAAACCCCACCCCTAAAGCCAACCGTTATTAGGGAATAAGCAAATCTTACTAAAATGTATGAATAAGATCGTACAATTTCTTACATATTAGCAATTATACAAATAACGTACAAATTGTGTGAGTTTGCATTGTCCACTTCACAAACACAGTAAAGAAGCTGCTCCAGAATTTTGAAAATATAAGTATTATTATTAAAATATAAAAATTATATTTCGTATTATTATTCTCTTATTTTTTTAGAAATAGTTTTTAAATTATATTGTGAAATTATACATATAACTTTTTCCCTTTCATAAATGTTTTATTACCTTATGAATTACAGTTTACTGCACAATACTGACATATAATTATTATCATCATAATCAATCATTATCATCATCATCATCATCATCATCATCATCATCATCAATAGTAATAATAATAATAATAATAATAATAATAGTGATAATAATAATAATAATAATAATAATAAAAATGGTAATGATAGTGATGATAATAATAAAATTTATTGTCATCACTATCATTATTATTATTATGATTATTATTATATTAATATCTACTATTATTACATTCTTGCCACTTGTTTGTTGTCAACTTCACACACAAAGCAGCCACTCCAGGATTTTGCAAAGCACATGCCACAAAATTCAGTGGAGCATGCAATTTTTTTTTTAAAAGCACAGATTTCAGGTAGCAAGATGCACTATATCATGTTTCTTAACCACTTTCCAGAAGGACCACCAGCTCTGCACATTTTCTATGTCTTAACCAAACACACCTGATTTAAATCATTAGCAGAGACTGAAAGACCTGTAAAGGAGACATCCAAAAGATGCAGTGTTGGTGGTCCTCCAGGAACGTGGTTGAGAAACACTGCACTAAATAATGTTATTGCAACTCACATTCAGCCAAAACACATTTTAAGGTAGGCCTGCCGTGATCATCAGTGAACCATCTAATTGTGCTTATTTAATCTAACCATAGTTGTTTTGGACAACTGTGATTGCTGCAATTCATGTAATGGACACAAAGGGGATAATAAACATAAACCTATAAATAGAGAGGCACCTTTCCAAAAGCAGGTGCATATTACATTCACTTTTACATTTACAACATTAAGTAAGAGACTGCATGTGTAAGTTGAACTTGTATAGCGTCTTTCTATTAATAACTAGTTTAAAAAGTTGAAAACACCAGCAATGCCAGGAACTACTTGTTGACAATGTAGCAATAGAATCAGAAGCAAATCTTCCTAACGTGGTTTTTCTGTCTTCTGTGTTACATGTACTTTGTCTTTCATGTTTTAGATCAGTTTGTTGTGATCGTTTCCAACATTTAAATAATTCAAATTGGCAACTTCCAATTATTAATCTCAATAATTCATAACAATTCTTTAATATATAAAAAAAAGTATGACAAAGCCCCCATAAAGACATCTAATGTATGAAATATATGCAAATCATATTATATAACACACAATTTCATGTTTGGATTTTACAGAAATATAAAAGTATATACAGTTGAAGTCAGAATTATTAGCCCCCCTTTAAATTTTTTTTTCTTTTTAAAATATTTTCCAAATTATGTTTAACAGATCAAGGAAATTTTCACAGCATGTCTGATAATATTTTTTCCTCTGGAGAAACTCTTATTTGTTTTATTTCGACTAGATTAAAAGCAGTTTTTATTTTTTTATGAACCATTTTACGGTCAAAAGTTTTAGCCCCTTTAGGCTATTTTTTTTTTAACTGTCTACAGAACAAACCATTGTTATACAATTACTTGCCTAATTACCCTAACCTGCCTAGTTAACCTAATTAACCATATTCAAATATATGAATTATAATTTTATCTGATTATTTGGCCATATTCAAATCAGGCAATTAATTACACAATCACAATTATTTCTTAGTCAAATTTCGTAATTTTGATGACCCTACTTGAAGGCCCCATGTGTTCAATGATTGATTAAACAAATAAATATATCAATATCTTATAAATAAATAAATAAATAAATAAATAAATAAATTTATAATGTTAATACCTTTGCTACTAAACAAGAGATGTCTCAACAAGGTTTTATTTTGATTTGTCATGTATTAAATACAATAAAGTAGGCTTTATGGTTAAGAAATAAATCTTTTCTGGTTTATAGTGCTCCCTATATCAATAACATTTTTTTAAATACATTGTTTACAATATTTTTGACGGTGTATATTCTCACTGCAACACAACATAAGAAATGCCACACATGCAAGTCACAAAAATCTGTCATTTTAAACCCCATAAATCAGAAAAATCCATTTAGCGAAATCCTGGAGGGGCTGGTATAGAGATGTAAGTTGACATTTTATAGCATAACAGAGAGAAAATCTACTGCTGATGTGGTAAAACAAGTCTGCAAGCTTCAGGCTGATGTGAATGTGATGTTGGCTTCCAGCGATTTCCCATTATCAGACTGAAACACAGGCTGTAGTGTGGAGCGCTCATGAATCAGCATGTGTGAAACAGCGTTTTATTACAGTGAAGGGCTGTTTCAGTACAGTCACAGGTGGACACATCATTACAAATGCTGAGAAACAGCAGGCAAACTCAAACCAAACCTGTGATTTACAACTACACATCAGATTAATAGGAGCCGACACAATGCTAATGCTTATAATTTGACACATTTTAGGAAAGCTGAATAAAGCTTTGGTTTCAAATGGGTAACTGTGTCATGAGAAATATTAAGTGGAGGGATGTAGGCGGTGTGGGTAATTATTATTTAAGGATGCACTTGTATCTGGTGTCTGACTGATATGATTAGCTGAAAATGACATTTTCATGTTGTGCCGAAATTAATTTATGGCTCATAGTAGAATGCAACAGTTAATACAAAAAATATCAGTTCTTTTTAATGTTACAGGGAAGCCATCAGCATCATGAGAATCAGAGTTACATATAAAATGTCAGATTGTCTGAATAATGTCATATAATGTTTGAAAATTGATAATGGAACAACTCTATCAGTCCATTCATCAATCCATCCAGCCATCCATCCTTACAGATTTAAGCAGATACAGCTTTAGTTCTAAAAAAATTTAAATGTATTACTTATCAAAAAAGATTTAGTTTAATTTCATTACAATAACTTTAATAATTTCACATTGAAATAGTTTATTATTATTATTATTATTATTATTATTATTATTATTATTATTACTACATTAAAATAATTTTAAATTTAATCTTCTAATTCTTAAATTTATTGTGATGAAATATAACTAAATATTTTTAATACCTTTATTTACAATATTTAATAAGAATTTACAATAATTTACAATAATAATACATTTTATTTTATTACTGTTAGTATTATTATTTTGTATTATTTTTTACAAATAGTTTAAATTATAATATAATTTTCCCCCTTTCATATTTTTTATTTCTTTTGATAAAAATGAAATATTTAATATTACTTTATCGTTTATAATATTATTTTTATTACTATTATTATAATAACAATAATATTAATTATTATAATAAATATAATTATTATTAAGATTATTATATTTTAAAATAAAAATTTTGTACTATTATTTTCTTAAATTTTACAAATTGTATTTTTTTATAATAACAGAATTTCCCCCCTTTTATAAATTTTTAATTACTTCTGATAAAAACTAAATATTTAATAATACTTTATAATTTCTAATAATATTTTTTCATTATATTTTAAAATATAACCATTTTATTTTGTATTACTATTTTCTTATATTTGACAAATAATTTTTAAATTATATTGTGAAATTATAATTTTCCCCATTCATAAACGTTGTATTATTTTAAGAAATACACTCGACTGCACAATATTTACATATATCATTATTATTATTATTATTATTATTATTATTATTATTATTATTATTATTATTATTATTATCATTATTATTAATAATAATAATATTATCAATAATAATAATATTAATAATAATATATTAAATTAATAATAATAAATACATGTTGTTGTTGTTGTTTTTATTCAATTAATCAATCAAAATCAATATAGTCCCTCTATGATCCATTCTAAGTGTGCAAGCAATTCTGCAAAACCTCAAAACATACTTAAAAAGGCAATCTGGCTAAACAGACCTGAAGACCTCTATCTATAACAGACTGAATGTCTAAGTCAAATACTCGACCGAATGTAAAAGCACATGAGAGAAAGTGATGACCAATCCCCCGGAGCGACTCTGATGAGACTCACATGCTGTTCTTAACATCACAGAGAGAAAGAGAGAAACCATCATGGTGATCACAGGTTTAAAAGAGACCTGTGAAAGAGTCTCACACGTTCACACAGCTCTAATGTGTCTTGACCGATGTCTTGCAATCTTACACAACACACTTTGTCCCGATGACAGTGGCTGAAACCCTGTGGTTTTCAGAATATGGGCCAGAGCCATATCAACGCCTATGATTTTGTATGGCATGTGTACAGATTTTAGTTGGAGTGTCCATCACGAGAGAGGCTTTGGCAGAATTAACGCGATCTGTGAATAATGTTCAGCATAAATCTGCAGAAGCTGCTGCCAAAGTCCTTTGAAATCCAGTCAGTTGATCTCTGGGCTGTAACACCCGAGTCCAGCTAAACCAAAAATATCCAAAATTACACTTTTAAAGAGGACATATCACAAAAATCTGACTTTTTGTGTGTTTAAGTGCTATAATCGGGTCTCTTGTGCATCTATAATCCCTGAAAACCTGAAAAACCTTGTTTTTTTTTACGAATATAAAATAGTACAAATATACTGACATAAAACTGCAATCACGAACAGGTTACAGTGCAAATACATACAAGTTACAAAATAAATATATATATTGACATGAAACCTCTGCAATCATGGACAGGTGTCTGAAGATATTGTTTATAAATAAAAAGGTATTCAAAGCAAACCCCCTGCAATCACAAAAAAAGTGTCTGAGCTATCAATATAACATAACATCTGAAACCCCTGGGAACAAATGCAACGTCACCTCCCTGTTCAACTGATTGGCTAGTGGAGCAGCTGTCAATCTCAACTAGGGCTGTGCGATTAATCGAAATCGAATCATAATCACGATTTGAAACGTTGCAATTATCTAAACCATAAAAGGCTGCGATATGAAACATGATTTAATTTCCCCTACCCAGAGCAAATGTGTGCATGGCGTCTGTGTGTGACAGGCTTAAGTTACTAGCCAATGAAGTGAGCACACTTTCGTTTTGCCCAATCAGAATTGCGCAACCAAACTAAGCGGAACACTCACAAAAAAAAAAAAAAAACACAAACAGGAAAGCACGAACGAGTGGTATGAAGGCGACAAATTAATATCAAAGAAAAACAAGACATCGGTAATCTGGAAATATTTTGGTTTCAAAGTCACAAAAAATGTAAATTTATTGTTTTGATAACTTCATGTGTATTTCTCGTGCATTCACGGCTCACGATGCAGGTATGTGCGTTGTCTGTAGTCACTGACTGTAATGTAATGTACTATAAAAATAACGATTTAAATGTTTCTTAATGGATATTACGTCATTCAATGTGACTATACGCATGACTTTACGGAGAGCTTACGACCTACTAACTACGGTTTGCTTTAAGAACATGTTACCAAATTTAGTTACTGGACTTTACCTTCCAGTTTAAAAAAGAACTCACGAACAGCTGGTGCAACTCTACCCAGGAGATAACCAGTGGTGGAAAGCGTACTGAAAAATCATACTCAAGTAAAAGTACCATTACTTGCCTAAAAATGTAGTGCGAGTAAAAGTATCTGTTGAAAATATTACTCAAACTATGAGTAAAAAGTAGCCCTTTTAAAAGTACTCAAGAGTAGTGAGTAGTGAGTATGCTGTCAAAAGCTGATATACTTGCATGTAATTTGTGCATGTGTGTGTAAACGTAACATTCTGTAGTGCATTTAGTAATTGCCCAGAAGGCACACAACATCATGAGACATTAATATTAGGTTAGATTTAGGTTGTGATGTCAGGTGACCAAAATTAATTGTCAAGCCAGCAGCTTAGGACAACATTATTTCGATGTCCAATAATGATGTCAAATGACGTTGATATTTGGTTGATTTTAGGTTGTTAGAAAGTGACCAAAATCCAGCTCGAGCCAACATCTTAAACCAACGTCATATATGACGTCAAATACTGAAATGTATTCATCAGTAGGGCCAGACGGAATCTGCGGACATTTATTGGTATTTCTGCGCAGAATTTTGTAAAAAATATGCGGATTTATGCGAAATTATTTTGGGAGTATCATAACTAAAATCTTAATATATGAAATAAAAAGTAATACATTTTTTAAACGTGTATTTAATGTTTACAATGCAAATCCAATTAGATTTACTTTATTTGGTAAACAAAGCAAGTCTCTCATATAATATATCTACTAAAAGACAGAAAATATTACTGTACAAACTGTATTGTAAATAAATCATATGAATATTTTCATTTTAGTCAATAATATTACTGAAATTTATTTAAAAACTGAATAAATATAAATTTACACACATTTACACAAGTAAATAAACAGAATTAATGATTGGCTAAAAAATATGCGGAATTCAGATTCCGTGTGGGCCTATTCATCAGGTACGGCAACCAAAATCCAACGTCTGATAGACGTCATAGGAGTAACGTTCACACAATGTCAAGCTGTAACATTATAAGACGTTGATATTTGGTTGGTTTTAGGTTGGACATTGGCCTGACGTTGAGTTCTGACGTCAATCCGATTTTCATTTCCAAACAAAATGCAAAGTCCCCATGACGTTAGAATTCAACGTCAATCAGACGTCATGTTGACGTCCTGTGCCTGCTGGGTGTTTAAGGCCATTTCGGTCATCATACAGTAAACATCCGTCATTTTCTCATCAGCGACATGCATCTGAACAGTCTCTTGGTCATTGCGCGTAAAGATTTTGAACATCATCTTGGACATTTTTAATACGTCCAAACTGTTTGCTGCAATTATAAAATGCACACATCTTGAGGTAGTTTATTATGATGTGATTTACCTTCTATTGTAAGTGCGATTTGATTGGACAGGAATCACAGGACTGAACTTTCTAATCCCCATAGACAGGAAAAAATAGTTACTGCAGGTTAAAAGAAAGTAGTGGAGTAAAAGTACAGATACTGCACTAAAAATGTACTCAAGGAAAAGTAAAAGTACACATTTTTAAAACTACTCAGTAAATTTCAATTCCCAAGAAAAACTACTCAATTACAATAATTTGAGTATTTGTAATTAGTTACTTTACACCACTGGAGATAACTAATGCCATAACACCACTACCTCGCTAAAGACACGGTGCCTTTTAATGCAGTGACCAAAGAGAGATAAAAAAAAAAAAAAAAAAGCCAATTAAATGCAGGATAGGAGATATACACTTCCGTCTCACACCTATTTTAGAGTACCACAGCTGTATATTTAACGTCATGATATTTTGTGTAGCATCTGTGATAATTTTGTTTTAGACAATATAAGCTACAAAAATGCTCTTATCAGCCATATTAGTCTGCTGAGTGCTCTAATTATTATTTTTTGTTTGTATAATAAGCTACACTATCTCCATAATTTGAGTCCAACTTGTTTACAGAAAGGTAAGATCATTTTATTTATGCTTACTGTTTGCTTTAGAGAAAAATTAGTGTTAAAATTTCTGAATATTGAATTAAATGAAACTCTAATGGCATTGTTTGGAAATGAAAGCACAGATCGTGGAAATGGGAGTGAAGGAGAAAAGACAATAATCACACAAAAATTTAAATATGAGTGGAAAAACTAATTTTTTGTTAGCAATTTGGAAAACTTTGAATTCAGATTTTAGTTTTGTGCAAAATTATATTAAATGCGGTTACTTGTACTCTTTGTTTCTAAACTTTTATTGTTTCTTATTCTAAACAGTTTTGCATTATAATTTTACATATTTTTTATTTACTTTTATTTTTCAATCAGTGACCTCAATACTTTTGGAAGAAGCATCACTCATAGGTTATGGACTCTTTATGGTTTAAGTGAAAATAACAAATGTGTACTAATGGTGTAATGTTTATATTAAAACACAGCAAATTAGAGCAATAACATGCTAGTCAATTAGTTTAATCAACTTTACTTCACAAGAACTACATAAATGTATCTACTAACTGTTCAGAAACGTCCTGGTGAACTCTAGAAGCTGTAACCTCTTCGTCTCTGATATTGTCTGACCCTGCTTTGAACATGTAAGGCTTTAATCCACTGCTTGTCATTTCTGACATTTTGTCTGGATGAGATTAGTTTGTTGTGTTGTTTCTGGAGTGTCAGAACAGTGTGTGTAGGCTCCGCCCTCCTCTGGAAAGCAGCAGCTCATTTGCATTTACAGAGACACACACAAAAATGATGCTTTTTCTCACACCCAAATAGAGGCAAATTTTACACACTTATAATAAGTGCCGTGTGGGGTATTTTGAGCTGAAAACTACACAGATTCTAGGGGGACCAGAGTTTAATTTTAAATCTTAAAGGGCACCTAATTTACCCCTTTTTCCAGATTTAATATAAGTCTTTTGTGTCTCCAGAATGTGTCTGTAAAGTTTCAGCTCAAAACACCCATCAGATTTTTTTATTATACCTTTTAGAAGTTTGCATTTTGTAGCATTTAGCATCAGCTAGCGGTTTTTGTGTACTGCGCCTTTAAGGCTAGTCCTTCACACCCACTGTTTCCACGTGCCTGTCAGCAGCTACCTTGGCTGCGTCAGACAACAGACAAACAAGAAGGAATAAGATCTCACGTAACGTTTGTGAGAAAAACTACAGTAAGAATCTTACCAATAAGTATTTGATGCATGTTGTGGAGTTGCAAGGATGAGTCACACACACAATGTCGTTACAAAGTTCACGCACACACACAAATACACACACACATACATAGCGCAGACACGCACATACACAGTGCTATTAGCTTTGCACTGTTTTTGCATGCAAATGTGAAAGGATACACGTTAATATCCACTGCTCTATGGATATCTGTTATGTTAATGTACAAAATAAACCTGATTGAACGTCCAAAAACCGGGATTAAAGCGTCTTTTATAATTGTTCGGACATGCGGCTGTGTTGATGAAGTAAAGCTGAAGTAAATTGCTGTAATTTATTACAAACATGCACTGTTTTAAAACATTTTAAACTTGTAAAACTCAAACTTGATCACATTTGATGATGATGGAAGATCCTAGCAACTGAACAGGCTTTTATTTACGGTTGCTTAGTTTGCGCACATCCTGTGGTTGGTATGATTGTACACGTTACTACGGAGACATGCTAATACTCAGCTGTCAAGCAATTCGGTGGGCGGGGGGACCGCACTCCTACGTCAAGTTGCGATCGGTCTCAAAACCGCTCCAATTGGTCCACCGTTTTTATGTTGTTAAATTGAAAAAAAAGGACTGGGTGTGTTTACATCACCCCAATATGCCGGTCTATACACTATACCTACACGCCTGTCCAAACAGCTTGAAAAGTAGATTTTTCACTACAGGTGCCCTTTAAGAAAAAGGACATCATGCTGTATGTACCATTTAAAAGCCAGTCAGTTGATTTTGGTACTGTAAACAACACGGGTCAGGTCAACCAAAATATCTAAAATTACAACATGTTCCAAAACTCCTCACAGTATGGGTTTACCTGCCCTGATGCCAAAGTCAATGCAGATTACCAAATCCTCATCTACAGATCAGCAGGGCTTCAGACTCCCCTCTGGACCCAAACAGGGTCAATCTCGGAAAAAAAAAAAAAAAAAACAAAAAAAAAAAACAGGGAGGTGAGCGAGGACCCGTCCCGATTAATCACCATGGAGATGAGAAGGCAGGCGAGCTCACAGACAGGCTGGCTAGAAGACCCAGAGAGCCATTGAGCACAGGAAGACAAACACTTACAGTCAATTTCCTTCATATTTATACTGGGAGACCAGCAATATGAGAAATTCAGACCTATTTTAAGACTATTCTGACCACTGCTTTTATTTATTGCTGACCATCAAAGTTTAATATAATATAATATAATATAATATAATATAATATAATATAATATAATATAATATAATACAGTATATAGGTGGGCATAGATTTTTTTTTAAATCTACATTAATCTATATTTATCTCGAAATTAATCTAGATTAAAATGGCTCATTTGAATTCTGCTGAGGGCATTCAGAATATGTGTGCGCTACCCAAATAATAAGACTTTGAGATTGGGTTTCGTGAGCCAGGGGGCGCATTAGACCAATGGCTCATCTCATCACAAACTGCTTGAGAAACTGTTCTACTATGATAATTGGTGATGAAAATAAATGATGTTCAATAAGATGTACTTGTGTTTACTAAATGTTTATTCAGTTAAACATGAATGTTGAACTGTAGGCCTACATAAGCTCCAAACAGCGATTTCATACTTGCTTTTGATGTACGTACATACAGAAAATGCAGCTTTGCAAAGGCAAGTTCACAGAGCCCTGATGGTGTGTCAAGCATTGAGTAGGTTTACATGGGCAACAATACTTTAGTACGATTTTAATATGATTAAAACAATAACTGAACTAAACAGAAATGGAATTAAGACGTGGAGTATGCAGATATTAGTGGCATTACTGACAAACTATTACCGTCATGTAGGACTTTTCGCCATATTTTCCAAGATGCACACAGGCGGCTGTCAGTAAAGGACACACACACAGACGCACACACACACACACAAACACACACAAACACACGAAATGCGGAAGTTTTTTTTTCTTTCCATTTGGCGTGCGTTATTAAATTCCATAACACTCTCACCAATCCTTACTCATTATTTGCGTCTAATTCCCCAGTTTGTCACGGCGCATGAATGAAATGTTCATGAGTTAAAGTGAAACTGCCGAACTGCAGTTAAAGTCAGGCATCCTACTGATTTGATTCGATTGAGCACTGTTTTTTTTTAGACGGCTCACTGGCCAGGTATACATCCGCGCTAAAATGTCAAGGTGAAAGTCATCATAGCTTGCGTAGAATAGACCCAGCTCCCAACCCAACTTTGAGAATAGATTAACGCCGATATTTCTTTTATCGCACGATAAATGTCTCGCGTTAATGCAGCACGTTAACGTCAATAATGGTCCACCACTAATAATATAATATAATATTCAACTAACAATATTTAAATAACATTTATCATTTTTATTATTGTTTTATTATGTTTATTAGCACTTATAGGCCCAGTTTCACAAACAGGGCTTAGCTTAAGCCAGGACTAGACCTTAGTTAAATTAGGCTATTTAAGCCACATTTTTTAAAAACAGCCTTAGAAAAATACATTACTGGTGTGCACCTGTAGACAAAAAATGACACTGACATATTTTAAGACATCTCACTGCAAGTTATTTTTAGTTGAGACAGCTCAAACATGCAATTTAATCCATGATCCATTGTTTGTGAAACCGGGGGATAAAGTATTAGTACTTATAAAGCACTTATTTTACATCCCTAATCCCTAAACCTTCACTACCTAAAATACTACCTTACTAACTATTAATCAGCCAATTGGTAGTTTATTGAGCTAAATGTCTTAGTTAATATCATATCATATATCATATTATAATATATCATTTATCATATCATATATCGTATCATATTATTTACCATATAATATATCACATCATATATCATATCATGTCATATCATGTATAATATAATATATCATATAATATATCATATTATATATCATATCATATATCACATTATATCATATATCATGTCAGATCATATATAATATCATATATCATATTATATTATATATCATATATCATATTATATATCACATCATATATCATATCACATATCAGTTCATGTCACATCATATATATCATATCATATATCAGATCATATATCATAATATATCAAATAATATATCATATATTAGATTATATATCGTATTATATCATATATCATACCATATATCATATCATATCACATCATATCATATACCATATCCTATATCAGATCATATAGTTTAAATTCACAAAAACTGAAAATAATTGATTTTAATATTTCAATGTTTCCCTCAAAAATGATTTGTTAAATATACGGTGTCCATTATAATCAACACACCATTCACAGAAAAGCTATTATGCTACTTAAAATGTAATTCAAATTTAAATAAATGTAAAAATGTGTCTAAATGAAATAAATGTTACTTGTTAATGTATCACTAACGTAATAACGCTAACATGGTTCCTTGACTGATTACTCCAGATAATAATATTTTATTAATCTGCAGCCATACAAGAGCAAATATCAGACCAGCAGCTTTGATTCATCAGTGAGCTTTATTGTGTTTTGCATTACGCCCTTATTTCCTCTGAGTGTGATGCCAGAACAAACTGCAGTGGGAATGACAAAACAAACAGCAGCCTACACCGCTGATAACAGGCCTGTCCTGAACGATATCTCTGCTGCTTACTGCTATTAATAAACATCTAGAGCCCGCATAAACCTTGAAGATAAAAAATAAACCTCTATGTCACCAGTCACTGTGACATCATCATCGCTCATATGAAGATAGATGGGAGGAGGATGAGCTGATGCAGAAATTTCATCCTATGTCACTATGTATGTGTGCGTGCGCGTGTGTGCGTTTATAATGACATGGGTATGACACAGGTATTATAAGGAGAAGGTGAATGTCCTAACATTGCTGATTTCCCCATTTTTCAAAAGGCTTATAAATCATACAGAGGTTTTTTCTACAGAAGGTAAAACTGCACAGAGTTTCCTGTAGGGGTGGGTCATAGAAAGTACATAAGACTTAACTACATACAAGAAAGAAAAAATAATAATAAACACATTTCCAGCTCTTTGTTCTGTAAATAAAACATCATTATTATTAGTAGTAGAAAAAACAATAATAATAATAATAATAATAATAATAATAAGAAGAAGAAGAAGAAGAAGAAGAAGAAGAAGAAGAAGAAGAAGAAGAAGAAGAAGAAGAAGAAGAAGAAGAAGAAGAAGAAGAAGAAGAAGAAGAAGAAGAAGAAGAAGAAGAAGAAGAAGAAGTGGTAGAAGAAGAGAAAGAGGACAAAGAGAAAGAAGACGATGAAGAGAGAGAAAATGAAGACAACAAAGACAGAAGAAGAAGATGAAGACGAGAAAGACGAAGGAGATGAAAATGATTAAGGAAACAAAGATAAAGAAAAAGACGAAAAAGAAAGAAATGTAGAAGAAAAAGTAAAAGTAAAAATATAAGAATATGAAAAAGATGAAGAAGAACTAGAAGATGAAAACAAAGAAGAAAAGAGGAAGGAGACGAGGAAGACGAAGAAGAAGATGACAGAGGAGACAAAGAAGTCGAAGAAAAAAGAAAAAGAAGTAGAAATATAAGACAAAGAACACAAAGAGAAAGAAGAAGACAAAGATGAAGAAGAAGATGAAGTAGAAGACAAAGAGGAAAAAGATGAAGGAGACAAGGAAGGCGAAAGAGACGAAGACGAAGAAAAAGACAAAAATGAAGGAGACAAAGAAGATGAAGGCGAAAAGAAGAAAAAGACAAAAGAAAAAGTAGAAGAAGAAAAAGTAGAAATGTAAGACAAAGAAAACAAAGAGAAAGAAGACAAAGACAAAGAAGATAAAGAGAAAGATGAAGAAGGTGACAAGGAAGACAAAGAAAAAGAAAAAGACGAAAAAGGAGATGAGGAAGACGAAAAAGAAAAGCCGAAAAAGAAAAAGAGGTAGAAGAAAAAGTAAAAGTAAAAATATAAGACAAAGAAGACAAAGAGAAAGAAGACAAAGACAAAGAAGTAGAAAAAGTAGAAGACAAAGAGGAAAAAGACAAAGGAGACAAGGCAGGTGAAAGAGATGAAGAAGAAGAAAAATAAAAAGACAAAGATGAAGGAAACATAAGAGACAAAGAGGATGAAGGCTAAAAGAAAAAAAGACAAAAAGAAAAAAGAAAATGTAGTAGAAGAAGAAAAAGTAGAAATATAAGAAGACTAAGACAAAGACGAAGGAGACGAAGAAGAGGAAGAAGAAAAAGACAAAAAGAAAAAGAAGTAGAAGTAGAAAAAGAAGACAGAAAGTAGACAAAAACAAAGAAGATGAAGACAAAGAAGAAGAAAATGAGGAAGAAAAAGGAGATGAAAAAGACAAAGAAGAAAAAAACAAAGACAAAAAAGGAGACGAAGAAGATGAAGGCGAAAAAAGAAAAAGACAAAAAGAAAAAGAAGTAGAAGTATAAGAAGACAAAGAGAAAGAAGACAAGGAAGAAAGAGACGAGGAAGACAAAAAAGAAAAAGATAAAGAAGAAAGAGACGAGGAAGACGAAGAAGTAGAAAAAGACAAAGAAGAAAGAGACGAGGAAGACGAAGAAGAAGAAAAGAACAAAGAAGAAAGTGACGAGGAGGAAGACGAAGAAGAAGAAAAAGACAATGAAGAAAGAGACGAGGAAGACGAAGAAGAAGAAAAGACAAAGAAAGAGACGAAGAAGAAGAAAAAGACAAAAGAAAGAAAAGTAAAAGTATAAGACAACGAAGACAAAGAGAATGAAGACAAAGACGACAAAGAAGGAGACAAAGAAGAAAGACAAAAAGGAAGGAGATAAGGAAAACGAAGAAGACAAAGACGAAGAAGGAGATGAAGAAAAAGGCGAAAAAGAAGAAAAAGACAAAAAGTAAAAGTAGAAGTAGAAGAAGACAAAGAAGAAGATGAAGAGAAAGAAGATAAAGACAAAAAAGATGAAGAAGACAAATGAGACGAGGAAGACGAAGAAGAAGAAAGGAAAAAAAAGATGAAGACG
This sequence comes from Danio kyathit, assembly GCA_903798195.1. Classification (NCBI taxonomy): domain Eukaryota; kingdom Metazoa; phylum Chordata; class Actinopteri; order Cypriniformes; family Danionidae; genus Danio; species Danio kyathit. Next base: position 29,690,798 of record LR812541.1, read on the forward strand.
AAGAAAGAGACGAAGGAGAAGACAAAGACGAAGAAGCAGAAACAGCTAAAACTGAGTACATAATACTTGTATGGATTATAACAAACAAATTCAAAAAGAGAAAATTTGAATTTGAAAAAATAAATATATTTAAATAAATGAATAGACAGATTGCATACATGTGCAGATGGATAGGTGGATAGGTAGGTGGGTGGATTGTTTGGTAGGCAGGTGTAGATAGAGAATTTAATGTAATACTGCCAGCACAACACCATCACAACACAAGTCACTCTAACAACCGGAAACCAAATGTTTACGTTTACTGTGGGGTGTAATAAAGTAAGCACTGGGTCCAGCAGGACACGTGACACTTCTGTCATCCAGAACAAAAACTCCCTCAAGCTTGGCCAAATCTCGATTGTTGACGGATGAAATAAATCCTACTTTTGAGGTCAGACTGCATTTCTGAATGCAAGAATTTCCACTTATGCCATACTGTACCACACATTAGTATTTGGCTCTTTTAGCAGATCTTTAAAACTGCTACACATAAAATATTATTATTGTAGATGTAAAACACACATGTAAGACACTCCAGTCAAACTGATTGACATGCAATCACGTTCTGTTGCTCAAGAACACTGACCGTTTGTTTGGGCATATGCAATAAAAATACTACAAAGAGACTCAGAAATACTGTTTTTACAGATTTTCAGTGTGCGGTTGAGTTCAACAAAGCCTGGAATGTTCCGAATGAATGTGTATCTCAGATGATTTAAAAAACCAACAGTGTGTTAATAATAATAATGATGATAATTAGACTGAAGACGTGCTGATGGAGATGTATTGTTCTGAGGCACCGGTATTGAATGGAAGGAGGCCTGAGGAACTACAAAAGCTGGAGGAGTTGTGCGTCTGTATAATTGAGAAATGATACACTCCCAACCTCTGCCAGCAAAAATAAAAGACTCCACCAGAGTGAGATTAGCATCTGAATGCCTTCTTAGCACTGTTTTCACTGGATAAGTTCAGTCCCCCTAAGGAATCGGCTCGGATGATAAGACAGAAGCCTAGATGGAGAGGGAGAAAGCCAATCAAAGGAGTGAAGAAAATCAATCCAAATGTGTGCGTGTGTGTGAGCGTATGAGGGAAAGGGCTTGTTGCGTTTGTCTGTGACTGATGCCTCTATACAGGAGCTGATTAATAAGACTCAGTGTGCCGGTCTCAATAACAACAAGACTTTTCCAGGTGTCTGTGTTCACAGGCACAAACAGTATGTGTGATGACTTAAAAAAATAAGATTGTAAAAAACAAAACGTCCTAGAAATGACAAAACCTACATTATCAGTATGTTCACAGCATCATGTTTTAATATACACCTATGTTCAAAGGTTTGGGGTGAGCAGGATATTTAAAAAAAACTAAAAAAACACCTATAGGATACACTCCTTCCTCTATTATGTACTATGCTCTATTGTGCACTTTGTTAGTAACACTTGTATGTTTCTGTTTGTACAGTAGCTCTTTTATATTTGTCTACTTTTTTCTACAGCCACATACTCTATATTATATATTATTATACATAATAACTATTATAAAATATTTTTTTATTATTATTTATACAATAAAGACCATTTTATTTTACGCTTGATTGTTCAATTACTGTACTTGAATACTGTTACACTCCCCAGAAATCCATTAGTAAAAAAGCATTGTATTTTTGCTCTGTCGTATTTAAATATGCTTGTAATTTATTATAATTTATGTACAGTAGATGTACTGCATAGATTAAAAAAAATATTCATTGGCTTTACTAAAAATGTTTACAGTAAGTGGTTATTTATAGTTACAGTTTATATGGGCTGTATTTAAACGAACAAATCAAATTTAGTAATTGTTAGCTTAATTTGTTTGTTTAAATTCAGATCATATAAACTGTTTGCAACAATTCGTTATGAACTATTTTTTCAGTGTACAAAAAGACTCGATCATCCCAGTTGATGAATGAAATCTTCCCAAATATATCTGTTCAAATCATCTGATAAAATGATATTCATATCGCAATATATATCGCAGCAAAACAAAGTATCACAATGTCAGATTTTTCCAATATTGTGCAGCCCTACTCTATATCTAAAGTCTTTAAATATATTGTAGATTTGCATTTATTTTCTATTGCATAACTTCTTTTTCTCCATCATTTAGATTCGCATTGTTATTAGTATTATTTTTTCTATTGTTGCTATTATTTTAAGAGTGGTTGTGTAAGCATTATACTGCATATCATACTGTGTATGTGACAAATAATATTTGAATTTGAAATGAACATTTTTAGAGATGCACCAAATTTCCATCCACCAAATTATATGCAGTAACAAACATGTAAACACTGCAAAATGTTTTCCCACAAATTCAACTGACTGGCAATAGCACAAAAAATGTAAAAATATACTGTGAAATACAGTTGAGGTCAGAATTATTAGCCCCCCTTTGAATTTTCTTTTCTTTTTTAAATATTTCCAAAATGGTTTAACAGAGCAAGAAAATGTTCACAGTGTGTCTAATAATATTTTTCTTCTGGAGAAAGTCTTATTTGTTTTATTTTGGCTAGAATAAAAGCAGTTTTTAATTTTTTAAAAGCAATTTTAAGGTCAAAATTATTAGCCCCTTTAAGCTATATTTTTTTTCGATTAGTCTACAGAACAAACCATCGTTATACAATAAATTTCCTAATTACCCTAACCTGCCCAGTTAACCTATTAACCTAGTTAAGCCTTTAAATGTCACTTTAAGCTGAATAGAAGTGTCTTAAAAAATATCTAGTAAAATATTATTTACTGTCATCATGACAAAGATAAAATGAATTAGTAATTAGAAATGAGTTATTAAAACTATTATGTTTAGAAATGTGTTGAAAAAATCTTTTCTCCATTAAACAGAAATTGGGGGGAAAAATAAACAAGGGGCTAATAATTCATGGAGGCTAATAATTCTGACTTCAACTGTATATTGTTACCATCAAACAGAATGTTAGTCATACCACACACACTCCAATTAATAAGTAAAAAAAATTGTCATTTAATCCTTTAGCAATTGATTAAACTAAGAAAATTATGACAATTTTGTTTGTTAACCTATGAATCATTCACAAATGAACACCAGGAAATGGTATTAAAAGGGTAAATAGCATCAATGTTGATTTAACCTTGCCTTTATCCATCCATAAAAATATATTGGCCAAAAATGGCATTCTCCGTTTTCGGTCAAAAGTAGAAACAGATGAAAATATGAGCTCCAAAAAACTGTCCCTAAAGTGATTCCCACACAAAAAAAAAAAAAAAAACAATGGCTATCTATCTGGTTTGATGCATTATCGTTTTCAGAGGTTTTACAGTACGCCTTACCCTAGTGGTTGGGACACTTGGTGTGAACGGACCTTTTCTATGTTTCATTTACACAACAGTAATAGCCAAAAACTTGCTTTGAAAAATCATGTTTACACAACAACATTTTTAAAACAATCTACATTTACACATCCGTGAAAACGCCCAAAAATGCTGTATCATGTACACCAGGCCAGTATTTGGAGTGGTCATCTAGTTACCTGTAGTAAACAATAGCTGTAAGGAAGTGATGATGTGTCGTTGGCGGCTCAGTGCTGGTTGTAATGTAAAGTAAATCCACACTTTGCTTATGGATCCTTCGCAAACATTGCAAAATGCTATTGTTGTGTTATGTTCACGGTTCAAATTATTCTCATGATTCACTCACTTACTGAAACAATGTTTTTTTGACTCACTCACTAAACATCACTGCATCCAACTCAAACTGGTCATGATCTCATGTGACGTTTGTGTGACATCCGTATAATTACTCTCCCCCAATTTTCAAAGATACTCTATGCCATATAAATAGAAAGGTTACCTTACAAGCCGCATATATAAACAGCAGAAACCAATTATTCTTCAAGCACTAAAGGAACAAGAATCCCAAATCATTAAAAAATCCTTACTATCCCCATCCCAAACCATTAGCATATTCAGCTCCTTGACAGTGACATAAACAACCAGCGGTTCGCAGCAATAATTATCAAGTTTTCAGATCAAAAGCCAGTTCAACCTTTAAAGTCAGAATGCTGTCTGAATGCCTCTAACCACTCATTTTCAGGCACCTCACGTCAGGCTTTTCAGGCTGCTCATGCATATCAGGTCTGTAACGGATACGTCGGCAAAGATACGTGATGATCTGATCCTCTTACTTCAGTGATAACATTATAACAAGCGCAGAATGTTAATGATTAGAGATGGGACATGAATTTCAGTGAAGGGGAGACCTTATTAGAGGTTCTTCCCACATCATTTCTCCTAGAGACACACCAATCAACTGGTCAGAAAAAGACGTTTTTGCTCCAAACATGTTTTAACTCGGGGATCTCTGTTCTGGACTTGCATATAAACCGCACTGCAATGATTTTACACTACAAAGTGGTTAAATGGATTGTTAACAGAGGCCAGAGAAGCTGAAGGTGGAGCACAGATGTATTGACAAACATACTATATTGACCTTCGATCAATTAATACTGTACCTCTGTGATTTGGTGATCTTTTAACATTAGTTAAAAACATTGTACGGATAAAGGCTGATTTATACTTCTGCATCAAGTGCACACGTATGGTCCGGTGCAGCATTCGCATAGCCCAAGCAGACGCACACCTCTCAAAAAATTTAACTACATGTCGCAACGACACGTAGCGCAAGCTCTGCAATTGGCTTGGTAGCTGTGACGAGTGTGGGCGGTGCTGAGAGCACTAAGCCTGTCGGTGCGAGTGTTTACCAGTGTCGAGTCCCGTGAAGGAGCTCCAGGTGGAAAGTTTTGTTTTGCGTTTACCTTATGATTAAAGTTGTTGCACATCCGCCGGTTCCCGCTTCTGAATGAGGGCGTTTTAGCCACTTGTACATTAAGGTAGCGTTCAGAAGAAAGGGTTGTGGGTCACGCCCATAGATACTTACATTAGATGTCGCCTACCCTGTTGTTGTCTATTGGAAGGAATGTGTCAATAGAGCTGCCATTTTAGTACAGGGTAGCGCTCCTTTGAAATGAATGGGCTAATGCAGTGGAGGACTGGCCACCCACAGCCAGATATATATATATATATATATATATATATATATATATATATATATATATGATCAGGAGTTTTCCTGGTGGTCAGTATGCTAATATGTTTTTAGATTACTAAAATTTTCATTTTTACACCACTTTTCTACATTGTTGGATAAGTGAGCGTACGGCCATTGCCGACAAAGAGCATGTCTTTGTGTGCACGGAAATGTATTATCTCCCTCCCTGTTAAATTTGATCTAATCCGTGTCCTGAAACACATCCCCTCTCCTGCTTTCACTTCTAATTCAAACAGAGGGAGCGATACGTTTGTGAATGAATCTCTGTTATGAACGACTTGTTCACTTAGTCAACAATAATACAAGTTTCTAGCACCGCAGCATCTTGTTGTCATATTTACATTGTTTGCTTATTTTATTCAACAAAACTAGCATAAGCCTGGTATTTAGTGCGAGTTGGTGCTACGTTGCCTTATGGTCAGTGCAGTAAGTGACTGTATTATCATCAAGTTACATGTTTAGCACAAAAGTTCGTAACATACAAAAAAAAAAAAAAACATCTTACCTATGAAATGTTCTGCCTTTGTTCTTTGTTTTCTTTGTTTGCTCATTACTACACCTGTACACAGCGCTAAAGTCCAGCATCTTCAGATTAGCTTTGGTCTTGACAAGTGCGGTTGAATGACTTTTGTGCTGGGAGCCCTGTACAAATGTGGCGGAGGTATTGACGCATGCTCAGGGTTCATATGCAATATATAGTGTATATATCTATGGTTACGTCGATCACTTGACGCAGAAGTATAAACCAGCCTTACGACTTTTGTGTTTGGCCGGTGTGTTTCAATTTAAACTCAAGTTTATGCAATCACTCTGAGTTTTTAATTCAAAAGTTTCAAGACAATTTACAGAAACGTTTTGTTAACTTCATCTGTGAAAACATCTATCTAAAGCTAGAGTTAACATCTAAACTTCATGTACTTTATAATGGGCTTCATTCAGATGGGCTACTTGTGCATTTGTTGATTTTATTCTATGAGTGGATTATTCCTGCTGCTATACAGTACAGTATACTGGAAAGATTTCTAAAAAAATATGCACCTTGTTTCCAGCACTAATCATGGACACACTATTATTCTGTTCTATAAGAGTGACTTTAGTTTTTTCAGCCTATCTACTGTTTTTGATTTGTACTGGTATGTTTTTTATGTAGCATAATATCACAAAGTTACAGTAAAACCAAATCATTTTGTTTTTAGTTAATATTTTTAAATTATACGACCTAATTAAATTTGAAAAAATACTAATTAAAATATACATACTGTATGCTGCAAAAACTTTTAACCAGTAGTCATATCGATTTACGCCAATTAAGCCGATTTAAAACATCAAGTTAAAATTGATTTAACTTTAAAAAAAAATTTCTTGAAATCTTATTAACTTACTAAAATAAGTTAAATGTAACATAAAACATGCACTGTGACTTCTGAAAAGCTGAAATGTCTATCTGAATCAGCAAATTTGGTTGTAAAAAACAGTAATTCAAATGGGTTATGAAAAATCTGTGCATCATTTATTCCTCCTGTTAAAGGGCTATTCTTTCAATGTTTTCTGTTCCCTCTATAGTCTCTCTGCAGGCACACCGTGTCTGTCATTGACGGCCGGCTGCAGAGCTGGTCTTGAGGGACGGTGTAGCGGTGAACGTGACCCAAAAGAGGATCTGCAAGCTCATGTGTGGGTTTGTCTGACAGGAACTGCTCTCCGGGGTCTGGAAAGCAAAGACCACAATTCCAGGTTTCTCTCGGGGGACTTGTTTGAAAGGCATGGGAGAAGTGCAAAGAGTGTGCTATGGAAACCATGAGGTGTTTCTTAGGATACCTAAGATACCTAAATGGCAGTTACGGAATCATTAACTCACCTTTATATTAATGCAATGCCAAAAAAAGTTAATCAAGATGAGATTTTTTAATATAGTTTTTGTATTTTTGTTTATTCTATTATTTAGATTTTACTAAATTAAAATTAATAGCACAAGGGAATGTTCAATGAATTTGCATATTCATTTTAGTTTTGTGCAGATTTACAAGAATAAATGACGTGTGTGTGTGTGTATATATATATATATATATAGGTGCGCGGTGGCGCAGTAGGTAGCTATGTCGCCTCACAGCAAGAAGGTCGCTGGTTCGAGCCTCAACTAGGTCAGTTGGTATTTCTGTGTGGAGTTTGCATGTTCTCCCTGTGTTCACGTAGGTTTCCTCTGGGAGCTCTGGTTTCCCCCACAAGCCTAAAGAAATGCGCTATAGGTGATTGAGGTAGGCTAAATTGGCCATAGTGTAAGTGTGTGAATGAGTTTATGGGTTTTTCCCAGTGATGGGTTGCAGCTGGAAGGGCATCCACTGCGTCAAATATATGCTGATAAGTTGGTGGTTTATTCCGCTTTGACGACCTCTGATTAATAAAGGGACTAAGCCGAAAAGAACATGAATGAATGAATGAAAATTATATATATCTATATATATAGAAATGTCATTTATTCATGTAATTGCAGCAATAAATATAGGAGGTATGATGATGAAAATTTTGTCATCCTAAATTATTCAAATTTGATTACTGTTTTCAAAATTCTTTGATCTCTAAAAAAAATAAAAGAACAGGATTTATCTGGAACATAAAATAGTTTTTATCTGAAATACCAAATTAGCATCTGTGAGGAATATAAGAATTCATTTATTTCAAGTTTCAACAAACACTGAAACGTGAGTGTGTGTATAGGTGGTTGGGGAATATTAAAAGAAGATTGAATATTTTTTTTTTAAAATGTAATGACAATTTTATTGAAATTTAAGTAGCAAAATGGACCACATTTCTGGAACATTTTATGACTTGGGATGCCAAGGTACATTAAAAAAATAATTTTTGCTGTTAGTTCAATCTACTTATTTAAAATAGCTGAAACAACACAATTCTTAAGTTTTTTTTTATTTTTAATTGTTTTATGTTCATTCCACTTAAAGTTGTATTAATAATAATAATAATAATAATAATAATAATAATAAACTTATATTATAATTATAATATTAAATAATAATTAACTTAATTCCATTATGCTGTCCCAACAAAAATCGATTGTGTGAAACCCAGGATTTTTACAGAGTACTTGGAACTCCATATGCAGAGTTTGTTTGTTTGTTTTACATTTATATCTTTGGTTGGGGGGCGAAGCGATGGCCCCGTAGGTAGTGCTGTCACCTCACAGCAAGACGGTCGCTGGTTCGAGCCTCGGCTGGGTCAGTTGGCATTTCTGCGTGGAGTTTGCATGTTCTCCCTGTGTTTGCGTGGGTTTCCTCCGGGTATGCCGGTTTCCCCTACAAGTCCTAAGACATGCGGGACAGGTGAATTGGGTAAGCTAAAATTGTCCGTAGTGTGAATGAGAGTGTGTGAGTGTCTCCCAGTGATGGGTTGCAGCTGGAAGGGCATCCGCTGTGTAAAACATGTGCTGGTTAAATTGGCGGTTCATTCAGTTGTGGCGGCCCCAGATTAATAAAGGGACTAAGCCGAAAAGAAAATGAATTAATGAATCTTCGGTTGGGTCCATATAAAATTTTCTGTTATGTTTTTAGGTTCCATGGAGGAAAAAAATGCAGTATTAGAACAACAGGGTGCATTACTTATGACAGATTTGCCATTTATGCTTGAACTATTCTATTAAGAAAGCAAACTCTAATTAGCACATAACTCTCAAAACAATAAAAAGCAGTTGTGTACTGTAGAAAAGGAAAAAAAGACAGTTATTAAAGTCTTACTCAATAAATTGCACTAGACTGCAATAGATTTACATAAAATGTTTCCTGTTTATAATGCGTCAAGCTTGCCAACAGAGTTGCAGTTTTACTTTGACGGATCATGCCATTCAGTAGAAAAAGAGACTTTCTCTCCTTTCAAACGGCTTTACGACAGAAGCTTCATGACTAATGAGTCAAAGCCACAATTATTCCCATCACAAACTCTGCATTAGTCAGCTGCTCATGCAAGGCCAGTCTTTTTCTTTTTTTAACCATCTGAAGCGTTTCCAACACGCACAATACTAATCTTTACTGTTTGGTCCCATGGCCATTTACACATGTAAGAAAAGAAACAGCATCTAGCATTGATCTGCAAGAAAGCATTGTAAATAAAGCAAATCCAAATACCTGTGACGTTGAACATCCAAGACCCACGTGTTCACATGAAAGAGAAGAGAAAGTCACTATTAGATCAATGTTCATTCAGTACACTGCGCCACGCCATTAAAAGTGTAATTACATCAGAGTCATTTAAATGCCATTAATATATATGTTTGTCAGGGATTCATTGATTCCAAAAGGCAGGTTCAAGGACAAACAGTCTGTTTTTCAGTAAGCAATGCTCAGTGAAACACAAAACCATTTTTTAGACTAGAGAAACTACTGAAGCAAACACTAAAGAAGCCGGTTGTAGGATCGTGAGGTGCATGAAGCTGTAACACTGCTTGACTGTGAATTAGATTCACTAAATTACAGTCCTGAAATACAGATCACAGGTTCACATTTCAAATATTGTCTCTTTTCAAGAACAGATTACATAGCGACCTCCTCCACTTCTGTTTCAAATCTATTTAGACATCCAAATACATCTGGTCTGTAAAAAAAAGATCTCTCAATGAGATCATATTTACCTAATCTGTAAAAGAAAATTAATAACTCTTAATGAGATTCAACTAAAATACCATCAAAGAAGTACATCAACGAAATATAAAAAATTCCAGTAATAATTAAACAACATTTTTGTGTGGCCTGGCACTTAAACAGGTTACTTCCTAATGGAAAAAAATCATATGACAATTCAACTAAATTCACTTATATTTCTATAGCGCTTTTAACAATGTACATTTTTGCCAAAACAGTTTAATATAGATGAAGAAAAAAGTCCCAACAGGCACACAACAGGTTAATATTAGATTAGAAATAGGTTATGACGTTATGACCAAATTCAATGTCTAGCAAGCATCTACGGGCAACGTTTCGACATCTGAAAATGACGCCAAATGATGTTGATGTTTAGTTGATTTTAGGTTGTGCTGAAAAGTGTCCAAAATCCAACGTCGGGCCAACATCTTAAACCAACGTCATACTGACGTCAAATACTGACATTTATTTGTCATTTATGGCAACCAAAATCCAACGTCTGATAGATGTCATAGTGGTAACGTCTACACAGCGTCAAGCTGTAACATCATTAGACGTTGATATTTGGTTGACTTTAGGCCTGACGTTGGGTCCTGATGTCAACCCAATTTTCATTTCCAAACAAAATGCAACATCCCCGACGTTGGGGTACAAAGTCAATCTGACATCAACATTACAGCAATCCAGGCATGCAGGAGAGTAAATGTTAGAATGCTGGTGTTGTTCTAGTTAAATTAATAAGGATTCACTTCAGTTTATTATGAATGTCACTGTTGAATTTCAGTTCAGTTTAATTCAGTTGAGTGAAATACAAAAAGCACAGTTGCAGGCCACTGAAGAGCAGCTCCAACCAAGCAAGCCAGAGGTAACAGTGGCAAGGAACCAAGCAATTGAAAAAAAGTGGAGAACAAAGGCTCAGCTCATGGCTAAACATCTTGAGACTAAAACCACCAGCAGGAGGCGTTAACTCCCTGTCTTGGGTGATTCATTGAATCATTCATCAAAAAGAATTGCTAAATTGAATGCCCCAATTCAGAGGCTGCATCATTTATTGGATACTTACTAGCATGTCACAGTTTGAAGATGAAAAACAAATGTCTCACATGTTTGCCAGATAATAAAGAATACAACCGATACATGCATTGCAGTCCAGACTATTTGCGCAGGATCACTGCACACCACTGTTTTTTCTTTCCTTTATTATACTTAGAAATTGCTAAAAGTAATTTTAACCATTTTTAAATTGTGTAATTTAATAATAGTGTTCAAATAAAACCCATATAACTACTGTATAGTCATCTATTTTGTAAAATGATAGTCATCTATTTTGTCATCTATTTTGCAAAATGACAGAAACAAAACTTTCGGAGTATTTATATCTTGAATGGCATTGACAGTTAACAGCTACTTTTTGTCCGTGCCTTTGAATTTGAGCGATTCTGAAGCCTAGCAAATCTTTGCCAACAAAAACATAACTTTCTAATAGAAATAAAACAGAACTTTGCTTAAAATGTATCTTTTAACAACAAAATGTTCATTGTGGTGAAAAAACTTTGCTCTCCTTTGTGTAGTGTAGTAACTCTAACACAATTATATGCTATATTACACAAAATAATGTTTTTAGGATAATGATGATGACAGATGTTTTAAACTTAATTCTAAAGACTCAATAGTAGCTTTGAATGGAAGCATGACAAATTATATTCAGCACAAACTTACTGTATATGAATGATCACAATGATCACTACAGCCATTCTAGAAGTTATCGAATTCTGGTAGTTCCACTGTTAAGTAATGTTCTGTTTTGCTTTGCTTTGATATCCAATCATAAAAATGTTAAAACTTTACACTTCAATATTAATACATTAGACCAAATGCAAACATATTTAGACAGATTGAGAACATGATTTTGTTTTCATGCTATTTAATATCAGTTATCTCTCATTCCTATTCACTTTCTTAAGAGTAGGTGATACAAATATAGAATGCAAATGAATTAAAATCCCCTTCAGGCATAATTAGACATTCTCTAAGGTGCTGCAGAAATATTAACCTTACATAGGTAGTTATAGATGTTTTTTTAGGGCCCAGTGAGAAGCTGTTTTACCCCTAAAGATATATTTACATATCTTTTTCTGACAGTGAATGCTAGACTTAAGCAGTACATTGCAAACACCAGAGTCAATGATGGCCTTGCTGAAACAGAAACATCCCATAGAAAAAAAGCACTCCTTTCATGCAAAGCATATAAAGCTGTAGTGAGTTTACATGCCATTCAGAGTGACCTTTTCCACTGTTTCTAGCAGAGCTGGAGCTGCTCTGAACGCTCTCAAAGAGATGCACATAATCTCAATGTGGACTCCGTCCAAATATCCTGAAGCCCCAGAGGGAGTCAGATTCAAAAATGAGTTTGCCAATAGACTACGATAGGACAAGCTGGATATGACAGTGAATACAACATTTTAGGATCTGAGAAATCCCTGCAAGTTGACAAACCCATATGACAAACTTAAAACTTTTGCAGAATCTGCACTGAGAAAACTTGCACCCTCACAATAAATTCCATATTGCATGGATTTCTATTTAAATGACTGAATTTTGCAGGTGTAAATCTGCCGAACAACCACACCATAACACATTTTTGAGCTGGAAGTAGTTTTCGGAGTATGCTGGAAAGTGTTTTTTTTTCTTCTTGAAATTGTGACTGTTTCTCATTTTGGGCCATTAATATAAACTCCTCCTGACACTGGAGGAATATAGGTTTACAGGTATATAGGTTTAAGTTATTTTATTTCAAATTTGTTTTATTAATTATAAATAAAATAAATAAATAATAATAATAATAATAATGGCTTTCTTTCTTGTCTATACTTAAATAAAAAACATTTGAAATTATGCTAATTTAGCTGAAAAACAAACAAACCGTTGCTTTATTGTTTGAGCATATCTTTTAAAATATAGTGAATATGTACTTGGGCAAAACAGTATCGGTATTTATTGACCGAACACCATTGTCAATAACAATAATAAAAAGTTTGATATGAAGTTTCGGTATAAAGGGCTATAGTTTTATTAAAATGTGGTTACTGAGCATGCCTTGGAAGGAATGCCAATAAGCTTAGAGTTATTTCCAATCAGGCGCACAGTTTTGCGCACGACGCAAGCAGTGTGCACGTGACGCCCTCGCATTTTAGTTGAAAACATCTCAACTTTCCAGAATGCCGGGTGCGCACTGTAATTCATGCAAGTAGAACCAACCAATCTGCTTAACATTTTGTATGGAATATACACATTTCTGTAATAATGGCAAACTAATTACCAGGGCCAAACGGAATCTGCGGATGTTTTTTGCCATTTCTGCGGAGAATTTTGGTAAAAATCTGCGGATTTCTGCGGAATTATTTTGGGAGTAAGGCTTTTAGAGTATAGGCTTTTAGATGCAATATGTGAATGGACTTTCGTTATCTCAGGTCAGAATAACCACACACGCAAAAATGAGTGCCGTATAGCGGCAGTAAAAAGATTGTAAATAAAAAAGGATGTAAGGATGTCGCCAGAGTGGCTTTTTGGTTTCTTTTCTTGTGCATCCTAGCCACTACCACCCTATCTGAAAGTTTTTTTTTTGTTTTTTTGTTTTTTGTATAGGGGTAAACTAGTCATCCAACTTCACAATTTGTAATGTTGCAGTACATATTTGAATAATGATGGTTAGTTCCTTTACTTGAAAGCTCAGATTTTATTATCATCAAATCTGTTTGATGATAATCATTCAAATTATCATTTTTGTTTTGTTTAGAGAGTTTGAGGTTTACTGTATCATTATTATTAACACCTTAAAGATGTTGATCTATCTTAAAGTTTGCTTTGATTGTTCATTGCACACACTCTGTAACATTTTATTTATCAAGTTAAAGAGTCTCTTTAACACGTTTATTTTATTATAAGACATAAGAGATGAGATATTTGAGTTTTTTTTTGTTGTTGTTTTTGACAATTATAAATTAAATAATAAATAATAATAAAATATTTAAATAATAAAATTTATAATTTAAATAAATAAAAAAAATTTCTAATATTCCTAAATGAATTGTAAAAACAAAAATAAATAATTATCAATACCAAATGATATTAAACATTATATATTCATAAATTTTCTTGCTGTATGGTACAGCCCTAATATGTACCATTTACAATGCTCATATTATGCATTAAAACTTGATGAACTTTAGGAACATGCTAAATGCAATTGGTAAGTTCACCGAGATATGGGACAGGCCTTCAAATGGGAAAAAACGCATTGCTAAATATACCTCGCAATTAAAAGGCAATAACACAATTGCATGACACTACATTTATTCTAAAGGTAGGCAAATAAGCACAGCTGAAATGATTTTAACCAGCTGCATAAGAAGGTAATTTAGGCAGCCGTGCAACATTTAGCAAGCACTAATTACTCTGGAGGGAGATGGAAGGCCTTCTGTTTGGCGGCCAGCAGCTGCAATCACAGAGCAAGGACAGATAACACGACCTTGTTTGTTTTTCACAGACTTTAACAACTCATTACCACTCCTGAACACAGAGAAATTACACTCTACTGCTGCTAAAGCCTCTCCTCACGCTAACATATGCTTTATATTGCACTCTAGCATCAGGAACACAGTGTTAAGAAAATGGCACTTGTGGCACCATAAGACTGTCCTGATTAAGCATACTGCATGTCTATACACATGAACGAAATATCACAATCAACTTATCTGTCATCTCTACATCAACATGGCCTGTATGGCATGCAAACATAAGCTTGTTGGTTTGGTTGGTTTGTAAGCAAGCCAAAATCTATGAGTGTACATGAACAAACACCTCAGGTAGGTATGTAATATTACAGTACTGTATTGTCAAGTGAAATGGCTTCTTGAACCCAGTTCCTTTTTCATTTTAATTGTAGATATGTGTTAACTAATTGATATTTTTTTAAGTCATAATAGTTTCTATATAGTTGATGTGTGACATCAAAATTTTCAGAGCTTATTTTGCTAGATTTTTGTTAAATTATTTAACTATTAACAGTTAGTACAAGCAAGTTAATCCACTGGGGGGAAAAAGTTTGATTTGGTAACCTTAAATCTGACCATTTGCTTTTGCATTTGTAGTGGCGGTCCTTCTCTGTTGACGTCAGTTTGACAGCTTTAGCCACAATATTCTTAACCACGCCCCCTTTTACCGTGCTACAAGGGAATGATGCACAGAAAGAAAGCGCTATATTGGATGTACATCAACATACTAAACTTAAGGTCTCTGCAACTTCTGCTTTACCCTGACTTTAAATAAGTTTTATGTTCTAGGTATGTTGGAAGTTACAACTTAAAGTACGCAAATTTAAAACTGACCATATTGATTTTGTTAGCTCACATTGCTAGTTTTGTGATGAACAATTCATATGTGCATGTCATTAAGAAAAAAACAGTTTGCCTTTGTAATCTAAAATTAAAATCTGAAAATTCCCTTTCATTTAAATTGTCAGATTACGTCTGTCTGAGGTATTGGGCGAGGTTAACATACTTAACCACGCCCCTCCAACTGTCAGTTTTGATAGTGTTATGACAACAAACAGAAATGGTGAAGTGTCTGTTAGGTTGTAATAACTTTATCAAACTCTTTCCCAATCTTTCTAAATGAAATACTTTACTACATCCAATCAGCTCACAGTAGAAAAAAAAACAAGTCACGCCCACTGTTTTCTCATTTAATATTCTGTTTCTCTAGGAACTGCGTCACAATATGAAAAAAAAAAAGTCAGAGCATCTCCTTCGTGTGGGCTTTAAAACAAACAAAACCAAAAGAATGGCAGCAAATGAAATGGTAACAGATGAAATAAAATAAGTAATAAATTAATAATAAAATATATAAAATAATAAAATAAAGTAATAAGTTCACTTTTATCACAAACAGCATTTGTTAATCGCTTTGCAAAATCATGTGAAAACAATTGTTATGACAAAAGACTAACAAACAAAAAAGGGAAAAACAAAAAAGTTAAACTTTGCTCCAGTACAGGGGTGGGCAATTAATTTTTCCAAGGGGCCACATTAGACATTAGGTTTTAGAGGGCCATACCAATACAGTTAACTGGTTTTCGAAAAAAGAAAAAAAAAAACATTCTGTGAAACTATTCAATAAACATTCATAAAAGCTCTAAAGTTGAATAAAATAATCAATTTTACACAAAATATTTTAAAGACCAGCATCACAATATCAACTTCGTACAAATACCACAGGGTTGTTTGTTTGATTGCTTCACCTTAGTTGATTTTTATTTATTTATTTATTTATTCCTTCGTTCATTCCTTCGTTCATTCATTCAGTGAGAGAATTCTAGCCTGTATTGGGCTTAACAAGTGCACTGAAGTCATGTTGAATGTGAGGTGGATATGTGATGTAATGATCATCACTGTGAGAGGATCTGTATCTGCATTTGTTAAATCGTTAATCTGAGGTAATTAGTCTACCTTTATTACGGTGTATTTCCATACAAAGTGTGAAACTGCCTGGTTGGTTCCTGTCATTTGATTCATGGTTCGCTCACAACACTCTAAAATGTTTTGTGGCGTCTGGAAAACGTGAACGTGACATACAGCATGTGCATCCCTTCTTATTTGAAATAACGAAACTGAGCGTGCAAAAGACTATATATGGCTATATATGTCAAAGTCCTCCTTTGTTAACTTGCAAAATCAGACCTGCACATTGCAAAGCCGTGTTTACGATTGAATTTAAATTAAATAAATACTTCACACGGGCCAATCAAACAAGTTCAGCGGGCCGCATGTGGCCTGCGAGCTGTAAAATGCCCAGGTGTGCTTTAGTACATTGTTATCTTAGTTTAACAATTATAATCCTGATTTTTGGTTGTTTTAAACAAAATTTTGAGCTGACTTTGCTAATTGGATTCTAGAAACTGTTATAATGATTGAATGTGAGTGACAAGTTGTAGAACGAATGAATTGAATTTTAAAAACACTATTGTCCCAGTACAAACATAAACATGCACATTAAAGCGCTTTTTTAAATTCCAAATTAAAAATAAATCATTTATAATAGGCACTGCAACAAAATAATAATTGGCTATTATGATTTCAGGATGACTTTAAAGCCCTTCAAATCCTCAAGCTGATACAACAGCAATCATAAACAGCTGCCTTGTTATCAAGCCTCAGTCGGTTTCTTCAATGCGCCCAGCACTGCGACATCCATCTCTCTCAATCATGTCCAGAGCCAGTGCCGTCCTCTTAATCATTAGAGGCCCGTTAGATGAAAGCAGTGGAGAGAGAAGCGCTCCTCCCTCAGCTCGAGTGTCGGAGAGGGTGTCAGTAGTGCTGTCAGCAAAGGGACAGACTGGACCCGTCAACCGCCCCGGCTCTTGAAAAACTGCTTGTTCCACCATTACCTGAGTGTCAGCATGAAGCTCCAAGTCAGAAGTACTTTTCCCAGAAATCGATGGGACGTCATGTATTTCACAGTCTGACAAAAGTAAACTCAAGGTATCAAAAGTTGACGAGATGTTATTTTATACTTTGCATTTTGAAAATGTTTGCAAACAGACAACAGCATTATCAAAATCATCCCTCTTCACATGGATTCGCAAAAGCAACTTAAAGTGCTGCATTATGCATGCCAGGCTAATAGATGCCGATAGCATTGAGTAAATAATCACTGTGTGTTTGTGCATATTCAGTCTTGTAGTCTGCTACTGTGGCTTTGGGTGGAAAGTATTCATACATATCTATAGAATTAACATGAATTAAGCAATTTGACGTCATCACACGTATACATTTTCATGCTGAAAAGCACACGTTGATGTGTAAATAAAGCCACTTTTCCACTATCATGCCGAACCATTCTTAGAACAGTGAGTTCCAGTTATAGTTATTTTCCAGCCTGATCTCATGAGGAGATGTAACTATTTTAGGTTTTGTCAGTTTAGTGGATAATTCAAGCGAATTCATATGAGTTCAGTCATATGAAAACGTAAATTTTTTTAAAGAATGCGTGGCACAAAATCCCACTTCTAAAGCCAACCATCATTACGGGATGAGCAAATCGTACTAAATTGTGCAAATGAGATCATACAAATTCATAGAAATTAACCACTAAATCAAAAAGTTATGAATTGCTGTAAGACATCGTTGATATTTCCAGTTGTATTTCAAGAAAAGCCTTACTTTGTTTATATTAATATATTTATTTTAGTTGTGTAACTTATTTTATATGGGGTTTGATTTTAATTTCAATTTAGTTGTGTTATATTTTAATTTCACAACGAAACCTGCAGCAATAGCCTTATAAAAGGACACGTGAATTTACTGGACAATGTCTTAATTTAATTTTGTCATAACAGAGAGAAAATTGAATTGTGAAATCAAAATCGAGAATTGAATCGAATAGGGGGTTGTTACATCCCTACCTAGCATCTGTGTAAAAACAAAGACTACAAAAAAAAAAAAAATAATAATAATAAATCTTGTAGAAAACTGAAGCCAAAATGTGCCAGGTATGGGCGCTGTCATCTTGCATGATGACATCATAACTAAAAGCAAACATTTGAACATGTATCAGCATGATACGATCTAAATCCTAAATTCTAAGTCCTTGTTTTAGTTTACAGATTTACGGATCACATCCCATTGTTTTACATGTAAAGCGCAGGATTTATGACCTATACTGCAGCCAGCCACCAGGGGGCGATAAGAATATTCTGGCTTCACTTTTCAAGATGCGCTACACTTCATAAAAATGTATAAATTTGTCTGAAATCCACATATCCCTTTGAGGGTCACCAAACCGAGTCCAGGACACAACGCCCATGTTTTCAGCAAAGCCTATAAAACGTCAAAGCTCCACAGAGCTACGCCTGTATTTGTTGAAACAAAAGAAACTCCAGGGAATTGCATCATTAATTTTACTGGTAAGAGTCAGCCTGAATTGTCATGAAGTAATCTCAGGCATCTGGAAAGACAGAAATGCGTGATCAGGATGAGAAGAGCTGAGGGAGCTGGGTGAGAATCACGAGTAACGCCTTAAGATGAACGCCAAGAGCTGGAAGACAGCAAAAACACCAGAAACCTCACAAAACATAAAGAAGAGAACAGATACTGTTAGACTTTGCTGCAATTTTACAGTTCACTACTGTAATATGCACTGCATTGTGGGTCATTGTAAAACTTTTACAGTAATTAACAGCATATTAGGAATTTTACGATATTCTACTGTAGGGCTGTATGATATTGGGAACATCTAACATTGAGATTTTTTTTTATTCTGCAATAAGAATATGAATATATTGCAATATGAATACAATGAATAATAGAAATAATGGTGGTAGGGGGTGCGCGCAAACTGTAGAGTGGGGAGGTTGCGCGTGAACTGAAGAGTATGCGCAGATGCATGCACCAGGTTTCACGCCGGACTGTGCAAAAATGCTGAAGGGGGGCAGGTTCTGGAATTCTGGGAGTTTTCCGGGAGACAGAACAATACGGGAGATGGGTCTGAAATAAGGGACTACATTCAGATGTAACAGAGCCAACACTGCGGGAGAATTTTCCCATGCAAGAATAAGGTGTGTGAGGTAAGTCATGCAAATGAGGATGGTGGCAGGAAAAAAAAACGTGGTGGACATATAGAACTTTTTTCAAAGAAAAGTGTAAGTAACAAACTCAAGTTCGCTACCAAATGAGTCTATCATAGTAACAGTAACATTAATGCTAGTGTTTTTTCCCTGATTTGACGAACAGTCAAACGTAACAGCAGGCTGGTATAAACTGTGAATAATATGGTCTGAAAAAGTCCCCACCAATGTCAAGAACAAATCTACGCCATAAAAAAAAATGTCATACTGTAAATTTAAAATGTGCTAAAGGCCATTTTACAAAGAAGTTGCGGTAAGGCTATTTTACTGTAAAATAAATTGTGAGAGGGCCCTGCTACTGTAAAACACATTTACAGGTAAGTTACTGTAAAGGGGCAGTTGCTGTAACAAAGATGCCAGTAAGTTACTTCAAAAATATAATAAAATATAGAAAAGTGTAAAATAAATACAAGAATGTTACAAGTGTAGTATTTGTAGGTAATGTTACATTTCTGCTTCATGCTTTGTGAACTATTAACATAAAATATTACATTTGTCTGCACCTTGATTCAGCAAATGATACAGCAGTGTGATTAACTGAGCAAACAGTGACTCAACCACTCAAATGATAATACACACACTCATTAGAGTGTTTACAACCACCATTCCACTTGATATTTGATCCCGCATTGAGTATGAATGTCATTTACTTGATTTCACACAAGCAATAGCTGCACTACTGGCAGACTGAGACGTGTTATGCTTTTTTTTCCATAAAGGATATTTCTCTCATAAAAGTATTATTCATTTCACTGTCAAACCAAGGAGGAAAAAAAATCTGAAGTCAGCACTTTTAAACAGAAGGCTAAAAGCTTTTAATCCCATCTGAACTTTTAGATGTAGAACCAAAAAAACCTAAGAAACTCAACTAAAACTATTGAGAAATATTTCTTATTAGAATTAAATATCTATCTATCTATCTATCTATCTATCTATCTATCTATCTATCTATCTATCTATCTATCTATCTATCTATCTATCTATCTATCTATCTATCTATCTATCTATCCATCCACACAATAATTATTAAACCTAAATGAAAAACACATTTAAATAAAAATCTAATAAAACAAATAGGTAACATAGCTTTTTTTATTTTTTTTTTATTATAAATCTGTTTATAAGCATTTATAATTAATCATGACAATTCTATAAACGTATCAATAAATACACAACAAACCTTAAAGTTTATAATAATGACAGTTATAGCTACATTTATAATAGTGTTATTAATACACAGTGATGCTTTTCATTTTTCAATGCGCAGGTTCATACACTAACACATTATACTTGAAGTAGGGCTGGGCGATATGGCAAAAAAATTTATCACAATATTTTTTTCATATCAGTCGATATCGATAATTATCACGATAAATGTCAAATTTTTATATCTATCAATTTTAAAGGTTTTTCAGCATGCCAATCCCTTTGTGAGGCTGATTTAGGACATTTTGTGAAATGTTTTAGCTGTCTGACAATATAAATAAAAAATAATAAACAAAAGAACAATCTTAATTCAACATTTACTGTTTCAACAACAAAAGACATACAAGTTATTGTATATTACTGTTCAACATCCGAAAAAATGAAAACAGGTTTGGAACAAGAAAAGGTGAGTTAATGGTGACAAAATGTTAAGTTTTGAATGAACTCTCCTTTTAGTATGGTGAATTTAGAGTGAAATATCCTTTAATATATTTTTTTAGGGATGCCAACAATTACTTGATGATCGATTGATTGTCAATAACCCTTTAATCGATAGACCTTATAGATGACTGATTAAGCATGGACATTTAAAGGTTTAGTTATGCTTTGCGATGTGAGACGCATCCACGAATTACATAATCAAGTGTGTGCATTTTATTTATGGAGTCACTCTCTTGGCATCACATATTGCGGGTAGCATGTTATGCGCAGATCTCCGTTATATCCGTGGGGTAAAATTGGGAACAAATTTTATCTGAGAGACTGGCACAAATAGGCCCATGCAGACTCTCATTTAAAAAAAACGCGCATCACAGAAAGACATGCGGGGAGTCTCTCTATTGACACAATGAGTTTCTGAGTTCTCTCATCATTCCGACCGAGTTTATTCTTCTGAGGTAATCTAAGAACACTATCAGTGCTGCAAATAGTTTGTAAAGACTGTCCAGCTCATGCGGCTTACACAGCTTGATTAAACGAATGAAACTGAAAACATTTAATGGCATTTTTAATATGTCATTATTTTAAAGATTTTGTCTTGAGCATCTGATTTCTCCTCATTGATTATGCCCTTTAATATATATAAAGGCTGGTTATTTCGATGAGGGACAATAGCGGTATTGCAGAAAGAAAATATATTAAAATTAAAAAGGAAACATAAGCTTGACAACAAAAGATCCTATCAATGTCAAAACAAATGCCCTTAAATAATGCAGCCTGTAGTTGAAGTCTTCACTGAGATTTTGTTGTTTGTCATATCTTTCGTCTGTCTTTTCGGGGGGGGGTTTTCCATAAGGTACGGAAATCGAAAATTATGACATAAAACTCTTTTGGGTAATTGCGCTGGTTTACCAACACTTGTTTGGGTCTGTAATTTATTAGCATCTTCATAAGGGTGGCATTGTTTTAAATAATGAAACAGGTTTGTGGTGTTGCCTGCTTTTGATGGCGCGAGTCGTCTGCGCAGTTTACAGTGCACGTTGCTCTGTTTTGTGTCGGATTGCAAAAAAACTAAGTAGCTCCAGACTACCGAAGTTTAGTGACTGTGACCTTTCTTACCTTATTTATTTCTTACTCCTCCAAGTGTAACTAACACTGTATCATACAGTCTGTATGGCTGTAAACTTGTACTGTGTGCGGCATCCGGAAGGGCAGGCTGCAAAATGCCTGTGCAGCGTTACGCATAGTGTGTAAATATTATCGAACACTTATCGAACTGTGATTATCGAAAAAATATATAGCGTGATACTTATCGTTATCGAATTACCACCCAGCCCTAACTTGAAGTATCAATTAGTCAGATATGATTGTATTTATATTTATCAAAAAAAGAATCAAATCAAATATAAATGACTAAAGCAAACAACAAAATGTTTAAAACCTAAACTTCTAAAATTAAAGATGTAACTATAAAAATAATCATAAAAAAAATCTAAATATTAATAAATATTGAAACTATACATCACTTAAGAACAGAGTGGTAATTGCGCTTCTGAATCATTTAATTTAAACCGCCAGTTTTAATAGATTCACATACATTTACCAAACTTACCATATTTTGCTACATTATTTAAATGAGATGCACAATTAAAAATGTAAACCACCACAAAAAAGCATTAGAATCAACCCAATATTTAAGATGTAGCCTCTACCAAGTCATGAATATTCTTTTTTTTTCACTCAGCTCTACTGCCTAAAAGACAGAAAAGTCAAAAGCTTCGCAAGGAGCATTACCGTGTTAACTGTTTTGCATAACTAGATCATGATGGATGATGGCTATTACACACATATCATTAGTCTCACAGAGTGGTCGCCTTAAGCAAAAAGAAAAAAAACGACAAAATTTGGCACAGCCCATTTAAGAGGGAACACTTTCAGCAAAAGTAAATGTACTGCTCTGTGATTTGAGTCCCATGTGTGACAAAGACATTTGGTGGGACCGAAGCTTTCATATAGAGTCCAGAAGAGAAAATGGACACTTCCTCAGCTAATAAATGAAAAAAAAAAAAAAAAAAAAAGGGGCCTACAAATATTTATACTACCATACAAATATGTGAGCTTTATTTAAGAACAAAAACATTGAGAACAAATTTGGTGAAATTATTTATTTATTTATTTATTCATTTATTTATACATTTTTTTGCCATTTTCTATTTATTATTAATTATCACAACTGTTTACTATTTTTACTATATACTATCATTTACCACCATTTATTATGAATAATACTGATAATAATAACATAAATAATACTGATAATAAATAAATTGTTAAAAAGTCATACAATGTGATTTCTGCATTTTTATTTTTAAATTCTGTCTCTCACAGTGGAATTGCACCTATACTGAAAATTCTAGACCCCTCCATGATTTCTAAGTAGGAGATCTTGAAAAATCACAGTGTGATTAAATACTTATTTCCCTCACTGTTTGTATGTATGTGTATATATATATATATCTATACATACAATATATAGTGTGTATATATATTATATATATATATATATATATATATATATATATATATATATATATATATATATATATATATATATATATATATATATATATATATATACACACTATATATTGTATGTATAGATATATATATATATATATATATATATATATATATATATATATATATATATATATATATATATATATATATATATATATATATATATATACATATACATACATACATATATGTATGTGGTGGGTCGTTATCGGCGTTAACGTGCTGCGTTAACACGAGACTCTTATTGCGCGATAAAAAAAAATATCGCCGTTAATCTTGGGTGAGAGCTGGGTCTTTTCTACGCAAGCTATGATGACTTTTACCTTGATAGTTTAGCGCGGATGTATACCTGACCGGTGAGCCGTCTGACAAAAGAGTGCCCTTCTGAATCAAATCAGCAGGATGCCTGACTCTAACTGCAGTTGAGCAGTTTCACTTTAACTCACGAACATTTAATTCATGCCTTCGTGACAAACTGGGGTATTAGACGCAAATAAATGAGTAAGGACAGGTGAGAGTGTTATGGAATTTAATAACGCACACCAAATGAAAAGAAAAAAAACTTCCGCATTGTGTGTGTGTGTGTGTGTGTGTGTGTGTGTGTGTGTGTGTGTGTGTGTGTGTGTGTGTGTGTGTGTTTGTGTGTGTGCGTCTGTGTGTCTGTGCGGTCATTTACTGACAGCCACCTGTGTGGATCTTGTCGGAAAATATGGCGAAAAGTCCTACATGACGGTAATAGTTTATCAGTATTGCCACTAATATCTGCATACTCCACGTCTCAATTCCATTTCTGTTTAGTTCAGTTATGACTTTAGTCGCATTAAGTAATCAAAAATCGCTGTTTACATGGTAGACTCTTAATCAGAGTATTGTTTTAATCATATTAAAATCGTATTAAAGTATTGTTGCCCATGTAAACATACTCATTAGTTGACACCGTCAGGGCTCTGTGAACTTGCCTTTGCGAAGCAGCATTTTCTGTATGTACGTACATCAAAAGCAAGTATGAAATCACTGTTTGGAGCTTATGTAGGCCTACAGTTCAACATTCATGTTTAACTGAAGAAACAGTTAGTAAACACAAGTACATTTTATTGAACATCATTTATTTTCATCACCAATTATCATAGTAGAACAGTTTCTCACGCAGTTTGTGATGCATTTTGGAAACAGGAGATGAGCCCCTGGTCTATTGCTTCACCTGGCTTGAGAAACCCGTTCTCAAAGACTTATTATTTGGGTAGCACACATATTCTGAATGCCTTCGACAGAATTCAAATGAGCCATTTTAATCTAGATTAATTTTGAAATTAATCTAGATTAATCTAGATAAAAAAAATTAATCTATGCCCACCTGTAATATATATATATATATATATATATATATATATATATATATACACACACACTATGTTAATATTACTATTACTATATTAAAAGTGCTACTATTACTCGACGATGACAATGAATAATTTATATAACATTTTTATAAATAATTATTTAAATTAATTCAAAAGTGCTACTATTACTCGACGTTGACTACGAATAATTTATATTACATTATTAACAATAATTATTTAAATTAATTCAAAAGTGCTACTATTACTCAACGACCAATACAAATAATTTATATAACATTATTAAAAATAATTATTTAAATTAATTAAAAAGCGCTACTATTACTCGATGACTTTGACGACGACGACTACTACTACTAATTATTATTATTATTATTATAAATTATATAAATCACTTTAATAATAATAATAATAATATTATTATTATTATTATTATTATTATTATTATTAAACTACATTAATTTATATTCATGTAAAGTATAATATAATTATAATTATTAAATTACATTAATTTACATTAATATATATTCATGCAAAGTATAATAATAGAATAACATTAATATATTGTTGTTATTATTATTATTATTATTATTATTATTATTATTATTATTATTATTATTGCTACTAGTATTACCACCATTATCTACAAACTAATACTGTATGTCAATTAGTTTAATGGCCAACTGAATAACACTCTCACAGACTTGTTTCACAGAGCGTTCATTACCAGCATTGAAATCTGAAATCATAAATCCACACTGATCTTCTAATATTTGAGCGATCCTGACGAAATCTTGTCTGTCAGTCTGCCGGTGCAGTAGTAGGGCAGTTGGGCTGGGAATTGAAGGAGTGTTAAGCAGCCCACAGGAGCCACAAGCAGACGCTACTCACTCATTAATTACTGCAGCTAATCACCCGGCCAGGCATTCTGGGACATGTTGGGTGTCTTTAGCTTCAACTTCTAGAACTAATTTGTGTTGAGATGCTATTTAGTTACAGGAACATTTTCAATTATTCAAGACGTTCCTCCATCTCTGCCTCTGCTGTGTGGAATTGTGTTTGAGGCTGATAGGCGGTGGGTGGTTTGAGAGAGGTGGACGTCTATGTACTATTGTCTGAGGTGATATTACACAACGCCACTCACTCGCTGGCCTTCAATAGACTTTCAAAGAGTGAAAAGCAGCTGCATTCTGAGCCAAAATGGCTTTGATTTTGGAATTTTTCAAAATGACACTGATTTTTGGACTCTCTCTTAAGATGACCCTTTAAACAACACAGGGAGAATCAAAACTGCACACTACACAGGAAGTGGACAGGGACATTTATCAACCAGACAATGTTATTTTGAGCTTTCTATAAAATAAATGATCAATCTACACACAAATGTAAGGGGGCTAATAATTCTGACTTCAACGATGTATATATTTTTTAATGTTATATCATCTATAATATTCTACCACATCTGAAACAAATCTGTGCTTCTGACATTTGTGTTTGGTGCTGTTACAGGGCATTGTACAGTATGTTACATGTTTAGTGATTTTGTGTGCAGGGAGCAGTAAACAATGTGAATGAACCCTATAAATAATGCAGACATGAGTGTCACGCCTACAGAGGGCAAAATGTAAGCAAACTCTTATTCTCTCACACATTTATAACCAACACTGTACTATTGGACTAGACTTTTTCACATGTTTTTGTAATGTATATATATTTTTATTTATTTATTTTATTTTTTGAGAAGATTTTAAAAAGTGCACAAAAGAGCAAGCAAAGTCTTGTTTTATCATCAACATAAATTGCCATTTACAACATATTTTACCTATTTATTTATTCATTCTATTTTTTTTTTTTCAGAAAAAAATGTAGAGACATGATTTTAAGTAGTGACCAAATGGCAAAAAGACAACAAAAAGGCATAACACATTAAGCTAGGCCCTGTGAGATCAGTTGTATTTCTTTCCCAAAATTAAATGAACATGAAAAGATTTTTTGCAATCCCATGAAATGAGTTTTATTGCTGTTTACTTAAAACATTAAATAACAAGTGTGCAATTATTCATTACAAATAATGTTTGCATTATTAAGCTGTATTTTTATCATTAATTTAATAAGCCCATTCTATTATACAGCAAAACTATAATTTTAAGCTTGTGTGCAGTAAACAAAACCATGCCATTTATATTTACAAATACTAGTGCACATCACGATATGATTACATTTCCATTTAGGGCTGCACGATATTGATAAAAATCTGATATTGTGATATTTTATTTTTCTGCGATAAATATTTGACATGAACAGTGTTCCAGAAGATGGTTTGATAGCACTATACGACGGTTTTCTGGGGAGTCTAAAAGTATTCAGGTACAGAAATTAAATAATCACAACGCAAAAAAAGCTTTCTTTTCTTTGTTTTGTCTTGTTTCTAGTCCAAATATCAAAAAAATTCTTTTATCAAGTAAAAATACTGTTTAGTTTTCACAGTCAGAAGAAATAAGTGAATATTAAGAGATTTCACTTGTTTTAAGGAAATGATCTGCCAGTGGGGTAAGTGAAATAATCTTGTTTTTTCTATGAAATGTAGACATTTGGACTAAACAAGACAAAATTCTAAGCAAGAAAAGTTTTTTGCATAAACCATATAAAGTCCAAATAAATACAGTGATTAAATACTATTTAGTAGCTTCTGGTCAAATAAAATTCAGTCTGGACATGCGATGTGACTTGCGAATGCACACATTGCGATATCGATTATAAAATGATATATTGTGCAGCCCTATTTCCATTTATTCATTTAATAGGCAACTCTATCAGTGCTACTTTTGACTTTCATTCATTCATTTTCTTTTCGGCTTAGTCCCTTTATTAATCTGGGGTCGCCACAGCGGAATGAACCGCCAACTTATCCAGCACGTTTTTACGCAGCTGATGCCCTTCCAGCCACAACCCATCTCTGGGAAACATCCATACACACTCATTCACACTCATACACTATGGACAATTTAGCTTACCCAATTCACCTATACCACATGTCTTTGGACTGTGGGGGAAACTGGAGCACCCGGAGGAATCCGGAGCACTCGGAGGAAACCTCGCGAACGCAGGGAGAACATGCAAACTCCACACAGAAACGCCAACTGACCCAGCCGAGGCTCGAACCAGTGACCTTCTTGCTATGGGGCGACAGCACTACCTACTGCGCCACTGCGTCACCCTACTTTTTAATTATTCACCCAAATTGTGCCAAATTCTGTGACAATCGGTGTTATACAGCTAATTTCATTTCTATGGCTGGATTCCTTGCGTTCCATTCATGTTTTCTGCATCACAAAAAACGGATATAATGTTGTGTTTGCTATTTGGCTGCAGATTAGCTATACTTTCAAATTTATGATTGCAAATATCATGCACAAGTAGATCACAAATCTGCATCAATTCAACAATTTCACATTGAATTCATACATTGAAATCCCCTAAAGGTTATTCTCAAATGAAAAAAAAAAAAACCCTCCCCATACTAGCCATCCTTTTCCTTCTCTGCATATTCTTTATGTCTCTCAATTTCTCAGGTGGCCAGAGATACTCTCTTTTCCACTCGGGACGCTCAATGTGAGTGACAAAGCCTTATTGAATGTTTGTCTCCCGTCGCTCACCTGCTGAGACAAATTTCATATAACTCCGTCTACGCCCGGGGAAAATGTAATCAGAGGACTGGGGCGCGCGCATACAAATAAAAGATCAGATCGTATGGAAATAGCTTCGCATTTTTCAGGCCAGGCTTGAATGGGCTGAAACACTATCCTTCACACACAGGGTGGAGTGGAGTAAAGTTTGCCACAAAAAAAGGAGCAGCAAAAAAAAAAAAGCATAACCCTGACGGCACATTACATCCTCGAAATCGCACAGGAAAAGTCCTATAGCCGACGGAGGCTCAGTTCGTGGTCTTTGTACTCTAATGAGAGCTTGCCGGCCAGTGTAAGCCCTTAAAGTTCAGCTTGACGCGGCTGGGCTAAAAATAGCACAAACAATGGAATGGTATCGCGCCTCGAGGGCCTTGAACTATGTGCCGCGAGGACCCTGGTTGTGTAAGAAGAGTCTTTCAGAGTTTGCTGCTCAGTTGCGGATCACACTCGGAGCCCCTGCGGATGGTTAATAATAAACCGCTGGGAGAGCGTAAACAGAGGTTTCAAATAAGCCTTCTTTACTATGCTGACTGATCCTCTTAGAGTGGGAAAAACCGCAATGTGGAGAACATCTTGTGCAAGAATCATTTGAAAATATGTACTTAGAACAAAGGCAATAACACTCCAGAGGCCATGTGGTACTGTTTCATTACAGGTGAAGGGGGTTCTTAGAGATCAAGTGAAAAATAATAATACACTTTGATTCTTTGAAAGCGATTTTACAGAATAAGGTTGAAACTTCAGTATAATACAGTGAGTGCATAATTAAATCAAATGTATTAGAACTACACAAGGCGATATTTAATAATTGGATATATTGTAATACTGAACATGTACACATTGATGTATTGGATACCTCAAAATATTATGAATAATTCTGTATTATTAAAATTTTTAGAGTGCCTTTTAAGAATATATTCAGATTGTGGTATTTGTCAGTGGTTGTTCATCACAGCACTAAATGACTAAAGACCTAACAGGCGATTTGTTTTCACATTAACACCGAGTAAAAGACACCAATAATCAGATTTTAAAATGATTATGACAATACTCTGATTAAGAATCTACAAAAATGTAAACAGCGATTTTTGATTAATTTATTCCGATTAAGGTCATAATCGAACTAAACAGAAATCAGATTAATACATGTGGAGTATGCCGATTTTAGTCGCATTATTGAAGACATGTAAACATAATAATCAAACTATTACCATCATGTAGGTCGTTTTGCTGCATTTTGCAACAGAATATTTCATACACACACGGCTGTTTGACACTATTCACTGCACCTATCGAGTCAGTGAAGGACCACAGACACCTGCATCGCAAAATGCAGAGGTTTTTTTTCTCCCATTTGACGTACAGTGTCAAATTCCATTAAAACAACACACTTCCAGTCCTTACTTCGTACTCGCTTTCAATATCTCGTTTGTCACAAGGGCATGAATGAAATGTTCCTGAATGAAAGTGAAAGTGCCAAACTGCAGTAAAGCTGGAAAATTAAAAATGAAACAACCGAAATTACATGAAACTCTTGAGGAAATGTGGATAGCGTGGTGACGCAATGACATTAATCAAATTATGTGCTATAACATGTAAAGCCAGATCTTTAAAGGAACATTCAAAAAGCAACTCATGTAAACACCTTAATCATATTATTGTCTTATTCAGATTAAGGCAAATAATTCGATAACTGATGTCAAATGTAAACATAGTCATTGTAAGTATTTATAGGTCTTTTGTTCATTAGCTCTGTACAGTAAGGTTTCCTTTGTTCATTTAACTAAAAGCAATGGCAACTACAAAAACATTTATAAATCTGAGGTGATGTTAAATATTTAGTTAATTCCTAATAACATATTAAAAGCAAACGTTATGATTGTTTCATTGAATGGAGTTACACTCAAAAAAAAGTTTGCTGTTTGTTCAAACTACTTGTATAAAATGAGCTGAAAGAACACAATTCTTGAGTTTTTTTGGAGGGAAAACTTAATTGATTTATGTTTAATCCACCTAAATTTGCTAACTATAAAATAAAGCTAACTTATTTCCTTCATACTGTCCCAACACAAATTGATTGTGTGGAAGCCAGCATTTTTTTACAGCTTAATAACTAATAAAATTCAATATTTCTCACTGTTGGTTTTAATGCATTTAATGCAAGTAATGTTTACTAACGAGACCTTATTGTGTTTATTTTTTTTACTATTTAATTTGTTTAAAATAATGATTTACTCTTAGCATGCATATACAATAAAGCAATACAGTAAGTATTTTTGGTTAAAGTAATCTTTTTTGCTGTTTATGTCAATATAAAGATAATACCAATACTATATATTGTGGTAAAAGTTTCTGAAAATAATTGCAACAAGACAATTTAATTTGGGCAAAAGCATAAATAAAATAAGTAAAATGAAGTGCAAATTAAATAAACAAAATTAATTTTATATGCATGGAGTAATTATAATTTAAATTAACAATTTGGGCCTCAAGTTTACAGTAATATGTCCAAGGTACAAGACCTACTATCAGATCTAATGGAATCGCTGGATGATTCATCACTCTCCTTATCCATCAACCAAAAAAAGACTTCTGTCAGTTGTTCGGACTGTTGCAAAAAAAAAAAACAATCCTGAAAATATGGCTGGATCCATCTGCTCCTGCTAATCTTTCTTTGAGGCTCTACCTACTGGACATTATTAGTTTGGAATACAATACAGTCAAAATAAATGGTGCCAGTAAGAAAACTGTACAATTTTGGTTAAATAGGAGAGAAACTGTATCAGATATGTTTCAATTTGATTTTGTACCTATTAATGCAGTATTACTGTTTTTATTTTAACTTTTCTGTTGGGTGGATCATGAGTTTTGTTGTATATAGTTCAAAATCTGAAATGTTCAATAAAAAAAATAAAAATAAAAAAAAGTTCACAGTAATATTGTGTTATCAACTCCAATGTAATTGATGTAGAGCAGGGGTGCTCAACCCTGTTCCTGGCGATCGACCTTCCAGCTGATTTCAGCTCCAACCCTGATCAAACACACCTGAACCAATTATTTAGAACGTGAGGAGCACTTGATAATTACAGGCAGGTGTGTTTGATAAGGGCTGCAACTGAAAACTGCAGGTAGGTCGATCGCCAGGAATAGGATTGAGCACCCCTGATGTAGAAGCTATATTGAATCTATTCACCTCATAATCACCTTCTAGCTTAGCAGTTTTCACAAAAGCTGCGTATCTGTGGTTCATAACCTGGTTTACATTGGAAGCATTATCATATATTTTACACGTCATTCCATGGCAGATACGTATAAAGCATATAATCATCTAAGAGATCATGGTTCCAGCCATACCAAAGTGGTCTACTGAAGCACGAGCCATTCCTTCCTTCTGCTGCCATAACTTCATTACAGCGGTTTTAAAACGAGGCAAGTGGCTCAAAGACAGTCAGAAGCCACTCTCGCTCATAAACGTCTGACCCACAGAATCTCATCATTTTAATGACCCGCCGTAACCTCACACAAGCTCTTCAAGCTTTACCGTCATTCAGCGCCTTCCCTTCCCAGCAGCGCAAACCACTTCCTCTTCAAAAGCATTCCAGATTCCTCAGAGCCCACCGGACGAGGATCTCAATGTGATTTTGCAAGAGTGGATGGCGTTAGCGCTGCATTAGCGGTGATTCTTTGACCTGTGCTGTCAGGTCACAATGTCGAACAGCAGGAGATACAATGCGGAGCCGCTAGCCTTTGTCTGGAGGCCATCTGGGGCATGTTTACAAGCTTCTCCGAGTGGGCTTGTGTTCAACACCGACAGGCCGTCTAATGAGCTGAGCTGCTCTTCCAAACCTGCCATTTGCATTCCTTCAGACGTCATCTTGAAGGAAGCTATGAACAATCTGCTGGCATTAACTTGCTCTGATGTCCTTTCAAAATGTCTCTTATTTCAAAGTAAATTCAACTAAGGCACACATTATTAACATTAATGTAGTATATATATAATTTAGCCTAGTGATTGTTACGCCGACATATAGCACCATGGTGCAACCAGAGTTCGATTCACAGGTCGAGGTCCTTTGCCAATCCTTCCCCCTCTCTCTGCTCCCAATGCTTTCCTGTCTATAATTTCCACTGCCCTATTGCAATAAAAAGTGAAATACCTCTAAAAAATAAATTTTAAAAAAGTATTATGATAATGTTGTGAGAGTTATTATTCTAGTATTCGTATCATATACACTACCTGACAAAAGTCTTGTCGTCAATCCCAGTTGTAAGAGCAACAAATAATAACATGACTTCTAGTTGATCATTTGGAAAAGTGGCAGAAAGTAGATTTTTCCAATGAATCATCTGTTGAACTGCATCCCAATCATCACAAATACTGCAGAAGACCTATTGGAACCCACATGGAGCCAAGATTCTCACAGAAATCAGTCAAGTTTGGTGAAGGAAAAATCATGGTTAGGGGTTACATTCAGTATGGAGGTGTGCGAGAGATCTGCAGAGTGAATGACAACATCAACAGCCTGAGGTATCAAGACATTTGTGCTGCTCATTACATTACAAACCACTAAAGAGGGCTAATTCTTCAGCAGGATAGCGCTCCTTGTGAAGTTCCCGAAAGCAAAGAAGGTCAAGGTACTCCAGGATTGGTCAGCCCAGTCACCAGACATGAACATTATTGAGCATGTCTGGGGTATGAAGGAGGAGGCATTGAAAATGAATCCAAAGAATCCTGATGAAGTCTGGTAATCCTGCAAGAATGCTTTCTTTGCCATTCCAGATGACTTTATTAATAAATTATAAATCTCATTGCAGAGATGTATGGATGCAGTCCTCCAAGCTCATGGGAGTCATTCACAATATTAATTCTTTTTCCACTGCACCATGACTTTATATTCTATACTGTACATTATTTCAAGAATTTTGACAAGAATTTTGTCTAAGCAAAGCCAGACCCTACTGTCCTAATTAAATAATTAAAAATCAAGGCATGGTCATATTTTATTTTGGTAAAATAAGCATAATCTAGAGGCCTTCGTCTTTCATTTAAGCTACTTTTGATACCAAATGATCAACTAGAATTCAAGTTATTATTTGTTGTTCCTAAAACTTGAATGGCCGGCAAGACTTTTGTGAGGTAGTGTATAAG
The DNA here is from genome assembly GCA_903798195.1 of Danio kyathit. Lineage (NCBI taxonomy): Eukaryota > Metazoa > Chordata > Actinopteri > Cypriniformes > Danionidae > Danio > Danio kyathit. Next base: position 29,724,700 of record LR812541.1, read on the forward strand.
AGAAGAAATAATAAAAAAAAAGAAATCAAAATATTTTGAGCTATATCTTTTGAGTGAATCAGTTAATTGACCAATATTAATCAATTGCTGCAGTTCACCAAAACAGTCACTCTGAACCAATTGACTAGGGCTATGCGACTCAAGGGAAAAAATGTGATATACAATAGCATGCTAAATAATGCAGTGTTTGATATGCGACACAATAATAATAAAAAAAGAAATTCAAAAAAAGAAAGCATCACTATAATTTCTCAAAGTGAACTGCCACATTTTACTGTTGAATAAAAAAAAAAATCAGACCATTAACAAATGTTAAAAAAAAAAAAAAAAAAAAAACACAACAGGGGACAAAAAAAAAATGGCACTGAACTGGCAAATTAATCCATCTGAAGGCATAAAGAACAATTTAGAAAACACAAAGACCTTGAATAAAGTGAAGTTACTGCTTTGCTGTCTTACTGCTATAAAATGGCTTGCTTGGTCATATTTCACCTATACTGAAAATTATTACAGATTTTTGAACAGAAAAACCAGCATGTCCAGTCTGACTGGTTTCAGAGATGCATGTTGACATGTAACCACCTTGTCTGATGCGATAACTCTTTGAGATAATGTTCTAATTGCAGGCACATAAAGATACTTTTGTAATCAGTAATTTAGAAAACCACTGCAATATGTATGTCACAATATGCACATTTGCAAAATGTTTTTTAATTTTTTTATATTGTGAGCAGCCATATAATTCACCAAATTTTACCAATTTCACTGGAAATAAAATTGACCCTGCTCATCAAATCATTTAGGGGCTTTTATATTAGCACCTTTGATTCACACAGCCATTAATTTGATGTCAGAGTTCAATTATTTTTGGATAAAAGTAAAACTGTTTTATTGAACACCGGTGTGAACTCATGACCTTTACCAGAGTCAAAAATATATATATAATAATAATAAAAACAACAAAAAGACAAGTCAACAAATATTTTTATGTTGCTTTATCTTATTTTAATGAGTTAATCAGGTCTTAACTAATTGATTTAAGTTATACAAAGCTTAACTTAATATTTTTGTCAGTTTGATTGATGTAAGTTGGGATGAGTAGAAAATTTCAACTTAATTTGATTCAACTTAAAGGCACCAAGAATTTTTTTTTACAGTTATGGTTCACTTTTGATGTGAATGTAAACTTTACTGAATCTCAGAAGTGATTCACTATTTCTGAGGTATACTGTAAATGCATCAAACTGTGCATTTATGCACTTATTCATTGTGTAAGTTTGACGGATCTGGAGTCAGCACTTTAGGGGCTAATCCCAATTCTATTTTTGTACCCCTACTCCTTCCCCTTAGCCCTTGAAACAGAGTGTGAAGGGGAAGGGCTTCAAAATTTACCCCTAAGAAATGGCACACCACTACAACACCTCCACACGGCATCATATATCATCGCGATCTCTTATGAGACCGACGATTGCGACTGCAGTAGTTATTCCAGTCGTGTTATTTTTTGATATTTATTTTCAAGAAATCACTGAAGGCAACGATATCATGTTATCATAATGATATAATGTGGCAATAAGATCGCAACTGTACTGTGTATTTACACCATAGCCATATTCATCTATGTAAACACACAAAAACAACATTAACATTACACCAGACACTGTAAAAAGGCCATTCCCAGCCACTAGACTTTTCTGACAGGTATTTGAGTGTCATTGAGTGAAAGTATGTTGTGGGACTGCTATACAGGAATTGATATTAGGGATTATAGATAGCAAAATTTGGCAGTTTTTATTTTATCATTTAAAAAAAAAAAAGTATGACGGTAAAACACGAACACGGTTACGAATGTATTAAAACATAAGCTTGTTTGTTGTAAAAATTTGTAATAATGACAAAAATACTAATTTGTGCATCTCTTTACTTCCAGGTGCATATGCTGCTGTTATAGATGGTGTATTCTGGCAAATTTTTGTACCCCTTGGTTTCGAGTGTGGTCCTGAAAAATCTCCAATTCAAGGCCTATCTAGCACTTCCCCTTAGCCCTATGCCTTCAAGCTAAAAGTAATTGAGACCCCCACGTCTACCCCTTCACGCGAACGAGCAAAACTAGGGGTAGAATTGGGATTGGGCCTAAGACTGTTTTAGAATATCTCAAAATATGCTTTAGAAGATCTCAAAATATCATCAGCAGCCCAAAACATTATTTATGGACCACTGATTTACAGCAGAGAAAAAAGAAAAGAAAAATCACCTGCTGCTTGTTTAGTTTTTTTCTGATGGATTGAAAATTTCACTTCTACAAGAATTATTCCCAATTAGTCCCAAAATCACCATTGACGTATAGAGTATTGGGGCATAGAGGTCCATTTTAGCACAAATAAACTCTATTCCGAATAATTTTAATCAATCAAACAAAAGCAGCACATCCTCTCAGAGTTCCATGCATGAGCCATTGATAAGAGGAATCCAAGAAAACTAAGGGGTTAAAACAGCTCCAGCATCAAGCAATGCCTGTCGCTACAAACACAAACCAACCTCACAAACCAGATCTAATCTAGAAATTGCAAGGCATGCACGACAAAGGAATATGCTCTGCATGTCCTCAGACTCTTACTCCTGCGGATGTGAGGCCGTTCACTGGGTTTGGTGCTGCAGTGCACAATGTTGTCCTTGAAGCTCGGCATAAATCAAAGCTTGAGCGAACGAAACTCCAGAGGCCTGAGTCTGCCAGAGAAACGATACACTTAATTAACTTATGTCTGCTGAGGTGGGCCTGTGCTGAAAGCCTTGTAATAGAAGAAAGATACCTGTAAAGAGGCTGAGAAAGCCCAGCGAGCCTGCAGAGACGTATGCAGTGCAGCAGAGGCACACACACCGGGGGCTTATGTAACACTGTAACACACAGGTCATTTATGCCTCTGCAACGCAACCTCCTGTTAGAATGAAATAAAGCCAGATCTAATAGATGTGAGAGAATTGGTCCCTCAGAAAAAAAGCACACAGTCTTTGTTTAATGAAACAATATCATTTAATTCTCTATGAGCTGCTGACTGTAATGTGCCACTATGGTACTAATATAGACTAAATTATTAGTGTACTGTATATCTCATCTATCATATTTACATACACATAGTTTTCATTTAAATATTCAACATGGTTTTTTTTTTAATACCACTGTATTACTTTTGTCTTTTTTTATTAATACTGTAGTGTGTAATAGTTATTTTATTTTTCATTTTAAATAACACTAGAAGTTTTTTAATTTAAAGTGATTTTTATTTATTTACTTTGTTAAAATATAACTTTAAAATGTAACTTAAAATTTCAACAGATGCTTTGAGTGTAAATATGATGTGGAATAAATTCAAGTCTATTCAGGCCTTATATGATTGGTCAGTATGACTTATGGTCATTCTAGTAGTTACAATTCTGCTATTTCAAGTGTTCAAGTTTTTGTTACTTGTTATGCATTTCTGTCTTTTTTATTATTATTATTTATATATTATTATATTTTAATTGACATTTAAAAAATTGCCACTTTCAATGAAATATTTCACCACTTGAAGCCTATAAGTTTCTTATCATACAACCTAGGGCTGTGGAATTTGGGGAAAATATCTAATTGTGATTTTTTTTAACAGATATTGCAATTTCGTTTTGTTTTGCAATTTAATTTTTGTTCAAGCTTCAGCTCAATATTCTGTATCGTAGCTTCTTACTGTTAAAATGCAGTGAGTGTTAGTTAATATCTTTTCAGTTCCTTTTTTCTTCTATTCAAATTTGCTTATAAATATTCAGAAATTAAGCACAATTTCTTTTCTGCCACAAACAGTAGTAAGTTATGCCATTAGTTATCTCCTGGTGCCTTTGTGATGTTTTTTCATATAGTGTAATAGCTGCAAACAACTCTGAAATTGTACTTTGCTGTTGCTAGCTACTAGAATGAGTGTCACTGGCAATATTTTTAGTTGACTTTTTAGCAGGACACTCCTCATATAGCCACCTGTGGTGCTTTTTTAGGTGCTAGTTGTTGTATTTCTTCATGCTGTGGCAACAATTCTGCGACAGCTCTAACAAATGACCTGTTTTTATTTGGTGTCTGTGACTTTAAAACCAAAATATTCCCATATTACCGACATGCTGTTTTTCTTTGATATGAATTCGTCTATTAATGCTTCTAAAGCGGCAGATGCCATTATCCCACTTGTCCGCGATTTCCTGTTTTTTTGTTTTATTGTGGGCTTTCCGCATAGTTTGGTCGCGCAATTCTAATTGGGCAGAACAAAAGTGTGCTCACTTAATTGGATAGTAAGACTGTATAGCTAATTGCAACGTTTCAAATCGCGATTGCGATTTGATTTCGATTAATCGCACAGCCCTAATACAACTTCTAGCTAGTTTATTCCTTCCCATCATTCCGTAAATGACTCGGATCAACATTCATTTGTGCCACCTAGGATGTCCCATTACTTGGTGTTTGTGGTAGATTTGCTTTCCCTGCACACACACCCCAGCTCCAGCTGGTTCACAATCAAATAAAACAAACCTCAGCTTTCTCTCTTGATATAAACCACACACTTACTAAGCACAAACCTCAGTGGCATCAGCAGAGATCGTCCTTTTCTCCTATTTCATACTCCATATTTGTGAAAATCGTGCTTTTGCAATATTCCATTTAAGGGACAGTTGACCAATAAATGAAAATTCTGTCATCATTTACTCATCCTCCACGTGTTTCAAACCTGGTTGAGATGCTTTCTTCTGTTGAACAAAAAAGAACTTTTGAAGAGTATTTTATTCCTGCTATTGATCTCATTGGCCTCCAACACTTGTGTATTTAACAGAAGAAAGAAACACAAAGTCTTGGAACCACTTGAGAATGAGTAAATTATTATTATTATTATTATTTTTCATTTTTGAGTCAACTGTAACTTTAAGCTACAGGTTTTAAACATATGGCCAAGAAAGGTGTCTAAAGCAACCAAAAGGATAGCTAAAACAATAATGGAAAATAATAAAAATAAATAAATTAAGAACTATATTTATTCACTACTATATTTTATTCAATACAATTTGATTAAATTCAATAAAAAAAATGAAGAGGCAACTGAAATATTAGCTTGGAAAAAAGTGAAGCAAGGAGTGTGAGAATTATTTTACCAGATATTATAATATTATGATAGTAGTTTTAACAAAGTGCAAGCATGTTAAAATTGTTATTGTCTTTATACATTATTTATCTGAAATACAATTTAATTAAAAAAATGTTAAAGATACTACTGTAGTATCAAGGGAGAACAAGTTTTATCAGAACAATAACAAACAAATAGATTTTAAACACAATGCTTTGTTTTTGATTTCTTCATTATCAAATATAATTCCAGAGTAAAATTATTGCAAATCTTATTTAAAACGATAGTGTTTTATTTGCGAATTAATCATTTGAGTCACTGATTCTGTGACCTATTCATAATGGCTGCCATTGGTTTCATTACTCAATGAATCATCAGTTTTGAATGAATCCCTTGAATTAACAAGTCATTGAATAAGCTTTCTTCTTCATAATGTATTTATTCAGCATGGCTAAAAATGGGGATGTCCAGATCCGATCACGTGATCGGAAATTGGGCCTGATCATGCGGTTTCAGACTCAATCAGAATGGGACGTTACCTTCAGACCAGGACTCGAATATATATGTACACACATATACATATATACTTATCTATAGTGAGAGTTAGCCCTCTCTGCTGCCTTTGACCTATGCAAGGAGTTTAACCTCTTTCTTGACTTCATACAGAAACAGCAACGTGTGCGGCATGACATCACACTATTGGTTAAATGTTGGCAAAGAAGAACACGGAAGCAGCTTGAAGCAGAAAGCACGAGTATGTCTGCAATCTAGAGGTATTATAATGTTGATGACCACAATGTGTCATATCAATATGTCATATCAAACTGTGACATATGCAAATGAGATATGCCGGGTATTTTAAGTTGAAGTGCTATTTGTTTTTATATTAGATTTTTTTTTATATTTACTGTTGCACTAAAGTTCAAAAGTGAAGAATTGATGTTATTTATTACTTGATTGTTCAAGCTACCTCACAGAAGTGCTCTGTTTGTTAACAGAGTATTTGAATGTTAATTAAATAAAAAATAAGGATCATCTTGGATCTGTTTCTTCGCTCTTCTTTATTCTTTTTTTTTATGTATTTCAGAAGTATCGCATCAGGTTTTGGTATGGCTAGATACTCAAAATCAAATGACTCAGACTTGAGGGCAAAAAAACCTGATCGGGACATCCCTAGTTAATAATAAGTTAGCAAAGAACTGATCCATCTCACAAACTAATTTGAGTTTGACATCCCTGTTTTAACCGCTAGATTGCTTCATAATTAAAAAAAAAAAGATGTACACTTTTTTTTAATATAAAACATGGTACAGTTTCCTTAAGTTCATTAAAAATATATGTTCTATGGTGTGTGTGAGAGAATAAAAAAAATTCCCATTCCTGGGAAAATAAAGCATTGAAAATGATTGTGAGGATGAGAGGCCGATAGTGGAGAAGTGTTATAGAAATGCATTACACGCTGAAGGTCACATCTATGGCAGGATGGGACAAAAATCCCCTGGGTTCAACAGAAAACGTAATAACTCACAGATCTCCACCTAAATCTGAGCCAATCGCAATGAGGCGCAGAGGAGCTGCCATGTTGCAGGCATTCACATGTGATAAACATTGCTGCACGTGTGTTTCCTCTGCTTGAGCCAGAATAGAGCTCCTCGTACAGGGTGTTACAGAGGCGCTGGACAAACAAAGAGAGGCCTTGGAGCGCCGGTTCATTACAAGACGCCCATTGTTTTCCCTTTTACTTCACTAGTGGGTGGATTGAAGTCACTCACACTGGAGTGTTCATTCCTCTTAGGGAAACAATGACCAAATAACTGTAGATGATGAGGGAAATAAAAACTTATAGTTATAAAAATATTTTACAACCAAACACATAAAATAAAGCTGAGAAAAGAATAACTGAAAAAATGCAGAAAAGATATGTATTATACAATCATTGGCCACTTTATTAGGTACACGATACTACAGTAGTACCAGGTTGGACCCCCTTTTGCCTTCAGAACTGCCTTAATCCTTCGTGGCATAGATTCAACAAGGTACTGGAAATATTCCTAAGAGATTTCGGTCCATATTGGGATGATAGCATCACGCAGTTGCTGCAGATTTGTTAGCTGCACATCCATGATGCGAATCTCCCGTTATACTACATCCCAAAGGTGCTCTATTGGATTGGGATCTGGTGAATGTGGAGGTCATTTGAGTACAGTGAACTCACTGTCATGTTCAAGAAACCAGTCTGAGATGATTCCCACTTTATGACATGGCGCGTTATCCTACTCGAAGTAGCCATCAGAAGATGGGTACACTTTGGTCATAAAGGGATGGACATGGTCAGCAACAATACTCTGTGGCATTGACACAATGCTCAGTTGGTACTAATGGGCCCAAAGTGTGCCAAGAAAATATCCCTCACACCATTACACCACCACCACCAGCCTGAACTGTTGATACAAGGCAGGATGAATCCATGCTTTCATGTTGTTGACACCAAATTCTGACCCTTCCATCCGAATGTTGCAGCAGAAATCAAGACTCATCAGGCCAGGCAACGTTTCTCCAATCTTATTTTGTCCAATTTTGGTGAACCTGTGCAAATTGTAGCCTTAGTTTCCGGTTTCTTAGTTTCCATGTCACGTTCAAAGTCACTTAAAATCACATTTTTGCGTTAATGAGCAGTCGGACAGGTGTACCACCTAATAAAGTGGCCGGTGAGTGTATGTAAATAATATATATGCAAAAAAATTATTTATTATTACACATTTATAGCCCTTACAAATTAATAAATATATAGAATTTTACACTTCTATAATCAATATATAAACTAGAATACTACTACAGAACTGAATTAAGTGTAATTTATATTTTAATTAAAAATATATTTTAAACTTAATATTTATCAATCCTCAAAAAGGCTTTTACTTTCTCATATAGATTATAAAATTTCTAAATTCAGTTATTTTTAATAAAAAAATTAATCTGAATGATAGTCAACATTCAACACACACACACACACACACACACACACACACACACACACACACACACACACACACACACACACACACAAAGACACACACACTTCTAAAATAAACACATTTTCACAATTTCTAAAGTTGCCTAAAGTATTTACAACAAATGATACTGTTGCTGCTTGTTCTAATAAGTTAAAACACAAACACATTTTTGGGGAAAACTTCATTGTTTTATTTTTTATTATAGTTATATTTGTTTAATCCAATTAAAAATGTACATAACATAACAAAGGAATTGTGTGGTGTTTTTTTTTTTTTTTACAGTGTAATTTAATTAAACAAAAATAGTACAAAACTTTGTCACCTACTTATCTACATCAAAGAAACAACCTGACAAACATTCACAAAAAGGTTTTAAATCAAAGCTGAGCCATCCATGAAGAATCTGAAATGAATAATTCACAAAACAACAGAAGAGTTAGTGACTCAGTCATGGCCAAAGAAGCAGGACAAGGACATTTGTTCATCATTTTAGTCAGGGGGAGATGGGAGGTAAAAAAAAATCTGCTTGTAAAAAAAAAAAAAAATCTAATTTCTCTTTGGTTTCAGTTGCGCTGTTAGCTTTGTCGCAGGTTAAAAGACAAATTGAAACGGAGATTCAAAAGGAAATGACACATACATCCAATTGCCTAGCCATCCAATTACCTTGATCTCTCCGCTCGTCCCTTGCTCTTCTTTCTCTAAAAGCGCATTCATTACACACCCTGACAACTTTCTACAAAACATGATCCTACATGGACTGTCAAACATTTCTCCTGGTTCACTTTGCTGGTCATTTTATGCTAAAAGTACTTTATCTTTGTGTATAGTTAACACACCTGATTTGACATGATTTGCTGATTTTTCAAGCATACATGAATGTTTAACCTTCATGCTTCAATTTAATGGATGAAAAAATGCTCGTCAAAATACATCATAATAAGTAAGCATCATGTTTTAATATTTTTTACACTTCACTTCACTGACCAGTATCATACTTGCAAAAATGTTCGTTTTTTAGGATTTGAACTGTATAGTTTATTTACATAGTGTCTGTTGCTTTATCATTGAAAAACAGCAATAAAATCTATTATTTTCCATATACTAAAGCAGGGGTTCCCCACGACCCCTAAAATAACAACGTCAGAGATTCGCAACCACCAAATTCCTCAGAGGTGGTTATAAAAATGCAAACATTGCTCATTCAACAATAGGCCTATATAAACCCAAGCATATTGACAACGCTAAAAGTGCAACAGTCTAACAACCATATCATTTTTATAGTCATTTATTAATTTCATTCATTCATTCATTTTCTTTTCGGCTTAGTCCCTTTATTAATCTAGGGTCGCCGCAGCGGAATGAACCGCCAACTTATCCAGCATGTGTTTTACGCAGCGGATACCCTTCCAACTGCAAACCATCACTGGGAAACACCCATACACACTCATTTACACACATACACTACGGACAATTTAGCCAACCCAATTCACCTGTACCCCATGTCTTTAGACTTGTGGGGGAAACTGGAGCACCTGGAGGAAACCCACACGAACACGGGGAGAACATGCAAACTCCACACAGAAACAGCAACTGACCCAGCTGAGGCTCGAACCAGCGACCTTCTTGCTGTGAGGCGACCCACTGCACCACCCAGCCCAATTTATTAATTGGTTTAATCATCAGAGATCATCCTCAATATTCAGTTGTGGCCTGTGTTTATTTTTAATGTATAATTGATTGCCATAAAGGTGTTAGAAAGTTTAACCTGGTGCTATAAACTCAATCTGCTGCAGCTGATGCTATTGCGGTGTTGTTAATCTAACGTAAACACACCAATTCTATAAAAATAATTTAATGGCTGATGGCTTTTCATTTGCATGTTGTTGTTTTTTACTATTAAAAACGACTGTTTTTACTATTTTGTGGGTTATGGTTAAAATATTGTGATTCTAATAGTTTAATAAAATTTATTTGACTTTTTTTTTTTAAATCACCAAGCGACCCCCTGTCATTTTTTCCGTGGCCCCCACTTTGGGAACCACTGTACTAAAGAATAAGAAGATTGTTTTATTACAGTTTTGGAAAAGTCAATAATCAGAAATAATGTTTTTATTTTGTGCATCAAACAATAAAAATACTTAATTTCATGCCCATATAAATCTCTCAATATGTACATACAAAACATCAACTTAATTCTTATCAAATAATTGTAATTAATTTGGCCTGCAGTGCTCAAAAGCAGAAAATGGGGGGAAATTAATTATTTGCTCCACAGGACAAACATGAAAAACGTGCCAAAAAAAATTACACATTTCAAATAAATTTTAATTAAAATAAATATACATTTGTGAAGTCTTGCCAACAAAATGAAAGCCTTCTAAGAAGGAATACATGACATTTTGTTTAATGGCACGAAATACTGCAGATGGTTTAATGGGTTTCAGTGAGGGCATTTTTGTCCTGAAGACAAGACACAAAATAGATTTATGAAAGGAAATGAGAATGAAATATTAAAGTTTCAATAGAAGAACATCTTTGTATGCCAAAATGTTTGTCATTTACAATAACACATCCAAAATAGTCAGAAAAAATAAAATAAAAAAGTCAAAGATGTCCATGACAATGCAGAAGTGTTAAAGAGTCAAAGGTCAATGTCAGGCTTTAGGTGTTTGATCAGTGTGACTGATTGGGACGGCGTGTTTTTCTCTTAAGCAGCTCATTAGAGTGCATGACGTTCTCTCCTTCACATCTGGCTGTGGGACAGTAGTGACCCGCTGAGCTCTGGATCTGATTAACGGACTGGTCAAAGCTTCACTTCATCCCAAACAGCTGTGAATGCGATGTCCTGCCCCGACTAAAAAAAAAAAAACATGCTGTGAAAGTGGGCCGTTTACAAGAGCTGTTTTCCCACGCAGACTCTCGGAGTTACAGATGAGCAGGAGAAAAACTAGAGGTAGAAAACAGAGGAGGACGAGGTGAAGAGGAGACCACTGGACAATCCATCATTCTCAACATCTCTGCTGCTCCAAGACATGTTTAGTGTGTAAGTGCAAGTGTAGGTAAGTGTGTGTGTTTGTGTTGAGATGACCATATTTTAAGGGTGGAAACTGTCCGAGTCAATTTTCATCTAAAACATTTAGCCTCTCTGTATATAAATACAAACACACACATATATACACAGACACATACACAAAGTAATATTAATAATAGTAATAATAATATAATATATGTTGATATTACAATCTTTTCAATATTATTATCGTATATTGTTATTATTGGTGACGCAGTGGTGCAGTAGGTAGTGCTGTCGCCTCACAGCAAGAAGGTCGCTGGTTCGAACCTTGGCTGGGTCAGTTGGCGTTTCTGTGTGGAGTTTGCATGTTCTCCCTGCGTTCGCGTGGGTTTCCTCTGGGTGCTCCGGTTTCCCCCCACAGTCAAAAGACATGCGGTACAGGTGAATTGGGTAAGCTAAATTGTCCGTAGTGTATGAGTGTGAATGAGTGTGTATGGATGTTTCCCAGAGATGGGTTGCGGCTGGAAGGGCATCCGCTGCATAAAACATGTGCTGGATAAGTTGGCGGTTCATTCCGCTGTGGTGACCCCGGATTAATAAAGGGACTAAGCCGAAAAGAAAATGAATGAATGAATTGTTATTATTATCATATATTATTATCGCGACGCAGTGGCGCAGTAGGTAGTGCTGTCGCCTCACAGCAAGAAGGTTGCTGGTTCGAGCCTCGGCTGGGTCAGTTGGCGTTTCTGTGTAGAGTTTGCATGCTCTCCCTGCGTTTGCGTGGGTTTCCTCTGGGTGCTATGGTTTCCCCCACAGTCCAAAGACATGCGGTACAGTTGAATTAGGTAAGCTAAATTGTCCGTAGTGTATGAGTGTGAATGAGTGTGTATGGATGTTTCCCAGAGATGGGTTGCGGCTGGAAGGGCATCCGCTGCATAAAACATGTGCTGGATAAGTTGGCGGTTCTATCCGCTGTGGTGACCCCGGATTAATAAAGCGACTAAGCCGAAAAGAAAATGAATGAATGAATTGTTATTATTTTCATATATTATTATCACGACGCAGTGGCGCAGTAGGTAGTGCTGTCGCCTCACAGCAAGAAGGTCGCTGGTTCGAGCCTCGGCTGGGTCAGTTGGCTTTTCTGTGTGGAGTTTGCATGTTCTCCCTGCGTTTGCGTGGGTTTTCTCCGGGTGCTCCGGTTTCTCCCACAGTCCAAAGACAAGCGGTACAGGTGAATTGGGTAAGCTAAATTGTCCGTAGTGTATGAGTGTGAATGAGTGTGTATGGATGTTTCCCAGAGATGGGTTGCGTCTGGAAGGCCATCCGCTGTGTAAAATCGCGCTGGATAAGTTGGCGGTTCATTCTGCTGTGGCGACCCCGGATTAATAAAGGGACTAAGCCGACAAGAAAATGAATGAATGAATGAATGAATGAAACCTTAATGTAAAGTGTGACCAATTTTTCCAATATCGTGCAGCAATAGCCTTCATCCTAAGTAATCAGAAAAATAAACATTATGCATTCTTAATTATGATGTTGTAATGCCTAAATTCACTTTTATTTTCAACAATCATCCCCTATTAATAGGCTATCCAGCATAAAATCTAAATAAACTTAGTACACAAATACACCAGCATTTCTCCACCCACATTTGTTGTTGTTATATTTAAGTAATTGCCATGCATGCTCGGTTGTAAAGCACTCGATGCTATGAGGGACTGCAGCCGTGGCAGCTTTATGGAGCAGCCCGGAATAAAAGCACCCGCTGCGTTAAACAGAAATGAGTGTTACAGACACTGCAGTGGCTGAACGATGAGACAGAAAGTGCCAACTCAGAGATCCATCCGTAAATGACTAAGAGCTGATCCACACAAGCCAACCAGCTCCGTACACATCAAGGCTGAAGTATAAATTCAGAGCGGATGCGGTGACATTAATGCAATCCTTTTTTTTTTATTCCCTCCTGCAGAGCTGTGCGCAGATATTAAAGTGCACGTGAAGTTCACAATAAACTCGATCTGGGTTTTAAAAGAAAAGGTGGACAACGACCTTCCCCACAGCCCATATTTGATAGCAGAGCCCGAATAAATCTCTTCCCATTAATTATAGATTCACCAAAGGATGGAGAGGATCTGCGTCTCATAAGCCCGTGCCGGAGGGACCACCTGCATTCTGATGCCCCGTATTATGGTAATGGATGGTTATATAGATCACAGGCATCATTTGGAGGAATATGAAGCTGTTATGTAACTGTGACCCTTTATTGGTCCGCTGAGGATTCAGCAGCTCACACATCTTAATGTTCCAGACAACAACCGTAAAAAAAAAAACATTAAATAACACAAAAAGTTTGGGAAGGAATAATCGCTGCACTTTGATGTTGCAAAAGACAGGCTTATTAAATGTCAAAGCAAGCCTGAAAGCCACAGCATTTACGTAATAAAGAGTCAGAATGCGATTTGCACATTAAATTCTTGGCTATAAATTACATATTACGGCACAGACACAAGAATTTGTTTATTGAAAACAATCATCTGTTTGCTATTTAGTGGGTTCATGATATCATTTATGACATATTTGGAGCTGTAATACTGAAGCGCCTCTATAATTTCCAATTCACAAACGCCTCTAATAAAATCAATCATACATTTTTAGTGGTGCACCTTGAAATATGCAATAGCTGGTAAACTTGAGAGCTCTATGAATTCTCTTAATTTAAGCAGCTGAGGCTGACAAAATGAGAACTGTAAAAAATAAATAAATAATAAAAATAAACATCTAAAGCTTTGATTTCGGAAATCCCTCTGATACCCATTGTCAACTTCAAACACTTTTTGCTCCCTCTGCAAACTGTATAATAAACCCGCTTGAAATAAACATATTAATATTTCAAAATGGAGAGATTTTTTAAGGTGAAGTTAAAAGTGAACTTGCTCTATCACACATCTCGTGCCGGCGTTTATGAAGCTGTGGCATTTTGTTTTCAAAGAAGGACTCCTAAGAGAGGTTAAACCTTATCTGAGAGATTTCCTCTGAAAATAAAGAGTCATATTCAAGGAAACAAACAAAACCTGGAAGGAAAAGGTTCTTCAGCAACTACAGACACTCCCATTTACCCCCTCAGGAAAACAATGAGCTTCATGTCGTCAGGCCAATGGAAAACATATGAAGGACAATGCTGGAAAAAAAAAATGTTCTGGCTGCAGAAAACCAATTTGATATATATATATTTTTACATTATAGGGATGTCTATGTAAGGAAAGCATCATACATTTCAAGGTATCGTATTGAAATTAGAAATTCCAGTATCCTAACACTAATTTGTATTATTAAAGCAACAATCACTTTCATTTTATAGTTGCCTCATTTAAAAAAAATCTGTGTTATTTTGACTAATTTATGTTTTATTATTCAAATATTATCTACTGAAATATTTTTAATGCACAATGAATAGTCGTTTAATCAAATAAAAGTGTAATTTATTTCCTCCCTAAAAATGCTGCAAGAGAAGAAATTTGTCCACTGAGAACTGACTGAATTGTGGTTTGCTATTGGTCGATCTACTGTGACGGACAGGTTGCCCAGCCTTATTTCAATCAAAGTTTACAAGAGCATACACTCAAAAAAGATTTTTGCTGCTTGTTTAAATTACTTATTTATAATAAGCTGAAACAACACAATACTTCATACTTTTCAAAGAACAACTTAATAGTTTTATGTTCAATCCACTTAATCGTTAATAGTTAACTTAGGGTGCTTCCACACTAGCACTTTTGGTCAGCACCCTGGATAGTTTGACATTAAAGTACAGTTCATTTAGCTAGTGTGAACAATGTTTTCTGAACTCCGGTGCACACCCAAGAACCGTACCCGAGTCCGCCTGAAAGAGGTGGTCTGGGGTAAGGCTCACGCAAACTCTGGTCCGGTTCAAATAATGGAAGTGAACCGCCAACTGTACACCAAACTTTAGTTCATTCATGTATGTGTATGTCTGTGTATCAACTAACGTTACTTTGGCGAAAATCAGGACTGACCCAGAGCAAATACAGTAATAATGTCTGCTTGTCTCCTCCAGACATCGCTTTATGTTCTGAATGTTTTTTTATATTTTTGCGGCAGATAGACGCAAGTCGCTCTCTGTATGTTAACAAAACCAAAAGATTCAGAAAGACCGTGGTGGTGTGCATAAAGCTTTCAATTTTGGTGCCTTGGCTATCATGGCAGTCACCTAGCAACAAATGTACACACAACAGCGGCTCGATGACGCAAGCGTACCGGGCTTCAGAAGGAAAAAAAAAACAGTGTGAACACAAACCAGCCGAGAAGATGGCAAGGGGGGGGGGGGGGGGGGGGGGGGGTAATTGGACCAAGTGTGAAAAATTACAGTGCATGAATACAACAAAAAAATACATCCACTCATGTATTTTAAATATACACTTGATAATCCAATAAAAAGAAAGAAAATCGATTTTGATGTTACTTTAATTGTAAAAAAGAGCAGAACTGTTTGCAGAAGACAACTCAATATTCAACGCTGACTGAAAAAATTTATTTAAAAAAAATGGCCTGATAAGTGATTTGGCACAGATAAATTGTGTATTCCTAGTGAATTAGAAGCAAGTATCTGCCACGCATGCACAGTTAACATGAAAAAGATGCCCTCACTGTGCTCACACACACACACACAAATCCAAGACAGTGCAATCCCATCAGCGCTCAAATTAATGAGGGTCATAGAGAGATGAGCTGGATAATGAGACAATTAACTCTTCCACTGACATTTACACCACTGCTCTTAATAAACAAAGACTTTCGGCAGAGGAAAAACAACACAAAAAAACTAGCAGGATCTTCACCTCTTCATCAGCAATCAGAGACAGAGACGGCGAGAGAAGGAAACGGGTGAACTGAACTCTGGGACAGACAACGCTGAGTTAAACCAGGAGGCGAGAGGTGAGGCTGAAGCACCATTGGCAGCCCCAGACACACGTGATGATGAACATGGGCTGATTGAGTGTGGAAGAGCCTGCTACTGAATACAGCACACATACACACATAATATGTAATGTAACACGCCAATAATCATTTGGATGTAATATTGATACATGTACACATTGTACACCGGCATGGGCCGGTATAAGATTCTGACAGTATGATAACCTTGGATAAAAAATAAAAAATATCACGGTTTCATGTTATTACAGTATTGTGATTACTGCTCTAAAATACAGTACGTCTGGGTAAAAAAACATCAACTTTTTCCCCATTGAACACAATATATTTTATTTTAGGAAACATATAAAGTATTTTGAAACTGTAAACATGTCAGGCTAAATAATTAAATGAAATCATTGACTTCTCCTGCAGTTCTCTATCTCCATTAGTTTAAAAACACAGATTTCTTTACGACTTGAAAAGGTATCTTTGGATATCTTTCTTTTCTTTGGATATAAAGTAAGCAACTATAGCATGCTGGGATATTGGAGTATAAATGATTTGTTTTTCAAATTTTTGCTGAATCATGGGCTGTGATGTAGATGTTCCTTTTCTGCTGTTGCCCCAAATAGCTAAATAAACAAAGGAAAAAAAACGTACTTATACTATAGAAATGGTATAACAGAAAATTTTAAAACAGAAAATCTTGACTTTTCCAAACCACGGTAAACCTTGAAACCGGTTATCATCCCAGGCCAAGTATGCATTACAATCACTTTTAATGTGCAACCACAATTTTTCTTAATGTTTTTTGTTTTTATTCTGTAAAAAAATGTAAATACTGTTCACTGTAAAAAATGCTAGGTTCTACACAAGTCCTTCATGTTGTCCCAACACAAATTGATTAAGTTAACTAAACTCGATAAGTAGATTGAACATAAAACTATTAAGTTGTCCCAAATAAACTGAGAATTGTGTTGTTTCAACTCATTTTAACTTTAGTAATTTGAAAGTATTTTTTGAGTGTGAATTTCTTTGTAACTTTCTTTAGTTTTTTTACTCATTAGAAAATATATATTTGTTTGTTTATTTGTCTATTTTAAGAAGAAATTTAATATTTATTTTCTCACTCAGAAAAATGTTTTTTTTTGCATCTATTATTTTTGTTATGGATTTGATTGTGATTGCTCATTAGAAAATGTTTGTTTTTATCAAAGATCCAACCATTAATGTTTTGAGCCTTTACATTTTATTTATTTTCTTTTTTGTTTTGTATTTCAAATATGAATCTTACAGCATTTCTCTTTTTTTCTATTTTTGTTTTTGTTTCGAACATAAATCTAACATTTATTTTTGTACCATATGAAAACATTTTTTGTTTTCCTTTGGCTTAGTCTCTATTTCAGAGGTTGCCGCAGCGGAATGAACCGCCAACTATATCGCAATATGTTTCACACAGGATGCCTTTCCAGCCGCAACCCAGAACTGGGAAACACCCATACACACTCATTCACACACAATCATACACTACCACCAATTTTGTTTTACCCAATTCACCTATAACACATGCTTTATGACTGTGGGGGCACCCGGAGGAAACCCACACGAACACGGGGAGAACATTTAACTCCACAGAGATGATAACTGACCCAGCTGGGACTCAAACCAGCGACCTTCTTGCTGTGAGATGACAGTGCTAACCACTGAGCCACCATGCCATACTTTCTATTTTCTATCTATTTTATTATCCATTTTTGATTGTGAGCATAAATCTACATTTATTTTTCTTACACATTTACAAAGGATTTTTATTTGTCTGTTTGTTTTGTCCAGGTATCAATCTAATTAAATTTACTTTCTTACGCACTAGATTCATTTTTTTCTGTTTGTTTTTTTAAGCACAAAATTGAAAACTCTTTCCTTGTAAAACTCCTTCGTTTCGTTGCTAATTTTTATTTGCATTTTGTGAGCCATCGCTTAGATAACTCCCACTTCAGGAGGTACAACACATGATCATACTGTATCTCTTCTTATATCATACAACAAAGACAATAAACAATACACACACAATATAGCATTCAGGCTTAATTGACAAAATACAGATCTTAAATTTCAAAGAGATCACAATCCTGTTCTCGCAACTGAGTTTTACTTCCCTCTTAACAACCAGGTTCAATACCTAAAAACCTCACATACATCTAATGTTACCTAGTTAAGGTCCTATCAGATGTCCTTACCACCCAGAGAGAGTCTGTTACATTGGAAGTGGGTGTTTGGGCTTTCAGAGGAAGGTCTCAATTATAACAAATGACAATGAACTGCTAATCAGCTCCGAAACCGGTGAGCCATCAATCAATAACCTGATTCTTCAGCGGTGATGCAGAGACGGCTCAATTCTCCACAGCTAATACGTAATGGTGTTTGCATTTGTGTGTTTGGGGAATCGTCGCCAGCCTCACTGGCACACAATGAGCCGCGGTGGCAGTTTTAATAAAGGCTGGATTGGGCACTGCAGGCTGTCGGAGGGAAGATTACAGCATTGATCTGTTAAGGAGCTGAGAGATTCAGGTGGTTTCTCAGTCAATCCCGGCCCTTCTGGCAAACATTCGCTGACCTCACAATGACTCAATGGGGACCCGCAACGGATACGCACCACTTCATTCCATTGAATTTAACTTGCAATGTTCGAAGTTAAAGTCAGTCTATAATGTAGAGCATTAGTGCAGACATACCATTCTATTTTTTCCTATTTTGTCAATAATAATAGCAATAATAATAGTAATAATAATGATGATAATAATAATAATGATAATAATAATAACAATAATAATAATAATAATAATAATAATAATAACAAAAAAACTACAATAATAATAATAGTAATAATAATAGTAATAATAATGATTATTATAATAATATTAATAATAATAATAAAACCAATAATAATAATAGTAATAGTAATTATAATGATAATAATAATAATAATAAAAACAACAATAAAACCAATAATAATAATAATAGCAATAGTCAAAATAATGATAATAATAATAATAAAATAATAATAATAAAATGAAGAAGTAATAATAAGAAGAAGAAAAAGAAAAAGAATAAAAATAATTATAGTAATAACAATAGTAAAATAGTAATAGTAAAAATAATAATAATAATAACAACAATAAAACCAATAATAATAAATAATAATAGTAATAATAATAACAGTTTTTGTTATTAATAACAATAATAGTTAATAATTACTACTAATAATAATAAAACTGCATATATTTCTTTAAAAATCATTAATAGAAAAAAATAATACAATTTAAATCTATATTTACAAAATTAATAAATACAACAAATATATTTACAAATTAAATTGTAACAAAGCTATTTTTTCTGTCTATTGTATGCGGGTTTTTAATATCAGTTATTCCTTTAAAAAAAAAAAATATATATATATATATTTCTGTCCACCGAATGCTTGTACATGTATAGTGGTGTATTTTAAAACTAAATTAAAAAGTCAAATTCAAAAAGTAAAAAGCAAAATAAATAAATAAATTGGAAAAAAATGTGTTTATTATGTTTTTTATAGTTACATTTTCTGATAAAAACATATCAATCAATAGGATCATTGGGATAATTTTTAATAATAATAATGAGATGAATGTAATGTTTTTAAAACACACAAATATTTATCTGTCTTTCCTAAATAAAAACATTACATATACATTGTATACTTATATATTTTTAGAATATTTATAGCAGGAGTTCTCAATCTCGGTCCTGTAGATTTTAACTCCAATCCCAATCAGATACACCTGGGCTAGCTACTCAAGCTCTTACTAGACGTTCTAGAAACATCCTTGGAGGTGTGTTGAAGCAAGTTGGAGCTAAAATCAGCAGGACACCGAACGTCCAGGATCGAGTTTGAGAACAGTGCTAAAGTTAGTATATAATATGGAGCATCTATTCTTTAATCATCTATTTTACTGTTTATAATAATAATAATAACAAATATAAACATAGTATAAGTTTCTTTTGACATTTGTGTAATTTTTTTGCTGTAACCATTTGGAAAAAAGACTTTATATCTTTATATATAAATTTTAGACTTCATATCCACTGAATACCTGTATATATTTATGTATCTTAATGTTGTTTTAAGATTTATTTTACTTGAGTTTTTATAGGATTGGAGAAGTGAAAATAGAAATATATCAATTTAAATTGAATAAAAAAGATCAATTTACTCATAAAGCACAGTTCAAAATGAATACTTTATCCATTACCACATTTTCAGCCCCGAGTTTGAGGGCCACAGAATCACACATGAGTTAAGCCTGCTAATGTGAATGTTTCCTGTGATGATGAGCCAGAATAACATCACAATTATGATCTCTATAAACAGGTGCTAACGGGAGGAATGTTGCACAACACGCACACCGAACTGCTCATCATTGTTCATTATGAAACCCCGGGTGTTTGGTTTCATCAAACCGGCTCTTTCCCAAACTGTGCTCACTGTGAACCCACTGAACCACAAAATATTGGCCAGATTGCAGCTTCCAGATTTCCCTTTACCTAAAAACACTTCCAGCAAGATTAATATAATTCAGTCGGAAATTGGCTTCAACCCAATAACAAAAATAAATAAATAAAAGTCTTTTGAAAGAACTTGATGCATCTGTAATATGCTTTTCCCATCACGGACAGTCTTACAGATGCTGCCACCAATGTGCAAGTCTGGGAAAACTGTTAAGCCTGTATTACACTTTTTGGGTCTCGAATGTAATTCAAACTCGATGAATTATCCCAAACAAAACACACAGTTTGCTATGACAATGTGCTAGTGCCACACTTAATAATAATCATGCAAGATCGAGATCTGCTGACATAATGAGAAAAAAAGACTACTCTGTGCATGAATTCAAAACTTCTGAATAAAGCCATAACATTATGACATTGGTTTTCATTGTAATGTTTTTTCCATATCATTAATATGCCCTTCCTGCTGCAATCCATCTCTGGAAAACATCCATACACACTCATTCACACTCATACGCTACGTACAATTTAGCTTACCCAATTCACATGTAGCGCATGTCTTTGGACTGTGGGGGAAACCGGAGCACCCGAAGAAAACCACGCGAACACAGAAAGAACATGCAAACTCCACACAGAAACGCCAACTGACCCAGCCGAGGCTCGAACCAGTGACCTTCTTGCTGTGAGGTGACAGCACTACCTACTGCACCACTGCGTCTTGTCATTTCCATGTTAATTAAAAAAACATTAATATTGCATTATTGTTTTTAACATTTCAAATCTGATAAACTACTTGATAAATGACTTTTT
The DNA here is from genome assembly GCA_903798195.1 of Danio kyathit. Classification (NCBI taxonomy): domain Eukaryota; kingdom Metazoa; phylum Chordata; class Actinopteri; order Cypriniformes; family Danionidae; genus Danio; species Danio kyathit. Next base: position 29,746,152 of record LR812541.1, read on the forward strand.
CTTTATTAAACTACTTTTATTTTAACATATTTTATTTTAACATGACAATAAATAATAATATTAATAATAAAGTAAATAATAAATAATAAAACTTATAAATAAGTAAATTATATTTAATTATAAATTATAATTAAAGATAAATAAATAAACAAAAAATAAAAGAAAAACATAAGTAAATAAATAAATAAAAATTTATTAAATAATTAATTAATAAGTACATAAAAATAAAAAAATAAATGAATAAATAAAAATAAAAAAATACAAATAAATAAATGAATAAATAAAAATAAATACATGAATAAATGAATAAATAAAAAAATTAAAAATGAAAATAAATAAATAAATAAATAAATAAATAAATAAATAAATAAAAATATGTAAAAAATAAATAAATGAATGAATGAATGAATGAATAAATAAATAAAGTAAAACAAAATACCATTTAATTAGATACTTTATCACATTTTAATTAACGCACAAAGTACATCACATAAAAAACAGATCATCAACCACTTGTCCTTAATCCTTTAAACAGACCAAAAACGACTCTACATCCCCTTAAACCCTCTTTAATTCACACCGAGGGCCACCTAAACTCCATGTTCCCCCTCCTTTTGAAGGCAGCAGACTAAACTCGTTCACCCATTATGGCTCGTGCTGCCATAAGCCTGCTGCCAATTAGCCCGAGACTCCAAAGCTTCTTAGCTAAACAGATCAGGGCATATGTTATGTGTCTAAAGAGCAAACAATGGGGGGTGGGAGAGAAAAAAAACATGTGTAAGGGCCTTAGTAAGTCTTGTACAATATATAAGAAGTGCATTACACAATTTGAGCATGCTTTTACAAGCTCTCCTGTCACTTTACAAGTGTTTAAGGGCCCATTTATATCCATTTATTACCTGCGAGTAAAGATCACACATGCAGGGAAACAATCAGATGGGAACCTTGTATGTCTGAACCCACTAGTTTTCCGGAAATAAGAAAAGCCCTTTATTGTTCATTCATTCATTCATTCATTCATTCATTTTCTTTTCGGCTTAGTCCCTTTATTAATCAGGGGTTGCCACAGTGGAATGAACCGCCAATTTATCCAGCATATGTTTTACGCAGCTAGATGTCTTTCTTGCTGCAACCCATCACTGAGAAACACCCATATACTCTAATTCACACACATACACTAGTGACAATTTAGCTTAGCTCATGTCTTTGGAATGTAGGAGAAACTGGAGCGCCCGGAGACCCACTGCGCCACGGCCCTGTATTGTTTAATAATTAAAAACGGCAATGTTAGCATTTACTCTGGAGTCGAGGTTCATTTTAAAGAGTCACACAGTTCAAAACAGTGCAAAAATGGAAACAATTTTGTGCCTTAAATGAAAGTAACCAGTTTTAAACATTTTTCGCCACAAGAGGGTGTATTTTTGCAACAAACAAAGATGTAGTTTGATGACACAAGAGTGTGGAATCATGGGAGTTGTGGTCTTCATTTCATCCTAAAGGGCTCCAGCAGAAATCATGTTCATTGATGTAAAAAAAAAAAAAAAAAAAAAAAAAAAAAATAATAATAATAATAATAATAATAATAATAATAATAAATAAATAAATAAATAAATAAATAAATGAATGCATGAATGAATGAATGACTGAATGAATAAATAAACAAAGTAAAACAAAATACTATTTAACTAGATACTTCATCACATTTTAATTAATGCACAAAGTACCTCACATAAGAACCAGGTCATCAACCACTTGTCCTTAATCCTCTTAACAGACCAAAAATGACTCTACTACTTGTTGCGTTGAGAGGCGCCTTTTTTGAATGGTTTACTAACAGCTGCAATGTGCCCTGTGCGCCTCGCGTTTGAACCAACTGCTGCACCTCATGTTTTTTGCCTTAGAGCATTGTGCGTTTGCCGTTGAAAAAAAGTCAACTCTAAGCAGAAAAACCGTGTTACGTCAGTCGTGCCTTTCCAATTCTCTGATCATATGAAAGCAGAGGCGGAGTTTCCTGCGGAGAGGCGGAGTTGAGGTGCCTGCAGTGTTTGTGTTGTCAAGACAACTACGGAGACTTTTGAAGATAGAGGAGAGACTTGTGGTTGCTGTTTTGAGTTATCCGGTGCTGTGTGACTTTACAAATCTTGAATTTCACAATATTATTAAATATCAAAATTATAATAAAATCAATTTGTAGAAATCTTGTCTACAAAAAAAAGCAGTGAGGTGCGCATCGCATTTTTGGAATGTAAAGGCACATTTGGTGTGATCGGCCCCTAAATCTTCAATCTCTCTACCAGCAAATTTGTAGCTGCCGTTCGTCCTGAATGGTGATTAAAGTAAGGTTTATGTACAATATATTCTAACAGGTAATGAGTTTTCTTGCCGCTGGAAATAAACATTGTGAAGGGAAAAAATACACATTTAACTACAAAGATGAACAAGACAAAAAAGTGTGCTCTGTCATTTTGGCTATTTATCCATAAAATACAACCGCCTGGTGCAGGAGCTGAGAGGATCCCATAAGCTCTACTGGTGCTCCTATTTGCGGTCTCTCTCAAAAGTCGCTCTATGCATTTGCATAAAGTTGAAGCATTCTCAAATATGCCCAATCCTTGAGCTATGTGGTTTTTCTGACAGTTTGAGGATCCAGCGGAGATTCGAGGATTAGTTCATAAGCTCTTTTTAATGCTTTTCAATAGTTAAATGTTTGTAAAACCCACAGTCAGTGACCAATAGCACTGACTAATGAAATAAAAAAACTAAAAAGGTTTCCTCCAGAAAGCAATGGTGCAGTAAACTCAGTTGCTGTTTTTAGTGAAAAAGTCCTATTTTTTGTACTCCAATCCCTCACCCCATACAAACAGCCCAGCATAGGTTGTCTATCTACCTAAGAGAGCCGGCCCTCATCCAAGATCAATAGAGCCAATGATGGAAATGTCAGGATGAAGATCTAGTACCCATTGACCAGCCATCAAGGGCGAGAACTGCGTATCCGCCCCTCTGCGGAGCTGGTATCAATACTGTTCACTCAGCAGGTGCCTATGGATACTCTACGGAGGGATAATAAACAGAGACACCAGCCATCCAATATCTCCTACGGGCCGAGGGCAGGACCTGAGCAGTCATGAGTGACTAGCTTGCCTGGCAGCCTCTTGTCCTGCCGTTCCCTCCGCAAGTGAGCAGCAGGATTGACTGCAGTGCTGGCTGGCATTTTCTCCTTTGAGACAGGGATAATGCTAAACTGGGCACGACTGTGCCAACTGTAAAACACTTGTGTTCCTGCTGTGAGCGAGCGTTCAAACATCCGCTGAAGTCGCTGACGCCTTCAAGCCAGGCTGTTGCTGTGGCAACCCGGCACCTGTTGCCCGTGCACCCTCAACCTCTTCATCTTTCAGCTGGTCCCTGTCCATAGCTCAAAGGATCTCGGAAAAGAAAACCCTTTAATTCCTCAAAGCCTCTTGCCTATCAGCTTTAAAGCAAACCTTTGCTGCTCCATATTCAACGCGGTCATAATAATTAGCAAACTGCCATCAAAAAGGCTCTTGTCAGCGTCTTTGTCCAGCCTGATAAACCGTGAATGATTCATATTCTCCATACAGAATTGCCAACTGACCCAGCCAGATATCTTTGGTCCATGCTGCACTCATTTTTCAGTCAAATCACACTATTTTTAAGTGGACGTATATCTTTTCAATGACCTTGGTCCACTTGTTTGGTGTACACCATGGTTCAGATGGTTTCAAATGGTTCTAATGTTGCCTATTAAACCGACCTTCTTGCTGTGAGGTGACAGCGCTACCCACTGCGCCACCGTGCAGCCCCAATGTAGTTGAATTGGGTAAACAACATTGGCCATAGTGTATGAGTGCGTGTGTGAATGCGAGAGTGTATGGGTGTTTCAGAGTACTAGGTTGCATCTGGAAGGGCATAAGGGTCTAATCTGAGGGAAAATGAATGAATGAAGGTCAGGAGACTTTGATGTATAGTCCTAGCTTTAAAAATAAATCTACTGACAGAATTTCCTACAAGTGTAAGTCCTACAGTGATGCAATTCAAGAAAAAGCCAACAAGAGTGAAGTGTCAACAAGAGTAAAGTGTCACGGGCATCTACAGTTCATCTGTGCCTACTGAACTGTTGCTTAATGCCACAATACTGCTTTTCACCAACAGCAAATCTAAGGAATCATTTATCGATTTGCTTCCTTGCCTCGACGTTTTGTGACAAGACCCGCAGTTTGGAAAGGAGCCAATTAAGAGCGCAATCAATATCTCAGCCATTGATTACAATTCACGCGGCTGTTGCTTTGACAGAACTGCATCCCTGCTTCTGTAGGTATGCTATATATAATCTAAGGCCACATAGAGGTCAGGTGCTCTGAGGTGGACTGAAATAAACATGAGCAGGCCTCTAATCCTCATATAGGGATGAATAACCTGACGTGACTGAGAAAACATCAGGAAAGCATGATTGAATTTCTGGCCCCTACATGAAACGAAGGGACAATAGGCCTACCAGGAGTCGAAGAAGAACAAAAAATAAGCTCACACGTATAAGTGTGTTCTGTACAGGCATACACAAAGTCATTTTCCAAAATCAATACTGGACTTGTAGCTTCAAGCACAATGTTTATAAAGGTCCCTCTGTGAGCCCATAATGAATCCCATCTTAGAAGTTGTTGAAACAGCGATATTGATCCCTAATGAGCACCATCTTCAGAGGACAATTTGTTACTCTTTCATATGCACCTCATTTTGGATAAATAATACAGGTCACCATTTTTGCCCATTAGAAAAATTACAGGATGGTATGGGTCAGCGGTAACAGCATAATATACTAGAGTGCTCCTGTAAATCTATTTATATACAGTTTTCTAAATCAGAGCACTAATGGCTTAAGGTTTTCTTTTCAGAATAAAGCTGGTGTTTTTTTTTCCAGGTGACTGGTAACCATGTGATCCAAAGTCATATGAAATCCAATAGTGCATGCTACTATATTAGAACAGTGCAAGCTCTGATCTCCAAGACCACAAAAGCAATTGTACAAAAAGAAAATAAAAACCTGCAATGGGTATTTTAGCACCTAAATTGTAAATTGAACAGAAATAAACACTTTGCACTAACCTTTGGTTTAATAGGGTAGATTTGAACCATTTGAAACCATCTGAACCACGGTGTACACCAAACAAGTAGACTAAGATCACTGAAAAGACCTACTGTACATCCACTTAAAAAAAATAGTGTGATTTGACTGAAAAACTAGTGCAACATGGACCAAAGTAGGGCTGTGCGATATGGGCAAAAGAAACCGATCATGATTTTCTTGAACAATATTCACAATTTTGTCACAGAGAGACTGAATCTGTTTAAAGTGTGAATCTGAAACATATTTCAAAAGAAAAACAATTAGATCTTTATCAAAGACCTGTAACATGTTTCTAAAACAGACATAACATAAAAATTACCTAGCAAAGCTGTAACAAATTGTCTCTAGAACAGACCTATGGCAAAACAAATGTTTGTGTGTATGTGTTTATGTGAGCACGCGTACCATCAAACTCAAGTGAGGCTCCGATGTTCTGCTTGACCAAATATCAGACGTTGTTATCGCTACTTTTGCACGCACAAGTCTATAATTTCCAATGGAGGTGAGTGGATTGTGTACACATACTGAGAGCAGCATGAGCGCGTGTTCCAGGTGCACCCAGCTGAAAACATCTATTTTCAGACAAACTTTAAATGTAACTTTTCTAAATGCCGCACCTCGAGTCACGTAACAAGAACTGACCGATCAGCTTCATACTTTGTATTGAATATACACATTTTGGTTACCTCAGACAAACAAGACCCACGAACACCAAGTGCTTTTTAATTCTCTCCATACATAAAACTTGTCTCGGAACTGCAGAAATGTTTTGTTAGGTTGTCATCCTCTAAGAAAATGGTTGATGATCACTGAGCAACAACAAAGGAGCGAACGCAAATGGGCTCATGCCTTCCACGCACTTTTAGACACGATATACTATATATCTGACTTACAAATTACCTGGTTCTGCCAAACATCAGCCTTCCTGTATCCAAAGTAACTTAAACTCATACCACAGATGTTGACTTTTTTGACACCAAGTCCTCCTGTGCTGAACTCATCATCCCTGTATATGAAGGCTATTCAGTCTCCTGTTCTCGCGCTCTGTTTAGGCGTGACGCGTTACAATTGGTTCAAATACCATACTGCAGGAAAATCGTGTTGTAAGACGACCGAGAAATCGTGCATGTCCAAATCGCGATTTCAATACGATTTCAATTAATCGCACAGCCCTAGACCAAAGATACCTAAACAATAAATGGTGTAGCAGTGTGTACATTCATTAATGGCAAAAATTATGCTAAAGTAGGATTTTTTTTTTTTAAATATGCTTGGATGAAATATCATGACAAAGTTGACCTGTTAGAGACAACAGACCATACAAGACATTTTCGCTATTACCAACATAGACCCTCATGTGGCAAAGTGCTTTGTGTATGGTGTAATCTTTTTAAACTGTTTGCTTGGCATGAAAATCACTACCACCATTAATATTATGTAATATATAAAACTAGCACTCAAAAAAAATCAAACTAGAAATGTTTTTGTCATAATTTAGAAAATTAACTATAATATATGAATTACTTGGAGCTCGAAGCTCTTAAATGACACCCACAAACTATTAAACATCCTCTTTAGGAATCAAAATGTTCAATGTTTAAACCAAGAGTGGAATGTTAGAAAAAAAAATAGCCTTTAGTGTTCTGGGTCAGACAACAGTTGTGGCAGGTGAGGTCTACTGTGTTTGTGCAGTCGTTGAAGACTATAAGTTGTGACACTCTGAGGTAAAACAAACCAAAACAGAGTCGAACAACAGGGACCCATGGCACTCTGCACTAATTGCAGTGGCATTCCCAGCTCAGTGCCCTCAATTTTCTGTTTACTGAAGGAAATATGACACAAACATACACACAAAGCCTCTTTTGTGTGGATGAATGTGCTAGATTTTTGTACTGTCTAAATTATCAAGCAACTAGGAGATGCATTGATCACCCTGACCTAGTAGCAGCCAACAGAAACACTCCAACCCAGGCTCATCATTAAACCACAGCCTCACACACTATAAGAGACAGCAACAAGCTCGATCTATAAGAGAATGCTTACATTCATACAAATGGCAGAATGATCTTCTCTGAGTGTCCGCTGACTTGTATCCAAACCCTCAATTAAAAAAACCTTTTGCTTCAATGACACAAAATCAACATTGAATGCTGTGTTGCACTCAATTGAATGCCATCAAAAGTATTCCTGTAACAGCAGCAGGTGACCAGCGGCCCATAATTACCATAGGGAATGTCCCTCAACACAAGTGCACCACCTGGGAGTCAAGAGTCAAACTTTTATTGAAGTATATTGAGCAAATACAGCCCGCCGTACTGCAGCCAAGCATAAACACAGGACCAAAGCCAGGTATCGATCGGCCCGCAGGGAGCAATGTGTCGCTTGATATGCATCCACACACACATCCGAGTCTCGCACAAACGACACAGTTAAGCCCCCCCACAGCAGCTCCCCAACAATTTCATACAGTAGCTGTACGTTTCACTGTGTTTGCCAATTTAGCACTTCCGACTAAACTGCACCTTTGCCATTGCAAACTCCCAGCAGAATAATAGGATCTGGCCTTATCTGTAAACACATGCCCAATTGAAGGACAGGCTGGAAGAATGAGATTTAGGTACGGCCTGCACAGACAAACAAGCGTGTCCAATGCTGAGGAAACGGTCTCCTGAAGAGCTCTCTGAAGACTGGCAACAGGCCACAGGGAGCTCAGAGAGAGGCATGCATGGAGAACCGTGTTTAGCTGTGGACTGGATTAGCATGGCATTGGAATAATGGGTGGGGGTGCACTGATCATTCATCCATTGTTCTTAATTAATACCGATTTTGTCTTAATTCTGTGATCTCTAATTGTCTGAAATGTGGTTAAATTCAATCTTATTGTTAAAATATTGGAATTAGCATTAAATTTCAATGATCCGTGCACCACTAATTAGAAGGGTATCCTTAAGGCCAAATGTATAACACAAAATTCTCCAGCAGGAATCTAAAGAAGCCGTATTAGAGTGGAATCTCCAAAAATACACAAAGCAAATTCCTACCCATCCTTAATACCACAGTCTGCCACACACCTGTTACAGATTCAGAAGCTTTGTTTGGCAGTTGCTGTTCTTTGTTCTGCCATTTCAACTGATGCTTTTCAATCAATATTTAAAAAAGGTCTGTGTCTATCCAGAAATTGTAAAATGGCATGAAAACATACAGGCCTGTTCACCTAAGGGAATGAATAGAAACTAGGGGTGCTCCGATCGATCGGCCGAAGATCGGTATCGGCCAATAATCACATGCAATTAAATCTTTCTGATCAGATGTTAATTATCTAATTGTCCAAAAGGTTTGTGCTGATTTTTCTTTAAGCTATAGACATATTATTTTGGGGTTTTATATTAAAGAAAAACAATTCCTTAATTCAACTTTTTGTATAAACCTCATTTTATTTATTGGAAAGTTTTTTTTTATGCATAAATGCAAATATATTTAATGTAAGCCAAATTCTGTATTTTTAAACAAGAATTGGAACTGTACCTAAAAACCATAACAAGAAAGCAATTAAAACTTATTAAACATGTGCTTTATTTAATATTCTGCATTAATTTGTATAACTTTTTCATGTGCCTTCATTTATTTATTTATTGTTTGGTTTCTTTTTCTTTCTCATCGTCTTTCTTTTGCTTTACCTTTATTATATTTCTTTAAAATTGTCATATTTCTCTTGTTGCAAAAAAGTAATATTTGTATTTCTTGTACTATACTTCTATCTGTTTGTATTTTGATCTGTTGTAATTGCCATAAAAATTTAAAAATGAAAATAGGAAAATTACATGCAATGACTCGGTACTCGCCAATCTGGCCAATCTCATGAAACCGATCGCAGGGGTTTGTTTATGAGTTTACAAGCAGAGGAAGATGCGCGTGCATTATTTATTCATTATTGCGCGTATATTATGCAGCCACAACTGCAGGTAAATGAGGTAAATGATGCGTGAGGGCATTAGCGATCAATGAGCTTGTGTCACAACAGCTAAAATATATACAGATGCGGTGCGACCTCCTTATACAGTCTATTGGCGCAATTATTTTATTAGTCTATTATTTTTTTTCTTGAATAGTTAATAATATAACTTGTAATATATTTGTTGCAATAAACAGTAGTTTATAGACATATTTCATTTTAGTAAAAAGTAATGGATTTATACAGTAGGTGTGCATTTTAACTTCTTATGCATCAAATATCCACTCCAAACTTTTTCTTGATTGAGACATGTTGAATTCTTTTTTTTTTTTTTGTCATTTGCAATGTTTCCAAATTGCATAGTTTGTAATTTTTCTTACCAATTTTTATGTCTGTGGTTATATTATTTTCTGTAAAGCTGCTTCTGGCCATGACATGTCCACACTAAATGGTTAAAAGAGATGTGTTTAAGGGTATTATATGCAGCGTCCTTCATTTATTCTCTTAGGTAAGAAGATATCTCCATTTAGGTACAGCGGTGGAAAAAGTACAGAAAAATCATTCTTAAGTAAAAGTACTATTACTTGCCTAAAAATGTAGTGCAAGTAGAGTAAAAGCATCTGTTGTAAATATTACTCAAAGTATGAGTAAAAAGTAGCCCTTTTAAAAGTACTCAAGAGTAGAGAGTAGTGAGTATTATGCTGTAAAAAGCTGATGCGTTTACATGTTCTTTGTGGATGTGTGTAAACGTAACATTCTGTAGTGCATTTAGTTATTGCTCAGCAGGCACACAACGTCATAAGATGTTAATATTAGGTTAGATTTAGGTTGTGATGTCAGGTGACCAAAATTAAATGTCTAGCCAGCGTCTAAGGATAATGTTATTTTTATGTCCAATAACAACCTCAAATGACATTGACATTTGGTTGATTTTAGCTTGTGTTAGAAAGTGACCAAAATCCAGTATCGAGCCAACATCTTAAACCAACTTCATATTGACGTCAAAATACTTATTCATATTCATAAATTTATTTGTCAGGTATGGCAAATAAAATCCAACTTCTGAGAGATGTCATAGAGGTAACGTCCACACAACAAAACATCATTAGACATTGATATTTGGTTGATTTTAGGTTGGACATTTTCTAACATTCATAGACAAGAAAAAATAAAGTAGTGACTGCAGGTTGAAGGAAAGTAGTAGAGTAAAAGTACCGATACAGCACTAAAAATGTATCTAAGGGAAAGTAAAAGTACACATTTTTAAAAGTACTTAGTAAATTACAATTCCTGAGAAAAATTACTCAATTGCAGAAGTTTGAGTATTTGTAATTTGTTACTTTACACCACTGCTTAAAAATCATACTTAAAGGGGAAAATGTATTAAATGCCTTATAAAGCTTGAAGAATTAGAATCTGTACTCTGTAGCGGCCGATCAATATGACAAAGAATCAGTGGATAGTCTGCAAAAATCCTGATCGGAGCATCCCTAATAGAAACTACACAAAAATGTTGAAGCACCCACTCACAAGGTGCACACATCTAAATGAACACTGACTGCGTTTACATGGACATTAGAAATCAAATTATTTGCCTTAATCTGAATAAGACAATAACATGATTAAAGTGTTCGCATGAGTTGCTTTTTGAATGTTCCTTTAATGATCACGTATTACATGTTATAGCACATAATTCGATTAACGTCATTGCGTCACCACGCTATCCACATTTCCTCTGGAGTTTCATGTAATTTTTGGGTGTTTCACTTTTAATTTGTCAACTTTAACTGCAGTTTCGCACTTTCACTTTCATTCAGGAACATTTCATGCATGCCCCCCTTGTCAAATGAGATATTGGATGCGAATACTTCTGGAAGAGTATTGTTTTGTCGGAATTTGATTCCACACACTGTATGGGAGGGGGAAACTCTGCATTTTGTGATGCAGGTCTAGGTAGGTGCAGAGAATAGTGTCAAACCGCCATGTGTGTATAGACAATCCTGTTGCAGAACGTGGCAAAAATCATACATGATGGCAAAAGTTTGATTAAAGTGTTTACATGTCTGTATTGCACTTCAATAAATGTGACGAAAATCGGCATACTCCACATGTCTTAATTCGATTTCTGTTTAGTTTATGACCTTAATCAGATTAAAATTACTCAAAATGGCTGTTTACAATGTAGACTCTTAAATGGAGTATTGTCTTAATCGTATTAAAATCAGATCATTGGTGTCCATGTAAATGTACTCACAGTGGCATGGTTTAATCTGAGGGGTCATTTACATGCCAAAGCCAATAATGGGAAACTTTTTGGTAACACTTTATTTTGATGGTCCATTTGAGTATTAGTAGACTGTCTGCTTAATATCTGTTGATACTGCTCCTTCAACAGACATTTAACTGACCATAAAAAAATTAGCAAGTACATGTCAACTTACACACCCTACACACCCTAACCCCAACCTAACGGTCTACTTATAATCTAATGAGAATTAGTTGGCATGTAGATGCAATCTAACTTATATTCAACAAACAAACCCTCAAAATAAAGTGTGACACACTTTTTATGCGTTTTGCCTATTTGTTTTCATTTACACAAAGATTCAACCTCAATATTTGACCTACACGTGTCAAATTTAAACAATTATTTCACCTATTACCATCTCATTTAGTCTTAAAGAGCCTTTGATGAAGAGCAAATGAAAACCATTTGCTATGATCAATCAGTGTTGGAGCTTATTATTTAGACTTTTAGAGTCACTTTGCCAAGCCATTCAATCCCAATCCAATTTATTTTTATTAGGTCAAAGAGGAACCTCGTAACTTAATACACTTTTCAATCTTGTTTTCATCAGGAAAATCTTTAAGTGTCTATCCTTCAAACTGTTCAAAGAAAATGACCCTTATCTGAAGAGCTACAACTGTTCAAATCTTCCTCATCACTCACAGCTTGTAACGCCTTTAACATGCGCAAACAAAAATACCATCCTTCAAAAGCATGATGTGCTTTTTAAAAGGCTCACGACACATGCTGTAGACATTTACACATTGTCTTTAGGAGAGGTAAATATAGCTTAGGCAGCTGCTAATGAATGCCAGGCATTTGTCTATCCATGCATCCTTGACAAAGAGATAACCCACTTCATTGAGCTCCCCTGGGATGAAAAAGACAGCACAATAAACAGTGGGAACCATTCACAAGTCATTTTTCACATGCCCAAGCTGCAACAGCAGGGTAGGTAGTAAAATGAGTCATTGTGCTCGAAAAATGATAGGGTTGCTTGACACGGCGAGACGCATTAAATATAAATGAAACACCACAGGTAAAATAAACGAAGAGAGACATCGGATTCAAACAGCGAATGCAGGTAATTGTCATCAAGTCCACATGCTTCATTTACAAACCCAAATTAAAACTCTTTTATAAGTGCTTCTGTGTAAATATTTTCACACGGCAACCTCTAGTTAATAATTAAAACCTTACTTTGTGTAGAAACTAATGAGAGAGACACTGAAACATTCTTGTGACAAATTAACAGCCTTGATCTGCAAGCATCTATAAAACCCTAATATCCAAAAGTCATGATCAGCTAACTGGGAGTTCAAGGTTTTCTGGAGGTTCTGTAGTGCTTTGCTGATGTGCCATTGCCTCCAGTCAGGCTGGTTTCAAAGCCAGGTAATGGCGCCATGCTAAGGGGAATCACAAAGAACACTAATTAGCTTCTCTTCAGAGCTTCCACCTGTTAACAACACCCTGGATGGTTTGAACGAACATCCACACAGACTATGAGATCAGTTTCACCACTGATCTGTCAGGCTGCCGGTAACAAGGTGTCTAGGTTTTGTTACCGTCTGTGAGGTCCATCTCAAACTCATCCCATCTGTCTAGGGTAAATCGAGATGAGTGTTTGTTTTCATACTGCAAAGTGAGCTAAAAATGTAACAGGCAACATGTCTTCATTGTTGATACATTCCTTCAAAAGACACTGATTGTTGAGTTAATACCTCCGAAATGGAAAACCAACTCAACGAACACAATAATTATCTCGTCTTCAATCAGGTGTAAACGAATGATGGTGCTTTGTTGGAGGCCGTGGAGAGATCTGGAAATACAGGCTTTGAGCGGAAACACAATATGTACAGTTACTCCCCGAAACCCACGAACTGGAGCAGCTAGTTTTCCTCCACAGTCATTTCTCATCAATCAGACAAACTGGAATGACTGTTTTCATGAAGTAAACATGGATATGACCTGAAAATGACCCCTCCCCAAAAACTGAACCCATTCTGTCGCTCTCCAATTAAGCGGAGAATCACACTGATGCGAACTAGCGCAGCTTGCAGCCCAATTCACTAGCATACTTTTAGGGAAAACAAGAAATTTAATGAGGGGGAAAACTGAGCTTTTTAGCATGAATTGGGAATCATGGAAGGAGTCAAATAAAGTCAGAACCAGAGAGAACTTTTCTACATAGTGTGTTCTAAAACACAAGAAATCTTTCTTGGTTATACAGCTTGCAGAGTTTGAAATGTGCTAAAATTATGTCTAATGATGTTTGAAATCAGCATGAAATGAAAATCTATTTTCTAAATGCATGTTATTGATCTTGTTGTGAATGATGCATCCTGGCATATGGCTTCATTTTTACCCAATACATTTTCAATTCTGGTGAAATGATTTTCTCTGGTGACATATCTGGACTTCTCCAAGCATTTTGTTCACACAAACCCTGTCCTTTCCTAGCAATTGCTTCCATCCAAATCACAAATTTGCCACTTTTTGCCACAAATGTGTGACAATATGTAAGAAAAGATCCATCTCTGATTCCATGATCCTGTGTGGCCTGAGGGTATGTTTACATGTGATAGATGGAAAAGTTTTTCCCTTGTTTTTTAAGTCATTGCTGGCTTTGCAATTGCAAATTTGTCCCCTATATACCCTCATTCCCAATTGCCTTCCTACAGTACATGAAGGAGTGACTAAAAACTATTAAGCAAATTTTAACAGATCAGTGTACAGCCTTTCCCAAACACTCTTTTGCAGAACTCATGCTTGATGCGAACTGGCAGTTAAAGTAGTAATGAAAACATTTATCTTGAACTCATGAACATGCAAACTACACATCTGAAAGCAATTAATTTAACAATGAACTTTTTTTTTTAATTAAAAATGTGTAATTAGCTATGTTTCCATCCAAAGATGCAAATTAAATTTATGCGCAAAACAGGAATATCACATAAAAGACGTGCAAATAAAGCAGTGTTTCAATCCAACGAGTCAAAGAAAACAAAATCGTCACTTCTTGATTAACTGGCACCAAATATCAACAGTAAAAATGGAATTTATTGCGGTAGGAGAAGCTGCTTGAATCTTTTCTTCATTTAATAAATTGCTTGCGCCTCTGAAGTCAAATGACGACATACAATGAACACGTTGTGGTGTCTGAAGGCGTGAGAGGCGGAGCATAGACTTTTGACTATTCTGGAGGCAATTAATAATATAATAACACTAAGCAATTTACCGCATTTCAGTTAAATAGGATAACCCTTACTTTTCTTCTGAATATCATTAATACTAAGGCTTAAATAATGATTTAGCAAAGGAAGCGATTATCTTGTCAGGGAAGCATGGCTCATTATGTCCTCCCGTAGCTGCCACATGGAAGAAAAATGAGAAATCAAACAGAGGATTTAACTGCCTTATTGATTTAACATGACTAATAAACAAATGACTACACACTCAAATGAAATATGAAATTATTTTAGAGTAAATCAATGTTATTAAATGTGCTATTTTACATACTTTCAGATGTAGCAGCAGCAGCAGAGAACCATTGATTACTGAGAAGTGATGCAGACAGCTGTCAAATCACAAAATCGTACTACCCACTACGCCAACGTGCTGCCCCCAGAATAATATTAGTTTTCACAATTAATAATCACTCATTCTGTGGCGGAAGTCTGCGAATGTTCAGAGAAACACCTGTAGATGGCGCCTTTACTGACGGACCATTCAGAACCAACTTTACTGACAAAATATGAATGAAAAATCTGCTTTGATTAATTATGCCACTTTAATAAATGCTTCATAATAAGACCCAAAATATGCATTAAAAAAAGAGAATGGGGCAATTGAAAGATTTTGCTGACATTTCACACTCCCTCAGGTAAATGAATGCAGTATTGCATCTTCACAGATGAGTTTCTCCCTCTCCTACAGCTCAGCCATCACCATAATCCTCCTCTACATTAACAGGCCTCTTCAGCCCCCTTCATCCTCCCTTAAACAATAGCCCAATTTATTCAGCTTCCTGTCTTTCCCACATCACAGGACAATAAACAATGGCGAAATTAAAAAGAGAGAGAGAGACCGACAGAGAGCTAAAAAGAGCACAAAAGAGAGCGAGAGATGGCAGGTCAGAGAAGATAAGTGAGAAAAGAGGAGGAAGGACAGACGGGGGAAAGACAAAAGTGGAAAGGACAGAGGAGAGAAGTGAAACCGGCCAGGATGGGGCCATTTATGCGCCCTGCCACCCCACATCACAGGCCAGAGGTTGACGAGTGAATGGAGGAGCATCCCAGTAATAGAAGTGACCAGAGCATTTGGGATGATCACCGTGAACTGGTGGGTCGTGGAAGGCATTTGAAGAAGAAAGGTCAGTGTTTTGACCCTGGCCGCTTTGCAGTGAACTCATTTGCTTCAAGTGCCAAAGCATGGGGAGGAAAAAGTGCAAAGGATAAAACAGCACCCGTAATTACGCAAACGGTTCATGCGTTCCCTTCCAAGATCCAAACAAGAAGTAATTCAAGTGTGGCGCACCAACATTTCACTCTAAATGACTGCTGTGGAAAATCTCTGCGTGCAAATAAATTGGTCGGCGCTGAGAAAAGAGTGCGTTCGCCGCTCGCTGTGTTTACAACCCTCGATCACCGAATTTGAATACAAACCTCTGCTAACAGCAGTGAGTTGAGACAATAAAGCTGGGCATATATTTGCATATCACAGAGCTGGCTGGAGCTGGGCGATAAAACGCATCCATAAATCTGGATAAACAAACCGAGGGCCTGGCACACACTGATACAGAGAGGGAGGGCTGCAGGTACTGCGGCTGAAGGCGCTTCTCCTGTCCTTTCAAGCTAATCTAATCAGTGTTAAGTGTAATGAGGCAAAGTGGTAAGCAAGCTGGCAGGTCTACATGATAGTGGTGGTGCTTCATAAATCTAGTAAGAGGAGTTCCCTTCGAGACAGGGATTGCTTTGTTGTTTTGATGTCGTTAGGATAAAAACCTCTTGTACAATTAGCCAGACAAGCAGGATGCAGAAGTCGTGTGTTAAATCATAAACAAATTTCCTAAAGCGTTAGCTGAAGAATGGTGGATATGTAATGGGTATGGCATCAAGCACACACTGGCTTGAAGTGACACCTGTGGCAGTGCTGGCATGATATGACATGTTAATAAAGGTCTCTACAGCAATCAAAAGATCCAGATTATTTGTTGTTGTTTTATTTTTTAACAAAACCAGTTGGTTTTTATTTAAATGCCTAACAGTCAAAATGCTTTTTTTAAAAATTTATTTTATTTTTAAAGACATTATTTAGCTCAGTGGTCCTCAACCACCGGGCCGCGGACTGGTACCAGTTTGTGGATCAATTGGTATCGGGCCGCACAAGAAATAATTAATTATTTCTGTTTTATTTATTATCTTAATCTGAACGAGCTTTTATTTTGAAAAATCTTTTATTTTGAAAAATGACCATATTCTCATATATTTTGCTTACATCTCGATCACTTGAGCGCCCAATTTAACCCACAATCAGCAAAATGAGTAAGAAACAGATGTCTTTGTAAAGTTTCTTTGCTAAGGGGAACGACCCGCGAACTGCCAAGGAACGGATCCGCAACCCATTTGTCAACAAATCAGGTGAATCTACAATGGCTGTGCAAGAAGATCAACTGATGGAGATTGCAAATGATGGCAGCCTTTTGGGGGTCATTGCATATTGCATCTTTTCTTGAGTTTGTACAAGTTTGTTATTTCCAATAGAGGTGTGTGGCTTGCACGCACATGCGGCGTGACACAATCGCGCCTTCCAGACCAGACGCACTCAGTTGAATCAATCCTGCGAGCGCACTGTGAGTCACTTGACAAGAACTGACCGATCAGCTTCAGCTAGTATAGAATATACACATTTCCGTAAGACAAGATCTATTATCTTAGATTTATCCTAGACAAACATAGAACACCAAAACACTGCAGTGTAAATAAATGTAACAATTTATTAATAGAATAGTAATAATATTAATAATAATAATAATTACTATTATTGTTGTTGTTGTTGTTGTTGTTGTTATTATTATTATTATTATTATTATTATTATTATTATTATTATGCTATGTCAAACATTTTTGAAACACCTTTCAGTCAGATGTGAACAGCTGCTATATAAAAAGTCAAAGAAACGGTACACAGGTAAATATGCAATGTCTGAACAACAACAACAAAGCAATCACAATCCTCAGGGAAGACCACTTTTATAAGTGATTCACTTAAAAATATAAATGGATAATGATAAGGATATGGATATAGAAAGGTTAAATGACAAAGGCAAGTTGCATGTTCCATAAACAAGTATTTTCCGCAAAGCTCTTCAGATGTTTTGAATTGACACTTTGAAGGGGCATGACACTTGTGCATGATTTAAAAATGCCCTTTGGAGTTTCTCAAAATGTTTGCCAATTTTCCATTGCTATATATAAAAGAAATCCCATTTCTTGGCTACACGTTACACTGATGAAGCCTTTTAAAAAAAACATTGAAAATGTTTTATGTGCTTAATCCTAGGAAACAGGAAGCTGCTGAGCGGAGTCTGGTGCTGTCAGACACAGTTCATCCGGGCCTCAGACAGTCATAAATCGGGCACTGTCAGTTTGGTCTCATGATACAGGCAGAGGAACAGAGGTGGCCAAGGTCTGCTCCAGCTGCACGAAAACTCTCTCCCAGTGAGACACAAGCTGCCATGCATCTGCTAGAGGGGAGAAAAAAAAGAGGCAGCTGCAGTCAGACACACAGAGGGCCTTTCACACCGTCACAACACTGAGGATCCAGGCTCATATGGACCTCCACAGCTTATTTAATATCATGATTATTTTATAAGAGGATTTGTCTTCACAGGCTAGATAAAAGATACTAAAATGAAGGGAGCGGTCGACTTGAATGTCTAGTTTTAGTTGTAGTTTCAATTTCCTCCCGTTTTAAACCATTCTCACTTCATTAGTTACACCTCTTCAACTGCTTGTTAAAGCAACAATCAAATCAGCCGATCACACTGGAGCATCTCAATGCATTTATTTGAATATTTGTTTGGTGGGTTGGCATTCAATTTTGACATTCTAACTTTCTTTTTCTCTGAATAATGATCCTACCCTGCAAAACAGTTCTGATTGGCACTTGATTGTGAATCATCCACTGAACATCATGAGCATTATGTTCAGCCCCCTCCTTCTGAAGCTTCGATTATTCTGTATTAATTACTAACAAACTTCGAAAACTCAAAAAAATGGTATTCAGACCACCCCTATATGTTATCATAAAGACAATCTGCTGAACTGGACAACAGAATTGAGAAGAAAGGTGATCTGACTGAGTTTGAATGTGGCACTGTTATTGGTGCAAGAAAGACTGGTCTGAGAAATTAAGAAACTGCTGATCTACAGAGATTTTCACCTATAACCATCACTAGGTTTCACAGGGAATGGCCTTCCAAAAGAAAAGACAAAAATGTATTAATGATGCCAGAGGTGATGTGAATGACCAGACTAATTCAGATGATAGTAAGGCAGCATTATGTCAACTATGAACTGATTACAAATGAGGTCTACAAAATGAGCATCTCTGAACACACAACGCTACCAACCTTGAAGCAGATGAGCTACAGCAGCAGATGATCATACCTAAAAACAGGAAACTGAGGGTACAATTCACAAAGGCTAACCACAATTGGGCAATTGAAAGCAGGAAAAGATTTACCTGGTCATATAAGCATGAATAACAGCATTGTCAGAAAGCTGCAATCTTATGTTTACATTTAGCAACATTTGATGTTGAGTCTGTGATCATTAGTTTTTGAAAAGTGCTTTACATTTCATTAATATTCATTTTATATTTCTACATTCTTTATCAAAAATTTGTCCTGAAATTATAAATAAAGTGAGAAATATGAATGAGTAGATCAGGGGTGCCCACACTCGGTCCTGGAGGCTTTAGTTCCAACCCCAATCAGACACACCTGGGCTACCTAATCAAGCTCTTAAGCTGTGGTCACACTGGACTATTCTCCCCATAGACCTCCATACGGACGCGAATGCATCAGACTGGAAACGCAAGCTCGTGCGACAAGTTTCACAGCTCGCTGCATTGGAAAGTTCAAGCTTGGTGAACTCTGACCTGCGAAATCACATCACATGATTGCGTGAGACCAATCGAAGATCAAAACAGGACCTCTCTTTCGCACGCACAAACTCTAGTGTGACCGTAGCATTACTTGGCTTTCTGGAAACATACTTGCAGGTGTGTTGAGGCAAGTTGGAGCTAAAATCTGCAGGACACCGGCCCTCCAGGACTGAGTTTGGACACCCCTGGAGTAGATTTTCAAGTACATATTTTAAAATAGTCATTTTCAAGTGGTCAAAACTATTAATTGATTGAATTTACAGAAAAGATACTATATTGTGACGTATATCTTGATATGAGATGTGTTACATTGCCCAGATCTGGTTTCTGCTGCAAAATTTATTGTGAAAAAAAATTGCAGGTATGGTTTTACCCTGTAAAAGCGTCAAACAAAGAGGGTCCTGCTGTTCATAATATGTATTTTATTTATTTATTTATCAGGATCCCCATTCTATTCTATTCTATGCTATTCTCCCTGGGGTCCATCGAACACAAAACAAAATTACATCAATACATAACAACAAGACCAATAAAAAACATTAAAATACATAACATCCAGATCAACAATCCGCTTAATATTGTGCCATTATGTTTCTTAAATGATTTTTTAAACCTCATTTTACTTGTTACAAAGCATATAATGTCTGATGGCAATTTATTCCATTTTTTTTCATTCCTCTATACATTACAGTCCATTGCTTTGCATTAGTTTTTGAAACAGGAAGCAAAAAACTTCCTTTTGATGCGTGCCTGGTGTTAAAATTATGACTAGCATTACTATACAAAAGTTGACAGTACAATACAATTGGAACTCTTTAGACAGAAATATTTCTTATGAAACACTGCAGAAAAACAATTACCCTATCTTTTACCAATAACCAACCTAAAGTTTTATGCATTTTCATAATATTAACTCTTCTATTGCAGTGTAAAATTAGTCATGCAGCTCTATTCTGGACTAATTGTAATTCTTCTTTTAAGTCTTTACTTGATGCACTCGACCATACCACTGGACAGTAATCTAGATAAGAAAGAACAATTGCCTGAACAATTTGAGAGATACAGTACTGTGGTAAAAAAATTTTACACATCTCTTAATAATTGATAAACCTCTTCCCATAACTATTACCATCCTATCGATCTGTTTTGACCACTTTAACGTACTATCAAGAATAACTCCAAGAAGTGTAATTTCCTCTGTTCAATAGGCACACTCATTACAGACAAATTTAACTGTGGTTTACATTTAAACTGAAAGTTTGATCCGAACACAATACTTTTGGTTTTTGTCAAATTTAAAACCATCTTATTATTCTGTACCCACTTTACCACTAACTTTAACTCCTCATCTAAATCAGAAGATAATTTTTAAATCGATGCCGCTGGTAGATATAATGTTGTATCATCTGCATACATAACTGCCCTTGCATGCTTTAAACCCAAAGGAAGATCATTGGTAAAAAATAGAAAATAACAATGGTTCTAAACAACTTCCTTGAGGCACACCACATTGCACATTGAGTGTATCATGATGTGTTTAACCTCTTAACCAATTCAAATCATCATATATCTAAATCTATTTTTAACCAGGTCATGGTGAACCGTTTAAATCCCAAAGAAACTCTAAGAAATGGACTCCACAATCTCCAGATGTCAATCCAGCAGAGCACCTTTGGGATGTGCTGCAACAGGAGATTTACATCATGGATATGCAGCCAACAATACTGCAGCAATTGTGTAATGCTATCATGTCAATATGGACCAACATCACAAAGGAATGTTTCCAGTACCTTGTTGAACCCAAGCCACAAGGAATTAAGGCAATTCTCAAGGCATTCCAACCCAGTACTATCAAGACGTACCTAATAAAGTGGCCTGTGAGTGGAGTAATTGTCAGCATGCAAGCGATGACCAACTCGCATCCAAAAGTGCCAGATGTCCAAAACCCCTCTCATTATGTCCTTGGATCTGGGTCAGGCAGGTTGTGGCTCTCAAGGGGAGCGGCTGTCAACAACTATTTCAACTTTATCCATCATCTCGGAGGTGCTTGTGAAGCTGTGGAGCAAGTGCTGAAAAAAAGTGTTGAATCAGTGAAAGAGCTCAAGTGTTTCCGTGACCCCCAAGGAGCTCATTTGCAGTCTTGGCGGTGGCAGTTTTCCCTCGATATTTGCAACCTGTGAACGATAGCAACTCATGAACCCAAGCTTAATACATCTAATCGAAAGCGTTTCCATCTGAGAAAGATGAGATGCTTCTTTTTACCCCCCTGTGAGCGTGTCCGTGCTTTCGGAATTAGCTCTGGTTGCAAGGTCAACGTGAGAATGTTTTAGTTTAAAGATGTTACCTGATGCTATTTATCTGCTTTGTGCTCCTTTGCTACGGCTGACATTCACAACAAGGTAACACACCTTTTTTATACTCCTTTAAATGAAACAAACACACAAAGAAGCTAGACGAATCAACAAACTAAGAAGCTTGCGCAAGCCCACGTACTCTGAATCAAAAGGTTAACATTCCTGCATGATGACACTACGCTAGTGCGCTAGTGGTTGGACCGCATTCTGTTAATATTTTGAAACACCCTCCCCCCCTTGTGACTGGATGACAAGCTGGAAGGGATTTCACAGGGAATTCTTAGTACGACACAATAGGAGTAAAGGTTGTGCTAGGAATGAGGTCGTGTATGTGTAGAATTAAAGGAATTTTTAAACATTAGCTCAGATGCTTAAGGCGTGTTGTTTACCATCCATTTTCCAAGAATGTCTAAAAAAACCTCTTTAACGTGCTGACATACTGAAAACAAGTAGATAAAGATGGAGGAAGGAAAGAACAAGGCTCTTGAGTGTTTAATGACCCTTAGAAAGCATTAAACTAGGGGTTGACTTGGTAAGTTTGTTTGCTTTTGCACAGGTTCCTCTTTTTGGTCACATTAGTTTTGAACTTTATTCGTGTGGATATATATTGATTTTGTTTTTTAAAAAGAAATAAGTCTTTTTTATTGTTTAATTTATTATTATTAACTAATTTTATTCTTATTCATTTTTACCAAAGAGTCTATTAGTATCTTTTAATATTATCTTAGTTAATGTCAGCATGAACCGGATGTTTCTGAAAATGTTTTCATTTTGTTGATGTACTTCCAACTGAGACAGAATATTGAGTAGGGGGCGGGGCTTTCTAATCGAACATCATTCCATGATAGTAAAAGCACGGCAAAAGAGGCGTGTTTACAAATATTGTGGCTGAAGCTGTCAAACTGACATCAACATAGAAGGACTGCCACTCCAAACACGGAAGCAAATTGTCAGAGTTTAAGACTTCTTTTTCAGTGGATCGAATCTGATTAATGGTTCGCTTACTGTATATAAGAATAATAATGTGTGCTAGCAAAATAAACATTGTAAAGAGTTTGCATTCTCGATTTACATTTGATCTTATTCTTAAA
The DNA here is from genome assembly GCA_903798195.1 of Danio kyathit. Classification (NCBI taxonomy): domain Eukaryota; kingdom Metazoa; phylum Chordata; class Actinopteri; order Cypriniformes; family Danionidae; genus Danio; species Danio kyathit. The sequence goes on from LR812541.1 coordinate 29,769,148, forward strand.
TTATACAATTAGTGATGTCTGTTAGAACTGTAACAAGTACAAAAACAATGATCATTCAGATCTTAAACAATGAAATGTCTTCACTTTTTTTAACCACACAGTATCATTATTTCGGTTATAAACATTCATGTTATCACAAAAAGTAATAAAAGGTTATACATAAACACTTATACCATAGACGGTAGTGATAAAAATCACCTTTTCTTGACACTTTAAATAAATATTGTTTTAACTAGTCCTAGACTAAATTATGAGATAATGTTCATTTTTGAGTGAACTAGCCCTTTAACAACATTTCATATTAATCACAACTTCAGAATTTTCTCTATTTATCTTTTGAAAACTCAAACAATTAAGTACGGTTGCCACGACACCATTATTAATTTTACAATACTATACTAGCTAAAGTATCACGATACCAAGTAGTATTGCAATACTGTAACTCATAACTCAAATTATAAAGAAAATTGTCAGAAATACTATATTTTATGTCATAATAAGCCTACTTGAATTTAATTCACAATTCCCTTATTTTGTAGATAACTGACCAACAAAAAAATACATTAAAATAAAGATATTTATTACAAAAGAGCATTTTCCAACGAAATTATAGGCTATATGAAGTGGTCAAAATTGTTTCAATGTTTCCTGCTACTATTTTAGGTTTTTCATCTTTTTTTTTTTTTCAGTCTTATCAGGTAACAATCTAAAGTAATTCAAAATTTCACTTCGTGAGTCGTTCTTTTTAAGAGATTGTTGCGGTTGTTGTAGCTACTAAATAATATTAACAGGAACATAAATTAACCGATTCAGATGTGCGGTCGAACTGAAGCGTTAGAAAACATGCAATAGGCTACCATAAAAGGCACAAACTACACAGTTTTGCAACCTTAAAGGACTCCACAGACTATTCAAATAAAATGGTCTATTGTTGCACAAATGTGTGAGCATTTTAGGGCGCACTCACACTATGCTATCCGAACCGTGCCCAGGCCCAATTGAGAAGTGTGAGTGCTGTGAATCGGTCTCAGGCACAGTTCAATTGGCCGGCCCTGGCCCGGTTGGAAGAGGTGTGCCAGAGCGCGGTTCACTTGGGCTTTGGCGCGGTACGCTTGTGTGTGAGTGCAAAACGAGCCTGAGCCCAAAACTGAAGACAAGACGCGACTTTTAAGGGACTGTTTGATATGGATTAATTAATCATTCGTACTGTTCAATGAGCGCAAACTGTCGCAAATCCCTCACTGCACGACAGCTGTACCTTCAGCAAACCTCCTAATTCCTGCAGCACGATGACTTTATGATTGTTTATGAGCGTCAAAAGTGGCTGATCTGTTCAGCGGAATATTTGACTGCGTGTCACCACATATCAAATGACTTAAACGATATAACTAAAGAAATCTCCACTGTGCTGAGTGAAAGCGCTTACTGAACAGCGCATCATCGAAGACGTAAGCATGCCCAGGCCTGAATGTAATGCGAGTGCGGGCCGTCGGGGGAGACGGGAGGGGGGGGCAAGAGTGCTTTGGCCTGGTTCAAGGCAACTGTACACAGTGTGAGTACGCCCTTAGTGTCTTTTCCACTTGCAACATTATCTATTGTAGATAAACCATTATTGGCGATACTACCGTTTACAAACTACAGTGGCACTGCCAGTATTTTGGACCCATAGTATCGCGATACTACCATAGCAACCATGCAACCCTACCATGCAACCCTACAATTAAGTTGATTTGACAAAAAAATCCTACAGTATTCACCCAATAGACTCAATTTGATTACCCCTATAATTAGAAAAAAATGACTCAACATTTGACAACAATAGAATGATTCAGAAAACTTTAAGAAGGTCTTCAGTTTTCAGAACACCATGTCGAATACGCAGGGTCTCTGAGGAAAGTGCTGCTCTATGACACAGCCAGAGCAAACACCTGTTAACAATACTCCATTGTCAGCTCCTTCCACCAGTGGAACAATGTGTACAAATGGACATTCTTCACATTCCCTTGCCATTCTAAATTCTCTATTCACACAAACACATGAGCCATTAACCAGACCAATATATGCTGACATCAGTGTATTACCTAGAATTCATTTGGACTGATTGCTTACATCTATATACAATAGCCATTCTTCATTTGCGCTCATTAAAATTCAAGCTACAGTTTGTTAGGGCAACACTAGTTTCCACATTATACTCAAGTCAGTTTTTTTCATCTGTTAAATAATGTATTTCAGTCTGTAAATGGAGCCAGCTTGTCATAATACTAAGCCACCCCTGCTGCCAGTCTACGATTTATTCTATAGATAATAAAGCAGACTGGGTAAAAAATCCATCTCTCTTGTGGATATTGCTTCAGTCACGTCTGCCTCCGAGCCTCAAAATTCATATTAATACCACCATACCGTGCTTAGGCTGGCTTTTATGGCTGAAAAGCTGACTTTTGTTTACTGCATGCCACAGAAGACCTGAAACTCAAATGCTTTTGCTGATAGGGGACTTGAAATGCAGGAAAATCTGGTCCAGTGGTTATTCACCCATTTAAAGCATGAGTCAAGAGACTCCGACTCAAGCATGTAAAAAGCAACTGAGGAGCACTGAGAGAAGAAGACTGCCAGAGCTGGACAGAATGACACTACATCAAATTAAAAGTGATTTCGGGGCTCTGGGAGACCTTTTGTTTGAGATGTTGACACGTCAGGCTGTCAAAATGAGGACGCGCATGTAAAGTCGTGACCGGTCAGATCATAGCTGTGATTTTTTTCTGGATGCATTATGAGGATTTAGTGGTTGTGTCAAATCCTCTATTGAGGAATAAAAGGATCATATGGGGTGGGAAAAGAGAAAAGAGTATTATGTAACCACTTATTTCTAGTGTAATTATTCCAACTCTGGAGAAAAAAAAACAAACAAATGTAATAAAAAATGTCAGCAATTTCTGCCAGTTATTCATTTTCTTGTCAAATTAGTCCATTTATTAATCTGGGGCCACAGCGGAATGAACCGCCAACTTATCCAGCACGATTTTACGCAGCGGATGCCCTTCCAGCCGCAACCCATCTCTGGGAAACATCCACACACTCATTCACACTCATACACTACGGACAATTTAGCTTACCCAATTCACCTGTACCACATGTCTTTGGACTGTGGGGGAAACCGGAGCACCCGGAGGAAACCCAGGTGAACGCAAGGAGAACATGCAAACTCCACACAGAAACGCCAACTGACCCAGCCCAGCCGAGGTTCGAACCTGCGACATTCTTGCTGTGAGGCGACAGGACTACCTACTGCGCCACCCTTCTGCCAGTTTTATTTATTTATATATATATATATATATATATATATATATATATATATATATATATATATATATATATATATATTTTTTTTTTTTTTTTTTTTTTTTTTTTAATTTTTTTTTTTTTACTTTTTTGATGTTGTAACTTAATTAATGTCTGTCCTTTTTTTCAATGAATAATTGAATGAATGAATGATTTGATCCACAAAATTATCCTTAAACCCAGGTTCATAAAAAAATGCATGTTTAGGATGTAAAAATTATATTTCGCTTCTTGCACACTTCATGGGAGTCCAGTAAGTGGCACTAAAAAGTTCTGTTCAGTTTTCTCAGAAACAGATCAATGTGACTGTGGCAATGTTATATGTTGCTTCATGCACATGTTGAGGCAGTTCAAAAAATGGCTGATGAAAGCACTGAAAGGATAATGCTTTAATTGCATTAAAAATGACTTACTAACTACACTCAACCTTACCTTAAACCTAGCAAAAGATGTTAAAAAGGAAGAATGTCAAAATAAGTTTGCTTTGTTTCCAATCCAGTTGTATACATCATTTTTTATTTACAAAATATTTCTTAAAAACTATAATAAACTAAATATATGAACAACAGTCTGTCCAGAAGGTTAGTTAAAAGTTTTATTGAGATGTCTTGTTGGTTATTGGATGCGTGCTGGCCCGACTGTGTAGCTTTACATTGAGATAGAAAACTTAAGACCCATTTAAAATGATTTAAGACCTACAACACAATGTTTCAGGGAATTTAAGACTTTTTATGGCCTAAATTTTTTTTTTTAAATTGAATGCATTTTAAAACCTTTTAAGACCCCAGCTAATCCTACACCTAACCTGTCCCTAACCCTACCTCTCACAGTGATGCATGTGTCTGAGCGTGCATGTGAAAGTCTACAGCCAAGAACTATTGGAAATGTCAAAATCAAAAATCTATTGTATAAATGTAGTAAACCATGTATTATGGTAACATTGTTATTGATAAATTGGTTATTGCCAGTGGTAAAAAAAAAAACACATACTATTGTTATATTATTGTTCATTATTTGATTAAATGCATGAGGAACAAAAGCAGTTTAAAATGTCATTTTACTGCATCTAGTAGTTATTTAATCAAAATTCTAAATATATACATTTTGGAAGCTTTGTAAAAATCTTTGTGCTGGCACAAATTGTGTTAAATGAGCTTGGATAGAAATTAGCTAAACAAGATTAACATTAATAATGATACTGGTGATATTCAAATAGTATTGTATTCAATGAATGTCAATACAGTGCTTTCGTACAATGATAATAATACAGTAAATTATTAATAAACAACTGGGAACAAAATCTATTTCCCTATCACAACATTAGTAGCTATATAACAAAATCATTTGGAAAAAAACTAATTGTAGAATTTATAAAAAAAAAATAATAAATAAAAAGATCAGGTTACTATCACAGGACAACCATGACACAATAGAGAGATCACTGGTCATTTTTCTAATGGGATTTAAACATGAGACACACACACACATTCACAGGACTAGAAAAAAATTGGAGAAAAAAAGTCCTTTGATCACTGAGACATTGTTCACATCAAAGGCTGCAATTCAGGTCTAGTTTTTAGGTTTAATGTCATTTCACTTTGATGGTCTATTATTATTATATAAATGTTAATAGACAAACACTACAGCGGCCTGCTAAAACACAGTATCCCAAGACATGTTCTCTTTGGCTTCAGCTAAACTGGGCTGGGAAGTCATTTGCATATTCCTTTAAAGACCATATGGATTTCTAGTGGTCTTGGTTGCTCTTCACCTGACCCTTCACCTTGGCTTCAAAGCCATGGCTAGAATGCTGACGTAACAGGACGAGGCTAGCCAGATCAATAAGCTGTTAACAGACCTAACCATCATGGCTAGCCAACGGCCTGCGCAGAGATCTTGACATCCATGAATTCTGATGAGGACATGGTGTACTAATCTTGTACGAGCGGGGAGTGGAGATGAGCTGCCGCAATGAGATAAGGGGGAGCGTTTACTGTACACTGGCAAGCATAGGAAAAAAAAACAAATCATTCACTGTCATCTATCATAGGAGATTGTCTCCAGGCCATCCATTTCAGATTTAGATTAAGTTTATGATAAGACTGCCGACCCATCATGAGGCGCTAGTGCCTTTGTTTAACGCAGAGTGAAATGTTACGTTATGATTTAATGTTCTGCCAAACTGCATTAAACCTGTAAACAACTGGTTATTTCTTGCAAAGCCCCACCCATTTCACAACACATTCAACCATTATGTAAACCAGCTGGGGTTCCAGGTGGGCCAGAAAGATGTTGGTTGAAAGCCAAATGTCCAATAAACAATTACCAGCTTTTTTACTTTTTTCAAATTATGCTTTATAGATTTGTGGTGAAGCAAGGCATCAGGAATCCAGTAACTAAAGGAAGTCAGACAGGAAGTAAAGAATAAATCATGGGAAAAATAAGAAGACAAAAGGCATGCAGATTGGAAGGCAGTACTGATGTAAACATGAACAGGTATGTACAGAAACCAGAAGTCAAGAAGAAAGTATAAAAGGAAGGAAGGAAAGGAAAAAGAAAAGAAAAAGGAACTTAAATGAAAAGGAAAGGAAAAGGGAAAAGGAAAGGGACAGGAACGGGAAAAGAAATGAAAAGGAAAGAAATGGGAAAAGAATTGGGAAAAGGAAAATGAAAATGAAAGAAAAGGCGAAAGGAAAGGGAAAATGAAAGAAAAGGGAAAATGAAGGAAGGAAATGAAAAAGGAAATGAAAAGGAAAAAGGAAAGGAAAGGGAAAAGCAAAGGAAAGGGAAAGGGAAATGAAAAAGGAAAAAGAAAAAAGGAAAGGGAAATGCAAAGGAAAGGGAAAAGGAAATGAAAGGGAAATTAAATTAAAAGGAAAGGAAATGAAAAGGGAAAAGGGAAAAGAAAATGAAAAGGAATGGGAATAGGAAAATGAAAAGAAAAGGGAAAGGAAAGGGAAAAGGAAAGAAGGAAAGGAAAAGGAAAGGAAATGAAAAATCAAAGGAAATAAAAGAAAAGAAAATGAAAAGGGAAAAGAAAAGAAAAGAAAAGGGAACAGAAAATGAAAAGGAAAGGAAAAGGAAAAGAAAAGAAGGAAATAAAAAGGAAATGAAATGAAAAGGGAAAATGAAAGGGAAAGGGAAAAGGAAGAAAGAAAGGAAGGAAGAAGAAAAAAACTGGAATAAAAATGGGAGGAAAATGAAAGGAAGGAAAGGCAAAAAGTCAGAAAGGAAGCATAAAGAGAGGTCAGAAAAGAAGTATAGAGCCTAGCCAGGAAAAATGTCAGAAGAAAATGAAAGAAAAAGTGAGGTACAGGCAGGTATAGCAATGTTGGAAAGTTAAAATGGAAGTAAGGAAGGTCATACAGAAGTCATGAAGAAAAATAACAAGAAGAAGAAAACGTACTAGGAGACAAGCAGGTAGGAATGTAGGAAATAAGATGAAGGAAGGACATATGGAATCCATAAAGGAAGTCAAAAAATCTAAGGATGAAGAAACAGACAGGTAAGAAATCAGGATGTATATTGGAAAAAAATGGCATATGGAAACAAAATGGAAGTACAGAATGAAGTGAGACTGGGATTAAAGGTAGGTGATGAAAGCAAGTAAACATATGGAAACAATGAAGAACAGAAGGAAGTAAAATGGAACACGGGCTAGTTGGAAGGCAGGAAAGAAGTCAAGATGGAAGGAAGGACATAGAGAAGTCATGTACTGTACATGAGGGAGAGAGAAAGGAAAGGAAAGAAAGGGAAAGGAAAGAAAGGGAAAAGAAAAGAAAAGAAAAGAAAAGAAAGATGTTAGTAGCAAAAAAGAAAGTTAGACTGGGAGACAAGTAGATAGGAGTGTAGGAAGTAAATTGAATGTAAGGAAGGTCATACAAGATCCATGAAAAATGCAAGAACAAAAAAGGCAAACAGATTACAGGTAAGAAATCAGGACAGATATGCTTTTATTTTAGTAGCTCTGTGATCCTATAGTCCACTTAATGGATGCTGGTTCTTGTGCAAGAATCACAATAATCTCAAAGCATATAGCTGCTCCAGTGACATTATATAGAGCAGATAGGCTTAAAATACCTCCACATCCTCTAAATGTCCTCCAGGGTCAGACCTAGACTCCACAATAAGGTAGACAAACATAGCAGTGGTTTGAGATTAGCAGTCACTCAGTCAGCGTGCTGTTAGCCTGAATTAAGATCCACATTCAGAGGAGATGGGATGTTTATACAGCTGAGAGATGATTTCAGCTGTGAAGCTAACTTCGTCAATTTAAAATAACCAAAGACGTGGAAAGAAACACCTTCTGTAAATAAAGCCATGCAGCGCACCTGTGATAACGCTACATATGAGCAGCAGAAGACATCTGCGGAGAATCTGAATAATCACAAAGTGAGCAAACAAACAGCCACCGTCTACACAGCCCTCAGGACCACACAAATCCTATCAGTGTAATTACCTTTCATCTCAAAAGGGCACTAGAGAGGAACAATCCATATTCCTGTCCTAATTTCTCATTTTCATGCAAAAGCATGCTCACACGCACATCGAGTGCTCAAGAGAAGGGCAAGTTATTTGCAGGCATTAAGACTTCAAAAGGCCATCACTTCTCATTCTCTGGTGGTATGTGCTACATGCCAGCACAAGAATAATAAAGACCCCTGGACCAAAGAAACGGTCACAAAAAAGGATTTGGGTGGGTGGGATATTATACCACAGACCACCTCGCTGTCCTTTGAAGAAATACTTTCAGTTCATTATCTTTGTTAGAGTGTTTGCCTTCTCCATTCATGAGAACTCATGCTTTTGTGATGTCTTAGATATGTTTCATTTCACATACAAGCAGGGTTGTGATAAAGACATTTCTGTGCTGTTACTACACTGAGCAATTCCTTTAACATAGAATACCGGTCAAAAGTTTGAGGTCAGTAGGATTTTTAAATGTTTTAAAATAAGCTTATCCTGATCCCCATGGCTGCATTTATTTCATCAAAAATAAAGTACAAATTGTAAAATTGCGAAATGTTATTGCACTATAAAATAAATGTTCAAAAGTAGTTTATCATTTAATTTAATAATTTCCAGTGATTTTAAAGATGAATTTTCAGCTTCTTTACTCCAGTCTTCAGTCACATGATTCTTCAGAAATCACTCTAATATTAATTATTAATATTATTTTTGTTTTTGTTGTTGTTGTTGTTGTTGTTGTTGTTATTATTATTATTATTTTTATTAATGGAAATAGTAAAAGCAATAATGACTGGAGTAATAATTTGATTTGAAACTACATACAATATGTAATAAATAAATATTTAACAATTTAACAATTATTTACATTTAATAAATGCTGCCTTGATAAACAGAATCATTTAAAAGTGTAAAAAAATAACATGACAAAAAAAACTGACCCCAAACTTTTGACTGGTAATGTAGGTACGATGTTACAAATTATTAAAAGGCTGGCGGAAGTAGGTTTTTTAAATCTAATTAACATACAGACAGGCAGCATATTTATATAAGAAAAAGGCATTTAAAACCTTAACTAAAAGCTTGGCAGGCCATTTTTTTAAAAAGGGCAATAAAGCAATATAGTGGGACAGGCAAACAAAAAAAAAAACTGAAAGAAAAAAAGTGTTCTGGCACAGAGAAAACAAATCTAAAAACTTTACTAGTACTGGGAAAGCAAAACAAAAAACAAAACCTAAAAAATGTTTACTGCCACTGGGAAAACGAAACAAAAAACTAAAACTAAAAAAGCTGCCACTGGTTATCCAAAATAAAGCCAAACAAACACCTAAAGAAGTCTTGTACTAGAAATCCAAAACAAAAAAGCAACCGAACAAACAAAACAGAAAATAATAAATAAAACCTTTAAAAAAAAACATTTGCTGGCAATTGAAAAACAAAAAACGAACTGTTTATAAGAACTAAGAATCCAAAGCAAAGCAAAAGTAAAATAAACAAAAATTAGGAAACAATTTAACAAAAACAAAAAGAGAAGTTTGCTGGCACCAGGAGTCCAAAACAAAACAATTTGAGTCCCTTTTCTCATTCTTTGGAAATTAATGTAGAGTAAAACGAAAAGAAAAATAAAAGCTATTCAAAACATGCATTTTTAAAGGTGCACAGGTCAGTGTTTCGGCGGTGTGTGCTTAGCTTTATAAGCTGTAGAAAACACCTTGCCAGCTCTGTAATGTTTTGTAATGCGGTATCTCCTTATCAGCTCTGCAGCTGCTTTTCTCCTAATCCAGATCACTTTTATTCATTCGGTAAAGCTCCTTAAAGTTCCTGTCACAACCGAGAGCGTCAGGAAATCTCTCTCTTTATCCCCCTCACTTGTTGATGACAGGAATGAACACAATCAAACATTCTGCGTTCATTTGTCAGTTAATTATTCATGTCCATTCCCTTCACAGCATAAGCATCCTTTCATTTCCTGATGCCGAATAAACCGACAAACTGCCAACGATTGCTGCAAATCAGACTGAACCTATGAAAGCCCATTTTCTTTGATGATAACAGCACTTGGGAGACGAGAAATCAAATCATCTTACAGAAAAACACCTTCCAGGCTGCTTCAGTGGACCTGATTGGGTCATTTGCGGACATGTAGATTTCAGCTGAGGGGCGAAATGCAAATGTTGGCATGAGATACACTGACCACAGATCTCTAGAGGGCATAAATACCAGGAATGTGGCTTCTCAGAAGCGAACCAATTAAGTCGCATAAACAGAAATTTACGACTGGCTAATTCAAGAGCGAAGTGTCCCTGAAATTGAGGAAATGGCTCTTGGGATTGTGGACAACATTTAATGAAAATGTGTGGTTTAAACATTATCCTAATAGTATTTAAACCACATATATGCATCCCTAGTAAAATATGTTTAAATCATAAGAGAGAAATACAGTGGTAGAAAGAAAAATGGCTAATGCTAGGAATCAAGATTCATCTAAAGCCTAACAAACTAAAATAATAAGAACTGAACTAAAAATTAAAATTAAAAGTACAAATTAAGACACACAACAAAGCCAAAACAAAATACCATATAAAACAACATTGAAAGAAACTATTCATTGGATTTACTCTTTTTTTTTTTTAAGGTAAGTGGTTGCAAATAATTTATATGGGCTGAATTTAAACAAACATTACTAAATTTATTTTATTTGTTTAAATTCAGCCCATATAAATTGCTTGCAACCACTTACCTTAAAAGTAATTAGTAAATCCAATCAATCATTTTTTCTATGAATATCTAAATAATACAAAGAAATATAAATAAAAAAGCTAGAAATTAAAGTATAAAATAAAATGTAAAATATTAACTGTATTTTCTATAATAAAAACCAAGGTTATTATAGTAAACGAAAATGAACGAAATTAAAATTAAAATAATAATTTAAAATAATTGTCGTTAACTGAAATAAAAATAAAACCGAGAGTTTTTTAAAAAAACTAAAACTAACTAAAACTGTATTGTGTACATACAAAACTAACTTTAACTTAAACTATAGCAAAAACGTCCTTCCTTTTCGTCTTTGTAAATGTATACTTAATACATAAGCCTACTGTATGACTTTTAGAAGTAAATCCTTGCGAAAATGCAACCCGAGCAGACACTTAAAACTATTAATTTAACACATTTGTGCCCAATAATGAGTTTTATTTCTGAATTAGTGATCCTGGTCACAAACTAATTGCTCTTTTTAACCGGATCTTCTAAGTGAAGCGGTTGAACTAGTTCACCAAATCAAATTGAATCATTTGAAATCATTTGCGTCTCCAGTAACGTTAAGCACTTATCCACAAACAACTTACTTTTTAACATGCCTGATACACCCTCTGACTTGAAATAAACCAATTTCCTAAGTTATTCAGATATTAGAACAGTACACATAGATCAGATTTGAGAACCGGTGAACTGATAATACTGTGCATGCGTGATTAAGCAGGTGAACCGAACACAAACAGTACTGTACATGACAGCCTGCTGTGACTGAAGCAAACTTGAACAAACTTAAACTGAGGGCTTAAATGAGAAGATCTGGCGAAACATGCGTTTATTTCATAGCAGAAAACCGTAATGGAATTTAAAAAAGTGAATCATGCTTCAGTTGGGTTGCAAAACTTAATTCTAAAAAACTTTTCAGATCATGGTGATGTTTAAACTGACTGAAATTAAGATTGCTGACTACATATATTTAGCATGTTGAGTCCTAACATGGCTGGATTGTCACAAAAGATTCGGTTCACTTAAAAAAACTGAACTTTCCATCACTACTGTGTATCTAACCTCAGAAGCTTGCACACATATTGTACATAGGGCTGCTCTGAATACAGGTTTCAAAAAATGTATCTTTAGATGAGTTTTATTATACAATATTCTGATGATTTTGAATCTTGCACCTAACAAATATCCTAATTTACAAAAAAACAAGAACCTAAAACTAAAACTAACACTGAAACTAATCAAATCTAAACTAAAACTAAGTCATTTAAAAATATGAAAACTAATAAAACTAGTAAACCTACCTCTAAAAACTAATTAAAATGAACTAAATGTGGAAACAAAAAGTCAAAAAAAAAAAAAATGTATGAAAAATCTAAAACTATTATAACCTTGATCCACAATGTAAGATATTCCTAAAAGAAATAAATCACAGTAATTTATTATTAATAATAATAATAATAATAATAATAATTATTATTATTATTATTATTATTATTATTATTTTTATTATTTTTATTATTATTAATATTATATAATAGCGATGTATTAAGAAATTACAAGTTTTTATATATTAAAAACACACATACAAATGTATATATATATAGCTCTGACATGAACTAACCCTGAAACATAACCTGCAGCTTTGGCTATACTTAAAGACGCTGAAAGTTACCTCTGTTTTCAGAAGTGAAGGTTTAGATTATTCTTTAACTCATAACCCATAAACTTGCTCAAGTATGTCACTTAACCTGCTTTCTGGAATACCCTTCAGGAACTTGGCTCCTCTGATGCAAGCTAATTAAACTGCACAAACAGCAATGCACGACTGGCTCTTATTTAACAACACGGCGTCCCTGATATTGAGCAAAAGCCTCCTGGGGTTGATTGCGGACGCCGCTAAATTGAATCGCTTTCTCATTCTACAGCATTTCTGCGGAAATATACAGAAAATTTGACATCTCTAAAAGCCACTTTCGCCAGTATCAGCTGTGACAACACAACTGAGAGCGACAAGTTTATGTCACTCCACATTTCAACCAGATTTCCAGCATTCGCTCCCACAGGCTCGCTCTCATTTCCATGTCAGCGCTCGTCATTAAGACTCCACAGACAGATAAACAGAGCTGGAACGGAGGAATGTTCCAGCACATCACAAGCAGTGACAAGTGGAGGAGCAACAACAGGAGCTCGGCATACTGGCGCTGACAGCACTCCTGATAAAGGGCTTGAGAGCGTGAGGCGGTTTCTGTGGAGGAGAGCTTTGAGATATGCTTTAATATTCCAAGCAGATGCTCTATCTTGGGCTCCGCTGCGCCCGCACCCTTCTTCCCCGTCTTCCCATCCCCCATGCATAAGCGGCAGGCGGGTGTGAGCAGATTAGGGAATCATTCTAGGGAAGGCGTATGGATGCAAAACTGCTTCAGTTCGACTTCTTTAGTGGACTGATGTGGGGAGCGATTAAATCTGTAAAAAAAGAATGAAACTTTGCAGACTCAAATGCATGTTATTATTTCTGTTGAACTGCTACTGCTCGAGTTCAAACTGCAATCTGTAACTCTTTTTACTGCTAAAAATGATGGAAAATCAATTTGATGAAGTACATAAGCCAGTGTTCAAGTGTGTCTTCTTACCTTAGCCTGATTTATAATCGTAAAACTGTCATAATGTTTTACCAAATGGAGTGGTATATGCATTGTTTCAAGGATTTTTATCAACACAGACTCATTGGAAATGCACTGCAAAAAAATGCTGGGTTCCACACAATCAATTTGTGTTGGGACAACATAAAGAAATGTAGTTAACTTAAGAGTTTTTACAAATTTAAGTAGATTGAACATAATACTGTTAAGTTGTGCCCAAAAAGAATGGTGTTGTTTTAGCTCATTTAGGGTGCACTCACACTATGCTATCCAAACCGTGCCCAGGCGCATTTCTCAGTTCATTTAATAAGTGTGAATGCTCTGAATTGGGCTCAGGTACAGTTCAGTTGGCCAGCCCTGGCCCGGTTAGAAGAGGTGTGCCAGAGTGCGGTTCGGTTGGGCTTTGGCACGGTACACTTGTGAGAGCAAAGCGCGCCTGAGCTTGAAACTGAAGATGCTACGTCACTTTTAAGGGACTGTTTCATGTGGATTTAATAAACATTCTTACTTTTTAATGAACGCAGTCACTGTCGTAGTTTATTAAAGATGCAAACCCCTGGCTTTCATGATAATTTATGAGTGTCAAAACTGGCTGATCTGTTCGGCAAAAGGTTTGACTGCATGTCACTGCATCCCAAACGATATAACTAAAGCAATCTCCACTGCGCTGAGCGAGAGCACTTCTCTTCTTGTTAAACTGAACAGTCGCATCATCCATAACGTAATCGTACTCTGGCTTGGAAGGCAAAATGGAGTGTGAGTGAAGGCTGTCGGGGGTGAGGGGAGGGGACAACCGCGTTTCGGCACGGCTTAAGGTAACTGTACCTAGTGTGAGTACACCCTTAAAAGAAGTAATTTGAACAAACGTCACTATTTGAGTGTACATGCTTCAGCCTATATTTTATGTGAACCTATGAAATTGTACTTCAACATACATTTGATTGCAGTTTCTAGGTAACAAACGCGACGGAGCAGTATGATAGTATGACGACAACGACGTTTGTTTCTTTTCACACTAATGATATTCACGTTGATTTATTGTTGACAAATAAGCGATTATTGTCATACAGTTCTTGGCATAACACCAAATAAATAGCACAAAACAACTTTAAGGTGGTTATGATTTGGAATCTAATGTTTGCCTAGCCCGTCTATCAGCTGCTCAGTTTGTACAGTGTAGTATTTGTGATGCAGAGTGCTCAGGTTTAAGTCTGGTGAAGTGCAGTTCCACAAGAGATAAAAGTAAAACTATGTGGTCGCAGTGTACTTTTTCCTCTTACATTTGCTTTGAAAACATTATTGGTTGGGTTTAAGGAGGGGTTGAGGTCAGTAGTCACCACAAAGTGGACTGTAAGACAAGTCCTGTCTTCTTGTGGACATATACAAGTAGGCATGGGGAAATAACATGTTTCAAGGTTTACCGCGGTTTGGAAAAAAAGTCAAGGTTTTAAATGTATATGTAAGGATTTTTTAAAAGTGTTTTTTAATGTGTTTTAAAGAAATCTGTGCTTTGAAACTAATGAAGAGAGCAGAAGTCAATAATTATTTTAAATTATTTAGCATGACATGTTTACTGTTTCAAAATATTATAATTGTTTACTAAAATGAAATATTTTGTGTTAAATGGAAAAAAAAAAAAAGGGAGGGGGGGGGGGGGTGTTGTTTTTTTACCCAGACATTTAAAAACGACTTATTTTAGAGCAGCTATCTCAATACCATGAAACCATGATATTTTTATTCAAGGTTATCATATCGTCAAATACTTATACTGGTCCTTGCCCAACAAGACGAATGTGCATCTTTAATGTACAAAAATGTAGTTGCAAAAAATTAGACAGCACCCTCTAGTGGATTTGTCATCTGAAACACGCAACAAAATGTACCCGGAGCAACGTACTTTATGTGTCGCAAAAATGTAGGCTGAGGCACATCTTTTAAATGAGCCTGGGCTGATTTTCACACGCTTTATCTGTCAAATGCAACAAACAATCACATTTAAATGTACAGTTTGACTAAAATGAAAATTAATTAAATACAAAAATTAAAGGAGAAATTCTGAACAATGTTGGATACTGGATGCCACTGACTTCCGTAGTATTTGTTTTTCCTACTATGGTGTCAATGGTTAACAGTTTCCAACATTCCAACAGAGCAAAAAAATACTCCTTTTTTTTTGGAACAGGTCTAAAGTGGAGTATAAATGATGGCAGAATTTAATTTTGGATGAACTGCCCCTTTAAGTTTGGCATTCTGCAGTACATAACAAGAATTTTAAATGACTCTTATGCCCAACGAAGCATATCAGGTCTCAGAAATGAACCAATCTTGCCCTTAAAATTAACAACTTCCACAAATTGTGCAGTGTGACTATAAACAGTGCTGCTGAACAGAAAAAAGCCGTTAGTTTTATTTTCATCTCTGAGGCAGGTTGAAACATGCAAACAACATGCTTTCAATTACACAAGCCCGACTAATAAAAATAAAGGCTGATTTGAAGCGAGACTGAAATGCAGATTGCAGAGAAATTGAATTCTGCTTCTGTCAAATCTGTGTAACAGCCAATAGAGATGATTACTTCTGTAAAAAAGAATGCATTTCTTAGTCTACTATTGTGAGAAACTTTAGGAAAGAGACTGAGGGTGTTTACATTTTAAAATAGCTGCCTGAAATGTTGTTTGGTGACTAAGCAATGAGCCTGAGGCCCTTGGAGAGATGAACAGACTTGAGCAGAATGCTAAAGCAGATGTGTGTTTCGCTTTTATAGGTGCATGTCGGCAGCAAACGCACAAGTGAAGTTATATGACCACAGCAGCTGCTTGTGACAGACCACTCATAAGCTGTGAACATTTGAAAGGAAACCACATTAAAGCTTACTTCCCGGTTCTACAAAGCTGATATAACCCCTTGTCTACTCCATAAACCACCGCAATCAACCAGCAGAGTATGAAACAAGTTTACCTCACACCGCACGCTTGAAGAAAATGGAGTGCACAAGAGATGCTGAAAGCGAGGAAAGATTTCCAGCATGGTCTAATAAAATGAGACATTTGATCATTTGTCATGACTCAGGAGGATGTCAGGGGATTAAGTAAGCAAAGACAATGAGATCGACACTAGAAAATGTCAGTCCAGCAACGCGGTAGGAGTATCAAAACAATTGCTGCTTCAAAACAGCATCATGACAGCAGGACTAATGTAAGTCAGCCTGTGAGTCAGTTATGATATACTCCCTCAACCCTTCCTCCGCTCACACATTAGCACAAAGTGTGGAAATTGCACCACTGCGGTCAATCAAGGCCGCACTCAGACAATGCCTTTGAGCACAATTTCACAGATGTAGGATCGAGAAGAAAAAGAAAAAAAAAAGAAGAAATAAAAAACTTTATCTTCGGATGTATGGCAGCATTGCTTTTTCATTCTGAGGCATAAATCATGGTTATGAAATTCATAGCAGATCTGATGAACCTTTGCTTAGAGTCGATTTGAGTACAGAAATGTCTTTGTTTATGCTTTTATCTATTGATAACTTTTGCAAGACACAATTGGAACCAAAAGTCAGAGGCTGCTAACGGATTTATCAAGCATATTGTCTGCAAAATATTGCAAACTCGATTGTTTTGTAAGTGAAAAATGTCTACTCCATTTACCTGACAGTTTATCTGTACTACAAAACATAATGGTGATGGATACAATTTTCTGCCACAATAACAGAGCTGGACATTGGTCAAAAATAAAATGTGCTATTTTGGCATCTGCATTAAAATTGCGCTTACAAGCGTGGTTTTATATACAAAGAAAAGATAAAACTCAAGTCAAGTGTCTACTTTTAGGATTCAAATAATTTTTGTGGCAATAAAATAAACTTCTCTTTTATACCACAGTGTCATCTATTGCACTAAATGACAATTTAGCACATTATTTACAAAGCTCAGCATATACAAGTACATCCCACACAAATCTATCTTTTAAATTCATATATTAAATAGGAAGTTATACACTATTATATTTGTGCATATACATTAGCTAAGTCAGTACTGACTAACAAAACAAATCAGCCAAATCTGGAGCTTATCTAACAAAATAACTTACGATAATGGTCCAAAAACTAGTACACCCAAATTTACATGTTATACAAAAATATTAAATACAAATTTAAAAAGGAGAAATAAGAGAAGCAAAAAAAAATATATATAAAAATAGTTGCAATTTTGTAGGTTGTCATTTTTTTATTTTATTTTTTTGCAAAATTTAGCTTGAATTTTAATTGTATTGTTTCAATTTCTAAATTTGTTTGGTGACTAAAGTATTATTTTAATAAAAATATTTGTTTAATAAATCTGTTTTGTTTAAAGGCACCAAAATACTGCAAAATATACGTTAAAGTATATAATTTTCATTTTCATTTTGTACAAAGTATTTATGACTATAGCTGCAAGCAGTAATTTTTGGAGAAAAGCGCATCAGAAGCGGAGCATGAATAGCAGAATGAAATGCTTGTTATTTTTCAGCATTTGCTTCTGCTGTCATTTACAACATCATTAAAATTAATTTAATTTTACAGAGTAATGTTTTTGACCAAACACCAAACATAGCAGCACAATATAAAGATTAAACATGATAATTAATTATTATTTTGAGGCTGTACTGTGATTAAACAATTCTTATTGTAAAATATGCCTAACAAGATTTTTTTTGTATATAAACTATTGTTACACTGAATGACATTTCTTCTATAAATCAAAAATTGTCAAAGTATCTGTGGAATCTTTTCAAAGACATCTTTTTTGGCCTGAATTTCTTTATCTTTAATGATTATTTTGCTCTTTTCTTCATAAAAAAATATTAACTGGATTTTAACTGTGAAGGAAATATAGAGCTTGGCCCTTATATACTTAAATGAACACTGCTGGTCTACACAAATGTGAAGAATATTAAATATTTATCATTCACAGTATGTCACAACATTTACTAACAGCTTGTGCCAGTGTAAACACCGTGAGGTGTTAAAAAAGCTACTGTCACTAGACTTGTAGTGAAAAATCCCCAATGCCAAGATGTGGAGTTTCTTTGAAGCTGACCTTATTTGATATGCATTTGTCAGAGATAGCATTTTTGAGGCTTTTAAAATGAGTTTAAAAGTACATGTTTTGAAAATTACACTGTTAGCACCTCTGCAAAAGCTACAAAAACGTGATTTGGTGAAAACAATAGCATCATAAAAATGATGTCTGAAGGAATGCATTAATGGTGGACTACAGGGTAAATTGAGGCCGTGCGCACAATGATTCTTCACAAACTGGCATTGCCAACTAGCCTGGCATGCATAGTACTTATTTTTTTTTCACAATTGAGTTTTGACAATGCTGTTGTCATAATATTATTATAAAATAATTATATTAAATAAAAAACCTTTGTTTTTATGTATTGTTTTTAAATGTAATGAAAAACAATTTAGCACATCCTTATCATGTAAATATACTCTCAATTTGTACATAGTCAGTAGATCAACTAAGCTTCAACTCCCATCTGTGCTATAATTTAACTACAAAAAGTTTACCAGACACAATTGTTTTTTTTTTTTTTTTTGAGAAGATTATTCATTTTTTAAAGTGCATTTTCAGTGTGGTCTCTGACTTTTGTACCCTACTGCATGTGAGCAGGTTGGTAAAAGAAGTTGCGGGAATAGGAAAACTGGAGGAGGACATGACAGGTTTGAGTGAATATGTGGGAGGCCAAGAACAGATAAGACTGGAAAAGATGAGCCAGAAGACCACTGGGCAGGAAAGCATACAGCTGATAGAGAGAAACTTCTGTAAAGTAGAAAACTCACCACCACATGGCATGCAGCTATACTGGTTAACTTTAGAAACTTCAACATTTATTTTGTCTTCTGGAGAAAGGAAAAAAATCCTTCACATTCTCCTTCCTTCCACTGCTTCCTTCCATTGTTTCCTCACTGTCTTGAGTAAAACTTGACCGTGACTTTAACTGTGCTCCACCATTTCAGTCAATTTTACACCTTTGCAAACAATTCATTCTAGTAAAAATGGTATAAATGCCAGCGGCACCTCTGCTGAGCTCTCTAGGAGCTGTGAGCCCTGTCACAGGCTGGAGGCCCTTGAGCTTCATATGAGCTCTGTGGAGTAAGTCAGTCAGTGTTCCTTGCAGCTTGAATTTAAGGCTAAATGGTCTCCTGGTACCATCTGATCCCTTCGAGATGGCTTCTTCTGTGGTCTCATCAATGATTGAGACGGTATGAATTAAACATAAACTGAGGGACAGAGAGAAACTCAACCGCACACACACACACACACACACACACACACACATGCACAAAGCTCTCGGTCTCTAAGGCAGAAAAATGTGAGATCTCCCTTTTGAAGTAAAAGTAAAATTAGCAGGGTTAGTGATTTCCAAAATGAAGAAAAAGTGAAAAGAATTGCGGAATCTAGGAAACTAATTTAGCTGTATAACGCGACATGCATCCATGTTCAATGAATAAATCCAACTCAGTGCTGTACACCTAATTAATTCATTACATGTACAGGTATATGTGAAAAGACTGTCTGTCGGCTCTGTGTGTGTAAGCCTCTGTTGAATGAATGAATGGTTTCATCTGTATTACACTATGGATGGCTAAAATTTAGTCTTTAGAGATATTTATACTAATTCCAATACCGTTTATCGATATCAGTTCTTATCTATACTGTTATTGGTGCTATTTGTTTTCTTTAATTAGATGCCTGCTGTCTTTACTGCGCAATGAATGTAATTTAAAGCAGACCTATTATGCAAAAATCACTTTTATAAGTGGTTTAAACAATTGTGTGGCAACAGTGTGTTAATATAGTCAGCATATAATGGTAAAAAATTATTAATTCTAGGGGTGGGCGATAAAATCGATATCGGTATTTATTGACCGAACATCATTGTCAATATTGATAATAAAAAAGTTCGGTCTGAAGGCTATAGTTTTATTCAAATGTGGCTGCTGAGCACGTGCCCTAAGCAGTGCCAATAAGCTTAGGTTGTCAGTTTGTCATTTCCAATGAAGGCACGCAAAGTGCACGACGCGCACATGGGAGCACATCACTTTTTCCATAAACTTGCATTGGAGGTCCAGCAATGATTTGTCAGTTTGTCATCCTCTGAGAAAACAGTCGCCTAGTTACAAGAGACGCCATAGAAAATGGTAAAGGAAAGAATCTGCTTGCACTCGCGCTCGTCACTTCAAGTCAGAATAACAACAAACGCGAAAATGAGTGCTGTATAGCAGCAGTGAGGAGATTGTAAATAAAAAAAAATGTAAGGATGCCGCCAGAGTAGTTTTTAGTTTCTTTTTGTGTGCATCCCAGCCACTATCTCCCCATCTGAAAGAGTTTTTAGCATAGTGGCTAATATAGTCATCACACTTCACAATCTGTAATGTTCAGCATTTATTTGCATAATGATGGTTAGTTCCTATACTTGAAAGCTCAGATTTGATTATCACAATTTGTTTTGTTTACAGAGTTTGAGGTTTACTGTATCATTATTATTGACACCTTAGAGATGTTGATCTACCTTTACCATTGCACACATTTTGTAATATTTTATTTATCAAGTTTAAGAGTCTCTTTAACACTTATGTTTATTTTATTATAAAGAGATAAGATATTTTGATTAAATATTTTTGTTTTTGACTGTTAAAACTATTTGCCAATGTTGGTTAATTAAAATAAAGTTGTTGGTTAAATAAAAAAAATCCTAATATTCCTGAATGTATTGTTAAAAAATAATTAATAATTATCGATATCAAATGATATGAAACATAATATCGTGATATTTTTTTGTAACATCGCCCAGCCCTAATTAATTGTATGTTTTATAATCACACTTCATAAAAACAGTCTGCAGAAACACTTTGATTGACATTCTCCTTTAGTACATGTCATCAGAGGGGGAAAGTACCGTCCTTTAGTGACGATCTCTCTCTTTCATTAGCATAGACAGCCCTGAATGAGAATCAGTCATCCGCCATTAGAGTTTTTGTGCAGTACCGACCAATCTCATGTAAATTTAAAGCAACAGTCACCAAAAAGGCAGGCACAATATGGATCAAAACAAGTTTTAAAGAGTTATAAAAACTTTGTGGGGCATTTTGAAACTTCACATACACATTCTAGGAATATGAGAGATTGTTTTACATCTTATAAAAAGGGGCGTAATAGGTCCCCATCAAGGTTTATGTTATATTCTAGTGGAGCTCTTTCCTCTTCAGTGGAGCTCAATTCTCTCTTGCTGCAATGTTTTCCAGGATATATTATTTAATTTGCAGACATTAGGCAGACACTATGAAAATGCAGGAGCTTCTGAAAGAGTTTTGATGTCTGCAATTTAAACTGGTGCCACTTACAGTAGCTTTGTTACATGAGCACACACTTTTGACTGTTGTCAACCTAGCTTCCACGACTGACTGTCTGCACATAAACAGTCCCAGACATGGGCAAGGAAATGACTTATTCATTGAACAAACAACCACGTGATGACACCATTCAGGGACATCAAATGATAAGCAACGGCTTCTAGTTCACTATTAACACCCAAGTATTTTGGAGAAAAAAGTGAACAAGTATCATTAACAGTACTGTGTGTCCTGAAGCTTATTGGTAGTCCGGTATTGATTGATTGATTGATTGATTCATTCATTCATTCATTCATTCATTTTCCTTCTGCCTTGTCCTTTTATTCATCAGGGATCTCCACAGCAGAATGAACTGCCAACTTATCCAGTATATGTTTTACACAGCGGATGCCCTTCCAGCTGCAACCCAGTGGTGGGAAACACCCTCACATTCACTACGGCCAATTTAGTTTATTCAATTCACCTATAGCGCATGTCTTTGGACTGTGGGGGAAACCAGAGCACCCGGAAGAAACCCACGTAAACACAGGGAGAACATGCAAACTCTAGAAATGCCAACTGAACCAGAACCTCGAACCAGCAACCTTCTTGCTGTGACAGTGCTAACCACTGAGCCACAGTGTCGCCAGTATTGACTCAATTACGTACAAAAAAAACTTACTGGTTGTCGCACCTATACTTATGACACACATACAAATAAATGAAGCTTGTTGTGTGGCACTTTCAGCATCCACCACATCACATTTTGAGGGCATAAACATGAACTGATATACCGAAGCATCCCTGAAGATTTCTACAAGAATCCAAGCTTTTAGATGTCCAGTCCTCTTGCTGAGTCACCAGCCAGACAACGCACCACGGATTTAAAAGACTAATTGAATCAATTAGATTTGGATTTGGTCCAAAGCTGCAGGCTTTGGCAGCTTTAACAAACTCACACTATGTTAAAATAATCAGTAAGAGACATCTAATGCTAACCCATTCACTAATGCCAATTTGCGTTGATTAGGAAGTGTGCGGAGAACTACATTTTCTTATTAGGTTATCCACTCTACCTCATTTGCGAGCCCAAAATAAACAGACGCCGAGAGTGCCCGTAGCAACATAAAGCCCTGTGATTATAATCATCTCTAAAAGAGCATTATAATGGCATAAAGGAGTCAAATGGTGATCCTTCAGGCAGGCTAACATGCTAAATGAGGTGGACAGTGGGTGAAAGGGGGGAGGCTGGGAAGTCAGACGACATCTGTGCTGCAGGCAAAGAGGATTACATCAAGTTCAAAGCTCTAAATGTTTAAAGAGTTTACACAATTTCCAGCTGAATGGATACCTATAGCTTCTGCATCAGCTTTGGGTGATGCTGTGAAGTCACAAAACAAGCCTTTACACACTGATAGATAATGAAGTGGGACAAAAAGCTTATTGCTGACACAGAAAAAAAGTTAAAAAATTGCAACTGCAACCTCTTCTTAATTTATTCCTTCTAATTGAATCTAAGTTGTAGATTCAACTGTCATTTCACATCTCGCAATTATTTCTTTAAACGTAGCAGGTATGAATTTTGGGTAAATTCTATATTATAATTTAGTTTTTTTGTATAAATTCAGAATTTACATTTAACATTTTTCTTTAAAAAATAACTTGCTTTAGCTTTTTATTTTGTGCCTGCAAATAAGTTATTTGCAACATGTACAATTCTGTCATTTTTTTCACAATTGTGATTTTATTTCTGGATTTAAATCTTGATATTTTTTTCTTGCTATTCAGAGTTATCACACTATTGCTTTTTTGTTTCAGTTACAGAATAAAAACTAAATCTCTCAATTCTGACTTTTGTTTTTTGTAGTTGCAAGTTACAATTTCATAATTGAGAGTTCTGGTCATAATTTGGACTTTTCTAAGAATTCTGAGATTGCACCTTGCAATATTTCTTGCTATTCTTTTTTTAAGAACATAAAAAGGTCATTGTGTTATTTTCTCTCAAAATTCTGACATTTTTCAAAAAATGTTCTAGGCAAAAAATACCCCACCCCCCCCCAACAATTTTGAAAACAAATGGCTGAATTGTGAGATATAACCTTGAGAAATAAAATCTGAATTATGATTGAAACTCTCTGTTGGGTTTTAATGAATACTAGCTTTCTTCACACCACCACCAGTATGCAGCATCTACTTGGATGATGCGACAGCAGCCACAGGACAACGGAACCAGTGCGCTCACTACACACCAGCTATTGGTGGAGTGGAAAGACAGTGATAGAGCCAATTCAGTGGATGGGGATGATTGGGAGGCCATGATGGTTACTGGCAGAGAGGGAATTTAGCCAGGACACCAGGGTTATACACCTACTCTTTTACAAGAAGTGCCATTGGATTTTTAATGAACACAGAGAGTAAGTACCTTAGTTTAACGTCTCAACCAAAAGACAAGGCTTTCCTGTGATATATCGCTGATATCGTAATCTATCATTATTGGGGGCAAAATATTATGATATATACAGTATTACTGTACCTGAATATCTGACTACTTATTTCACTTTTATCTTTGCTCTCTTATTTAATCTTGCAATTTATTTGTTTCACTCCTCCAAGTTATTGATTTTATTCTAAATAGAGCTATTCAAGTCATCTGCCGAAATTGTATTCATATCGCAATATAAATCGCAGCGAAATAAAATGTTTTAATTAATTTTTTTTTTCAAATTAAGATTTTCCAATATCGTGCAGCCCTACTAGCTTCCATGGTAGTAGTTTTCTTCGTTCACTCTGAACTCTTTCTATGATCTGAAGATTCTATTCCCAAAACCTCTTGTCATCAAGTTAAGATCTGACAAGTGCATTTTTTAGATGGGACTGTAAATAAAATATGATAGACAAATCAGATAAGACAGAATTCAGAGTTAGGATGTTTCTGTAATCTGATCCACAAGTGGATTGTGTTACACCACGATGCCAAGTTACACTAGATTCCTGTTACCTGTTTAGTAACCATAGCAATTCTGTTAGAATTCTGTCTGTATTTAAAGTCCTCTGATCCTCACCTGTTCTAAAAGCTCAGGTCTCAGCTGACTTCTACATATCTTTATCATTTCTCTGCTTTAGACACAAGATTAACAATCACATACAAGCAAAAACTTGTAACCTGGTTTTGGCAGCTTAAAAAAACTGTAGGAGTCTCGATGAAAAGTAAAAACATCTACCAGGAAAATGATTAATAAAATCGCTGTGATTGCCCACAAACAGAAATGCATATAGTGGTACCAAAACTTCCTCATGATGGATAGTCTCAATTTCCTCCTGTTGTGGTAACTGTGATGAATGGCTTCGGTTAAAATCCACTTTTTCCTTGAGAGTCCCATTTAATCAAAATGCCAACTATGTAATTATAAGCAAATGCTGGTAATATAATATGAGGTTTATACATTCGGCCTCAAAACCCAGAGATATATGCTTAAATAACATTATTTACCTGAAATGTTGTCCTGTTCCATTTTACACAATGCACATTTGTAAACCACAAATTAGCATATTCATGAGGTTGATAACACTGCTTGGATAATCATTTAACCGCTTATCTATGCGTGGGAATTTCTGCCATTCAGATCCTCACTGGTTCTATTCTAGACAAGTGACAATAGTTTATATAGCACTTCGTAACAGTACATGATTCAAAACAGACTCACTTTAATAAGCAGGAATAGGTTAATGATACTTTTACTTATTTATAGGTTAATATTATTTTTATGTTTTATACAAAAAAATAGTATCTGAAACAAACCCAGTATTTAAAGCAGCTATAAATAGAAAAATAGCTCAAGTTTGCCTCATACAATGAAACTGCACAGATGTTTTCTAAAATAATATAGCAGAATATATATAGGCCTATATATAAAATTATACTACTTTGGTGACACATAAATAATTGTTTAGGTCACTCAAAAATTTTTGAAAAGAACATTTTTAATTATTTAAAAAACCTTTTGTTGAATAGAGGCGCTATGGATGTTAAAGGATCTTAATTCTTCTTAAGTGCAATGTAAGCTTTCACAAGGCAAGCACTGGGTCAGTTCGTGATTGGTTGTCTGTTGCTAAACAACACATTGTAACATTGAGCACAAGCTGTGCTAAAAGCGATGCTAACCCACTTTCAAAATTACAAAAATGAAATGTAAAATGGTAGAATATTTGCTTAGAAATGCTAGTTTTAAATGCATAAACTAACATTTATTTAAGTTTTAAAAACAAACTTAGGTTTAATTGTAGCGTGACAAACAGACAGCTCAGGCTTTTGCAAACAGACAAACTAACCTGGCTTGACAGTCTTCAGACGGAGGGGTTCGCGAAAGTGGCGGATGACGGCGAGGGTGTCTCGGTTTGTCAGTCCGCTGACAGGCGTGCCGTTCACCTCCAGAAGCACATCTCCTGGACCAGGCAGCCTGCCGACATGGCACACTAGTGCGTCCGACAACACCTGTCCCAGGTGCGGGAACTCTCCGTGCTCGGCTCCTCCGCGTATCTCCAGCACGGCGCAGAGCTCCCCGGCATTACCCCACGAAACAGCACATTCCTGCACTTTACTGGACCAATGTTTCTTCTTCTTCAGCGTCTTGGACATGATTAATCCCTTACGTACACGAGTCTCTCAAAACAAAATGGTTATTTCCTTATGCAAGCGCGTTTAGAGTGCAATAAAGCACAGCGGCTTCATTCCCATATCTTGATGTAAAGGTAAAAAAGGTCCTAAAACTTCACAATTGACATCGCTTGGTTGTACTCCCAGTATGGTTCAGTCAAAACGCACGTAAATCATCAGAACTGAGGCACGAGCTCATGCGAAGGTAAAAGAGATCATTGCCCTAAAATCTACGCTAGTCCTCAGTGCTCACCAAGAAGTGTGTCGCCAAATGTCCTCACACGATCCAAACAAATGCTTTCTAAGAGCAAAAGACACGGAAATGGCAATAAACTACCACCGAGGCAGGACAGCCTACTTCATCCAGGCACATAAAAATAATACAGCCTCCTCAAATCGCTCGGTAATACCGGCTGATGAATGAAACGCCGTAGAAAAACACTCAGATCCGCGTGTAATCCCTCGCGATCTAGGGCGACTGTTGTTAACTTGGTTTCGCGCACCTGTTCCAATGACATCAGCTACCGGCGCGTTCACGGGAAACGACGAGCAACAATGTATACCTGGATCGGGAATGCACGACTTGCTAGGTCCAGCGTCAGACGACCTTTGATTCTAGTAGAAACGCCCTCTCGTGTGGGCTGTTGTTGTTGTGTGGAGCTGTCAGTGCCCGTCGGTCATTAATTGTAGGTGCAGCTTTGCAACTTTGTAGTCTTTTTTCACCTTGTTACTTGCGCCAAACCAGAGCAGCGTCTGTCAGTGGCGCACACCGACACCAATGCAGAGTGGACGAAAGCACGGTGGCCAATCAGAGCGAGGGGGCGGGCCTTACCGCACTATTTCACAATGCCAAACATAAAAAGCGCCTCTGCCATGCTTAAAGCTGAAAGACATGGTTACTCTGTTGAGGAAAATTGTACTTGCTATCAAGAAAAATAAACATGTGCACTTACAGAGTAATGAATTCACAAATTAGAGTTAAATGCTGCATTTTCATGGCAGTATACTTTATAACTTAATAATAATATCAGTCAACATTTGTATTTGTATTGCACGTTCATTCCAAAAAAAAAATGCAGCTCAAAGTGCTTCACAATAAAAACATTACAAGCAACAAGTACTTTAAATGTGTGTTTCTCAACCACATTCATGGAGGATCACCAGCTCTACACATTTTTTGTGTAACATTTGTTTTTTAAATAAATAAAAAAACGTATTAAAAAAAAACATTCCATAATGTAAATAAGTTGTCATTTAATAAGAATATGTTAACTCAAATTTGCCAAAAATGTCAGATAAAACCTTATAATTCTAAAGTGACGAAGTGTTACATTCCCTTAATTCTGTCTAGGGGAACACAGGTAGGCAACAGAATGTTAGTGAAGTTTGTTTGTGTGTGTGTGTGTGTGTGTCAGCAATGAGGTTACATGAGCAACCTCCCAAAAGACAAAATAAAAATTACCCAAAGAGGAAAACTCACAATGCAGTTTGAATAAAGAATATCAAAAGATTTATTCAGTGATAAAAGGAGGATTCAAGAAAGCTTCAACAGGGAGTTCAAGCCAAATCAACAAACAAAAAGTTCTCTAACTGATAGAAAGGGAAGAACTAAATAATCTATCAAAGAAAGGAAAAGAGAAATACATCAAAATACCCTCACTCCCTTACTAACATAAACAGGAGAATAAACAATACAAAAAGAAAAACGGTAATAGGTTAAATTAAAAAAAAAACAAAGCAAAGAGTCAATAACAAAGTAGTATTGAAAAATCAAAAAACTCAGTAATAATAAAAATAAGATAAATCAATATACATATAATGCATCTAAAATATGTAATCTAAAATATTAGCATGACTACTTATTTAATGCTTAGGAGCATCATTTATAAATAAAAGTTTGAAATATATTGATTTATAATTGTTTCATTATAAGCATATCTATTTAGAGTACAATAGTTTGTGGGTTCTGTACCGTTTAGCCCTGGTTGAAACCCCAGAATGTGAAATTAAATTAACAACTAAAGAATATATTAGACTGTTATTATGAAGTAATTTGTGTCTGTTGCATACAAAACAGAAAAAAAAATCCTTTAATTTGACATAAAAGTACATTTCAAAATAGGCACATATGTAAATTTCCACCTGTTACATACACTGAAAAAAAAATCTGTCATTTTACGGTTTATTTCTAGCAGCTCGGGTGCCGGAAAAAAACAGTAAAATATCGGCCGCTAAATTACAGAAATTTACTGTAAAATAACAGAGGTTGAATTACAGAAATTTAAATTTAAGGAAATTTCTGTAATTTAATGTCTGTTATTTTACAGTAATTTTCTGTAATTTAACGGCCGTTATTTTACGTTTTTTTTTTTTCCGGCACCCCAGCTGCCAGAAAAAAAAAAAAAAAAACGTAAAATTACGGATTTCTTTTACAGTGTACATTTCTATATATAAATAACATGATTTTTAGTATATAGTGTATAGTATATATTATATATAGTATTAGAATTATTATAGTATTATATAGTGTATATAATGTTGTTTACAATATCAGCATGCCATTTTGTTTTACAAAATAATACATAATTGCAGAACTTTCTTCACATTGTGTTAAAACAGAATTGTGTAAACTTCTTGGCCTGATGTTGACTAATAGTGCCATCTGCTGTAGTAGTACAGAATTACAATTTCTGCCAAGAGTACACTCCTTGAAAACAATGTTATAGCATCCTGCGCATGCTAAACATATACAGGCCTATGATGATATATATGATGATGATTCCTTTCCAGTTCCAATTGTGAAGAAGTTGTGACTCATTGTGAATTACAAGCAGTTCTATCTTTCCAGGGTTGAGTTAAGGTGTCCCTTTTTTCAGGAATAAATCTCTATCATACACTGTAAAAAATATATATATGATCAATTATTTAAGACAGCATATGTTTTTAGTTCATTGTAACTTATTTAACTAAGTTAATCATGTTCTAACTTAAATGTATAATTTATGCAAGCTGTTTTAAGTCATTTTAACAAAATATACATTCAATGGACTCATACGATTAATTTGATTCAGCTTAAAAATTTAAGGCAACCAGGAATTTTTTACATAAGCTGAGATGCTAGCTATGGTAAGATCATCAGTCTGGATTGTGAGAGTTCAAATCAGCACAACGGTGATAGGAAAAGCCATGTCTCCGAATAACAGATCCTAGTGCTGACTTGAAGATTAAGAAAAGAGAAAAGAGGTCCAAGCATTGAGCCCCGAGGTACAGTATTTAAAGTATATATCGGTCTGCTGTGATAAAGAGAAAACTTGAAAGGGGGATCCTTCCTCTTGCACTATCTTTCCCTGCTTCAAAGAGAGAAATGTAGGAAAATTATACTGTGAATTTTTGCAAAAATGTCCATACTTTTTTATTTTGAATAAATTATCATAACTGAGCAAATCAATGCAGAAAAACACAGCACTCCTGGCAACAGTTAAAAGGCGTCTGTATTTGAGGTAATCATTAACTGAGTTGGTCAGTCACCCTCACGGTCATTGCTCTGAAAGTCAAAATCAAACCTTATGCTTACTGAAAGTTCCCTTTACCGAAAGTACACGGGATCCTTTTTTTAAATTTCTTTTCTACCTTATTTTTCCAGTAAGGTAAGGATGCATCAAAAATATGTATTCGTATGTTACTTTTAATTCAGCTCTAATAACATATGTTCTGTGTTTTTGTAGTTCAAATGAATGTTCTAATTTCTTTTGTCAAATCAGTTTTGGAAATGTTAGAGAGACACCCACATGGCTGTACAAGCCCAATGCAACATCTCCTCTGGCTCTGACCCAGCCTGTTGTACGTAAGACTCTGTGGTGTATTACAAAATAAGTATGAAATATTCATGCTGTCATGTGTTGTACTGTGTCGTTTGTTGAATGTATGACTGTACAGATGATGAAGGATCAGGTCCACTCGCGGTCATTATTATTCCAAGCTTGCTGGCTCTCAGCACCCTGATTGTTGTGTCGCAGATAATATGGAGCTTTGTTACCAAAAGATCTTCAGCTCAGAAAATCACAAGCTCATCTTCAAACGTAAATGGTATGTGAACATCTACTTTGAATCCACAGTTATTTTATTTTGTGTTATTACTTGGATTTTTTAATATGTTTTAATATGTTTAATATGTTATCTGCTAATTCAACCATCTTTCAGAAAGGGACCATGTACAACTGGATGCAGGTTTTGGGAGCTTACGGCCTGCAAATGTTCTGGGTCCATTAGAGCTACCTGTTCAGTGCACCCTGGAGGGGGTGGAGGTGCTTCAGATGGGACGTTATGGACCAATCTGCATGGGTCAGCTAAAACAAGACAACACATCAACTGCTGTTATGATTAAAACCCTTAAAGGTACAGGACACAAATCAGTCTGTAGAGTTTCCTCATTGTGTTTCCCAAGGTTGTGCATACTACAACAAAATGTTTATTTGCATTAATACATAACAACTGTACTGAACTGTATTCACACTGAAAGTTTGTAATTGTCCAATGCTATCTTACACCAATGCATAACCTTTTGATTTAGTGGCTAATTTTTATGAATTTGTACGATCTCATTAGTACATTTTAGTATTATTATTATTATTTTTTATCTTCTTTTATTTTTTTAAAAAGGTTTGGTGCCTTTTAAAATCATATGAATTCATACAAATTAGCCACTAAACTAAAAATAAATAAGTAAAATGGTCTATAAGAATTGTCAGATTGTCCAGTCTTGTACCTGAGGTCCTATATTCCACTTCAACCCACTTGCCTGGGAGTTTGTATTGAGTCTGAAGACCTTGACTGGCTGGTTCAGGTGTGTTTAGGTTGGAGCTAAATTGTGCTAAACACCCCTGATGTAGATTGATGACAAAAACATTTTGACCACCAACTGTTGGTTCTCTGTATGCATCCAAAACTTCAACACAAATTTTACAAAGAGGACTGTCTTTTCTGATCCTATATAGGCGCCACTGTCTGGAATATAGTTCCTACCCTTTTTAAACTCGGTTCAGCCAGCTAATCAAACACCATTGTCATGAAGGGGCATACCTAGTCTGCAACAATGCAAATTTACATTCACATGAATGGCCGGACACAGGATTTCCCAGTAGAACCCTGCCCAGACCAGGGGAGAGTAAGTTTTTCCTGAAAAGTCACAGTCCCTCAACTGACTTTTCCTCATCCTAAGTACATCCCGATGACTTCACTTTCCCATGCAGGTACACTTCTAGTCAAAAGTCTGGAAACAGTAAGATTTGTTAATGTCTTAAAAGAAGACAATTCTGCTTGCCAAGGCTATATTTATCTGATGAAATCACAGTAAAATCGGTAACACTTTATTTTGATGGTCCATTTGAGTATTAGTAGACTGTCTGCTTAATAGCTGTTGATACTGCTCCTTCAACAGGCATTTAACTGACTATAAGAAACTTTACAAGTACATGTCAACTTACACTAACACTAACCCCAACCCTAACCTAACAGTCTACTTATAACCTATTGAGAATTAGTTGGCATGTAGAATCTGTAATAGTAAAATCTGTTTTCTTATTTTCAAATGTCAAAAAATCTGGTATTCAAAGCTGAATTTTAATTATGATTATTCCAGTCTTCAGTGTCACATGATCCTTCATAATTCATTATAATATGACGATCTGCTGTTCTGTTCTGATCAGCTAATACTGCTACCATATCACTAATAATAATTCTTACAATTATCGGTGCAGAAAACATTTGGTCTTGTTCATAGAAACTGTAATACATTTTACTTTTGATTATTTGATAAAAAGAGAATGTTTTAAATAATACAATAGCTTTTATTTGCAATTTTTGTTGCAATATTGCAATTTTTGCAAAAACGATTGCAAATAAAAGCTACTATTTTATATTTATTTTCATCAAATACACAGCAAAATCCTCTGGGTAAAATTTACTCAGCTCAGAGAGTATTTGGTTCCTTTTTAAATAAGGGAAAACAGGTTAGTGAAAAGTAAAGCTGCTGTTTGTGGAGCTGCTTAATGATCCTCTGCTGAGATTTTGAGAGATTCAATGTATTATATTGGCTGTGACTGAAGTCAGATGGAGTCAGATTCTGTGTTTCTGCTTATTAACAGCAGGTGTTCATCATTAGTGCTCAATCCTCACTTAATTAATCCTTTCATTGTCTCATTAACTTGAGTAACTTTAACTCAATTTCAAGAGTTCACACTTAGCTGATGATTGATAATAAAAGCTTGTTTGGCATGCTGTCCCGGGAGAGAGCCCTGAGCTTATGAGATCCCCGAGCCCTGGGCTCCCTCCCGTTTGCAGGGCGAGAGGGGAGTTTGAGCTCAGGTAGATCTCGATAAACTCCCCCGCCTTATTCTAGCTGAATGATGGATATGGATGACTGAGGAGAGGTGTGCTTGCTTAGAGCTTGACTATGGTATCAATTTTTTTGTGTTCAATTTACTTAGGGTGCAAGTTATTTGGACTGTGGGAGGAAACCGGGGAACCCAGGGAAAACCCACGTGAGCACGGGGAGAACATGCAAAACTCCACACAGAAATGTCGTCTGGTTTAGTAGAGACTTAAACCAGCTGCATTCTTGCTGTGAGGCAACAGTGCTAATCACTGGGCCGCCGTGTCGCCCATCTGAAAAGGAGGGAAAGTAGAGGTGGGGGGGTTCTTCAAGACAAAGATATTGAGATAAGAAAACTCTGGTTATTTATAGTGAGTTAGGAGTTGTCTGATTGGATAATCGATCATGAGCTGATGCTGGAACAGCTGAGAACAATCATAAGCACGTGATCCTCTAGAGATTTGTTTATACATAAACTTCACTTAGAGAGGGACTAAATACTATCTAAACTGAGTAAATATTACTCAGAGGATTTTCCTGTGTAAATGCAGCAGAATTGGCTTCTTTTTAAACATTAATACATCTTACTGTTTCCAAACATTTAACCGAAAGTGTATAGAGGCACACATGTACACGGTCACCCATGGGATGTGAAAGAAAATGGGATTGATTGGTCCAGGCTCCCCCTCCTCCAAGATCCAGTTCCAAGGCTTGTATTTCCACGCATTTGACGATGGATTGGGTCATTGTCACAAGGGTGGTGTGGCCAAGAGCCATGGGAATGGAGCAGCAAGGACATCACATGTGCCCCATTCCAGTCGTGAGTACAAGGAGGAGCTCGGGAATAATAAAAGACCAGTGTGGTGCACAGATGATGCTCATTAATGCTCATGTCACCGACCTACCTCTGTTTCCATGGCACTGTGCGCATATTAAGATGGAAACAGATTTACAGAATACACTCCAGCATCAAAAAAAAAGTTATGTGATTTTGTCTTAACAGATCATTTCTTTAAAAAAATAGGTCCATAGATGGCATTAATGGACAAACAAGTGAACTTTCCACATTGTACAACATCTGAAATGTTGTTTTGGTCTTTCTAAAAGCCCTTAACTAAAGTTCGTCATCAAAGTGGTTTGGTATTAATATCTCCCAGAACTATCTTGAGAGATTTTGTTGCCACAGAGCGGCCTTGTGCCTTTAAAATCCACCACACATTCATTGCATTTCATCCTATGAGGTATAAGTAATTTAATATATTAGAAAAAAGGCCCAGAGTGGCTTCTAGCACAGCAAATTTCATTTTTCTTTTTGATTTTTGGCACAAGTTTCTCAGAAAGTGACATTTTTTTCTCTTTGACTCATTGCTTTTTGCAATAGTCCAATTTTGCGCACAAGTTTCATTCGCATCTTTGAATGAAAACATAGTGACTCAGTGTATCTTCTTGTTTCAGACAGATCAACTCAACCGGAGGCTGCAGAATTTATGGATTTGGTCCTCTTCCATGCAGCAGTGAGCAAACATGAGAATATAGTGAAGCTGCTTTACTGCCAGACACGCCAGATGCCTATGTACCTGCTTTTGGAGGCAAGCGTTCCAGGAAACCTCCTAAATTTCCTATGGAGTCTTCGAGAGGTAAAAAGACTTACAGAACATATTGACAAAAAAATATAGATTGGTTGTCATATATCACTCATTTTTCTTCTGAATTTAACACTTATTGAATAGGACAGGTGTGGTGAATCTTCAGTGTTTTCAGAAAAATCAGTCTTTCTAGTAGCTAAGCAGGTAGCAGCGGGTCTGGTGAGTATTTAATAGAACACATATCAACCAAATGACAATTCATTAATCATTCACTAATGTTTTTTTAGGACTATCTACACTCCCACCACAGAGTAATTCATGGGGATGTTGCAGCGCGGAACATGTTGATCGGTTCAGGGTTCTCCGTCAAGGTCTCTGGATTGGATTTTGCTTTTGAGAGCAGACAGAAGAAAAAAGTGGACAGGGAACAAGAAGCCAACGTACCAGTGAAATGGCAGGCCCCGGAACGGATGATGAGGCTTCCTCTAACAGACAGGAGTGATGTGTAAGTCTGTCAGGATATAAAAAATTGCATTTTACACTTGAAATAGCTTGGCTCATTCTTTACCCCAGGTAAATGGAATCATAAGTTTTCCTTGTTCCTTTTCCATATTTTCAGTGTCCTTTGTCTTTGATTGGATGGACACACAGCATGTGACCTGTTTGCATAATGCAATTCAGTTCATCTTTATTTCTATAGCACTTTTACAATCTAGATTGTGGCAAAGCAGCTTAACATAGATGAAGTTCTAGTCAATTGCTTCAGTCCAGTTCACATTTGATTAGATTTATTTATTTCTAACAGAAAAATTATACACAAAACAATTATTTAAACAAAATACATTTCATCATGGTTGAAATGTAGCGGAATGAAGCACAAGCTTATTATTTTCCCCACCCCATTACCCACACACATCATTCGTTTATTACTTGAACCTATTTCTTCTTTTACTTATCTCTTCTTTTTACATGAGACATATGAGCTTTACATGAGACATATTTTATCCTTTTGACATCTTTGACATATGCTTGATTCTATTTGTACATTTACATTTTATAACATAGACCTCATTAATTGAAATTTCATCATACCTTTCTCATTTTGTTCTTTTCCAATCACCTCTATTCATCAACATTTCTTTTATAATATATATATATATATATATATATATATATATATATATATATATATATATATATATATATATATATATATATTTATTTATTTATTTAAAATTTGTACATTTTCTGTAATTTTACAATCATCTCTATTAATCATTATATTCATTTAATAATACATTTTAAATTGATTAATATCCAGACATTGTTTTGAGAATCCCTTCTAGACTGTTCCATAATTTCACCAAATATTCATTCATTCATTCATATTCTTTTCGGCTTTGTCCCTTTATTAATCAGTGGTCGTCACAGCGAAATGAACCGCCAACTTATCCAGCATATGTTTTTTACAGCGGATGCCCTTCCAGCTGCAACCCATCACTGGGAAACATCCATACACACTCATTCACACACATACACTACGGCCAATTTAGCTTACCCAATTCACCTGTAGCACATGTCTTTGGACTTGTGGGGGAAAGCGGAGCACCCGGAGGAAACCCAAGCGAACATAACATACAGACATACACACATTTTGTAAAGTTGTTCCTGTTTTAACCTCCTAAAATTTTGTTCTTTTCTCAGATTATATCCTCCATGTCTTTCTTCAAAAAGCAGTTCAATTTTGTTCAGTTCAGTCTAATGGGAATGTCACTGTTGAAAGCCAAAACACTAAAGATCAAATCCAACGATGCGCAACATCCAAATCAATGGCTCTATAGCATAGCCTATTCTTATTTTTCTTAGACTACAATAGTAAGAACGAAATTGTCTATTTTTCACTTGAACTTGTTTACAGTTTTTTGAAAGCGAAGTCCAAAAATATATTTACCGACCCCTTGTGTTTGGCTGTGGTATAGCTCATAAAAACGTACTCTCATTGGTAGTTTCTCTCATGGTAGTTCAAGCAGGGGCAGATTTAGGGAGTTCTAGCCATGTGACCCAGCAGTCCTACAGTAATATATACCCTTCGTATGTATGTATGTATGTATGTACAGTATGTATGTATGTATGTATCATTTTGACTATAATGTGCTGATTTGATTATTCATAAGTTGTGATGTCATACTCCCTCAGATGGTCCTTTGGAATCCTCCTTTATGAGATGATAACCCTGGGTAAAATAGTTCTTAATACACAAGTTTATTAAAAATAGCATGAATAAAACAATGAAGCTCTCATTTATTTACCTTCCATGTTCTATGTAAGGGTCTCCTCCTTATCCTGACCTGGACCCATCTGAAGTGCTGCCCAGAACTTTAGCCCATTACCGGATGAAAAGACCAGAAAACTGTGGAGCTCCATTGTAAGCATTTTTCTTTTCCATAACAAATTGACAATGCAAACAAATAGTCATCCTGCTCCTCTATGACCTGCAAGAAAATCGTGTTATTTGGCATGCCCTGCAGGTTTGATCTAATAAAGTACTGCTGCATGTGGAACTTCAAGGACCGGCCAGTGTATTCTGCAATCATTCGGCTTCTAGACTCGTACAGCTACTACGCTGACACAAAACCACTTTGCTCTGAAGTGCAAATGGACGTCAGTGAATATAAGAAGAAAGCAGGACTGCAACCATGAACTCTACACATGTCCTGCTCATTTCTACAGTGCCTGGCACAACTAACTTACCCTCAGGTCATTTCAAACATATAGGAATTTGTTCATCTTCAGAACACAAAAGTAGATTTTTTTTTTAAGGCAAGGCAGGGCACGTTTATTTATATAGCACATTTCATGCACAATGGTAATTCAAAGTGCTTTACATAACCATAAATAAAAGAATTATAAAATACAAAGTATAAAAATGATTAAAAACATCAATTAAAATGTGTTAAAACAGGTGAATGAAAAAGAAAAAAAAGACATACTAGTGTGATCTGTCGGACGTAGCACAGTGCTCATTCAGTAAAGGCACAGCTAAACAGATGGGTTTTAAGTCTTGATTTGAATGTGCCTATTGTTGGAGCAGGTCTGATCATTTCTGGAAGCTGATATTACCACAGCTGAAAAGCACGCTTAACTTTTGCTTTGGTTTTTAGAAAAGGCTCATTTTACAACACCCCTAAAGTTAAATGATTTAGTTTAACTTTTAATAATTATAAAAACATTTTTAGGATTATAAAATATATATATTTTATTTCCTGTCTAGCCGTTTATACCTGTTCTTTCTGGGAAACTTCTACTTAAAGTGTAGCTCACTTATTTTAGCAATGTCCTTTTGTTCAGTCTTTTTGGATTAAAGCGCTTTTTTGAAAATGCTTTCATTATCCAAAATAATCTTAATTATTGTTTAAGACTTAATCAAAACACCTTGTTTTGGGTTTTACGTTAATATACATTGGAAAGTTTGATATCTATAAATGTAAATAAATGTAAACCCCTTTTAGAATATTCAAACAAGAAGTATTAGCTAAAGAGTGATGTTGAAACTCCTAGAATTTGTGCTTATTGCTTTGTATTTAATACGCTTGTTTGTTTTTATGTTTATATTACCCTCTCATTTCCCCTTATTTCTCTCATGCGTTTGTAATATATTTAATTCATAAATCCCTTATTGTTTAAAAATGAACTATAGTTTGTAGAGACTGTATTCTGTTTTATTTGTAAATCTTTTGTTGTTACTGTAAATAAAAAATAAAAAAAAAATGATGATGATGCCATGTGATCGGTCATCATGACTGCAGCAACTTTTACCCCCTCAAAAAATTATCAAAAAACTATTTTTTTTTTTTTTTTTTATTTGAGCAAGATGCTAATGGTCTAATCCGATTCAATGATTTATGCTAAGCTAAGTTTAAAAAGTGCTCCAGCAAACCTGGAGATTAGTTAAATGGATTCAAAAACTGCTTAACTCTAGGGGACTTGTAAAATTAGCCTATTTTGAAAAAATAAATAGAGCATTCCTTAGAAGATTTCTGTCCCTCAGATAAAAGTCTGTTCACCCAAAACTCTTGATTCTTCAAAACGTTAATAAAGAGATTCAGAAATATACAGTACATATGAATAGAGCAGTTTATTCTTCTGAATCATTAAATTTATACAATGAACAGATTTCATTTAGATCTTATCTGAATATGAACAAATTTATTATGGGTTTAGATAAGAATGACATGAGGATGAGTAAACGATGACAGAATTTTAATTTTGGGGTGAACTAACCCTTGAAAGCTGCAATAAGCAATTTCTTGGGCTTAGTGCACATGATGGACTTCAGCAGAAGAAAATAAACACAAAACAGGAATATAACTTTACAAATAAGGATGACAATCAGGCAAGACTCTGGGCCTGTGTTTATATTGGAGAAATAAATAATCTCCCTGATACGTGAGGAATGATGATTTTGCTGTGTTTTACAGAACTAAATATACTTGTGTCATCTTTGTTCATTTATCATTTTCTTTTGCTTCAGCTATGATAAACCACCGCACCAACAAACACAGACAATTATTGGAGCAGCACTGCACACTTTTTCCCTTACTAAAGCTTCTATCATGTATATTTTTTTATGTAAGCTGCAAAAAAAGTTAGTTTAACTGGTATAATAACAAAAAGTCTATGTTTTTTTTTGCGTTATATATTAATGTTCAGAGTAAACAAATGTTTAATCTAATTAAATTTCAAAATGACTACAAAAGTACAGTAGGTAACACTACAATAAAATCTAAAATCAATATTGAGAAATGTTATCAGTTTAGTTTAATTAACCAATGTTTAAAATACAGCCTTAATGTAACATGTTAATGAATGTTAAAGTTAATGTTTAAGCCAGGCCGGTGTCCTGAAGAGATTAGCTCCAACCCTATTCAAACACCTGAACCAGCTAATCAAGCTCTAACTAGATATACTAGAAACTTCCTGGCAGGTGTGTTGAAGCAAGTTGGAGCTAAACTCAGTAGGACACCGGCCCTCCAGGACCGAGTTTGGACATCCCATGTTTACGTTAGCTGGCCTATAAAGAATAAGAATATTTTCAATCAATATGTTATGCAGAATGTTACTGTAGTACACTGTACAAATGGCTATTATAACAATATCATGCATGCTTTTTATTGGAATATATATTGTGTTATTTAATAATGATTCAGCACATGTCTGCTGTATACAAGGGTTTTCAATCTAGGATGCAGAGATCACCGCTAGAGCCTCAACGGACAAGAAAAACTAATATTAATACAAAATTAACTATTACATAAAAATTTAACTAAACTATAATGATAAAATAATTAACATGAATAAATGTGATTCAACTAAATAATTAGACATGTTATTAAAATGAAGGAATAAAAAATATTAAATAAAAAATATAATGTTGATAGTATAACCTGGTATAAAATGTAATATATTTCTATTTCATTTTATAATGTGGGTGCCTTACACTAGTGTAATCATATTTCAGTGTCAGTGGCATCTATAAATTTGAAAACCCCTGTTTTAGTCTGAACAAGTGATGTCTCCACTAGAGGGCGCCATTATTCTCAGAAATGTCAATCAGAAATGAAGATTTTAGTCCTGTAGTCAAAGAGGGTATATGTGGGGCTAGTGTTTCTTCCTATTTTATACAGTCATTGGCTTCTTCCCATACGGATAAACTTCTGGTGAACGATTAATGTGACTTTTTTTCCAGTTCCTTTTACAGCACCAATGTTGTAATGTAATTAAAATATAATCAG
This sequence comes from Danio kyathit, assembly GCA_903798195.1. Taxonomy (NCBI): domain Eukaryota; kingdom Metazoa; phylum Chordata; class Actinopteri; order Cypriniformes; family Danionidae; genus Danio; species Danio kyathit. Next base: position 29,809,144 of record LR812541.1, read on the forward strand.
TTAAATAGACTTTGGCATTCATTTAGTTGCTCAAGTGCAAAACGAAATGAAAAGTAGTTTACTCGCACGCGCCCTTCAGAATCGGCAGGCTAGCGCAGAAGCTCCATTAAATATACTGGGGTAAAATAAATGTTCATATTTTAAAGACATAGTGGGGGGAAATATAATTTAATGCAGTGTTTCTTGTACAACCTGAGACCCACTTTATATCGGATATCGCCTGTGGAGATCCCTGATTTTGCCACATTCCCTGCTGAAAAATCCAGCTTAAACCAGCCTAAGCTGGTTGGCTGGTTTTAGCTGGTCGACCAGCCTGGTTTTAGAGGGGTTTTGGCCATTTCCAGGCTGGTTTTCAGCCATTTCCAGCCTGGTCTTAGCTGGTCAGGTTGGGAGTTGACCAGCTAAAACCATAGATATTTACGTGTATATATCTATGGCTAAAACCAGCTTGACCAGCCAAAAACAGCTATGTCCAGCTTATACCAGGCTGGTCAAGCTGGTTTAAGCTGGTCATTTTCCAGCCTTACCAGCTAAAACCAGGCTGGAAATGGCCAAAACCCCTCTAAAACCAGGCTGGTCGACCAACTAAAACCAGCCAACCAGCTTAGGCTGGTTTAAGCTGTTTTTTTCAGCAGGGTTCTGTTCACTGGAAGCGCTTAACCCAGGTTACTGACAAATTAAAAGTCCTTTAGCATACTTTGGCATGTACCCTATTGAAAATGTCATCGTTAATAGATGATTGGTACAAATGTAAACAAAAGAATATTATAAAATGTCGATATCTTTGTCATTTATAATTTCAATTTTGCATTAAAGCGTTGGGTGATTGATGCTATGGTATTGATTTTTAAATATAATTCTACATTTTGACATTTTTAGTTTTGTTAGCAGCAGTCTAAAAAATCAAATAAGAATATTTTTGAGACTTTATATATTTGGAATATAAATCAAAGTCAAAATTATTAGCCCTTTTTTGAAATTCAATTTTTTTTTTTTTAAATATTTCCCAAGTGCTGTGTAAGGCAGAGAAGCTTTTTCCAACCCATTTTTAAACATAACATTTTGAATTCCTAATTTGTAATAATTATTTGCTTTTGTCTTTGCCATGATGGGAGTAAATAAAATTGTACTAATTGCTTTGCAAGACAGTATTCAGCTTAAAGTGCAATTAAAGGCTTAATTAGGGTATTAGGTTAAGTAGGCAAGTTAGGTTAATTAGGCAAGTTACTGGACACCCCACTGTAAAACACAACTGTGAAAATTACCAAATAAAATAAGTTAGTGTAACTTCTAATTTTTAAAAAAAGTACTTTTACTCAATGAAAAAGAGTTATGGTAACTCATAAAATGATGATATTAAGCAGAACTCAAACCTAATAAGTTATGAAATAATGAATTATATGTATTTTTTTGTGTTAACTTAACTAGAATTAACTGCTAGAAGAAAAATCCAACAATTTGAGTAGCTATATACTGTAGTTGTTGGGACTTAATTTGTTCTACTAACTGAACTGACATCGATTTTATAACTGAACTTAGAATGTTGAAGTTACTAATACTCTACATGTTTGATGATATCAACACAAATAGCATATGTATATATGACTCAAAATATATATATATAGTTTTACAGTACTCAAACCATTTTGTTTCAAAACTTAAATGGTTTCCTCAAACAGTTTGAGTTAACCTAACTTTTTTTACAGTGCAGTGGTTTGCACTGTAGCCAATCAAAACTATTTTTTAAAGGGACAGTTCACCCTAAAATGAAAATGTACTCACTATTTACTGGCCCTCAAGTGGTTTCATCCTTTATATGTTGAAGAAAGCTGAAAACCTGTAACTATTGAATTTAATAGTAAGAAAAACAAATACTATGGAACTCAGTGGTTACAGGTTTCCAACAATTTTTAAAATATCTTCAATTGTGTTCAACAGAAAAAAGAAACTCAAAAAGGTTTGAAACAAGTAAAGGGTGAGTGAATGATGACAGAATTGTCTTTTTCTGGGTGAACTATCCCTTTAAGGGAGCTACAGTAATAACATTAACCTTTGAAATAATTTTTTCCATTTTTAAAAACTGCTTTTACTTCAACCAAACTATAAGAATTAGGATATTCTCCAGTAGAAGAAAAAAAAAATTAGTAAATACTGTGAAAATCCCTCACATTCACTTAATTATTCCAAAGCTTTACATATACTGTACAAGTAAAAAGTCCTTAACATTTCTTTTATTATATGTCTGTTCTCTACATCCCCTACATCTGTAAAACATGCTCTTCATTTGTTCACCTGTTACTGCCAGTCCTTTTTAAACAAAAATGTCTGCAAAATTAAAACCTGTAAATGTGTTTTGTCACAAATTTTAAACTCAACTCAATTTTAAAATAACCTATAATATGCACAGCAGCAAAAATTTACCAAAACTGTAAAATTTACACAACACAAAATCCAGTAGCGGTTCAACTGCAAAAAACACAACACCCGTTTCTTTTTAACACCCCTTAAATTTTAATAAAAAGTAACCACAAGTTGGTGCAACAGAACACAAAGTAATGCCTTAATACTGTTGTTGCAGTATTACAGTACTCAGCAAACCCAATGTAAGATCACTCGCTAAACAGAAGTTCGGACCCCTTAAAACAGAGGCCTTTAAATGATACAGATAAATCATATATAATCAAAATAAAACCAAGTGCCATAGTCTTCATATTGTTACGAGGCATTTGTTTGAAGACCCATCTAATATTATATGGAACATAAACTCACACATGAACAGGCAATAGATAAACTACAGTATATGATGATTTTAACCACTACCTTGATCACATTGTAGTGTTTTTACATGAATTTACACAGATCACATGCATACACATTCCCTTACAGTATTCATTGTTTTATAATTAATTCTAAGTATCAGTATGGATTTTAAGAGGCAATGTAATCAGAAATCGTGAGGGTTGAGTTGTGAAATCGTTTTCCAATCAGTCTCTGAAACAACCGAAAAGCATAAGAGTATAAAATCCACAGCAAATCTGACAATCTCCACACACAGTTTCTTGCCTCACATTTGATTCAGGCAGACGAAGCTGTGCGACAACCAACACACATACTGTTAATATTTCTGTCAACGTGACATTTAAAAGCATGACGTTATGTATGTGTGAGGCAGAAAGCATTTCTCATTCTTAGCAATAAAACATCAACAGCAATCAAGACGTCCGAAGCCTCCCAGAGCACGTCCATTTCATGAAGTTCATCACTTCAAAACAAAAATGATTTTAAAAAAAAAAGTTGTTTTCAAGAAGCAGAAAGGGATTGTGTGAGGACAGAGCCTCTCTTACACTTTGCAGCTCCACAGCGTTGTTGGAAACAGTATGTAGGAAACTGACCATAACAAGTAGTAAACACAAGCTGGAGGAAAGGAGGAGCAGAACACCATCACAACTCCTGAAGAGAGAGAAAAGAAGTGAGTATTAAGAAAAAAAATTTATAAGACGTTAATATTTCTCTTTTTTATAGTTAAAGGTGCAGCAAGCGATCTGGGAAAATGCTAACTTGAGCCTGATAGCATTGAAAATGCATGTCCTTGGCTGCTGTTGTTTACAGGTCAGGCATCAATCAATAAAAAGGCTTCATCTCTGCTTCAACCCCTCCCCCACCCTGTGGTTCCCATTAAGTGAGTGCAAAAGTGAGTTTTGAAATATGGCAAAAGTCCTATTAAGGCAAATAATTTCACTCGGTCAGTGGCCATCTTTCAAAGTTTGTGTGCATATTAAAGTGGTTTCTGTCATGTGGTTTGGATTTGAATAGAAATTAAATTAAACCATTTGAATATTCACCATTACACTTTGCCCCATTCAAAACTATACACGTAACATATCTTTTATTCTATAGTCTTTGATATCACAAAAGGAGTAGCATTGTATGTCTACTAGGCATGGGCCGGTATATAAGATTCTGACGGTATGACAACCTTGGATAAAAAATATCACCGTTTCGCATTATTGTAATTATTGCTCTGAAATATATTCTTTTTTAATGTCTGGGTAAAAAACAAAAACTTTTTTTCCCTTTGAACACAATATATTTTATTTTGAGAAACATTTAAAATACTTTGGAACAGTAAACATGTCAGGCTTAATAATTCAGATGAATCATTGACTTCTGCTGTCTTCATTTATTTCAAAAACAGATTTTATTTTTACAATTTAAAATGGCATCTATGTATATATTTTCTGCTGGAGATACTGTTGTCATAAAAAACAAATAAAAAAAGTAAATAAAAAATCTTACACATACCTTAGGAACGGTATTGCAGAAAATTTTGACGGTTTTAAAACCTTGACTTTTCCAAACCGCGGCATACCTTGAAAACGGTTATCGTCCCATGCCTAATGTCCACACATGTAACAGAATGACAATAAAGCTTGACTTGACTTGACTTAAAAAGTCAAAGCGATGGCACATGAACTTTTATGGCCAGATCTAAGAGGTTGTGAGTACCATCTTGTGGTTGTACAGCGAAATTGAAATAAAGTGCTAGTATAAACGTGCGATACACAAGTTTTTCTGTCATTTTGCTCATGTGAATGACATTTGACAAATTCAGTTTAATAGCTATTCACTTCAGTTCTAACTATTCTAGCTGCAATTCTGAATTTAAAAAATGGGTTTATTGATTGTCTGTGTGTGTAAATTGAGATTCTTTGAATTGAGAAATTGTGTAAATTTTAACTTACAAATATTAATATGACAAGTTTTCATAGTCAGATTTGCAGGCTCTCAATTTTAGCTACTGATTTACCTTCATATTTGTTTGTCATTGATGACTTACTGTGATCATTGCTATCAGAATGTGAAGAGACTTTAACCAGCACATCAAAAAATGTTTTTGAAGACAATCACCTATTGCACCTTTAACACATATTTAAAATATCACTATAACAATTAAGTTGAAAAAAACTTAATTCTTTCAGGTGTCATTTTTACAGGTTTTTTAGCATAGAAATGTTTTTGGAGAGTCATATGATTACAGTTGAACCACTGAAGTCACATGGAATGTTTTGATGATGTTTTTGGTTTATTTTCTAAACTTTCTGGACATCTCAGGAACGTTGCGGTCTATGGAGGATGGAGAGAGCTGTCGGATTCATCTAAAATATCTTAATTTGTGTTCTAAAGATGAAGGAAGGTCTCAGGGGATTAAAATAAAGAGATGAGAGTGTGTAATTAATAACAGAATTTTATTTTTGAGTGAACTAACCCTTTAAAGATACCGTTTCACTGTGAGAAGAGCTGATACTGTAATGTACTGTATATGAGAAAACGGTAGTTGTTTTTTTTTTTTATCTTGGATGGTTGTAAATCTACTGTAGGAGATCTCCAAAAAATAAACATTTAAGATAGCATATTAGGGCACTTTAAATGTGATCTTTAGCAAATGTCAAATTGAAAATTTAGTTTTCATACTGATCACTATTTTATTTTCAATTAATTTATTGATTGATTCGTTCATTGTTTTTCCCTTTATTCATCAGGGGTCACCACAGTGGAATAACCGCCAACTTATCCAACATATGTTTTTTATAGTGGATGCCCTTCCAGCTGCAACCCAGTACTAGGAAAACATCCATACACACTCATTCACTATGGACAATTAAAAAACCGGAGCACCCAAAGGAAACCCACGCAAACACAGGGAGAACATTCAAAGTCCACACAGAAATGCCAACTGACCCTTTCGGGACTTGAACAAGCAACCTTCTTGCTGTGAGGCAACAGTGCTAACCAATGAACCACCGTGTTGCCTAATTCATTCATGCATTCAAAAAAACTATTTTATGGCAGTTCTGCTGGAGACTTTTAACTCTTTACCTCCGATGTAGACCACCTTCTTCCAGGCCTGAGACTCCAGCACTCTGTCATGCGGGTAGAAGTTCTGACTGATCATGAAGAGAATCATGGCCACGGCTAAGATTCTCAATACAGCCATATTTCCTCCAGTCAGCAGAGAACCACACACGAGGATGGCAGATGAGTAGATGCACGGCAGGCCACGATACACAAATGGGATTCCTACCAAAGATAATAATAAATTTATAATGATATTGAAATGATAAATACTGAAATTGATATTGATACTGTATACATATTTAAACATACACACACATCCACTCCACACATACAGTACATAAGTCTAATTACCTCACTAAGGTTGCATTTATTTTAAGAATCGTATAAAATTCAAAAACATCATTTATTCCAATAGAAATCTTTTTTACCATAATATATACTCTATTATCACTTTTTGATCCAATAAGCACATCATCACTGAATAAAAGTGTTATCATATTTTATGGAAAATAGCATGAATTGCATTGCAATTGCACTGAGGGGAAAACATAGACAAATCACATCAGTGTGCCAGTGTGCCATATTTTACAAATTTAATTTAGTGTACTGTTTTTTTTTTGTTTTTTTTTTTTGCAAAATATGTATTTGAGATCCCCTCACATAAAAACAATTTCAAATGCAACAATTTTCAGAACAGAAATGGAATTTTAAAAAATCTAAATCTGCAAAATATAAAAATATTGTATTACTTTTAAACATTTTTTATAAACATCTAAATAAATAAATGTATCAAGGTGGAAGAAATATGCAATACTCAAATGTTTTTCTCATAAGGTTCAAAACCAAATGCATATAGCACTTTTTTAACATTTTGCTTGCTTGACATTAATTACATTAAATATTATAAGGCATTTACAGTATAAAATATGATATTATAATATATTATAATAATAGGCACTTATAATATATGAAACATACTGTTAGTCACAGCAAAAAAAAAAAAAACTACATATTCCTAACTATATGGTCATTCATTTCACATAAATGTTGTCAGATTTACTTGAGTTTGGCAGCTGAAATGGTAGTGTTTCAGTCCAAAACTGCTGTCTCCATGTGTTTTTCAAATTAATTAATTTAACATTAACAGTCTCACATCACATAATAATGTTACAGAATGTAAATTTAAGGACAGGATGTAAAAATAAACAGAAAAAATGACTAATCAAAATATTAAGCATTGTTTTGAAAAAGTTTTCCAATAAGAATCAAATAGGATTTAAAGGAAATCACAAGCAGTCCTGTATAGACATCAAGAAAGCTCTTTTAAGTATTCCCAAAGGAGAAACCATATTAACCAAAACTTTTCAGATTTTTGATGTTTGTCATAGGTTAGCTTTTCTAGTGGCAACCACGTAGCAATTTGTGAAGTCCACATTTTAAAAGATGGAGCTTGTGGTGCCAACCAAAGAAATCTGCATGTGTTTTAAACAAGTTTGCCAGAGGTTCCTCACCGCTGGAGAAGAAACAGAGACGTACAAAGACAGACAGCATGTAGAGCATGCACAAGATGTTATCCAGCAGACTGGGTGTCCTCAGGAGAAGTGAAGTTGCTATTCCAAATGTTGTGAAATCAGCAAAATCATCCAACTTCGCACCTGCAATAAAAAAGAAAAGCAAATTAATTCATTGACACCAGACAGCAAAAACAAAACAGCATGAAACTAAGTCAGTGCCAAGGATGCCACTAAAAAACACTGTCAGACGTGATGTGAAATCATGCTGACATCCTAAAATCTTAATAACTCCACAGTTTGAGGAGCCAGGCATTTTGTTTGAAAGCCTGATGGGAAATCACTAAGTGGCATGACAGCTCAGCATCCATTGGCTTAAAGTTACTTTGAAGGAACTGATTTCCGGAAATGAGTCAGACTTCCCATTGCTAGTGCTGACAGTTACTGTGAGACTTTTGTGTTGCTAATCGACTGTTTTTTACCAGTAGAGCAAGACCTACTTAAAGGGATAGTTCCAGTGTGTGAATTATATATTGACAATCAGGGGGGTCAACTTTTTCGGTAATGCTACTGTAGTTTGTGTAATACAAGTTTCAGTCATTTTTGTGTTTATTTAAATGACATCTAATTTGTTAATAAATGTATTAAAGTGTTTAGTGTTTTGAGGGATATTTAGCGTCTGACCTACAGTATCCTCTGATTAGTTATTTCAGAGGTTACTGGAGGTCAAAGTATACAAACTATGCATCTAATTTTACTGTATTTTAGGCTATATGTTGATACCAACACCAATTTACCTAAAAGTGTCTTGTGAACATTTACGATATTTATCAGTGCTCTGGATCTGCTGGTTTCAGACTGTTGAATGATTTGATATTTCTTGCTTAGACCGACTGGTGCGATTATGGATTCACAGTGATATTAACCATTATAGGGGTGGTCAAATGTATATTTATATTATCTATTATTTTAATCATTACCATTATTATTTAAAATACAGATCAGCTTGAACTATTTCTCACTATTAAAGGGCTGACCCCCGCATACACCTTGTTTTGACGTCCTTCAGAGGGGATCAAGCGTTAATTAGGAGGATCAATCACCCCCAATCCCCCCCCTGTAATTCGCACCCTGGATAGTTCAGCTAAAATTAAAAAGAATTCTGTTATTAATTACTCACTTGTCACAAACCTTTCTTTCTTCTATTGAACAAACTTGAAAATATTTTGAAGAATTTTAGAAACCGGTAGCCACTGACCCCGATAACATGGATGTCAATAGTTACCGGTTTCCCACATCTTTCAAAATATCTTCTTTTGTGTTCAACAGAAAAAAATAAACTCATATAGGTTTGAAACCAATTGAGGTTGAGTAAATGTTCATTTTTGGGTGAACTATCACTTTAAAGTAAAACACTTTACGATTAAGGTAAAAAAATATATATTAGCATACTTACCCACATTATAGGAAAATTAGGCATTGTTGCATTAGTTTTATAGCCTACATTTTACATACAGTATTTATAGCAACAACAAAAAATCAAGTTTAGAATTTTTGTTTAATTTTTTTCAAAATCAATAGTTTTTACAGGGCGGATTTTGGAAATATCTTTTTATCACTCCATGATTCAGAAACAGGGGTGGACAAGCAGCCGCTTAGGGCCTAGGGGAATTTAGAGGTCCCGATCAATGCCAAGAAGCCTATATTAATCATATAGCTTTTTTATAAATTTTCTATCTTTTGTTGTACAAATCTGTCTACTGTATATAACCGTTAAGATTTTAACGTTAATAATTTTTTTCAAAACTGGGGGTCCCCATGAATAATGGAACATTTTTTCCATACTGCACATGCACGAGGTGTAATCGCAGCACTTCAATCAAATACACATCCAGTCAGACCCCCATATCACCAAATTTAAAAAAAAGTGACTAGTGAATGTTTGTAGGTGTTACTGGCGATTTTTAGAGACTCTCATGTGTCCGTCTGACGTTACTCTATGCAACAAGCTGCGGGTGATGCCGTCGGTCTCTCTGTCACGGTTGTGGATCTATCTGTTCTTCTTGTATGTGTGTGTGTGTGTGTGTGGGAAGTGGGTGTGTTTGTTTGGGTATATCTTCACCGCGTGGTGTGTGTGTGTTTACATTCATCAGCTGGGTTATCACGTGTCTTGTTACCACTCATCTCACTCAGCTGTTTTCATTCAACCACAGCTGTTGCCCTTTATATGTTCAGTGTTTGTAGATAGCGTTTGTCAGTCCGTTGTTTGTTCACATCTGTGTCTGCTTCCTGTTAGGCACTCTCGCTAAATCCGCTGGTGGTGAATCGTCATAAGTCTGTTATATTTGGACCTTATGAACGTCTCCATTTCATTGATGTTGTTGCAACTGCCTGCACTGATGACAACCATATCAGTGAGAAACTTCACCCTTATTACCGCTGGTAAGCATGTCGATTTCCTTGAGAGTTGCTCCATAGCACTAACCTCCCCCTTCCCTCGATATCTGATATCAGTGAGAGACTTCACTCCGGATCTGTTTCTCGGATGAACTATTACCGCTGGTAAGCGTGCCAATTTCCTTGAGAGTTGCTCCATAGCACTAACCTCCCCCTTCCCTCGATATCTGGTATAGATATCAGTGAGAGACTTCACTTCGGATCTGTTTCTCGGATGAACTATTACCGCTGTTTAGCGTGTTGGATTCCTTGTGAGGAGCACCCTTGCTCTACACAATTCCTCTATATCTCGTGATATCAATACCAGTTGTGACTTTTGTTATCTCTATTAATAAATCATTTTGCATTCACTTGCATTTGGGTCTCCTGTGTATATTTGTGACACTCTCCCCTGCATCAAAGCGGCACAGTGCTACATAGCCGTCACAGCAGCAGTATTAAAAGCAGATCATTCCTCTGCATACCGACGGCAAAATGTTTTAGCACCGCGAGCGTGAGGTATTTGGTATAATCAAATCGATCTGCTTCTCCTCTGTTTTAAATGCAATATTTTAAATGGACCGTTTATTCTTTTCTTGCTGTTGTTCACAATCACAGATATTTTAGTGACACCAATCTGCCAACGATCAAAGTAGAGGTAGGTAAAGTGTGCAAGAGTGAATTTTGAGAACATTTAGGGGAAAGTAGAAATGCAACAAACAATGAAACGCAGCTTTCCCCGCGATCCTGCTGTCTGGACGAAGCATTAGGAAGATAAAGGTTCCTTTAAATATTAAAATTTATAAATCATACTATACAGTATATATACAGTTGAAACCAGAAGTTTATATACACTGTATAAAAAGGCACATAACCATTTAAAAAAAAGTCAGATGTTAATGTGACTAAATATTTTCTTTTTTAGGTAAGTTAGGTTTATTACATTTGTTTCTGTTATGCTTATTAGCAGAATAATGTGAGAGATATTTTTTTGAGAAATTGTTATAACATTTCTTGAAAGTCAAGTTTACATACAATAAGATTATTAAGCCTCTGAAAAAGCTGATGATGGTGTCAAGGTTTTGAAAGTTTTTGATTGGCTAATTGACAACATTTGAGTTAATTGGAGGCACAACTGTAGAATAGTATTTAAGGAAAACCTCAAACACACTGCTTTCTTGTGTGACAACATGGGAAAATCAACAAGCCAGAATCAACAAAAAAAGCCAGATTACAATTTGCTAAATTACACTGGGAAAAAGACACATTTTTGGAGACATGTCCTGTGGACTGATGGAACTAAGATTGAACTGTTTGGCCATAATGACCAGTGTTACATTTGGAGGACAAAGGGGAAAGCTTACAAGCTTAGGAACACCATCGCAACTTTGAAGTATGGGGCCGGCAGCATCATGTTGTGGGGCTGTTTTGCTGCAGGAGGGACTGGTCCACTTCACAGCATAGATGGCATCATGAAGAAAGAACATTATGTAGAAACACTGAAGCAACATCTCAAGACATCAGCCAGGAAATTAAAACTTGGCCACAAATGGGTCTTCCAAACAGACCATGACCCTAAGCATACTGCCGAATTAGTTAAAATGTTCTTTAAGGACAACAGAGTGAATATTTTGGAGTGGCCATCACAAAGCCCTGAGCTCAATCCTATAGAAAATTTGTGGGCAGAGTTAAAAAAAAGCTAGTGCGAGCAAGACAGCCTACAAATCTGACTCAGTTACACCAATTCTGTCAGGAGGAACGGGCCAAAATTCCTGCAAACTATTGTGAGAAGCTTGTGGAAGGATACCCAAAACATTTAAAAAAGCAAAGCTCAAAAAATACCAAGGAAACGTGAAAACTTTTGACTGTCTAGAAATTAATAAAAAATTCTCAAAAAAAAAAAATTCTCTCATTATTCTGCATTTAGCAAATGTAAATCATTTAGGTAATCCTAACGGACCTAAAATAGTAAATGTTTAGTATGATTTACCATCAGACATTTTTTTTAAAAATGGTTATGTTACTTTTTTAGAGTGTACATAAGCTTCTGGTTCCAACTGTGTGTGTGTGTGTGTGTATATATATATATATATATATATATATATATATATATATATATATATATATATATATATATATATATATATATATATATATATATATATATATATATATATACACTTTTTAATATACAGTTTATTTTTCAAAAATGCTAGGGCCCCATACCTGGAATTGCTTAGGGCCAGAATATAAATGTGAATAAATCTTTGCCGTTTAGTGTATGTAAGTGCTTCAGAAGTGGAGGAGAAAAAAGTTGTCTTAAAAAATATGAATTGTTAAAGAAACAATTATAGGTGTACTTTGGATGTTTTCTTTAAATCAAACTGGGGGAAAAACACCCTACTGTATGAAAAGCCTAAAATCTCAAAATTGACAGGCGTATAAAAAAACCTGCAGTGTTTTGCCTTAAAGTCGCTAACACCATCTGAAAAGATAAACACAGGTAAACCTTCATGCCAGTCATCATCTATAAACAGCATTCGGAAGCTGTTTTAGCACTAGTGTGGTGTGATGGTGGGGGCATGTTTTCATCAGGTTGAAACATTTGGCTTTGCGTCCAAACAAGTGGGTTGGAATTCCAACCTTGTGGTCAACAATTTAAGGCACGCCAGATATGCTGGTGGTCCAAAGCATCGGGATAAAGCGGACAATAAGAGCATGATCCTGCTGCGTTAGGCCACTTCATCACAAACAAACCGTTCAATTGACAAAAAACAGAGAGGGAACTGGAGGCAAAACATCAGCCATCAGTGAGGTCATGCAAAACAACAGCAGCTCAAGAGTGGCAGTGAGCTGGCATTGTGAGGGCACGGCACAGATATTTCAGGCAGCTCGGTGGACGTGACCACCTGCACGCCATCCACTGCTTTACAACTACAGAGTTGGCAAGGTTGTGTGCTTTAGAAGAGAAAACATGCTTTGCTGTTGTTGTTTTTACAGAAACTCAAAAAAACATAATATTAACGCACAATTTATGTCGCTCTGAATTTATCCAAGATGTTAAACTGAACAACAGACAAATTCTGCGTTACATCAAATAAAAAATAGATATTAAAACTAGATGTCATGGTGTAAATATTTTATTTATTTTCATTTAGTTTAACTTAACTCTTTAGCTGTCAATAGCTATGTTTCCATCCACCTATTATATGTGCATTTTGGATATGCGCATAAAAAAACAGTTGATGGAAACGGCAAGTTTTAAAAATGTGCATAAAAAACATATGCGCATAACTGAGTAGGATAAACTTTTTATTCGATAAGAAAAGATGCGCATAAACTATGATGGAAACACTTTTACCTCACAAATTCCAGTATGCACATTAAATCTGCAGGCTGACAACTAAGGTAAAACATCTAAAATGTTGTTTTGGTCTTTCTAAAATGCTTTAACCATTTCAGTATTAGTGTTATTATATTATTAATTACCCCCAGAATCAAGAGCATCTGTGCTCCGCGTCTCACACTTTCAACCACCACCACACGTTCATTGCATGCCGGCATTTGTCTTCTGAGGTGCAAGTCATTTATTAAATAAAGAAAAGATTGACGCAGCTTCTCCTACTGCAGTAAATTCCGTTTTTACTGTTGATATTTGGCGCCAGTTTATCAGGAAGTGATGATTTTGTTCTTTTTGACTAGTTGGATAGAAACGCTGCTTTATTCGCACATCTTTTATGTAATACTCCAATTTTGCGTAAAAATTTTATTTGCATCTTTGGGTGGAAACATAGCTATTTTTTCCAACAGGTGAGACATTTTTTTCAGTAGATATTTTTTTTAAAATGCAGACCAAAAAATACGGTGGTCAACAATCTTGTATGCTGGTGGTCCAAAGCACCAGGATAAAACAGACAATCAGAACAAAACAAATACACTGTTTAACAAAGATATTAACACTAAAATGAGAAAAAAAAAGTTTTAATGTATTAACAAGAACATAATAATGAATAATAAAACATTAAATCAGTTCTTATTGACTGATACTATAATAACATGGATTCAAACATAAAACTGTAAACAAGTAGCTTTCAAATTGGACATGTTAACAGCTGTTTTTTTAAAACTACTTAGTTCATATTAAAAAGTTAAAGATTTTTATTCACATTTAAAATGTAAATATTTCAAAATGTAAACTACAGTGCTCAGCATATATAAGTACACCCCTCACAAATCTATCTTTTAAATTCTATTTTTAATAGGAAGATATACCATATTATATTTGTACATATACATTAGATTAGTCAGTTCTGAAGCCAAATCTGGAGCTTATCTAAGAAAATAACTTATGATAACTGTCAAAAAAACTAGTACACCCAAAATTATATGTTATAGAAAAATATTAAATACAAATTTTAAAAAAGAGGAACAATCAAGAAAGCAAAATAAATAAAACATTTAGATGAAATTTTGTAGGTTGTATTTTTTTTTTCCAAAATTTAGCTTGAATTTAATTGTATTATCTTTTAATTTCTAAATATGTTTGGTGACTAAAATATTATTTTAATAAATATATCTGTTTAATAAATTCTGCACCAAAACACATTGCCTATATTCACTGAAAAATAGATAAAAAAAATATTCATTTTCAATTATGCTGAGCACTGTGATTTTAAAATACAGTATCATATATAATAGCATATTTAGCTTTTTAAATGTTTCTTATAATTTGCCAACTGCTTTTCTTTTACCATTTAAGTTTGTAAACTGTTAGTAAACTGATCACACTTATTCCCTTAATATTATATATCTGTCTGTAATGTTGTTTGAGCATTAAAAACATGAAAATTGCAGAGTTGTTAACTGTATCAGTAAGCACTATTTCTGAACTCCCTTAAATAAGTTTTTTTTTTTTGGAACTACACATCACAGTGTAAATAATTTTCACACAAAGGGGGTGAGGCCTGGTGGAGTTATGTTAGTAGTGTGTTGTTGCTGCCATTTCACGTATCTAACATACTGATACACATGCAATTTCTTCCCCAGCGGTAAATAATAAGACAAAGTGTGTGTTATTTGTTTTGACAAAGCATATTGTAAAGTGTTCCTAACAACTGATGTAAAAGATAACTTTCTGTACAATTTTTTGACCTCAGAAAACCATATATTGAAAGCAAACTGACAGGCTTTAAAAATACATTCAGATCATTTGTTTGTTATTGGCAGAGCAACCAAGTCACAAGCTGTTAAGGCACCACCCTTTCCTGGAAAGTGGGTGGAGAGCATCAGCTGATTTGCATTTAAAGAGACCAACACAAAAAAAACCTTATGGTTTTGCTTCCAACAAAAAAAAAGGGCATTTACAGTATAGTATAATAAATTATCATTGAGGTATTTTGAGCTGGAACACATTGTGGCAACACCTGATACTTACTTCACATCTTGTAAACAAGGCATAATAGAACCCCTTTAAAAGCTTCTGAAAACATGTAAAGCAGCAAGACTCCGCTCTGGCTCCACACACTTGTGTACTCAAGGACACTTAACACTACTCACCCAGTGCAGAACATGCGTTCAGGTGCCTGGCAACCGCTCCATCTGCCAAATCCAGCAGGTACCCAATCAGAACCAGCCAGCACGCGGCATAATGATGGCTGAGAATTAAAGCAGTACAGCAATTGAGTAAAACAAAAAATATAAACACAACTTACTGAAAACTAAAATAGTTTTGATATTTGTATGCCTTTTAAGTTTTTTTGACAATAAAAATACCATTTTCATAAAGTTTTATGGTCACCTACATCATTTGTGTATATATTTTTGATATTGTTATGGCCTTTTAATTGTTTTGACTATAACAATACTGCCTTAATAAAGTTTTTTTTTTTACCTATACAGTCATTTGTATATATTTGTGACATCTTTATTATGTCCTTTTAACTTTTTCGTGACTTTAACAACACAGTTTTCATAAAGTTTTATGGTCACCTATAACTATTTGTTGTCACATTCAAAACTCTTGAGTGGTTTTGTTTTCATTCATTTGGATTTTTCTGTGAAGTACAAATAAAAAGCATGAATGCATACCCATTGAGACTGCAGAGGATCGAGGCCATGCCCATGAGCAGGTTGGCAACAGAAAGAGCATTGGCAGCATTTTTACGGGCAAACTCCTTAAGATGTGCCCAGTTCGCTTGTTCGTTTAGGAGCAGTTTTTTCGCGTCCTGAAGAAAGGCTACCAAAAAGAAACATGAGCAATTACACAACAGCCACAATTTTGTCTCTGCATGGTTTGGAGAGTAATACGTAACCTAAAAATATATTAAAGCAGCATGAAGTCAACTAGTTAAACTTTAAAATATGTTAATGAACTCAAACATGAAGTCAATTATTCTCTCTGAATTATATAAAACATATTAAATAATCACAAAAACCTTCATATAGTAATCAATGATTCTGTGGCATGCATGACTGTATCCAATGACTTTGCACAACATTCAATCATTAGTAAGTAATAAAACATGCATTGTGATATTTATAACTACTTACATAGTAAATCATATAATCAAAGTTACTATCCTAGAGACATGTAAAGACATGTAATCATCATAAAACATGTTAAATTTAAACTATAACTATATAAATGTAAGAAAATCAATAATACACCAACGTAAAATTTAATATTATCATTTTAACTAGTCAGCTATTTTAACCAGACTGTAATATTCAAAAGGTAATTTAAAAAAATGTAAATAAGACATGCTGAGGGAAAAAAACATACACTTACCAACAGAGTGAAACTCTTTCTCACTTATTTGAAATGTTAAAAACGTGATTACAAATGACTGCTCATCCTGCTAAAACCACAAGGCATTACCACATCAAATCACATGCTTTCAACAGATAACAGATAGATGTTTTAGGAGAAAACATTACTGGAGTTATGATTCATCTACGGCCTATCATACACTCTCAGAAATAAAGGTACGCGAGCTGTCACTGGGGTGGTACACATTTGTACTTAAAGGGTCCATATTGGTACCTCAAAAGCATATTTTAGTACCTAAAGATTTTAAGAGGAACACTTTTGTACTTTTTAAGTACTAATATGTACCCTTGAGGTGTTAATATGGACCTTTAATGCACAAATTTGTACCTTTTGAAAAGGTACCACCCCAGTGACAGCTCGCGTACCTTTATTTCTGAGAGTGTACGATCATCATATTGACCTACAACCACTAGCCCTCTAAAGATGTAAATAAACAAATTTATCCAATTTGCTGTTCAAATTCAATCCTTAAAACAACAGCAAAAAATATCTGTGCTTTTTAAACAGTTTTAATTGTCTCCGATTTTTCCTTTGGTTGCTAAATGAAAATAGATTTGGAACGCTATTGTGAACAAGGCCTAAAAGACACCCTGAAAATATTTAGAAAGCAAACCTTTCAATGTGCTTGTTCACACCCACAACAACTGGAATCATGTGGTGCACAGCAGATTTTTAGTAGAATCCTAAAGGGGCTTTATGTAGAATGAAAGAACCCATGTTATTAGCGACACCGGTGATTGTTCAGTGAACTGCTACCAGCAAATTGTTAATAGTATCATGTACATGTAATATAAGAGACTGAACATGAGTCAATGACCCATTAATCACTTTATTCTGCAATGCGCAAGTACTGTAAGCTGTTACTTCCTATTTATTTGCCTATGTGTAGCTGACTAGAAATAACAAATAGCAGAATACTATGTATGCAACAAACTAGTGTGTTTTTGACAATACATTTATGACACTGACTAAGTTTACATGGACATCAGTAATTGAATTATTTACCTTAATCTGAATAAGACAATATCTCATGATCTCGTTTTACATGTTGTAACACATAGTTCGAGTAACGTCATTGGGTCACCGTGCTATCCACGTTTTCTCTGGAGTTTCATGTAATTTTGGGTGTTTTATTATCTGTTTTTCGACTTTAGCGGCAGTCCGGCAGTTTCACTTTCATTCAGGAACACTTTACCCAATGGAAAGAAGAAGAAAAAACCTTCGCATTTTGCAATAGGTGTGTCTAATGTTTCATAATGTTGGATCAAACAGCCATGTATGTATAGACTATACTGTCGCAAAATGCAGCGACAAGTGCTGCATGACGGTAATAGTTTGATGAAGGTGTTTACATGTCTGTACTGCACTTCAATAATGTGACTAAAATCAGCACACTCCACATGTTTTACTTCGATTTCTGTTTAGTTTGATTATGACCTTAATCGAATTAAATTAATCAAAAAAATGCTGTTTACATGGTAGACTCTTAATCAGAGTATTGTCTTAATCATATTAAAATCCGATTATTCGTGTCCATGTAAATGCACTTAATATGTTGAAATTAAAACATTATTATAAGAAAATACTAGTTTGCCATATCAAGCAGCAAAACAAGCTGTTTTACGGCTATAAATCAATGGAACAGAAGGAGACCGGAAGTTTAGATCCATTTAAGTTACATGACAAATAAGATGGATATTAAAGGTAAAGTTATTTTCATTAGAATTAAAAAGAAGCTGGAAATGCCTTTGTTCCAGCTGCCGTTCAGACTTCTGATTGCGACTTTAAGGTAAATATGTAAAAATTTGCTAGGCACTTTCATCTTAATTACAAAATAAACAATAGAAATAAGTGAGAAAACAGCCATTAGGAAAGCATCTGATTATAGCAAAGTGCAAATGTTGATACAAACACTGTAAATCAGGGCATCATGTTGTCACACCTGCTGCAGTGCCCTCATGTGGTCTTCTAGGGCACTAGCGCTTGTTTTGGTTTTTGTTTCATTTCCTGTATCCCTATTCATGTGATCACTCCTTGTTTTCAGCTGATCCTTATTGTCCAATTAGTTCTGTCTTTATAAGCCCTGTTATGTTGTGTTAGTTGGCCTTTGGATTTTTTTTTGCATTGTTCTGTTTCACTTTGTCCTGCTTTATTTTGTTCTCGGGTTTGTTTGTTGGTTGGTTGGTTTGTTCACTTTGTTTAGTATCGTCTCTATGTTTTTGGATTCCTGTTTAGATTTTGTTTGATTCACTTTGTGCTTATAGTTTTTGCACTTTCCGTTCTTGTCAGTTTTTGTACCTTGCCTCTTTGTGATTTTTGGATCTCTGTTGTTTTTTTTTATTAAATTATATTTTGCTACACTTGGATCTTTCCCTTGATTTTGTGATAGCCCGTTGTGACAAATGTTGAGGATTAATATAATAAAAATTATATATGTAAGGTATAATCAACACGTAGCCGTGCTTTAAAAAATGTAAATGTACAATGCGAAGTGCATTTAAAATCATTTAACTCATGGTTGATATTCTTGCTTATACCAGCGTGGTCATCTTCAAAGTTAAAGATAAGTTCGAACTAGTATTGCTCTTTGCTGTACAATATTTGTCAGTTACTACATTAGATCACTCCACTTAGAATTACTCATAGGAAAACCTATAGAGCATTTGTGAGAAAATTTGTGTGTTGTGCATTTAATGACATGGGCACATGAAATAGCTCATAGTAACATATGTTAGCTACCTCTTTGCAAATATTTTTCATATATATGAGTTGTTTGATTCTAACATATAGCCCCTTTAAATTAGAATTCTCTTAAATAATTCAGTGGTCAGTTTTTTTTACTGCATTTAAGCACATGTTGCAATTACATCCATCTGCCGAGCAAGATATACTATAAAGATAATAGTTACATGAGTACATTCAGATTCACAATGTACCACTAAAGAAAAATATTAACTGCAAGAAAAGCTTGTTAAAATTCTAGTGCTTTTCCTTAAGTGTGACCAAGATGCTGAAACACTGCAGTGATTTTCAATGAAGTTGCACAAAGAGGTCTTTGTGTTGAAGGAAATCAGTGGGCATAAAATCTAAACGAACATCTCAAGTGGCTTGAATGTGTCTTTTTGCTACAGAAATTCACATTATCATTCACATCACATTTTATGCAATATGCTAGAGATCAAAAAGAGCCACCATTTGCAGATACATGTACTGCATGACAAAAGACACAAAAATTTGTATGTATGACAATACAGCTTTCGTTCTTTGGCATATGCTGCTTTTCTAGGTAAGGGAAGCATGCAAAAACACATGCACGTGTGAAGTGTGTAATTTCTGTGCCACTAGCAAATGAACACTCCCCTCGTCTTCCCCCGGTCAGCAAAACAGACAGATCTGCTCCAAAAGCACGCCACACTGCTCTGTTAAGTGACAGTAAAGACATTTATAATGTTACACACATTTCAGTTTCATATAAATGCTGTTCTTTAGAACATTATATTTATTTATTCATTTATTTTTAAGCATCATGCTTTCACAAAAAGCTTAAGCAGCACAACTGTTTTCAATGTTGATAATAATAAGAAACGTTTCTGAAGGCTCTTGTGATATTGAAAATTGAGTATTGATATCTAAAAATGTAGCTTTGCCATGGTAGGAATTAAATGTTAAAATGTATTTAATGAGGAAAAAAAAAAAATATATATATATATATATTACATTTTGATCAAATAAATGCAGCCCTGGTGAGCTTAAGAGTAAACAACCCCAAACTCTTAATTTAATGAACTAAAGTAATGAAGTTAATGAAGCAAATAGACTTTTTATGTAGTTAAATTGGTGTCTGAAGCATTACAGTACAGTATTATAGTACAATATATATATATATAAATATTTTTTTAGATTCACCAAATAAAATACTAACATGTTAAATGCAGTTTAAAGGTGCTGTATGTAAGTTTTTGACTCTTCTAAAGCATAAAAATACCATAATATGTGTGCAGATATTTAAGAAACATCCCAAGTGAACATACTTGTTTAACTGAAAAAAAATGCTGAAGTCAGATATTCTGCTTTGAAAATGGGTTTTCCGTGCCGGAACGCTGTCTTTGTTTAGATAAATTTCATATGCACGATGCCAGTTTAGCCAATTCAGCACCCTGGGTTGCCTTGTTGGAAAACAGCGTATTTCATTCATTCATTCAGAAAGACTCTGAAAGCATGCGTCCGTGACCAAAAAGAACAGTATGGGAGACAGATGCAGTTCCACATGAGGTTATTAATTAGCAAATTACATAAATATTACGAACGTAAACATTAGGTGAGCAGGTTACATTGTAACCGCGTGTCCTAACAACACGCTGTGACGAGAGAGGCAGTGATCAGCTATTTGGCTGTTTGCACCAGACGAAACACGACAGAAATGTAAATACAGCCTTTCAGAAGCACAGAATATGCACTCGCTCACGAAACAGTAAGGTTTAGAATCTATTTAATACATGTTAACCCACTTTAACGTCAATGTAGATGCTGAATCACTCATATGTGTTTAGTTCTAAAGTTCAATTTCAGACGGTTTATTGTATTTTCAAGATCTGAGGTGAACTTTCTGCTTTCAGTATATGGCAACAAATGCCATGTAAAATGCATTCAAACTCGCATTGTTAGCATTTAGCACAGAATAAAGCACACAAGGCTTACCTGAGGTGATCTAGCTGTCATAGGTTTCTGTTGTTCAGCTGTGAGAAATAGAAGCCATTTCTAATATATCAATTTGAGGTGTTGGTTAGGACAAAAACTCCTTTTAATATGGAAAATATTCCCTCTATCGCGTGTCGTTGCTTTTATTTAGAACACAGTTTAAATCCCTCGCTCCTGTACACAATCTGGCATCCCAGCGTACTTTTATTATGATCCAGGAGTGCAATACCTAGTTCAACCACTGGGTGTCAAACTTACATACTGCACCTTTAAAGTATACAACCATAAAAGCCATGACCCTTCAAAAATATTGTCACTGCAATGGATCCACTGTCAAATGGTTTAACTATCATGATATAAATTTATAAGGAGCCCAGTGTTCATTTTGAAAGCAAATTTTTATTTAATTCTAGTCATAGTCTTTTGCCTAAATTCTGTTTTAATTTTTGTCATATTTTAGCCTTCTGAATGTTTTTAGTTTTAGTCTGGTTTTAGTCGACTAAATTTTAAAACATTTTAGTCGACTAAATGTACTACAGATATGCATGCTGTATAGTGAAATTTAATTAAAATATTGCTAAAACTAACTTAAAATTAAATAAAATAGTATTATTACAATAGCCTTTCCATTGAAGACCAACAATTAGATATGCATTATTTATATCATAATATGTAAAATTATGTGTCAACAATCAACCCACATGTAAGAACACACCCATGTTCACACACCTACTGAACACACACATTCAGTAGTCTACTGAAAATACACGATTGTGCAATTATTTACAAACCTTTTATTTTAACGTGGTAAACTACTAGACTTTTAAACTAGTTTCAAGCTATTAAATCTTTGAAAGGGCGTAAAATAGTTAAAGTCCACTTTGCAATGTCAGTCTACCAAGCTTTACTCTTGTAGTTGGTGTTACAATAGTTGGTGCTTAGCTATAGCACTGATTAAATACAGTAAGTAGAGCAGGGATGTCCAAACTCAGTCCTGGAGGGCCGGTGTCCTGGAGAGTTTAGCTCCAACCCTAATCAAACACACCTGAACCAGCTAATCAAGCTCTTACTAGGTGTACTAGAAACTTCCTAGCAGGTGTGTTGAAGGAAGTTGGAGCTAAACTCAGCAGGACACCGGCCCTCCAGGACCGAGTTTGGACACCCCTGAAGTAGAGTAATGACATTTGACTAGCAAATGATATGTGTTACATATACAACATCCCTCAATCCCACTATCGTCTCGTTTTTATTAGTCAACGAAAATATCAGTATATTTTATTATAGTTGTCGTCATCATCACTTAATTTTTATTTAGTTTTCATCACATTTTTGTCGGTAGAAGCTTGTTAGTCATGAAAATTATCAAATTAACACAGAAGGAGCCTAATGTTAACAGCTTTAAATAAACCTAGAAAGTTTAACCTAAAATTACACATTATAGAAACAAAGAACTAGAATGTAGTTCAATGTATTAGGTAATTCTTTGTTTTTGGAGTGTAAAAAAAGAGGATTCCAGTATTTCTTGTGATAAATAAGATAAATATCTGTATATTGATAATTCCAAAGTGTAATAATCTCCATCTTGGATCACCCATTCAGTAAAATGTCTTTGCATGATGTATGTCTTTTACCCTGAGGGAAACTTTCAGGCTGAAACACATTGGTATTATCCAAAGTAGTGCTGGAATCCTCTTTTTTTTCTTGCAGTTTGGCTATTTTTGTTTCCATGCACCTTGTGGAGTAGTAGAGTTGCTGCAGTTCTTACCTCATTTGTTGTGGGAGTGTACATCATAACAATCAAATCATCAATAAACATCAAAAAGCCTACATACATTAGAAACATTTTTTTTTCTGCTAATGACTTCCTCGTAGCCAATACTCAAGGTCTTCTTGCTAGTCTAGTTCCTCTCCACCGAGTGACCGGTGACCAAATTGACAGGATTAACATCTATCTTTTTCTACAATAATGTGTTAATTAGTAACTGAACCTCAATGTAAGCAGGAAAGTTAAAACAAAGTCTTCAGTAGGAAACTATGAGACAAGTGGCACCAATGACAGATTGCCCAGCTCTAGGCACTTACTGTAGTTAAAGTGCAACCAATGCTCTACAGAACTGCCCTTAGTTAGTGAGGAAATCCACACTTGTTTTTCACAAACTGCACAGTAGTTTCTACAGTAGATCTGGTGCCAGATCTTGTAAGCCATTACTGACCACACAAGTTAGTGGCACGCATTATTGAAATCATGTAAAAAATAAAAATAAATTCCAACAGAACTTTTCTTGGTTGTATAAGGAGCTGAGATGACGTGGTATCATTTAGAAAAATAGCAGTGTGATGAATGTACATACCAGAAGTAGGAGTCAGGAGGATCATGATGGTCTACAGGGATCTTCAAACCAAACAGCCCTGCGAATAAACCAAGTATGAAAATCAGTGCCACAGATTCATGTGTTACAACAAAAACAAAATGTGCTTTTAAGTCCTGCCCACACCACACCACACCACACCACTGTACTATCACTGTAATGCCATAGTTATTCTATCCATTGTACTATCACTGTAATGCCATAGTTATTCTATCTTTGTGTAAATTATATGGCTTACTCTTTAATTAGACACTCAGAAATCTGAGATTTAGAGTAGCTTTGCTTCCTCGAAGTACTTTTATTTAAAAAAATTAGCTTGATCAAGTTTAGAAATGAACTGAAACTGATATGTTTACTTTAGTATCTCTTACAGTACATTTAAATCTAATGGCATTATTTATATCAATAGCCTGATTTACATTGTTTTCCGCCTGACTCTAGACAATATTTTAAAGAGATATACAAAATCCCTTCTGCAAATGTTTTACTGTACTATGTGCACTTTATTAAATCAAAGTACTTTTAATTAAAGTATTTTTATTATAGTTTTTATTATATAGTATTTTTATTAAACCTAGAGTATCATAATATTTTAAAAATCAATTTTATCAAGATGGGAAATGCACTGAACCAGATATCTTTATTGTACATGGCAAACATTATAAACATTACACAAACCAAATTTAACAATTGCAATTTAACAACAATATATATATATATATATATATATATATATATATATATATATATATATATATATATATATATATATATATATATATATATATTCTTTTTAAAAGGTTTTTTGAAAATTGAAATGACATTCAAGAAAAAAAAATTAACAATGAGTTATACTTTACAGTAAGGTCAAATAATATTAGTTAACTAACAGTTATAAATGTAACAACTAACAAAAACTAACAAAAATAATAATTAAACTTTATTGTCATTTAATTATCATACAACTTTAAAAAAGTAAAAGCATATTTACTTTTGAATCAAATATTTAAGTTGTATTTGGTAATGTTAAAATGAACAATTGCTTACATTAATCTGTAGTTATCTAATGTTAATAAATTAAACCCTATTTAATAAATGTACTGTTTTAATGAAGCATGAGGGTAAAATTAGCTTAAAAATATATAGGTTTATTTTGCTTTTTACTTTATTTTGATAGCCTACTTTCTGTTGACTAATTAACTTTGCAACTATGTGGTAATGAAAAAAGTCAGTATTAGTATAGAGACTGATTAATTCGAATTAACTAAATAAATGTGCATGCATAATTATACTTATAATAACGTCTGACAATCTAAGTAAAGCAGATATTAAGCTTCATTGTGTTCCAGTATAGTCAAAACAATGTCAAAAGAGGACCTCCCTATTCACTCATAGTGGTCATATAATCATTTATAGGTTGTTATAAGACATTTAAAATTAACAATTACAATAAACTATTATTTATAAAAAACAAAAAATCAAATAAAGGGTACTTACAATGTAACAGTCTAGCCAGTACCAGGGTGTAAAATGACAAGTATCTTCTTCCTTTACTGGCTGAATGAAGGGTGAGATGTATTCAAACAGACGTTGACTCCTGCGTCAGGACCACGTGTCTATTGCATAACATCACAAATAACCTACGCAGAAAACTATCGTAGCCTACTAGAGAGGAGGGGGATAATATGTACCTTTAAAAAAAACAAGCAAAAAAAAAAAACCTGAAAAACGAAGGCTATAACTTAGGCCTATTGTCAGCTCTGCCGTTATTAATACGGTTAAAGTAGGATTAACTCGTTTCTGCCTTTAATTTTCACCAAAAACAAAGCAAAAGACAATGTAAAATAAAGTTAAATAAAAATCTTTTTATTGAAAATATCTCCTCCATTATAGTGTAAAAATGCGTATTCAACATTAGCGAGCACAGACATCTTGAATCTCTTAGTAGCCTATCTTCAGGTACCCTAGTTCACTCACCTTACAGCAAAAAATAAAAAGAAAAGAAAAGAGTTTTAAGATTAAGCTATTGATCAAATGAATGAATAGTTTTTATTCTACCCTTAAACAATCTATTGTTCTGTTTTTAATTAAGAATATTGAGCTTAAATTGACAAAAACAAATTAATTCCATCATTCCTCAAAGCGTCTTGGTATGTCACGCTGAGAAACTTACCTTCAATGTCAAGCAAAGAGCGATGTCAATCAAAACAAATGCAGACAAATAACGGCTGTTGTTGAATTCAGTCGACGTCACAGAATATTTTTTATTCGCATTCAGTGATTCGTCATAAACAATTATGACTTTCTATTGACGAAGATACTGTTCTGTTCTGTCCTGCACCTGTTAATGACAGACACCACATTTCTCTTTTTCAGGGTCTCTTTTTAAAGGCATATCAGGATTCACTGGAATATTCCATCGGAAATGACGTCGAAACAGATCTAGTTCTTTCTCTAAACTGCTCAGCACACATCGGAGGCTTCTCGAAATGAAAGCTGCATCTTGAAGTCTGCGTCGATCATATAGACGATGCTGGAGACGAGTCTGTTAAAAGTGAAATGAGAGGGTGACGCTGGATGTCGGAATATCTCAGCTGAAATGTCTCACCAGAAACCAGTTTCTGTGAGGTCACTTTCACTTGTGGACCACATGATGTCGCCATGATGACACATAAAAAAATTATTATAGTCATTACAAAAGCTACATACAATGCTGTTTTTAGCTTTGGTAACAGCTGATGAAAAAACATGGCTTCATCAAGGCCAGGTCTGGGGCATTTTATTCTTATCCATAAAATAAAGATTAGTCACTAACACAAACAATTAAAGAAACCCTTTAGAAAATGTGCAAAGTGCACCAAGATTAGAGAACCCGAAAGATAGCTGAAACAACACAATTCTGGAGAGTTTATTGAGAAAATTGTTTTATGTTCAATCCACTTAAATTTGTTACACTAACTTAATCGATTAGTGTTGGGACAATCTGATGAATTGAATTCATGGATTGTGTGGAACTATAGATTTTTCAGTGTAGTGAGATTCTGTATGGAAAAATATCTCTAAGCATTGAATAAAATAATGCCTGAGGTTTTTATCAACATGTATATTGAGAAAAATATATTTTATAATGAATTCATTTGTTTTACTTCATTCATTCATTTTCTTTTCCAGCTGCAGCCCATCAATGGGAAACATCCATACACACTCATTCACACACATACTACGGTAGTATACATACTACTACTAATTTAGCTTAATTCACCTATACCACATTTGGACTTGTGGGAAACCGAAGCAGTCAGAGGAAGCCCACACGAACACGAGGAGAACATGCAAACTCCACACAGAAATGCCAACTGACCCAGCTGAGGCTCGAACCAGCGACCTTCTTGCTGTGAGGCGATTGTGCTACCCACTGTGCCACCGTGCTGCCTGTTTTATTTCAATGAAATTATATTTTTGTGATTTTTTTTAATGCAAAGTAAAAATATAAACAATACAGATTTATTTTCCCAGTTTTCTTCGCATGTATTCATCAAGGAAGCAAATACTTCTGACCATAACTGTCTGTATGAAAAAAGCTAAGTATTGTGTTTGGCCTATAAAAAGGGCATTCCCAAAATGTGCTACAATACTTTTCATAGATTTGACTCATTTAAGACACAAAACAAAAAGGTAAAGAAAAAAGTTAATATTAAATATATGAACTATATTAACCTAGAAAATGTGGCCCTACCAATTTCCAGTAGTTTCTTTAAAAAACTAATTTAAAGAGGACCTGTCATGCCCTTTTTTACAAGATGTAAAATAAGTCTCTGATGTCCCTAAAGCGTGTATGTGAAGTTTCATCTCAAAGTACCTCACAAATAATGTTATATAACTCTTTGAAACTGCCCCTTTTGGCTTTGATCCTAATTGTGCCATTTTGGTGCACTGTCGCTTTAAATTCATATGTGCTCTTTTCAAAAGAGGGCGGAGCTACAAATGCCTATGCGTCAGCATAGTGGCAGATACAAAAACAAGACTAATGTCCTATGCTAATGAGGGAGAGATCATCACGAATGGGCAGGGCTTTCCCCTCTGATGACAGTTAGGGAGAATGTCAGAGTGTTTTTGCAGACAAATTAATTTTTTTTATTATTAAAAGCTGGTTACATTCACAGACTGTTACGACACAACTGTGTTTAAACCCCTTATAAAAGTGATTTTTTTCATAACAGTTCCCCTTTAAAAGAACGGTGTGTACAATTTAGAAACCCTTGTTATTATTGACATCAGTGGCCATTAAATTAAC
This sequence comes from Danio kyathit, assembly GCA_903798195.1. Taxonomy (NCBI): domain Eukaryota; kingdom Metazoa; phylum Chordata; class Actinopteri; order Cypriniformes; family Danionidae; genus Danio; species Danio kyathit. Next base: position 29,837,137 of record LR812541.1, read on the forward strand.
TGCAACCAACAACTTATTACTTGTGCTCACGCTTTGAACAAATAAAGTATGATAGACTGAATGCAATCCAATGTCTTTAACTTTTTAAATAACTTTGCAGTGATAAATATCCAGATGGTGCCCGAAGTGCTGAGAACCAAGTTTAGATAAATATTTCAAGAGTGGGAAGCTCTTTCATCTTAATAACAATAAGCACATAAAAAAATTACAACCATGACAAAACAGTATACTGCTATGTACTGTATGTACAGTTGAAGTCAGAATTATTAGCCTCCCTGAGTTATTAGGCCTCCTGTTTATTCTTTTCCCAATTTCTGTTTAACGGAGAGAAGCTTTTATCAACACATATCTAAGCATAATAGTTTTAATAACTCATTTCTAATAAATGATTTATTTTATCTTTGCCATGATGACAGTAAATAATATTTGACTAGATATTTTGCAGGACACTTCTATACAGCTTAAAGTGACATTTAAAGGCTTAACTAGGTTAATTTGGTTAACTAGGCAGGTTAGGGTAATTAGGCAGGTTATTGTATAACAATGGTTTGTTCTGTAGACTATCGAAAACAAATATAGCTTAAAGGGGCTAATAAAATTGACCTTAAAATGTTTTTTTTTTAAATTAAATATGCTTTTATTCTAGCCAAAATAACAAATAAGACTTTCTCCAGAAGAAAAAAATATTATTAGACATACTGTGAAAATTTTCTTGCTCTGTTAAACATCATTTGGGAAATATTTTTAAAAAAAGAATAAAAAAGGGGGGCTAATAATTCTGACTTCAACTGTATACTGTCACTAAAATGATATTGAAAACAACTTTAAAGATGCTAAATAGAAGTGTGAATGTCACACAGTGTCATCAAACAAAGACTTTGAAGGATAATGCAAGAAAACGTTTATTGTTAATGTTTTTTCCCTCATTTAATCTGAACTTAAATTGAAAGTGTAATTTATCCTACATTTAGGAAATCAGTTAGGTTTGTAAGCTCAAATGGGGGACTTTCAATTGTGGGACCTACGATCTTGCAGAAACATTTGTAGCGGACCTTGTAGTCCTGACAGATCCATCCATTCTGAAAATCATTCACACACTCAAAGCCCAGAAGTGGATCAAATCTGCAGAATAAGAGAGAGTGGTTGTTAATCTTTACAAATACATATAGAAATAGAAATTAGGGCTGTCAAAATTAACACGTTAATAACACATTAAAGCAAATTCATTTTAACAGCACTAATTTTATTAACGCATGATTAACACTCGCATTTTACATTTCACCTGTGTCCTTGCCTGTAGCTGAAACAATATGCAGCCAGTAAAGAATGCAGCACCAATTGGAAATGGAAAATGAAAAATATAAATAAAGGTAAGCTCACTTACAGTACATAATGTCTGATGGTTATGTCAACAAGAAGTTAGTATGGTGAGAAATTGGCAAAAAAGCAGTATACACCACCTGACAAAAGTCTTGTCATCGATCCTAGTTGTAAGAGCAACAAATAATAACTTGACTTCTAGTTGATCATTTGGAAAAGTGGCAAAAGGTAGATGAATCATCTGTTGAACTGCATCCCAATCATCACAAATACTGCAGAAGACCTATCGGAACCAGCATGGATCCAAGATTCTCACCGAAATCAGTCAAGTTTGGTGAAGGAAAAATCATGGTTTGGGGTTACATTCAGTAAGGGGGTTTGTGCTGCCCATTACATTACAAACCACAGGAGAGGGCAAATTCTTCAGCAGGATAGCACTCCTTCTCATGCTTCAGCCTCCACATCAAAGTTCCTGAAAGCAAAGAAGGTCAAGGTGCTCCATGATCGGCCAGCTCAGTCACCAAATGTGAACATTATTGAGCATGTCTGGGGTAAGATGAAGGAGGAGGCATTGAAGATGAATCCAAAGAATCTTGATGAACTCTGAGAGTCCTGCAAGAATTCTTTCTTTACCATTACAGATGAAGTTATTTGAGTCATTGCAGAGATGTATGGATGCAGTCCTCCAAGCTCATGGGAGTCATACACAATATTAATTCTTTTTCCACTGCACCATGACTTTATATTCTATACTGTACATTATTTCTGTTAAGTGACAAGACGTTTGTCTAAGAAAAGTCAGACCTTACTGTCCTAATTAAATAATCAAAAACCAAGGCATGATCATGTTTTATTTTGGGAAAATAAGGTAATCTAGAAGCCTTTGCCTTTCATATTTGACACTCCTGATACCAAATGATCAACTAGAAGCTATTATTTGTTGGTCCTAAAACTTGGATAGGCGACAAGACTCTTGTCAGGTAGTGTATGGAGGAAAAAGAAATGTTTGGTTTTCAGTCTTCAGGCCAAACATTTTAATTTAAGTTCATCCCTATATTATGTTTTAGTTTTTATTGTGTGCACTTAATAATATCAATAATATTGTTTTATGCAGATCCAAATTGCAACATTATATTATTTTAGGACAGATTCAGAACAATTAGGTTGCGATTAATCACAAATTAACTCATTGCAATTATGCAATTAATTGCGATTAAATATTTGAATCATTTAACAGCCCTAATAGAAATATTCTTGAATCTTACGTTTGAAAATGGTTTCCAGTTGGCAGTATAGGGGTCCCACTAATGGTCGAAACCTCAATGGCAACGGGCTGCGCACAGACCTGTTGTGGGAATGCTGTTGGGGTTAATGACAGCGGCTCATAGTCTCCCATTCCACCAGGATTATCTCGATCAAACCATGGTGTCATACATTCTATAAGAGAATGCCACAAAATGTTATAAAGCCAATGTGTTGGTTAAAGCAGTTTTTCATATGAATTATTTTACTTCTGAGTCATGCTCCTAGAAACTTTATCCAATAAAAGCTAAAGAAGGGGTCTATCTCCAGTACATTAATCCAAGGCATGACTAGTTAGTTATTTGATTTTTCTTAATTTAATCTGTTTCTGCTATCATGACATTACGTGAACTCACTTGAACACCATTCCTCTGGACAGGTGAAGCGCACCTTATAATCAGCACATATGGCTCCTCCTTGGTTTGCATTTAAACAGGAAAACCCATTTGTAGGATCATATCTGCAGAAAAAAATGTGCAAAATGTTCAGGACATATTATTTGCCAAAAAAAAAAAAAAAAACACACACGAATGTTTTAATATCTTTTGAAAGACTCACACTTGAAAAACGTTTCCCGTTTGAGATGCTGACTGGCCTGACACTGTCTGAGCCTCTATTCCGAGTGGTATTGGACAAATGTATCCAGAGTATGCACTGAGAAGGTTAGCCAAGAGCTCAGAATCTCCTCCCTTTGTGGTAGGGTCGTCAGAATCAAACCACCTGGTTACACACTCTGATGAATGCAGTACAGAGGAAAACATTGAAACAAACAAACAAAAACACCCACTAACCTGAAGTTGAGTAAATGAAAAGCAAAGGTTTAACTCATCTCAAAGTGAAAATTCTGTCATCATTTATTCACCCTTTTGTCATTACAAACGATCAAGAAATTTGTTACGGAATTCATGTTTTGCTTGCTAAAAACTAACAATAAAGTTCCATTAGTAAGTTAATGTTTTTACTTACTAATGAAACCATTAGTAAGTTAATTGTAGACGAGGAACAATACAAAAATTATTATATTCATTCATCTTTGTTAACATTTGTTAATAGAAAAAAGTCATTTGTTGTTATTTCTTGTTAACTCACAGTGCACTGTAAAAAATGTTGCTGCCCTAAATTTTTTAGTTGAATTAAATTAACTTTTCTAGTAATCTCAACTTACATCAATTAAATTGACTAAAAATCTTAAGTTAAACTTTGTATAACTTCAAAAAAATGTAGTTGAAACATGTTAAAATAAGTTAAAGCAACTTAGAAATATTGTTGTCTTGACTTTTTGTCATTGTATTTTTACAGTGTGCATTAGTCAGCATCAAATCAAAATGTACAATGTTACTTTTGCTAATGCACATTTTGTGAGGTTTGGCTTCAGCCACATTATTCTTAACCAAACCCCTTGTATCGTTTGCTAATAGAAAATGATGTGCAAAAACAAAGCCCCGCACCAACTCAATATTCTGATTGAAACTACATCAACATACTGAAATTGTCACGATCACCAGTGTTCTAGACTTTGCAGATCGCTGGAAAACATGCATTATCCCCCGGACTACAATTCTGCCACTTTATGAACTACAAATCCCAGAATAATGCTCCAATCACTCCTGCCACAGCTGACAGTCATCCGGACACTGACACAGACACACACAGCTGGTAACTTACCATGGACTGATTATCTGGACTATATATGGACCACACACACAGACACAGACACAGACACACACAGACACACACACACACACACACACACACACACACACACACACACACACACCACACACACACACACACACACACACACACACACACACACACACACACACACACACACACACACACACACACACACACACACACACACACACACACACACACACACACACACACACACACACACACACACACGTTGCTGAGTCTTGTTTTCTGTAAGCATTTCAAAGCGGTATTTCTTGTCTAGCCTTCTTGTGTTTTTGACTTGTGTTTTGTTTATTGTTTATCCTGTTTGCGGCCTGCACCTATCTCTTACCTGCTTTTGACCACACTCTTTGGGTTGTCTATATGCCTCAGTTTGTACCTGTTGACCCTTGCCTACCTGACCATTCATTCATTCATTCATTCATTCATTTTCTTTTTGGCTTAGTCCCTTTGTTAATCTGGGGTCGCCACAGCGAAATGAACCGCCAACTTATCCAGCATATGTTTTACGCAGCGGATGCCCTTCCAGCTGCAACCCATCACTGGAAAACACCCATATACTCCCATTCACATACATACACTATGGACATTTTAGCGTACCTAATTCACCTATAGCGCATGTCTTTGGACTTGTGGGGGAAACCGAAACGCAGGAGAACATGCAAACTCCACACAGAAATGCCAATTGGCCCAGCCGAGGCTCGAACCAGCGACCTTCTTGCTGTGAGGCGACAGCGCTACCCACTGTGCCACCACACCGCCCCTGCCTGACCATTCTCTGTTAAATAAAGCTGCACGTGGATCCTCAACGCCGTCGTCCAGCGTCATTATGTTACAGAAATACAATTCTTAGCAACTTCAAGTTCATCTGGACTTTAACTATTGTTAACAAGCACAACTTAAGATTTTAGTAATGCATTAGTAAATGTACAAGTTTTGCTCATTTTTAGTTCGTTTTAGTAAATAAATGAACTAATGAAACCTTAAATGTGTGACTGCTTTGGTTTACGATATGAATCCTCTGTATTGTAGGCCCTATTATTTCCTTGGTTCTTGATTTTGTGTCTTGTTTTCTATTTTAGCTTGTGTTCAGTGTATTAATAGAATGGGGAGTGTTTGTCATTCACGGTCTTTGCATGATTGCTATGTTTTCTTGGTTGGTTTTCACTATATTATTAATTATATTATTTATTTAACACAGTTTGCACTTAGAATCAAGCCTCTTCTTTGCATCAACTTGCCACAAAAAGAGTTCAGAGCACTTTCTGTTCCTCCATTGAAAGTCGATCCACTTTAAATCTTAAATGCTTCGAATAGAGAAGAGGCACAATTACTTCTTTATGTGGGTTGTTTTTTTTATGAGAAAAAAATATTTAAAAGAGGAAAATACATCTCTCAAATTTAAATAATAAAACTTCATTTGTGTTTCAAAAGCAAATGAACTTCATGGGTTTCGTAAGTAAATGAGAAAACTGAATTTTCTTTTTTGATTGAAGTAATATTTTAGATACCTACGTCCACTGCAAAAAGTCTTTGGACATGTGAAACGGACCCTGTAGTCCTGACAGGCCCCATTCACACACTTAAACCCCAGCAACGGGTCATAACTGCAGGAAAACAGCACAAAGAGACATTGTATTTATTACATTATCCATTATGCAGAAGTGTTCTTGAACATCCAAAATGTACAATGAATAAACCTTCTTGACATCACATTAAAAATAACAGCCTCTCTATATTGAAAAATTGGTACTCGCTTTATACTAAGTGGCCTTAACTACCATGTAGTGTACTTGCCTCAAAAAATAAACACAATGTACTTTGTCACATTCACCAGCGACCTAGCCCATGCAGATTGCTGAAGATCTACAAATCTGCCAGCAAAAGAACTACAAGATCCAGTCATGCACCACTTACTCACCTGGCCTAGATTCTGTCTGATTGCAAACACTCACAGCTGAAGCCACTCATAACCTGATTACATGGACTATAAAGTCAGCACACAAACGCACAGTCTTTTACTGTTAGTGAACTTTACAATGCGTTTCCTTGACTTGTCTTGCTGTGTTTTTGACCTTCGCTTTGTTTTGTTTATTTATTTCTGTCTGCTGCCTGCCTTTTGACCATCTGCCTGTGTATTCGACCATGACTCTGGATTTGCCTACATACATCTGTTTGCTCCTGATTGTGCTTTGCTCCGGTGCTTGCCTGACCAATCTCAATAAACCTGCATTTGGATCCGCACTCCTGTTGTCAGCGTCATTTCACATTATAGTACTTACTGTGTTCATAATGTATTCCAGAACACTTCTGGTGCGCTCGAGGTGGGATACGGGTAGGGTTAGGGACAGCTTTGGTGATATGGTTAAGTTGAAGGGTAAGATAAGGTGTAAGGGATAGTCAACAGTGCAATTAATTATGTAATTACAGAAATTATTTACAATGTAATTACATGCATGTATTTAATCAAACATAAGTACAAAGTAAAAATATGTATGTAAACAATAAGTACATTGTAACGAATGAATAATGTCAGTGAAAGTACATATCAGTTAAGGTCACTTAATATAAAGTGGGACCAAGATTTGTTATAATTATAAAGATTGTTTAAACGGAAATATGATACTGTTCACCATACTCTGGAAAACTGGTAGGCAGTGCAGGGGTCCCACTAAGGGTTGTGACCTCAATGGCGATGGGCTGAGCACAGACCTGTAGCGGATATGCTATCTGGATTAATGGCAATGTCTCATAGTCTCCCAGTCCACTGGAATCATCTCGATCAAACCAGGGTGTCCTACAACCTAAAAATGAGATGCATAACTCAGTACTTAAAGTTTAAGACAAAATGCTTGATCATTATCACCGTGATTTCAAGAGAAGAATTCTGCTTAAAAAAAATGTTTGCAGCGTTAATTCACCCAAAAATGAAAATTCTGATCGAATATAATTATTCATTCTCACATCTTTCGAATCCTATGAGGCATTATATAGACATTTACCTAGATGGAAAAAGGTTTAAAAATTAAAAAGACATTTTTTTATATAAATACTTAGATATTTAAGATGGAATCCAAGAGCTCTCTGACCCTCCATAAACAGCAATGGTCCAGAGACATTCAAAGTCTAGCCAAAAATAAAACATTGTCAAAACATTCCACGTAACTTCATTGTATTCTTATTAACCTCAAAGAAAAAAATTATAAAAACAACTTTGTTCGCCAATATCTTTCATATTATATCAGGGTGCATATTTACTATGGGCAATATAACACTTATTATTGACACTTTAATAATAAATATCCTTACACCTGGACACGGGAGCAAATATATTCAGTAGGTAAACAAAGTCATATTTACAGTTTTTTGGGCACACAAAATTGTTTTTGGAGCTTTGTTTACACAGTAACATTACAAATCACATGGAATGTTTTGTCAAAGTTTTTTATTGCTTTTCTGAACTTTAAACATCTCAGAATTAATAACAGGATTTTTGGGTGAACTAACCCTTTTAGGCTTTTTACCCAATATATCAATTAAATTAGAAGATATCTACTGTATATTTTATATAAAACTAGTCACATATTAGCTAGAAGATTGTCTTATTTCAATCTGTTTTCTTACTCACTTGAACACCATTGCTCTGGACAGGTGAAGCGCACTTTATAATCAGCACACATCCCTGATGCTTGGTTTGCGTTTACACAGGAAAAGCCAACTGTTGGATTATACCTTCAAAACACATTTAAAGTATGAATAAAGGACTAACTAAACACCATTTCTATGTTATCATGACTGACTCAAAATGCTGATAAACTCACAATTGAAAGACGTTTCCTGTTTGAGATGCTGGTTGGCCAGAAACGGTCTGAGCCTCTATACCAAGTGGATTTGGACAAATGTTTCCAGCGTTTGTAATTTGAAGGAAACTCAAGAGTTCAGAATCACTCCCATTAGTGTTAGGGTTGTCAGAATCAAACCACCTGGTAACACACTCTGATGGAAATAGTACAAAGAATTCATTAAGTTAAAAAAATATCACTGGATTGTGTAAACAATTAACAATTGTGAGAAAATGATGAGATAGATAAGTAATAAAAAAATGTTTATAAAATAAAATTTTTTAAAATATTTCAAAGCACTCATCAATTATTTCTAAAACATAAGTATTTATACAATGAGTAATAAAGTATATGTGATGAAGATACATACGTGGTTGGCAAAAAATCATTGGGCATGTAAAACGGACCTTGTAGTCCTGACACCCTCCATTCTGTTGTGCATTCACACAAGAAAAGCCCAGTTTTGGATCATATCTGCAGAAACAGAATACATCCGTTTCTTCATTTAAAGCAGTTTATCAATTATAGTGTTGTTTTATGGAAAGCACCATAACTGCTCTTATAGTACCGATTGAACAAGCTTGTGTTCTTGAAACACACTCATAAGAAAAAAACTATTATAAATATACAGTATACAAGAATGAATGTTTTAGATAGAGCAGTCAGGGATATCTCTAGACCCCTAAACTCAAATGCTGTCATGCCCTAGTAAAATACTTCACTGATAAATCATTATTACTGTAGGTCAGTGGAATTGCATCCCATGATCCCAGAGAATTATTACTGTATTTCTCCTAATACTGTATCATCATTCTTCGCATGATTGGAGCAGCTAGAACTAGAACTGATATTTAGTGCATATAGGACAAAGTAATTAAAATGTATTTGACTTAATTTAAGACAGGTTTTCGTACTCTTGAAAATTGTTTCCAGTTGGCAATGTGGGGGTCCCACTAATAGTTTCGACCTCAATGGCGATGGGCTGAACGCAGACCTGAAGCGGGTATGTCGACAGAGTTAATGGCAGAGTCTCATAGTCTCCCAGTCCACTGGGGTTATCTCGATCAAACCAGGGTGTTCTACAACCTAAAAGGGTGGACCAGAGTAGAAAACATCAAGCCATACAACAATGACTTTCATTACACAACTTATTAATTCGTTTAGACAACAATTTATTCATGTTTGGTTCAGTTTAAACAAACTCTGGTTTGATTGCTCTGTTAGTACAGTTCATTTGAAATAGTGTGAAGACAAACCCTGGTGCACTCCTGATAAGCAGACTGGGACTTTCAAGGATTTATAGTAGATATAGATAGTTAGATCTGGTTTACACTTAGCTTTCACAGTGGTATTTTATTCCTGAATCTAAAGATACTAAACTAAACATATGACTTTGATGACATACATTTTGAGACAGAATACGAGACTGAGGTTGAGACAAAATTATCAAAGCATTGAAAAAAAAAAATAGCTCGGTTTCCGTCACCCTATGTTAATGGGAGACCCTATTAATACTTGAATATTAAGTATCACATTAACAATGAGTGATAAAAATGCCAAATTTCAAATAAAAAAATCCATTAATCACAAAAAAAAATTTTTTTACCCTCGCTTGAGTAGGTTTTGGATGTACGCGAAAAAGGGTCAATGCATATAAAATGGAATGGAAAACACATTTTCCAAAATAAACGCTGACATAGCATACACCCACATGACTCCATTATGCTTCGCCTGTTTACCGTTCTAACAACTTAATGGAACACACTTACTGGGATTTTATTTGTATTTCTTTTCTAACTTTGAAAAGATTAGCTTTATGTTAGGATGCAAACCCAGTTAATGTTTTGTGTACTGGGCTGATGCCACTCATGTATATAATGGCATTTACATGTGCACTGTATATTAACAATTACAATTGTGCTGTAGTTTTACAGCGCAATTGTAATTATCAATTTACAGTGCGCTTGTAAATTTTACAATATTACTGGCAAATTTTCACAGTATCACTAGCAATTTTTACAATATTACTGGTGAAATTGACAAGCACACTGTTAATTAACAATTACAACTTCGATGTCAAGCTACAGCACAATTGTAATTGTTAATTTACAATGCGCTTGTAAATTCTACAGTATTACTGGCAATTTTTACAGTATTACTGGCTAAATTTACAAGCACACTGTAACTTAACAATTACAACTTCACTGTAAAACTACAGCACAATTGTAACTGTTAATTTACAGTGTGCTTGCAAATGTTACAATATTACTGGCAATTTTTACAGTATTACTGGCTAAATTTACAAGCGTATTGTAAACTAACAATTACAACTTCGCTGTCAAGCTACAGCCCAATTGTAATTGTTCATTTACAGTTCATTTGTAAATTTTACGGTATTACTGGCAACCAAAATTGCCACTAATGCTGTAAATTTCAAAGCAATTTTTTACAGTGCAGTATTGTTTTAGATGTTCTTTTTTGGATGTTCTAACCTTTTTTATAATTTATGTAATGCATAGGAACCAAATGGAACCAAACTACATATATAAATAGATCTAGATTTGTTTCCCAATCCTGTTACTAAAGCCACACCAACAGTACATATTTTGGATGTCTCACTTATCTGACACATTAACTTCAAGTTTTGAAGTTTCTTCTTATGTTCTGATGAGTTGATTCAGGTGTGTTTTATTAGGAAGAGGTTGAAAATGTGTACTGTTGGTGTGTCTTCAGGAACATGGTTGGGAAACACTCACCTAGATACAGATCTGAGGTAAAAATGCATTTGTTGTAAATGCCACTTACTTGCACACCATGCTTCTGGACAGGTGAAGCGCACTTTATAATCAGCACAAACTCCTCCTACTTGGTTGGCGTTTACACAAGCAAACCCAGATGATGGATTATTTCTTCAAAACACAATCATTTTAAACACAAAGTTTAGGTAGAAAATACTGGGCTCCACACAATTCATTCATGTTGTCCCAGCACAAATCGATTAAGTTAACTTAATTGTTTTTACAAATTTAAATGGATTGAACATAAAACAATTAGGTTATCAAAATAACTTAAGAATTGTGTTGTTTCAATTCATTTAAAATAGAAAGAAGTTTGAAGAAGCAGCAAAAGTCTTTTTTTTCCTCAGATCAAAATATTACAAGAAACATTTACTTTAAAAAAATTAATAAACTCACACTTGAAAGATGTTTCCCGTTTGAGATGCTAGTATGCCGGAGACTGTTCGAACTTCAATTCCAACTGGATTTGGACATATTTCTCCAGAGTACGTAATGAGAAGATCAGACAAAAGCTCATAGTCTCCTTGTCCAGTTGGGTCATCATTGTCAAACCACTGAGTTATACAACCTGAAAAACACCAAATAGAAGAAAAAATGCTTTGATACACAAAGTGACACCAGATTAGAATCTTTTAAGAAATCAATATAGTAACAAAGTATGCAAGAGTAGAAAAATCACACCTACTTTGAGTGGAGAAGGAAAAGAGTGTACCTATAAATAATGACAATACTTTATGACAATACTAGCTTTTTTTTGTTATAAAATTTTATAAAACTTCCACATACATAATCAAACTTACTTGTAAGTAGAACCAGCCAGGTTGCAAATACCTGGGAAAGAATTACATATGAATGAAAATGAATGAAATAATGAATATGAAAATGAATGAAAGAATAATATAATAACATAATATACCTTGGTGTTCATTCTTCTGGCTTTTCTCAACAGGGAGTCTAACAAATGAAATAAAAAAACGATAAATAAGCACAACTCCAAGTGGAGTTTATTTATAAACTAATTTCGAGAGGATCAAGTAATTATGATTGAACACGGCTGGTTCTGCATTAACTATGATCCACCAATCAGACGTTATTATAATTTATAAACATTATAAACTCACCAGATATTACTTGATGACGCTTCTATTATCTATCAATATCCACCACTTTATTTGACCATTACTAAACGCAGGATTGTCTGCACAACATCTGTTTTGATGGCTGAAATAGGGTCTCTTTTAAAGCAGACGGGCTCCTCCCAGACCTTTTGGAGCAGCACCTGTTATCAGCTTTCACTTGATTTCTCACCTCTTTGTATTCACCTCCACCCATCTCACGTGAAATACCACTGTCAAGTATTCTCTGGGGGGTCCTGAATAGGGATTATTTTTTGGTCTGGTCTGAGACTTGTTACTCTTTTGTTCTTCACGTAAACAAAGAGAGAAGGTTATGTTATAATATGTGAAAGCTGACCGTGCTAGATGCATTAGAAAGAGATGATACAGCAACTGTAACCCTTTACAATATACTTTACACAAGAAACCAAGTCACACGATTTTCTTTTAACTCTACTGAAGAGATTGGTGGGGAAGGAAAGTATATGTGTCAATTTCATAACATATTTACAGGTGCCATTGTGATATACAATACTCTGATCACATTAGACAAGACAATGAATGACATTCAATACTGTATGTAATATTAGTCTCTGTTATCCTCAGAATGTGCCTTAAGTTTCAGCACAGAATTCCCAACAGAATATTTATTATATCATACTGAAAATGTCAACTTTTGAGTGGGAATACATTTTTAAAAAGCTGTTTTTTTACATGGTCTTTAGATGCAAATGTTTGGGGGCACAATGAAATTTAAAACAAATGTCAAAAGTCGCACAAAACAAAACAGAATCCAGAACACAGTGGAATCACTGCAACACAATGAAATTTACAAGAAGTCATGGACAACTTTGCGAGTTTTATGGCCCTTATACAGTTTTATGGTACTGTATCTGTGAGCAATAAAAGAAAAAAAAAGATAATTAAATAAAATGTAATTAAATAAAAAAAAAAAGTTTACAACAAAAAGTTGTACACAATGATACAAAGGCGGAAAAGTGCAAATATGAGAAAAGTCCCAAAAAAGAACCGCAAAAGAAAAAGGTTACAGTTCCTTTATTTTATTGCGAAAAGATGCCTCCAGATATTACTGTCATCCTGACAGAAATTCAGCGATAGCAAGGTTGAAACGTAATTTACTCACATACAGCAATCTGACTGTTATGCTATCCCCAGTGGTAAAGCCATGGAGCTGACTTTCATTGTGGCCATTTTTTTTATATTTTGAACTATAATGAATTATAAGGTAAAGTAAAAGTATGTTATGTAATGTTATAAATGTACACTAGTACATGAAAAAATCGTGTACTGTATATGATAGCTTCTCTTATCAAAATTAACCTAGTCTTTAATACAAAAACAAACCTTTTTTTTATTGCCATGGTCCATAAAGACAAGAATGAGGTGTGAAGAAACTTGACTGGCCTACACAGAGTCCTGACCTCAACCTGATTGAACACCTTTGGGATGAATTAGAGCAAAGATTGTAAGCCAACATCAGTGCCTGACCTCACAAATGCACTACTAAAATGGACAAAGCTTCAATAAGACTGCCCTTTGGAGTATGGAGTCCAAGGGTGTAGATTTGCTCTTGACATTAGTGGGGACCTATGAATTTAGCCTAAAATTGGGCTTTGCAAAGGAACTAATATGGGCTGATGGAAAAGGGGTAAGATAATAGTTTCAATAGTTTCATTGAGATTCAATAATCTTGATTGTTGTTTTTTTTTCATAATCATTGGCCAAATTCAGATGTGTCTGGGGAGAGGGAAGTGTAACCCCAGACTTCCCTCTCTCTATCCTGCGAACACTGCTACTTTCGCAACCTAAATAAACAGCCAAGAATACAGTGTAAACCAGAAGTTTACATACACTGTATAAAAAGGCACATAACATTTAAAAAAAAAAAGTCAGATGTTAACGTGACTAAATATTTTCTCTTTTAGGTAAGTTAGGATTATCACATTTGTTTTTGTTATGCTTAATAGCAGATCAATGAGAGATATTTTTTTAGAAATTGTTATAACTTTTCTGGAAAGTCAAGTTTACATACAATAAGATTTTATGCCTCTGAAAAAACTCAGATGATGGTGTCAAGGTTTTGGAAGTTTCTGATTGGCTAATTGACAACATTTGAGTTAATTGGAGGCACAACTGTAGAATAGTATTTAAGGAAAACCTCAAACACACGGCTTCCTTGTGTGACAACATGGGAAAATCAACAAGCCAGAATCAACAAAAAAAGCCAGATTACAATTTGCTAAATTACACTGGGAAAAAGACAAATTTTTGGAGACATGTCCTGTGGTCTGATGGAACTAAGATTGAACTGTTTGGCCATAATGACCAGTGTCACATTTGTTGACCAGTGTTACATCCCAACTTTGAAGTATGGGGGTGGCAGCATCATGTTGTGGGGCTGTTTTGCTGCAGGAGAGACTGGTCCACTTCACAGCATAGATGGCATCATGAAGAAAGAACATTATGTAGAAATACTGAAGCAACATCTCAAGACATCAGCCAGGAAATTAAAACTTGGCCACAAATGGGTCTTCCAAACAGATCATGACCCTAAGCATACTGCCAAATTAGTTAAAATGTGCTTTAAGGACAACAGAGTGAATGTTTTGGAGTGGCCATCACAAAGCCCTGTCCTCAATCCTATAGAACATTTGTGGGCAGAGTTGAAAAAGCTTGTGAGAGCAAGACAGCCTACAAATCTGACTCATTTACACCAATTCTGTGAGGAGGAATGGGCCAAAATTCCTTCAAACTATTGTGAGAAACTTGTGGAAGGATACCCAAAACATTTGACCAAAGTTATACAGTTTAAAAGCAAAGCTAACAAATACCAAGGAAATGTGAAAACTTTTGACGGTCTAAAAATTAATAAAAAATTCTCAAAAAATTTTTTCTCATTATTCTGGCATTTACAAATGTAAATCATTTAGGTAATCCTAACGAACCTAAAATAGTAAACGTTTAGAATGATTTACCATCAGACACTTTTTAAAAAATGGTTATGTTTTAGAGTGTATGTAAACTTCTCATTTTAACTGTGGATGGATGGATCAAATAGAACAGTAAATGTATATAATAATATAAATGTTAAATAATACAAGTTAATACATACTAATGGCTAACAGCCAACTGGCAAAAAACGTTTTTCTTTTGAACTGCAAACTCCGTAGCAAGTATTAAACAATAACGTTGCAGTGGGAGTTACCTTCCAAATTTACAAATCAGGATAATTTTGGTGTATTTCACAAGTTTATGTAAGCACAGAAAAATGTTTAATGTACCTCGTTGAGTAAAATGATGCCTCTGTCTTACCACGTGGTGAAGAGTTAATTACTCTATGTAGATATAAATGATTATATCCAAATTACGTTGATGTCTCCTTTCATACAATTTTGAATTTTTTTTTTCAACATAATAATGAATCACTATAAATACCAAAGTACAAGTTTATTTTATTAATTATATAATAGTATCTGGAATTTATTATTATGAATAGTCTCTGGATGCAGTCTTTATGATGGAAGCTGAGATTACATCTCTCAGCGATGCAATGTCAGACACAATGCACTCAATGGAGTGCGTGACGTCACTGTGACGGGTGGTTAGGTGAGCGCATTAAAAAAAGCATTGGATGCAGCTCAGATTGCACTGCACCAGGTCTGCATCCGGACCCCTCTCAATTGACATTGCAATTCCTCCACTCTATTAATTCGCCCCCAAAATAATATTGTTTTGCTGTTATACTACGTACTTACCATATCAGATCTCACTCACATTCAGCTTGGTTTCATTCATGCTGACCACGGAAAGCTGTAAATGACTTTTGTTTGATTAGTGTTTCATACATGACTACACTTTTAACAATTACTCTGCTTTTGTGCACAAATGTTTGCAACCACAGCTTTACAATGTTACGACAACACCGAGAACAATGAGCCTCAAAAATAACATCAGAGAGATGTTTACATAGGAATTTTTACTCATCTTTCAAGAAAAATCCTACAATCATCACTGACATGAAAATGGCTTCCAACCTGCCAAACACTTAAGTCAAAAAGTCATGTATCTACCAGGGTAAATGACTAGACACTCCCTAAATTATAACTGGATTCCTCTGCTTCCTCAATCTTGATGTCCTCTGAAATCTCAATATGAACATCAAACACACTAAACAAGTGTAGCAGTAGACACAATGCAAAAAAAAAAAAAATGTTTAAAGCCTTTTCTAGGCTTGCAAATTAATGATGACAAAAGACAGAATCAGAAAATAATAATAAAGGTGAAGCAACTTTAATTAAGCAGTAATGCTCCTTTTTTGTTTAAAAGAAAATTAACAAACAAGGCTTAGTCATATAAAATGGTGAAAAAGACACACAGGAGCCAAAGTGACCTCTGACCCTTGTCTGGCCCATGCGGGCGAGCATGTTCATTAGAGCTCTAAGTCACAGCACTAATAAAAGAGATCTTTCACTAAGCAGTATATTCACGGTTCATCTATTCTGTTTGATCTATCAGTTCTTTCATTCCTTCATTTCAGAACGGCTCATTATCACCCAGTCATTTCCTGTACTCAACAATTGAGCAAATGACCCTGTAGGGATGCCATAATTTCCATTAAGTCCTTTTGTTCATTGTACACCATGTAAGACTCCTCCACAATATGAATGAAACGACACCTCAATAAATCCATTTACACAAATACATCATGCACAATAATGTGTTAGTGAGGCTGTTAACAACAAAACTGTGAGCAATAGATAACACATAAAAAGACATTCTAAACAACATTTGAAACTGCAGTGTGACTTTTACCGAACATCTGAGATCCACTACTTGAAACGTAACAATAATTCTAGTCCTCTCATGAAGAAAAAAACATCACTAATTAAAGAAAAATCTACAATTTACTAAAATAAACTTTACTTCTCTGCACTTTGGCTTGAGGGATTGTACTCAGTAAACAATATTTTACTTTATTGTAAAGCTGTGACTTTTATTACTTACAACAAACGAGACCCATTCAGAGGAGAAAATAATACAAAACACCAAAGCTGTAGTTATGCGCTTGTTTTGTTGCTTTTGTCATGTCTGAATTTAGCACCATGTTTCTTTTTTGATACCAGACACAATGTTACCAAGCATGGAAGGTACAACATATCAAACATACACAGTCTACACTGTGTATGATCTCCCAATTTGTATCTTTAGCAACAATCTTCACCTGAGATGCATCATGATGTCTTCTTTGCTGTGACCTCACAGAAAGCCATTCAATATGGAAGGTGATTGGGGCCAAAACGTCTTGAAACACCATAAAAGTGAATGTGCCAATGAGCACTAGAGGCAATTAGACTAGGGCTATGTTTACACGACAATGACGTAGCCAAAAACAAAAGTTTTTCAATTCAATTTTAAAAGGTTTCACATTTACAGGACAATGTTTTCAAAACACTTAAAAATGATCTATTACACATGCCAGGCTGGTATTTGGAGCCTTGTTAGTAAACAGTACCTGTAGAAAAGTGACAATGTGCAGTCGAAGGCATATCTGCACTGGTGTGTGTGTGTGGAATTTGTATACGTGTATATGATGCGTCTCTGCCATTGGTTGTAAAGTAAATCGACATTTTGCTGATGAATCATTAGGGAGCACTTGAACAACAACACTACCATGTACTCTACTGCTGTTTTCACATCAGATGCGGATGAAGCATCAAGCACGAGTGATTTACATGTTAAGTAAATGCAAAGATACGAATAGACATCCTACAGTGCGTTTTGCGCGAATGATGCGATTTGCGCGAATGAAGCAGCGGGAGTTGAGCATTTTGCACGTTTGATGCACTTAAGGTGCGTATAAAGTTGGAAATTCTAATCTTTAGCAGACATTCGCACCGCGTTAACCAATCAGGAGCTTTCTCTTGTAGGGGCATGATTATGATGTAGTGCCTATTGTTGGTGTTGTTGTGGAAAATTCTCCTGCCAACACCGGACAACAGTTCATCAAACTGGGCTTGGCTGAAAGCTTCCATCATCCAGGTACAGTTTCTTGAGGAGTTGATGAACTCACAGAGCTGGGTGCACCTCTGAATGGATCTAGTGGAATCGGACACGGCGCCAAACGAATCAACGCTGTTTGTGAGCCTCCCTAATGCACATAAACACAGCTATTCTCTCAATAAAATCCATTTTAGCCATTTAGCAATGAAGCTAGAGCAGACAGAAGCCCCGCCCATTATGCAAATCCACGTCTATTGTAAAGTGAATTTGACAAGAAAATGAAGCGAATTTGACGCACGAATGAAATGAGTAAACTCAAAATGTTCACGCGTCTATTTATGCGGGAATAGAGCAATTTATTTGCGCGTTCCCCGCCTGGGGTGAACACAGCATACCACTGTTGTGTTTTTTTTGTGCTTGCTTTTAATCCAAATCACCCTTAACACTTAATATACACACTGATTGCGTCATTGTTTTCAAAAACTCTCATTTGCAGGTGTTTACACTGACACGAAAATGGCGGCGTTTTCAAAAACGTCCACTTTGCTCGATTTATGTGTTTTCAGTCGCCAAAAAAAGCTGTTATTATGTAAACGAACATGCAGAAAAACGTCCTCATTTTTACTGTTTAAACAGCCCCTAAATTAAAAATATGCATGTAATGTTACAAACATCAGATGTCATGTTTAATCACAAAGTATTTTGTAATAGTATACGGGCATATAAATATTCAATGTTGCGATGATATTTTGTATGTGATTTCAGTGTTATATAATATATATATATTTAAATATGTTCAATACCACCACATTAACGTCATCAAACTACAAGCAATGAAACGATCAAATAAAAAAAAAAAATTAAAAAAATTTGATAAACTTTTGACCCCGATCACCTTCCATAAACCCAAAATATACTTCAGTTTTTACATGTACGCTACAGTATGCATATGAACATCGTGTGAAGTGAATTTTGTCATTAGCACAATTTTTCCCCAAACAATACAAGGTAAGCAAATCTCACGTGTTTTGAACTATTTTTGCACTACTTGGTTTGTCCACAAGATGTCATTACTAAACCGGACCATTAATTCACAGTCAGAAAGAACTAAACAACAAAAAGTATGAAGACATTTCATTATTTCTAGAGTTAAAAAAGTGCAGACAATGCTAAATTTTCAATCATGCAAACATTGAGCTTGTGTGTTTGCTTGGAAAGGCTTTGTGTGTTCAACTGTGCGCACATGCAAGCGTATGAATAAAAACAGAAGTATATTTCAGCCTTCAGCATGCTCGCCCCCATCGGCCCTCATACAGAGTAAAAGAAGGCAGCAGAGTCTTCAAGTATGAACACAGCTCAGCACTAAACCTCAGACACGCAATATTAGAGCCTAGAATCAACAAATGAGCAGGTTATTGTTAGCTTTGCATTTCCCCCCACAAATATAATATATATAGATAGATTAATATGCTTATAAATAAAAATTCAGTGCTGTAAAAACATCTCCGATTCCATAGGATCTGACCCACCATAGAAGGCTCATCATCTTTATTATTATAATTATTTTTTTTCTTTCTCTTTTCCTGTCATGGCTAAAAAGCTTCTGTTTGGAGTATGTAAACTGAGCTTCCGTGTTAATAAGTCCTTCATTGAGCATAAAACACTGAAAAAGTGAAGATTTGTTAATATCATTAATTTTCCTCTTTCTCTTTTTGGTTTAACGCAGAACAGAGCAAAAAATCCTTTCTTTCTTTTGTGTGTGTGTGTGTGTGTGTGTGTGTGTGTGTGTGTGTGTGTGTGTGTGTCTGTGTCTGTGTGTGTGTTTTTGGTTGCGGTGAAGCACTAAGAAACACATGTCAGAGTGTGTCTCTTAAAGTGTGACTGTCGTCCTGTGAGTGTCTGAGAAACGCAGGATTCTCAGTGTGAATGTGGATGAGGTTTTTTTTTCTGTAGTCTCTGGTAGTGTTTGAATACTGCGTCTATGTTAAGCAGCGCTCTACATTGATGCCCTCTTCTGCATGGACCTGCAGGTCTATGGGTCGCGCTGGCTGTTCTCCTGGTCGGGCGTTCATCAGCGATAGGTTCTTCACACAGCCCGTCATGCCTGATGAATACTTTCCTCCGGTCAAAGCTTGCATGTCTGGAGCTCCACCTACAGGAAAAAAATAGAAATGATCTTACATTACATTTAAATGTTGATGATGATGGCATGGTTTTTCTGATGGATGTCCCCTCCAGGTCGGAGTAACATGCATAATTTCTTATGTCTTTCTGATTATTAATAAAGTTGAATGTTTAAGGGCTTAGATTATATTATGACCTCAGTGTCATCCCTCTTCAGAGTAAATCTGGAATAATATGTGTGTCACTGCTTTTTCTGCATGCTAATAATTTTTCTCAGGATCTACCAAGCCAGGTCAGAGGTCATTAGAAACAACTTTTACCTGAGTTATTTGTCATTTTATGTGTTAAATCTTTTAAAGTAAATTCCTTTGTATGTAAGCTGCCAGTTTGGATGTTGATTGTACCAGTTTTTTTTACCTGAGAGTACACGAAACAGTCTTGAGTAAGAAACATGTTGTAATTTGTGTTCATGTGGTATCCATGAGTATTACAGGTCTGGGGTCAGCTTTAAATATCCTAGTGGCTGTCTGACTTTTGCATGTGACGCCTAAGTAATCATTGGAAGATATTGTTCAGAATTGCGCACACACACTTGCGCGCACATGGAAGTTTTCCAAGTCTATCTGTGTTTTAATTAATCAGATTAAAACACCTATATGTATGGCACAGTTAATGACGTTATGTGAGAGCGCCTACAAACTCTATGAGAGTTCTGAAGCTGGCTTCTGCTGATGAAACTGCAAACTATTTTCAGTAAACTTTCTGTTAATTGAATCTCTGACTCCAGCTCTTCTTCATCTGACAGACTGGTCATTTTTGGGTTAAAACGGTTGGTCCCCCTACAATGACTTTTTTTTTATTTTTTATGTAATTTCTATATGCAATATTTAGGGGGGGATCCTAACTTTAAGGAATGTTTTACAAACATAATACTGTTAAAAACATAGCTTACCCAGAAAACAAAATTCTGTCATCATTTATTTGCTCTTATTCCAATAATTATTTTTTTTTTATTTCATTAAGAAGTTATTTTGAAAAAAAACAAAAAAACAATAGTATCGATTGACATGTCATCCAAGTCAATGGTTAGAATGGTTAACAACATTCTTCAATATATCTCTTTTGGGTTCAACAGAACAAAAGAAAACTCCTACTGAAGTCAATGGTGAGAATATGATGAAAGAATAGAATTTATTTTTTTTAAGTATTACAACAATTTGCAATTTTGATGTTAATATTTAAAAAACAAAGCTATATTTTCAGCATCATACTCTAATCATGAATGTCACACAATGCCATTTTATATGATCATTTTAGATAAATGTCAAAACCTGCTCATGATCCTTTGATAAAAATAATGTTTTAAAGAACAGCATTTATTTCAATTATAAATACTGTATACAGTACATTCCGTTATAAAGATCGTACTATAAAACAGTGTTTAATTTATACTTTTATTCATTAAAAATATATAGTAGTAGAATTTATTACACATACTCCACAACAACATGCACACATTTTCATTACAACTTCAAGAAAACAAAAACTACTGTAAAATTAGGGCACTAAGAATGATAACAAATAGTGTAACTATGAAGTTCTAAATATTCTAACTGTAACAATAACAATATAGATGAACAATATTAATGATTCACCTTGAACATACCCCCCCCAACAAAATTTATTAAAATAATTAGCACATTTAAAAAAATAAACAAGCAGCATTGCTGAGAATCTCATTTACTTTCATTTTATCTACTTTGAATTTGCAGTATATGAGTTTAACAGACCGTTAATGTTGGCTGGTATGAAAACAAATACAGTTGTCTTTTTGTGAACGGACCCTTATATGTACTTACCCAGGTATATGTTGCCCTTGGTATTCACCATGATGCTTTTGCCTTGTGATTGTCCTCGTTGGACAGATCCTCCATCAATCTGAAGGTAGCCCTGCTTACCGGTTCTGTTCAAGACACATAATGAACACTCACAATCATCTTTCCTATGGCCTTTTACTATGTATGAAGGACTGGAGTGGTAAAGGTCTTTACCGGACTGCAGTGATCATGTGCCACTGTCTGTCATTGACAGGCTCTCTGGACACAATCTGAGCCTCTCCACTGCCCAGCTGATAACTATCAGAAAAGAACAACAGCACATCAGGACAAAACACTGATCTAGACACTGAAACAGAGATGCAATGATTTTAACCAGATCATTAAAGATGCCGTCATATATTTTATCTTACACACATGTGGTTTATTAGTGTGCAAAAGAGATCTATTACGCACCTAAACACAAGACGTCCATTTTGTAAACCGAGACTTATAAAGTCCTTTCCCTTGCCTTGATCTCCAAGTTCCTGTAAAATATTATATTTTCACTGAAATTTTGAAGAGGAATTTTGAATTTTGGGAGGAAATATGGATGAAAAACACAGGCCAACATGACAGCATGTTAGATATACATCATGTGTGTATAGCAGTACTTCTATACTTGAATTAATCCCACTGTAATTATAAAAACCTAAATCAAACATTAAACATCTGGAATAAGACACACACACAAGCTGTAAAATAAACAGTACATTAAACAAAGAATTTTTTTTTTATTTTTATAAACAGTCTGCTTATATAAAAAAAAGTCTCTTGTTCATTAATGCTGCATATTTGTAATGTGAAGATAAGTGAAATCTGATAATCATTTGATGAAAATGATTATAAAAATAATTACAAATTCTAAATGTATTAACTGTCACCTTTGATCAGTTTTCTGCAACCTTGATGAATAAGTATTTTTCAATTCAATCAATCAATCGCATCCACCCATAGATGAGCCTAAACATTTGTAGGTAATATATATTGATTAAAATATCTATTTGAACAAAGTTTATGTAATACTTTTGATTAAATGATTAAAATTGTGACAATTTACTACAAACAAATTATCCAGAATGTCTTCATTATCAATAAAAATAAAAATAAAATTGGAAATGCTAGAACTGGTGTAGGATTCGGATTTAAACCTTCCAGTTCATCTCAGCATGGATCAACGTTTATCTTTTTTCTCATCATCCTGTTTCTCATTACTTTTATTAAGTATGATTATTTGATTATTTTAATGAGTATTTAACTTTGAAATGATTTCAACTAATGAATAAGTTAAATACACTGTGACTGCTTTATGTAAGAATGCTCAGTGCATTGCCTGTCTCTTTGAAACTATTTTCAGGAGTCACCAAACTAGGTCAGAGGTCACGGAGACCTTGAATGGAAATGAAGGGACTGGAAACAACAGTTTTTATTGTTATTTCTATGATTTAATACTATCTAAAATGTCTTAAGTGATTTTGCTATTTTTACGGTTAATTCTTTTAAAGTGATTATACTTTTTATTCAAGATAGACTTTATATTACTGCCCGAATGTAGATTATACCAGTTTTGATAAAGACGGCTGAGAGTACACTCAGCCTTGGGTAAGAAACAGATTGTACTTTAAGTGTGTGTGCTCTATTTGATTGTAGATCCTTTTCACTGGTCTGGAGTCAGTTCTAAAAAGTCTAGTATATGTCTGACGTTTATGCTTAAGATATTGTTCAGAATTGTAAGCATGCACCCACGTGGAAATTTTCTAAGTCTATCTGTGTTTTAACCAATCAGGTTAGAACACAGATGTATGACGCAGTTAATGACGTTATGTGAGAGTATAATTGGTATTGATTTGTGATTGTAAGCAGAGCGGCCTAGGAACTCATTGCGAGTGTTGAAGCTGGCTTCTGCTGATGAAACTGCAAACTATCTTCAGTAAACTTTATTTATTTATTTGAATCTTATTCATCTGACAGACTGGTCATTCTTTGGGTTAAAACTGTAAATAATCCCTACACTGGTAACTGTAAGTTTAAGGTACACTTTGTAGTACCATTATTTATTTAAAAGCATAACTTCCATGTTTGTTGTTATTAGAAGGCATCACTAGCTATGTTACCATCCAAAAATGCAAATTAACTTTATGTGCAAAACTGCATTATTGCATAAAAACTGTGCGAAAAAGCAGCGTTTCCATCCAATGAGTCAAAGCGAACAAAATCATCACTTCCTGATTATTTGGCGCCAAATATCAACAGTAAAAACAGAACTTGCTGCGGTAGAAGCTGCGTGAATCTTTTCTTTGTGGTGCGCGGTGGCCATTGAAGGCATGAAACGGGGAGCACAGACACTTTTGATTCTGGAGGTCATTAATAATATAATAACACTAATACTGAAATGGTTAAGGCGTTTTAGAATGACCAAAACAACATTTCAGATGTTTCACAATGTGCTCAACCTACTGGTTTGTCTATTCACACACATATTTATCATCACATAATCTCTAATAACAAAATCACATGAAGTTTTTTAATGTGCATACTGGAATTTGTGCATAATGGAAAGTGTTTCCATTCTAGTTTATGTGCATCTTTTCTTAATAAATAAAAAGTTTATCCTACTCAATTATGTGCATGTGTTTTTTATGCGCATTTTCAAAATTTATGCACATCTTGGCGTTTCCATCAACCGTTTTTTTTGCGCATATCCCAAATGAGCATAAAATTAGGTGGATGGAAACGTAGCTACTACACATGTATGCAAAGCAGCCTAGTAGGTAGTTTAAATTTATCTCACATTTGATCTGAAGGTAACAATCAACATTGTCTGGGGGCCAAATAACCTGCTTTGTTCCCTATTTGTGAAAAGTGCCAAGTGAATGTGATAAATCACTGAAAAGTTAAAAGTGTGTTGACTGAACAAGTGGAAAACAAGTGATAAAAATGCAAACATGAGGCTAAAAAAACTTTGAAATCAAGCAAAATACATGCAAAAAAAACTTCAAATGTACTGTACATTGTAAAATGCTACTGCATTCTGAGATGATAATGATATGATCATGCTAATGCAGACATAATTTTGTGTTTTCCATCATTTTCTGCTTGTGAAGAGTGAATACCTTTATATTAGCATGCTTCTTACGGAGGTATAGAGCACCTGCAGACTCCTGAGGAGGATGAAGGTGAGTTAGGCAGGCAAACATGCAGTGCAGCCCAAAAACAAAAAAAGGGTGAGGAATAAAAGCATATCGATCAACATTCCAGCTCCAAGCAAACTCATTTGACTCAGTTTAGTGAATTGAGGCTGAATATGAAATGTAAAACATGTCAGTTTCATATCAGTTACCCATGATCATAATGCGAGTGTATACAGTATGTAGTGTCCAAAATAAACATTTAAATGCAGATTTAAAAAATATGCACTGTACTGGATATTTTACAGAATTATTGTACAGACATATTTGTGCCCTTAAATAGTTATCTTGGACTCTAAATGTGTGTGTCATGGGAAGAGAAGGGCGCACATTTGTACAAACATACCACTCCCTGCCACAGGATGAGGCCGTCCTTTGAGGCAGTGTTGATCTCTAACTCAATGGTCTCTGGAGAGTCAGGAGCACTGAAACATGTCAAACAGTCATTAATGCAACCAGAACATAACCAAATACTCATTTTATACATATTTTGTTTGCTAAACCTGACAGCATCCATTTAAGTACAATTAAAGGTACACTCCACTTTTACAAGTCCCCTAGAGCAGTGTTTCTCAACCATGTTCCTGAAGGACCACCGGCTCTGCACAATTTTCAAACACACCTGATTTAGATCATCAGCTCATTAGCAGAGACTGAAAGACCTGTAATGAGTGTGACAGGCAAAGGAGACATCTAAAACATGCAGTGTTGGTGGTCCTCCAGGAACGTGGTTGAGAAACACTGCCCTAGAGTTTAACAATTTTGGAATCCAATCAGTCCATCTCTGAGTCTGGTAGGAGCATTTTTAGCTTAGCATAAAAAATTGAATCAAATTAGACCATTAGCGTCTCGCTCCAAAAAAACAAAAAACAAAAAAATTTAAAAATAGGAGTCTTGATAATGTTCCTATTTATAGTTGGGCTCTTTTTTAACTACATCTTGTACAGTATTGCACATACCTACAGTACCTAGCTGAAGGGGTTGTTGCTAGATCGAATATGGTTACGGTTGGAAGTTAACAAGAATAATTTAAATTATTTATTAAATTTCCCATTTATTGTATTTTATTAACGTCTACCCCCAGCCCAACCCTAAACCCAACCATCACAGTAAGGTAAAAACAGTAGTTGTACCGAGTATTATTTATGCTATCTATTAAATTCCCCAATAAATTGTATTTTTTAATGCCTACCCCTACCCCAAACCTGAACCCAACCGTGACAATACTGTAAAAATTTTAATTATTGTTATACAGTGTCATAAAAAAAAATGCTGCTATATTAATGTGCATATTGAACTTTTGGCCGGCCACGTATGCGATCTAGACTTTACTTAGCTGGGAACTATTTTCAGGTGCTGCATGATAACATTGTCGCTGCTACTGCCATGGTACGGCAGCAAAGTTCCTTGACTTTTCACTTTTCACATAACGCAGACTTAACTAATAGGTGAGGTAAGCAGCCGCTAAGGGCCCCGAGGAATTAGGGGGACCTGACCAATGCCAAGAAGCCTACATTAATCATATAGTTCTTTTATAAATTTTCTATTATATGCTGTAAAATCTGTTTTAACCATTAAGATCTTATTGTTTTTACTTCTTTTCAAAACCAGGGGTCCCCATGAATAGTGGAACATTCCTTTCATACTGCACATGCAAATATTAAAATCTAATCACAAATATGGCTGTACATAGTTTGTGAATTTATTGTATTTAATTTTACATTAAGAAGATAAAGGATCCACTTAAAATATATTTTTAACATGCAGTTTATTTACAAAAAAAAAAAAAATCTACAGAGAAAAAATATCTCTAGAGAAAGAAAGTTTTGAGTTTTAATGCTAGGGTCCTATACCTTGAATTGCTTTGGGCACCCAAATCACTAAGTCCGCACCTACCCATAACCAAACTGTCAGTCTTTTATCAAGAAATGTGACCCACGCAATCTAACAATAGGATGGACACAATGTTTCCTCTTTTTCTTTTTTGAAAATGAGATGAGAACAAAACATTAATGTTTGAAGACTCCATTTAGTAGTGCCCATACCACACAATGGATTAATTTATACGCATTGTTGCATTCATTGTGCTGGGTTTCTGATTGTGACAATTATTTTGGAAAAAGTACACACACACACACACACACACACACACACACACACACACACACACACACAGACACCAGACACACACACACACACACACACACACACAAAAACATGAATATGAAATTTTCAGAGTGAGTGTGCAAAGACTGTGCCCTCACCTTCGTGGAAACATGGGTTTTGGAAGTGCCAGATATCCATTATCATGGAAATATGCTGAATATTCGATAGGAGAGTCTGCAAAACAGAAATCAAAAATAAATGCCAACTCTCTGTATTATAGTGCCACCGTGTGGACTTTCACCTAACAAACAAACAAAAAAATGAGTTATAATGAATATAAACAGCAATGACACCCGAATACAACACATTGATATGGAGGACGAAACCTGCAAAAACAATAAATAAACATGCAAATAAATTAATTAATCCATCAATAAATCCACAAATTCCTGCATAAATTATATAAATAGTGCGGGCAGATTAATAATTAAATAAAATAAATAATAATTAAATAAACTACATGGATGTTGGGGGAATAAGAAAATGCTAAACTGAAAGTAGATATTTCCCCCTTTCACTTCGCACTATTAATTATTTATATATTTATTTATGCAGGAATTTGTAGATTTATACACATTTAATATTTATTTGCGTATTTAATTATTTATTGTTTTATTTATGCAGGAATTTGTGTATTTATTTATTCATTTATTTATTTATTTGCATATTTATTTATTGTTTTATTTATGCAGGAATTTGTGTATTTATTTATTTATTTGCGTATTTATTTATTGTTTTATTTATGCAGGAATTTGTAGATTTATACACATTTATTATTTATTTGCGTATTTATTTATTTTATTGTTTTATGCAGGAATTTGTGGATTTATTTATTTGAGTATTTATTTTTTTTGTTTTATTTATGCAGAAATTTGTGTATTTATTTATTTATTTATTTTTGTATTTATTTATTTATTTATTTATGCAGGAATTTGTGTATTTATTTATTTATTTTCGTATTTATTTATTTACTGTTTTATTTATGCAGGAATTTGTGCATTAACACATTTATTTATTTGCATATTTATATATTTATTGTTTTATTTTTGCAGGAATTTGTGTATTTATTTATTCATTTATTTATTTGCATATTTATTTATTGTTTCATTTACGCGGGAATTTGTGTATTTATTTATTTGCATATTTATTTATTGCTTTATTTATTCAGGATATTGTGTATTCATTTATTTGCATATTTATTTATTGTTTTATTTATGCAGGAATTTGTGTATTCATTTATTTTGCATATTTATTTATTTATTGTTTTATTTATGCAGGAATTTGTGTATTTATTTATTTATTTATTTGCGTATTTATTTATTTATTTATTGTTTTATTTATGCAGCAATTTGTGTAGTTATTTATTCATTTATTTATTTATTTGCATATTTATTTATGGTTTCATTTATGCAGGAATTTGTGTATTTATTTATTTATTTATTTGCGTATTTATTTATTTATTTAATGTTTTATTTATGCAGGAATTTGTAGATTTATACACATTTGTTATTTATTTGAGTATTTATTTATTTTATTGTTTTATGCAGGAATTTGTGTATTTATTTATTTGCGTATTTATTTTTTTGTTTTATTTATGCAGAAATTTGTGTATTTATTTATTTTTGTATTTATTTATTTATTGTTTTATTTATGCAGGAATTTGTGCATTAACACATTTATTTATTTGCATATTTATATATTTATTGTTTTATTTTTGCAGGAATTTGTGTATTTATTTATTCATTTATTTATTTGCATATATATTTATTGTTTCATTTATGTGGAAATTTGTGTATTTATTTATTTGCATATTTATTTATTGTTTTATTTATGCAGGAATTTGTGTATTCAGTTATTTGCATATTTATTTATTTATTGATGCAGGAATTTGTGTATGTATGTATTTATTCATTTATTTATTTGCGTATTTATTTATTTATTGTTTTAGCAGGTTTCGTCCTCCATACATTGATAGCGATTCATCAGATTTAGAAATGATTTAAATGCATGACCCCAAAGAATAGGCTTCTTGCATTGTGAGAAATAAACAATCCATCAAGAGCCATTCAAAAACACTAAAACCCAACACACATTTCATTTATCTCCACAAGATAATGAACGCAAATAGACATTGCTCTTGAAGTAACATTCCCATTTGTACAACATTGCACATTCCACTCAAACCATTCTCTTGAACCACGTAATAAACGTCGGGCAATTACCAACAAGTGCTTACCACCAAGTGCTTCATGCTGAGGGTTTCCAGTTGTAAAACTCACCTGTCAGGTCAGCTCAAGTATACAAGTGAAAGACGTTCGTTCGGTGGTTAGTAACCAAAAAAACGTGTTTGTTCACAGTGTGAGGACATTTTGCTTAACGGACGCGGCTTTAGGTGAAAATGGCAGTGCGGAAAATAAGATGTTGATTATTTCGCAAAAGAGAAAGGAGGTTTTAATGCGACAGAGATCAATGTCGAATTGAAACTGCAGCGAGAGGTTGAGTGACTGACCGGACAGGACGCTTCAGGAGAATTCTATGTATCTGATCACTTTTGAGACAATTGCAACTGAAAACATAAAATTCCCCTTCAACGTAACATTTAAAACTTCACAGTAAGGACACAGTAACCAATTAAGTGCAGATCATTCATTTTGACGGCACATTATTTCAGGGATCTATTTACGAGGCTCCGATATCAGTAATGTGTTCTACATACAGTTGAAGTCAGAATTATTAGCCCCCATTTGAATTTTTTTTCTTTTTTTAATATTTCCCAAATGATATTTAACAGAGCAAGAAAAATTTCACGGTAAGTCTGACAATATTTTTTATGTATATAAAGTCTTATTTTTTTATTTTGGCTAGAATAAAAGCAGTTTTTAATTTTTTAATAACCGTTTTAAGGTCAAAATTATTTGCCCCATTAAGCAAATTTTTTTTTCGATAGTCTACAGAACAAACCATCGTTATACAATAACTTGCCTAATTACCCTAACCTGCCTAGTTAACCTAATTAACCTAGTTAAGCCTTTAAATGTCACTTTAAGCTGTATAGAAGTGTCTTGAAAAATATCTAGTAAACTACTATGTACTGTCATCACGGCATAAACAAAATAAATCAGTTATTAGAAATGAGTTATTAAAACTATTATGTTTATAAATGTGTTGAAAAAATCTTCTCTCCGTTAAAAAGAAATTGGGGAAAAAATAAACAGGGGGGCTAATAATTCTGACTTCAACTGTAGTTTTTATTTTATTTCTTGTTTACACTTTCAGAGACATCAAGCAACTCTTAAATATTTAAAATCAGTCAAAAGTTTCAGGGTTGGTCAGATATTTTTGCTTTTAAGTATCTAATGCCCATCAAAGTAGAATTGTTTTTGATGATTAATATGGAACAAAATGTCATTACATTGTTTATTAGATATTAATATAATTATATATTATTCATCAAAAATAATTCACTCAATAAATAATTTGTTTTCAATGTTTTAAAGTACATTTTAAATTGCCTTATCAATTTGATTCTTTGAGAAAATATCTTACTCTGACCACAAACATTTAAATTTCAAATACATAAAAAAAGTATATCAATATTTATAGTTTTCAGGTAAAAATAAACATCTCAACATCCTTACAACTGTTTTCATATTCATGCTCATAACAAGCAAATTTAAGTTTACCCTTATTTACCCTATCAAGAAATAAAAGAAAAAGCTCACTAAATTAAGATTAAACCTGTGAACAAGAACAACTAAAATCACTAAAAAGTGTTGGGGTTGCTAAGATATTTTGTTTTTAAGTGACTTATGCCTATCAAAGTAGCATTTATTTGATAAATATTATATTTTTTTAAAAATTACATTTTTAGTTTTACATTTATATCATGTTTTAAAATGTAAATTATTTTAATAATAATTATTAATGCTGTGAGATTCAGTTAACATTATACATATATACAGTTGAAGTCAGAATTATTATCCCCCTTTGATTTTTATTTTCTTTTTTAAATATTTCCCAAATGATGTTTAACAGAGCAAGGAAATTTTCACAGTAAGTCTGATAATATTTTTTCTTCTGGGGAAAGTCTTATTTGTTTTATTTCAGCTAAAATAAAAGCAGTTTTTAATTTTTCAAAAAAACATTTTAAATACAATAACTTGCCTAATTACCCTAACCTGCCTAGTTAACCTAATTAACCCAGTTAAGCCTTTAAATGTCACTTTAAGCTGTATAGAAGTGTCCTGCAAAATATCTAGTCAAATATTATTTACTGTCATCATGGCAAAGATAAAAATAAAACAGTTATTGGAAATGAGTTAATAAAACTATTACGTTTATCATATTATTTTTGCAGATAGACTACACTGATAGACTTTACAATACTATTGTATGCTAATTTATTTATCTTATTTTATTATTTATTTTATAACTATCTTATAATTGTTTTATAATGTCTTTTTTGGTTTCATTGTACATGTACACCTTGCTTCAATTTTACATTTTTGTCCCAGCCAGATCCATATATGATTGTATATGTTATTCATATATGCCTTGTATTTTATTTTTTATTAACCTTTTACAGACATTGATCAATGTTAGATGGATGGGGTGGGTGGTAGGGTTTTGAGTTTCTTTTTGTAGTAATCTAAATTCACTGTAAGTACTTCCAAAATATATTTAATATATGGTATATCTCTTTGTAAGGATTTAGGCAGTACTATGTGTAATGTATGAATGTTTTTTTAATGAAAATGAAAAAAAAAAGTAAAAAAAAAAAAGCTATAATGTTTAGAAATGTGTTAAAAATTCTGACTTCAACTGTACATCATATCTGAGATAATTCACTTAAAAATATTTTTATAATAATATACTTTATTTTATATCTTTATATAGTAAAATCTCAAAGCACTTATCGCTGTTGATAGATGTAGAAAGTACTCCTTAATATGTCTGTGGAGTAAGTTCAAAAGAACATTTAAAACCTTCTAACTGCCTTTAACTTACTGATTTCTTAGAGAAAATATCTTACTGACCCCAAACATGTCAATGGTAATCGCATAACAAATTGTTTTTTAACCAACAATCATACATTTGAGATAAAAATGTCTCAACATCCTTAGATTTTTTTAAGTGTAGATATCAAAAATATATTGTAAATTTAAGTTTATTAAATAAAACAAATTAAGCACAATTCAATGAAATGTAAAGCTTAAAACAAACAACAAAACAAAAAAAAACAAATTGTCAATACTGTCTGAAAGAATCTCATCACTTTGCACATTTTTTCCCAGAAGCAAAATCTTGCTATAAAGATGTTGAGTTATTTTCATCAAGATACGTTCATAATCAAGATCTCTTACAAATTATATTTAATCAACGATAAATAAATATTGGTTTGCTTCTGCTAATAAAAGCTCAGTAAACAGACCCCTGAAATGCACGTCTTCCTGTTTTCTTCTTCATCATTTTGGCACAGCAGTAGTTTGTATCGGTGGGTGTTAGGCGGGCTGCGGGCCCTGAGGAGGAGGAAGATGTTCTCCTCTGGTTAGTGATGAGCGAGTCAGGCAGACTGTAATTCATACTGTACCATTTCCCCCACTACCCTCCAAACTCCACATGGCCTCGCTGAAGCTGGACTCCTGCCCTGTGTGTGTGGGATACAGCGGTGAGATTCAGTCACACGTGGCCTCTTTCACCCGCTAAAACGCTACCGATGAAGCCATGGTGGGTTATGGAGAACGGACAGTTAGTTCCCTAGCGTGCTTTATGATGAATCACTTACAGCTGCGGTTCGGTACAATGCTATGAAACTACAGAGAAATGCTTTTATTTCCTTAGAGAGAAAGTGAATTCTGGAAAATGATAAATGAAGCAAACTGGGACCAATATATTAGAATTAGGGATAATAAGGCAGTTTAAATTCATATTGTAGGAATATTGGGTTTAGGTAGCTGTATGTTTATCTCCATACTTCTGAAATGATGTCATTGGATGTTATTTAAATGTAAAACAGAAGTATAGAGTGGATGTTATTGTTGACAAAGTAAAACTCAGGGTTTCTACAGGCTTCAAGTCACATTTAAGACTTTTCAAGACCATTTTAAGATCATAATGAATGAAATTTCAGACTTGCACAAGGCTAAATGCTAAAGATTTTTTTAATGGTCAAGATAAAACCTTAAAAAAGCATTAAAAACAAATGTTATTGTAAGGAAGATAACTAAACCATATTAATAAGGAGAGTTAATAAATAAACGTTTCTTAAAACTTTTATTGAAATATATTGTTAGTGATTGGATGGGTGTTGGCCCGATAGGGTATAGCTTTACATGGACATAGGAAAATTAAGACCCTTTAAAATTATTTAAGACCTACAACACAATATTTCAGTAGATTTAAGAGCCTAAAATTTGGTTTTTGAAATTTAAGACATTTCAAGTGGATGCTGCACACTGGTGGTGGGGGTGGGCAGAGACTTCCCCTATGATTGTGAAGCACTTTGGGTGTATGACCATACACAATTAATGCGCTATATAAATACACATTACATCACATTACATTTAAGACTTAAGACCCTGCAGAAACCCTGAAAACTATTAAGGTATAAATAATAGATGAAAAGTTGTAAACTAAAATACAACTGTTGCTTGTTGAAATAACTTGAAGTAAAACAAGTGCTAATATTATTGAAACTATTTTAAAAAATAAAGTAAAATAATATGCAAGATATTAAGGGATAGTTCAACAATTCAAAAATACTCACTATTTACTCACCCTCAATGGGAATTATTGCAGAAACTCATATCTTAAAGGGATAGTTAAATAAATATTAATAAATATTATTTTATTAATTAATAAATAAATATTTTCAGAATATTTGCTCTTTTTTAAAGTTCTTTCAAAGCCTTTATGAGTCTTTTTACCGTGAACACAAAAGTAGATATTTTGAAGAATGTTAGGAACCGGTAACCATTGACTTCCATAGTAGCAAACACAAATACTATGGATGTCAATGGTTACCGGTTTCCATCATTTTAAAAAATAGCTTCTTTTGTGTTTTAAAGAACAAAGAAACTCAAGTAGGCTTGCAACGAGTCAAAAGTGAATAAAATTATTTCCATTTTGGGTGAACTATCCCTCTAAAAAACTATTAAAGAGGCTAAACTTACAATGAATAGTAGACATATATTCGTGTTGTAAAATAAGTGTATAACTGTATCTGTTTGATTTTTTTGTCATGGTTAATACAGAAAACATTGGGAAGACATTTCATTAGTATGTTACAGAGTACTATACTCTGTAACCGGCTATTTGGGTCATAAAATACATGTATAACTGTATCTGTTTGATTTTTTTTTGTCATGGCTAATACAAAAAAAAATTGGGAAGAAATGTCATTAGTAGGTTACAGAGTAATATACTCTGTAACCAGCTATTTGAGTTGTAAAATACGTGTATAAGTGTTTCTGTTTGATGTTTTTGTCATGGCTAATAAGAACGGAAATGTGCATAAGCTTTTTTAGCTTATTCAGCTGTCCAGGCATGTATCTTCATCAAAAGTGACCCTATGTTTGTGAGATTTAATAACTGGCAGCATTCTCACCCTATCAAGTTGCAAGTCCTTAATAATAAAGTTAATGTTTAGATAGAAAAAGCTGACAATTGTGTACAAAGTAATAGAAACATACAACAATAAAATTGACAAATAATAGGGTAAACATATGTCAATCATGAATAAGTTGCAGCTGTGAACTGACCTTTCTCACAGTGTCGGCCTGAATATCCGGCAGGACACACACAATGGTCGTTCACACAGCTGCCTCCATTCTGGCACTGAGACGAGTGTCGACAGGACTCCTTTACTATTTCACAACGGTCACCTGATAAACAGCAAGCAGGAAATAATAGATAATATACTATAAACCTGGACTTATTTAACTTGTTTGTTTGTTAATTTATTTTGGCAGCAAGGGTCATTATGGGATTGTACAAAATGTAAAGCTTAGGAAAAAAATACAAATAAATACATCTAAAATTAACCATAAATTCTCAGAATAAACAAAATGTGATAAGGATTTTCAAAGCCTTTCAAAAGAAACACATGATAAACTATATATATATATATATAAACATATATATATATATGCAACCCAGTGGCGCAGTAGGTAGTGCTGTTGCCTCACAGCAAGAACGTCGCTGGGTCGCAGGTTCGAACCTTGGCTGGGCTGGGTCAGTTGGCGTTTCTGTGTGGAGTTTGCATGTTCTCCCTGGGTTCACGTGGGTTTCCTCCGGGTGCTCCGGTTTCCCCCACAGTCCAAAGACATGCAGTACAGGTGAATTGGGTAAGCTAAATTGTCCATAGTGTATGAGTGTGAATGTGTGTGTGGAAGTTCCCAGAGATGGGTTGCGGCTGGAAGGGCATCCGCTGCGTAAAATCGTGCTGGATAAGTTGGCGGTTCATTCCGCTGTGGCGACCCCGCAAGGGACAAAGCCGACAAGAAAATGAATGAATGAATATATAATCTAAAATGTTATATATTTATTTATTTTTTACATTTATTAGACTAAACTAACAATATTAAAATAAAGTAAAATACATTCTGTACATTAAACTTAGTATCTTGCCATAAATTATTGTAAAGATTAATATATCAGTGATATTTTATTATCATTAAGTAACCATAGATGCTTTAAAAAAATCAGTTACAGTAATTGTGTTTCAAAAATATATATATTTTTTTGTATTTTTTTTACACTTTAATTTTGGTGTCTATATTTCTATTCATTTCTAGTTTAGTTTAAAATAAAATGTTTAATAAAATAGTATGTTTAAGTTAAAATAAATTAAAATGAGAAATATGTTCTTGGCAAATAAATTTATGCTCAAAATATAATGCTGAGCTTTTTTTAACGATTAATGATTTTAATGATACATTATTTAACGATTACTTAATATCAATTTCACAGTTTTAATTAATTAGTTAACTACATAAATCTATATATGCAGTTTTTTGTGGTCATTTATTATAAATCCCAATTAGAATCAGCTTTTAAATGATCATATTTTCATATTTTCTCTTTTGTAAAATAGGGTAACTACACTAAATACTCACAACACACTTCAAATGATAAAAATGAAAAGCAGTAACATTAATTACACCTACAGTATCACCCAGAAAATATGATTATTTCCTCTGACAGAGAGTTGGTTCATGGACTCACCTTCATAGCCCTCAGCGCAGAGACACTGGTATTCGTATTCAGCAGTGGCCATACAGGTGCCAGCATGCAGACAAGGCCTGCGGTCACATGGGCTGTCATCATTACACTGGCTGATGGCTCTGCTCTCAGTGAAGCTGTATGACAGATCCACTTTCTTTCCATTGATAAACACCTGGAAAGAAAAAAGATTTAATACAGAAACCAGGACTGTCAATCTATTAGCAATAGATATGATCATATTAGCCAACCACACTGAACTGAACTTCAACTCTGAAAACTGGACTGACACAGTTTCAGTTTACTAGAACTTCTATGTTAAGCTGCTTTGACACAATCTACATTGTAAAAGCGCTATAGAAATAAAGATGAATTGAATTGAACAGCTACTTATCACAGTTCAACATTTATCAAAATCCAAGTTTTGCTTGTTACAACTAGCTAATGTATTGTGAGTTAACCAAAATTAACAAATACTGAGTTTACTTTCAGTAACCCATGTAATAAATGCCTTGTTCATTGTTTGTTTATGTTGGTAAATACATTAAATAACATTAACTAATGGAAACTAATTGTAAATAAAATGTAAAAAAATAAAATTATATATACAGTGCTCAACATATGAGTACACCCCTCACAAATCTGTCATTTAAATTAATATTTTCTATAAGAAGCTATACAATATTATATTTGTGCATATACATTCAGTCAGTAATGCACATACAATCAGTACTGAAGCCAAATCTGGAGCTTATCTTAGTACACCAAAATTTGTACACCCAAATTTATATGCTACAGTATGGTAAAATATTAAATAAAAAAAATGTAAAAAGAGCAAAATTCAAGAGAAAAAAAAATGTATAAAAATTTGTAGAAGTTTTGTAGTTTGTAATTTTGTTTCTCAATATTTTACATGAATTTAAATGTATTGTCTTTCTATTCCTCAAGATGTTCGGTGACTAAAATATTATTTTATATTTATATATAAATTACACAAAGATGTTTAAATGATTTTTTGGGGGTGAACTATCACTTTTTTATAAATAAAATGATTAAATACTTAATTTTATGTTGTTGTTTTTTCTCATTTTGTTTTATTTTAATATAAAAGAATAAAAAGTTAAAAAAATAAAGCTTTATGTGAGAAACTAAATCTGCCAGTAGGTGGCGGTAAAGTCTAATAACTGGGTCGATGCATTCAAATAAGGCAGGGGTTCCCAAACTTTTTAGCCCGTGACCCTCAAAATAACAATTTCAGTGACTTGCGACCCCCAATATCCTCTGAGGTGGTTATGAATATGCAAACGCAAAATTGCTCGCACACACTAATAGGCCCAAGTCTATTCTTTGTTTCATTTTGGAGAAGGCCACTTGGAGGTCAACCCCTATGTTCATTTGTGGCCTGTATTTAATTTTAATGTATATGAGTGCCGTAAAGGTATCAGAAAGTTTACCCTGGTGCCATGAAATCAATCTGCTGCATCTGACCCTATTGCTGTGTTTTTAATCTAACGTAATGAGACCCCAGGGGTCGCAATCCAATAGAAAAAAAATGTAGCATATGGATAAAATATGCACATTCTATTAGTTTCATAAAATTTATTTGATTTTTGGAAATCACCAAGTGTCCCCCCAAGGGGTCCTGACCCCCACTTTGGGAACCACTGAAATAGGGCACAGGTGTCAAACTAAGTTCCTGGAGGGCTGCAGCTCTGCACAGTTTAGTTCCAACCCTAATTAAACACACCTGATCAAACTAATTAGGTCATTCAGGCTTTGTTTGAAAGCTACACTGGTCACATTGCAGTCACACTAGAGATCGAGCATGCAAAATTCTGTCATACAGCGCTGCGGAAAGGGGCGGGATTAAACAAGAATATTAGCCATTAAAAAAAGTGAGCAAT
Source organism: Danio kyathit (assembly GCA_903798195.1). Taxonomy (NCBI): domain Eukaryota; kingdom Metazoa; phylum Chordata; class Actinopteri; order Cypriniformes; family Danionidae; genus Danio; species Danio kyathit. The sequence continues at coordinate 29,875,711 of LR812541.1, forward strand.
TGGTCCATGTTTTAAATTTCTGTCCAGAGAGGTCATGTTTTGATCTTCGATTGGTCTCAAGCAGTCAAGTGATGCAATTTTGCATGTCAGAGTTCACCAAGCTTGAACTTTGCACCGAAGCGAACTGCGAAACTTGACACATGAGTTTGCGTTTCCGGTCTGACGCATTCACGTGCGTATGAATGGAAGTCTATGGGGAGAAAAGTGCAGTGTGACCGCAGCTTTACTGTGTTGGAGCAGGGTTGGAACTAAACAGTGCAGGGCTGCAGCCCTTTAGGAACCAAGTTTGACACCCCTGAAATAAGGGAATCATTCAGCACTGAAGCAAACCGCTATTTTTTTATATTCATTAAGAATTAATGGGAAACTTTTTTGGCAAAACTCTAAATCTAAATTATGTCTTAATTATTTTAGAACATTATCTTATTTAATGAATTTTAAAAAAATCAGCATCACATTTGTACTCGGGACTACTCTGGAGCTACTCAGGACAAAAACAGTCCACATGTGATATTGAACTTATTGCTTGTTTAACATTGCATAGCATATATCATATGACACAAATATGAAACAAAAGGTTTACATATCTACAATTTCTTTCATGACTAATTAACTGACAAGTTCAATCGACAGCCTTAAATCATGACTGCAGGCAAGAATACGATGTAAACACTAGATTGTGTAGAGGAAACTCTGACCTCTCCTATGCATCCATCAAACAGCATGCTGACGTTGGCGGGTTTGGGCAAGATGTCCATGCTGGGCACTCCTCCGAGATACATCGGTGTGTGGATATTAAGGCCCTGGGCTTTGCCAGGAGAGGATCTGGTGATTTCTTTTGCATGGTCCACCGTCAAGGAGCCGTCTTTATTGAGGCGTTCGGCCACCACACGATGCCACTGACCAAGAGACACAGGATCCTGACTGCGCAGGACAGCTTGACCTGAGCCAATAGAAACAAACATGTATTGCTTGAGCTGGTGGGATTAAAGGAACTATAGACCATTTTGAGAGATGTAAACAAATACAATGGCCCTAATGTATTTCCTGTTTTACATTTTTAATTTCTATAGCTTCCAAGAATCCAGAAAGCTCCAAATATTGATACATTTTTTAATGACAGCTGTGTTAACATTAATTATGACTGAATCACCTCTTGTTACAGTTCTGAAATAGTTTGATGACAGGAACTGTTCATGGAACAATGATATCGCCATACTGAAATTTTAGACAGGTTTGATCAAGTGTTTTCAATATTTTAGGTTACATGATCCTTGCGTGAGACAGCCCCAATGCTCAAAGGCATCTATATAGTTTATTGTATAATGTCCAAATTCATATTCCAAAAAAAAAAAAAAAATCAGTAAGCTTAAAATACGATTGATAATTTGTAATGTATTTTTGTAGTTACATTATTTATGCATTTATGTATTTGCATGTATTATTTAGCAAGGTAATGAATTATAATTTTTATTTAATTTAATCCAAATTTAATTAAAAACATTTATTTTACTCATTTTATTAAATCTACAAAAAATAAATGATTAGATCACTTTTATTCCAATTTTAATTGATTTGTTTCTTTGGTTTTACTGTGTTTAATTGCCTTAACAAATCCAACTTTCCTTTTATATTTACATTTTTTTAATCTATCTACACATTCATCTGCAAAAATAATAAAACCATTTTATTTCCATAAATTTGTTGAATATTCCATTTTTTTAATCAACATTTCTCAAAATATCTTCTTTTTGTGTTCAACAGAGGAAAGTAACTTACAGATGTTTGGAACAAGTGGAGGATTTCTGGTTGAACTACACCTAAGTATATAGTAATACAGTAGATTGTGATTTGTTGTACATCAGATTTCTCACCTGTGCCAAGCTCATATCTGAACTCGACATGTCCATTCACCATAGACACTGCCACAAAGTCCTCCACTTTCATCTTTTTACCGCCGCTAAAGAACATCAGGCCATCTGGATCCATGGGCTTGAACTCCATCTCAACGCGAAGGTCATTGTGAATATTAGTGAGAGGAGGATATGTGATATAAGAGTCTTCTCCATCAAACAGTGGTGTCGTTATTAGAGTACCTGAGATAGTAATGGAGAGGAATAGTCAGAGCCACAGGTGACCTTAAAAAATGATAAAATATATGTATGTGTATGTACGTATAGTTGAAGTCAGAATTATTAGCCCCCCTTTGAATTTTCTTTTCTTTTTTAAATATTTTGCAAATGATGTTTAACAGAGCAAGAAAATTTTCACAGTATGTTTGATAATATTTTTTCTTCTGGAGAAAGTCCAAATATTTGTTTTATTTCAGCTAGAATAAAAGCAGTTTTTAATTTTTTAAAAAACATTTTAAGGACAAAATTATTAGCCTCTTTAAGCTATTTTTTTTTTCTTTTCGATAGTCTACAAAACAAACCATCATTATACAATAACTTGCCTAATTACCCTAACCTGCCTAGTAAACCTAATTAACCTAGTTAAGCCTTTAAATGTCATTTTAAGATGTATAGAAGTGTTTCGAAAAATATCTAGTAAAATATTATTTACTGTCATCATGGCAAAGATAAAATAAATCAGTTCTTACAACTATTATGTTCAGAAATGTGTTGAAAAAAAAATCTGCTCTCCGTTAAACAAAAATTGAGGAAAAAATAAACAGGGGGGCTAATAATTTTGACTTCAACTGTGTGTGTGTATATATATATATATATAAATTGTAAAAAATCCTTTAAATGTGATTGTATATTGAGTTTTACCATCCATGCACTTGTTTCCAGACTTTCCCAAGTGGCAGCGACAGTCATATCCCAAACCACTGGGCCGGTTAATGCAGGTGGCATCTGGTCCACAGGCCTCTGTCGAGACAATGAGCAATAATGAAGCCTGCTGCTGATTTGACAAAGCCTGACTGTGATTTTTTACAGAGTCTGACCTGTGTGGCAGTGCAGGGAGGAGTGATGCTGACAGTTGCTCCCGGTGTATCCTCTCTTGCAAGAGCATTTGTAGAGGCTGGCCACAGAGTCCTCACACGTGCCGTCGTTCTGACAAAACACACACTTTATTTTAGATGACTGCTTTTCATAGGGTGCTAATGACAAACGCACATAATAGTGGCTATAAGTGATGTCCTTCATTTGTTCAAATATACTGATGTTGATCAGTATATTTATATATACAGTAAGCACAGTGTTTGGAAAGTAACTTTTTTGGATGTAATTTATGTTTCTTTTTTTCTTTTCTTTTTTGATAACTATTAATAATCTTAATCAAGCTTATTAATCAAGCTTTTGGAAATTGAGAAGCAGAATGGTGACTAAACTAATTCTGGAACTAACTAAGGGAATACCAATGGAATATTTATACATTATTCTCCTAGAATTAAATAATTTATATAAAGTAAAATTAAAACTTTATGATTTTTTTAATGTTTAAAATTTTATATTTAAAATATTTAAAATATTTTTAAAAAATCTAAACTTGATTGAAAGATTTTTATTATCAGCGATTATGTTTTCTTTATGGTTATATAATGTGTTATTTGTACAGTATACAGTAATATTTCTTTGTTATTTGCAAAGTGTTCTGTTGTTTAGGTATTGATTTGATCGTAAGTGTGTACATAGTATAAGGAGAGCAAGTTAGGGAAAAAGGGAGTCACTTGCGTTGGGACTCTGTGTTGTTGTGACTGACAAGTTCTAAACAGTTGTATTTTCTGTTATAACTAACCTGACATGGGCGGTCCTTGCAGGTGGGACAATTCAAAACTCCAGTGGAGCTTTTATCAAGGTCCTTGAAAATGACCTCATCGCCTTGGATAACTAGCTGCTTGATACAGCCTTGAAGAAAAACAAAAACACAGTAAAAACCCACACTCTCCATAATAATTGTACAAAATTCAATATTTAACCCATAATAGCAAAAAAGCAACAATAATAATAAACTTTATTTTATATAGCACCAACCCTTTAACTGCCCCACCAAGAAAAAAAATTGGATTGGAACTCCTAATGTTGCTAGTTAACACACTCAATGCATTTTTTTTCAACACATCTCACAATTTCTAAAATATCAACCTCTACCAAATGGTAGATATGTCAGGTTATGGAATTAATATACTGTATATACTATGAAAATCAGAAAAATATGAAGTGTAAAAGCAACCTCTTAAAGTCAAGTGCTATTTTGGGGTTTACGCCTGGATTTTGACTATCCAAATTCAAAAGCTTCCCAAATCCACATGCAGAGGTGTAAATGCAAAAGTTTGGTATCATTTTAAAGAAAACCCTTTGAATTTTCATAAAACACTGTTGGAAGTGATTCAAATATTTGTATATGCTGTCTGTGTTATAATAAACTCCTCCAAAAAATGCACTTTTTTTTTTACAAACTCAAATTTGAAAGTGTACCTCTTGGGTTCCGTGTGGTCTAGGTTGCTGTAATTAATTTTGTTGGTTCCTGCACATGGCAGTAATTATAGAAAAAAAGAACTGATGAGAGAACGGAACTACTTATGGGGGTATTGGGCCAGTACAGACCTTTAAAATTTAAAGAATGCGTAAGTAAAGGATGTCATGGACCTGGTACCGGGTATGCACAGTTTAGAAGAAAATAAACAAAATAAAACATTTTTTAATACTAAATCATCTATATTTTTTGAAGTATGCCATAAAAAAGCATAGTAGTGCAACAGGATTATGTTTGTTAGAATTTTTTTTGTAAACCAGCAATGCTGTGTATGTAAACCATTAATTAAAACAGTCATTCTTTAAATGACTTTACAGTCATTATTTAAAACAGTCAAAATATGGTCAATCATTTGGTAGAGCAGGCAGTTAAAGGGTTAACTGCAGTTTCTGAAAGTGCTGAACACTGTGCAAACAATGCAATAAAATAATACAAAATCAACACGTAAAAGTGAATTTTAAGTGAATCATAATTCCGAATTTCCCTAAGTTCAGGAGGCAGAAAATTCTAGAGAACAAGACTATAGGAGGAAAGTGCCCGATCACCCATACAGTAGATCTAAGATGTGTGTGAGGTACAACCAGCAAGTTAGACTGAGATGATAGCAATCTACAGCTAGTAGTGTATGGATGTAACAGTTCAGTTATGTAATGTGGTGTCAGGCCATGTAGAGCTTTAGAAGTAATAATCCACTCTAAATTTAACTGGGAGCCAAATGCAGTGTTTCTTATAAGATTGTTTTCTCACCAACAAAGCCAGTCTTGAGGCCTGCAGTTTTAGCAAGCATGCTGTAGTTTGGATAACCACCAACAAAAAGCTCCTCATTCAGATCCAGGCCCTTGAATTTTCCCTACTCGGACATAAAGCATTTCGCATTAAGTTAACTCCCATGAAGCCATCATTCAACACAGTTTATTAATGTGAAATCAACAGTGTTTTAATAGAAATGGAGGGAGGATTATATACTTGTGAGGTTCCGTTCACAGGAGCTTGACCATCTACAACCAGAGAGCCTTGAGTCTGATTCCTGTACAGGTGAACTGTGTGAAACTCGCCAAGTTTTATTGGTGTAGGGTAACGAATAGTTGCCATTCCAGAGCCCACATCAAACCTGCAGAAGAAAAATGTGCACATCACATCAACAAAGATTAAATCTGTTGGCGCTGATAGTCTTGTTTTGCAGTGGGCAGACATTTAATGCCATTGTGTGCTGGGAGCGCTGAGTCCCAGCTCAGCAACCTTTCCCTATGCAAACCTGTTTTTTAATCTCATACCTGTTTAATATACTGTCCAATCCAAGACAAAACACCAAAAGCTGAAGTTATATTCCTCAGATGGTTATTATATCGAAAGCAAATTAAAGTACCTGAATTCAGGGCGTCCTCCTAGCAACCCAAAGGATATGAAGTCAGCGCCGGTGGTTTTCTTTTGTCCATTGTAAATGATCATACCTAGATATGAAAAATAATTTAAGTCCGTTGCTTGTTGTCACTCTCTTAACCATGGAGCAGAAAGCCATTTTCTGTCGTTTTAAGCTGGAAGTAAAGCAGCATGCTGGGGGAGAAGCTGCTGCCATGTTCAGCATCTCACAATGCCAATCATTGCCAATGCAAGCCACATGCATGGGCATATGCCATGACTCAGATCAGGGTGGTACAGACCAGTGGCTCTCAATTAATTGGTTAGGGCTAAAAAAAAAATTGTACTGCCACAGTGTTAGATCTCCAAGATCTAATCTAAGCAAAACCTTTTGAGGACCACTGGTACACATCATGCCCTCTGGGTTATTAATGCGCATTCCAAAGATTCACATACTGTATAAGCTTGTTCCAAATTCATTCTCAGTTTTAATTCATTAAAGATGCACATCATATAATTACAGTATCATATTTTACATTTGTTAGATGACCAAACTCTTATTTTATTGAAGATATAACAGTTTAATAAAACTGTTTTGTTTAAATGCACCGAAATGTATTTGTTATATTTACTGAGAAACAGATTATACGAGCAATATCACACGAGTAGCAGTGCGATTTGGCTATATATTGGCAATGGTGGGAGGCATGCGTTGACATGAGGCAGCAGGCAGAGTGCCTTAGTGTCCCATCAGTGACGATATACAGCTATGTCGCACTGCTCTGAGTGTGGTAATGCATTTATACAACAGTTCGATGGCATAATCGTGAATATACAAAAGAAAATCAAACACAGAGAGTCTAAAAGCCCTTTGTATGAGGAACTACTTTCTTCCACAATTCATTCACATCTGCAGCTGACGTCAAAACAGCAGAAACTGTTGCTAATTCACCGATGTCACTTTAGAGCTAGTATTTGAATGATTCTCTATCGTAATGTCTAAAGTGTCAAAACAGCTGATTTTGCTCACATTTTAAGATTATAAGGCTGAGTCGCATGAAATTCAATCGTGAGATCACAATAATTAACCCCGAAAAAGCCAAAGCAGCGCAAACACTACCAGATTACTGTTGTGTTTGTGATAAGGAAAAACGCTAAACACATGCGGGCATTTCTACTTTCTTTCTGTTTACTGAACTAGTCTGCACTAACGAAAACAGGAGACTCATCAGAAACAAACAGATGGCCAACCAAAACGTAACTCAGGGTTACACAAAGAGTGGCCAACACAAAATACATACATTCCTGATATGCGAGCCTCATCTCACACTCAATACACTACAATTACTATGATATAAATACAGCACTACAACATAAAAAACAGGGAGATCGACTTAGAAAATCACTTACCAGTTTAATAATGATTTGATCAGCTGTAGTTAGAAATTACGCTGTTTTTCTCTTCTAAGGGCTTATTATGCATTCTCTGCTGCCATCTTGTGGATGGACAACATCAACTGTCTTTGCTTTGCTCCGTACGACAGGCTAATGGATGCCGACGTGCTGTCTTTTCGAAATTATAAATATTTAAAATAGCCACTATCCTTATAAATAAACTGCATAGTTACAATCTAAATAACTACATTCTCAACTAAAAAAAGCATCAAAAAGTACATAATGTAGTCCAACAGCTGCAATATTTGTCAAACTGTAGTGAGTTTATTCATCTGCTGTCACTCTAAGTGGGCGGAATAACACGCAAGAGTGAGGAGGCTGTATGACTGCTGTTATTTGCATGGCTATCAGCCAGATTTGAGAACCAGACAGAACTGTTGTATAAATATATATATATATCGTTCAATTCATTATGCAATGGAAAGCTCATTTTACACAATACATATTTTTACACTATCATTATCTCTTGTAACATCTAAAAGAACTGATTTTATTTTTCATAGAAATGTTAAAGTCTTAATTTGGACCAAAAAAATGCAGACACATATTGTATATATGTCACTACATGTATAGAAGCTGCAGTTGGTTGATGATTCCATTCCTGCATCATGCTGCAACCAATTGAATGAAAAGCTGAAGTGCCTTGATGAACATATGATGAACATGCCTTGTATGTTCATAAGGGCCCTTCTTAGGGGCCAGTGAGAGTGTGCTGAGCTGACATCTCAGACACTCTCAGGTAAGCAAGCAGACTCACCGGCATACAAAATCAGCCCTTCATATCACAGAGAGGTGAAGGAGGGTAAAGAACAAAAACAATCATTGAGTACAGGTAACAAACATGTAAAAGAACAACAAAAATCACTATAAAATACAGTGTTCTCCTCACATAGTAGCCTACATTTCTTTTGCACGGACAGTTCACTTAAATTTAAACTCAAGTCAAGATATCAAACCTTTATGGCTTTTTTTCTTCTGTGAAACAAATATTTGAATTTTTTTCAAGCTTCAAAAATGTCTAGTTTTCTGTACGATGGTAGAAAGAAGTCATACATGTTTGGAATGGCATAAGAGTGAGTAAAAAATAGGAGAAATGAAAATATTAAGTTAATATAAACTCATAAACAAGTCAAAAGTGGGTATTTCTAAAGTTGCTTTGCTTCAGTGAAGTGTCCTGCAGTTTTAAGAGTTCTTACCATCAACATTGTCCGGCCTGAAGGTAATTTTGATGCTGAAAGCCTTGTAGGAGTTTTTGATGGTGGGCAGTGTGAGGTACGAGAGGGGCTCTTGAGTGAAGTAGGGCATCACTCTTTCTGGAAGACCACATGAAAACAGACTGAATGTTAAACAGGCAAGCAACACAACATCTCTGAAATGTTTCAGTTTTACCTTTTAGATAGTGTTTCACAATAAAGTGTGTGATTATGACAGCAATATGCTATTTCAAAAGAATAATAATTATGACAATTTAACAATATTTTGCTCAGTGTGTTTTTGTGCCGGTACATCGGTTGGTTTAGACCTGTCATAAATGAATAAATATGACACTAAAACCAAAAGAAGGTGGTGACAAGTCCCTGATTGAATGAATGATTTACTGATTCATTCATTCATTCATTCATTCATTCATTCATTCATTCATTCATTCATTCACTGATTCCAATAATTCATTCAAAACTGCTGATTTATTTAGAAATGAAGCTGACTGTCTTTATAAATTGATCATTTAATCACTGACTTAAATAATTAATCCAAAAACTGATTAATTCAGGAACAAAACAGCAGTGTTGCTCTCAGTTGGAAGAAAGAAAGAAAGAAAGAAAGAAAGAAAGAAAGAAAAAAAGAAAGAAAGAAAGAAAGAAAGAAAGAAAGAAAGAAAGAAAGAAAGAAAGAAAGAAAGAAAGAAAGAAAGAAAGAAAGAAAGAAAGAAAGAGATTGTGTCTGTATGCCCACAATGTAACCCACTAAAGTTAAAACATTTGACTCAAATTAGAAGCTACTAACCATGAACATTGAGTCTGGTGAAGGCCTCAACTTTCCCTTGTTTGTTGGCAGCTGTACACACATATGTTCCTGCATCAGACTCAGTCACACCCGGCACTGTCAGTGCATGCCCATCCTGTCTGCATTTAGAGGGCAACTCATTCTCCACCTGCAGGAAGTACACAAATGTGCTAAACAATCTGTTATTGAAGAGAGCCATTTTAGCTACTCCAAACAGGCCTGTTAGACACTGCTGTGCTAACATATGATTTCATTTAATTTAGGTCAAGTCTAGCCATGAAACATAAGGTTACCTTTGACCACGTGATAGTTGGCACTGGGTAACCAGAAGCGATGCATGGCAAGACAGCATCAGAGCCAATCGTGACTTCTTTTGACTCGGGCAGGGCAGCAATCTGAGGCAAGGCTAGAATATGTACAGGTTTCGAGAATCAGAGGTCAGTTATATTTGAAAAACATCCCTTTAAAATGCTGCACTTAATGCAATACAGTCGCTTTCTAAAAAACACTGAGCTTTATCTCAATTTTATAGGTGTCAAAATACAAATATATATATATATATATAATTCCCACCCACTTTTTCAACAGCATTCTGGGAATATATTTCAATTATTTTTTAGATCAGATCAGATTAGATTAGATTCAACTTTATTGTCATTACACATGTACAAGTACAATGCAACGAAATGCAGTTTAGGTCTAACCAGGAGTGCATTAGCACCAAGTGCAGGATATAGGTATAAGTAGGCCCACATGGAATCTGCACGTGCAGAAATCTGCAGATTTCCACAGATTTTCCACCCATCATTGAGTCCATTTATTTACTTGTGTAAATGTGCGTAAATTGATATTTATTCCGTTTTTAAAATTAATTTCAGTAATAATATTGACTAATATAAAAGTGTTCATTTGATTTATTTTAGAATACAGTTTGTAAAGTAATATTTTCTGTCTTTAGTAGATATTATATACTTGCTTTGTTTACCGAATAAGTGGATCTAGATGGATTTGCTTTGTAAACATTTTATTTCATATATTAAGTTTTTAGTTACTGTATCATACTCCCAAAATCATTCCGCATAAATCCGCAGATGTTTTACAAAATTCTCAGCAAAAATATCAAAAAATGTCCGCTGATTCTGTCTGGCCCTAGGTATAAGTTAGAAAGTGCAGTTATAGAAAAACTATGGGTAATATTTACAGATGGATGTACTATGAACATCATATGCAGGTTTTATTAGCTATGAACAGAGATTTACAATAGATAAATATAAGTACAGGTTGCTACTAATAATCAGAAGTATGCAGATAGATATGAACAATTACAAATGTATATGTGCAGTGGGTATGTACAATTCAAGACAAAAAGTTGTAGTGTACAATATTTGGTGTGCAAATATTAAATAGTGCAGTGTTTATGAGGAGTATGTTATGAGGAGAGAGTGGGGGTGAATGGGGGGGGGGGGGGAGACAGCTCTGGGGAAAAAGCTAATATCAGGTAATATTATAGGCTCATATTTTCAATGTGAATCAAAAAGTATTTGAAAAATTTTCTGCAACATAATGACAGTCTGCAAAATCAGTAAAACCCTACTCGAATACACCATTCACATCATGATAGTGTGAGAAGCTAAAAATCTCTTGTCATGCTTTACTTGTTGTGACTCAGGTGGAAGTTTCTCTACTGTATTATGGGTAACTTAGTTCTTCTGTATGAATTCAGCTTTTTAACACAATTGTTTTAAAACAAAGTAAAATTAACGCAAACAGATGGGTTACACAATCTATTATACAACCTCAGAGCTCACAAAAGGTCTGTCTTTAAAGGATTATCAGTTGTTATAATAAATATGACTGTTTTGAAAGATTTTTGTTGTAAAACACAACTGTTTCACTATATTTGTTGTCCCTGACTCTATGATTGGTGGAATTTTCTGTGTAGAATTATGGGTAATGTAGTTTGGAATCAAAAAACACTGTACTGTTCAATAGCCTTATTTTAATAAATTAAGCTATATTCATGCAAACCGGATCCCAAAAAAAAAAAAAAAATGTATTACCAATTTAAAATACATTTCTCCATATGGAGGAAATAAAAAGGATTTTAGACTATTTTAGACTAATTTAGACTAACCCATCTATTCAAATCAGTGGCAAAAGAAATATCATAAGCATCCTGGATATATCATAATAGCATACTCACACTGGATATTAAGCACCACATGTGAATGCTCCGAGCCCACGTTATTAGTGGCTGTGCAGCGATACTGTCCTGAATCAGACTCGATCACTTGATCAATCCTCAAGATGTTTCCTCTTATTTCCACATGATCCGGAAGAGGGGCTCCGACTTTACTCCAGCGCACTGTGGGCTCGGGGTCACCAATCGCATGACACTCAAACTCCACAGAGTTTCCCACCATCACCGTCTGCACTGATGTGCGCACGTTGATCTTTACTTTGGGAAGAGCTGTGAAGACAAAACCACAAGGAGGGATTTAAAGGTTGGTAACTCAAGATCTAGAAGCTAATTTTATTTAGGGTATCATAGGGGACCTTGAATGAGGAGTTTGGCACTGTCCTGAGCCTGTCCAAACTGACTTGTAGCTCTGCAGGTGTAGATTCCCTCATTGCTTTGCTCAAGATTCTCAATTCTGTATGAATAATAACAAACATCACGATTTAAAACGCACTGAGAATAATTTGAAGCTTTGTATAACACAAATACTATATACTTTAGTGTAAAAAAGTAAATAACAGAAAATGAACATGATGTTAGAATAACAAGTAAATTAACATTTTTTTCCTCTTTTAACAGCATTAATATCAACCATTCCAAAATTTGTTTTAAATAATTAATAAATATCTAATGAAGGGGTGAAAATGCTTCTTTTTTATGTAAAATAATGACTTCAATGAATTCAATTTAATTAAGGAATTAATCAATAAGAAAACAATGACTTTAATGACTAAAAATAAGTTTTAAACAATAAATAAATATTTATTGCAATATTAAATAAATATGAATGTGTATTTATGTGAAATTATTACTTCAATTCAAATGTTTGGGGTCATTAAAAAAATTTTTTTTTTACATTTTTTTTGTTTAATATTTAAATATTTAAAAAAAAAAATTAAATTATAATTATATTTGAGAGATTTTTAACATTTATTAGACAGGACAGTGGAGAGAGAGACAGACGGAAAGGGAATCGAACTCGGGTTGCCGTAAGCACCACAGTGCTATAAGTCGACACACTTAATCACCAGGCTATTGGCGCCCACAACATTTGTACAATTTTTATCAAATAAATGTATCTTATTACACATTGACAGTTTTGATATTTTGTAGTCATTCACCTGAGAATCCCGTCTTTAATGTGATGGTTTGGTGGCAGGACTCCTCCCTCCTTCAGCCACTCAATCTCCAGCCCTCCTTTAGCAGCACAGGTGAACTCTACAGCACTGCCCAGAGCCTTCACCTCCACCTGAGGAGACACTTTCACTGACAGGGAAGCTGCAGAAAACACAGGACAGAGCTCAAGATGAGGAAAAGTGAAAAAGTTTGTGACCAGCCAAATATCTAGAATCAGCAAGATTATTTTTAGTGCTATTCTACTAACTAAGGCTGTATTTCTTTCATCAAAAAATACAGTAAAATCGATCAAATTGTGATTATTACAATTAAAACCACTGTATTATTGAAAGCAGTTTCAGGTTTAATTTGTGATTTAATGTTGAATTTTCAGCATCAATTCTCTTCAGTCTATCATCACATGACTTTTCAGAAATCATTATAATATGATGATCTGCTGCTTAAAATATTTTTATTAATACTACATTATTATTATTATTATCAATGTTAATACATAGAAAATACCATTATAAATATATGTACTTGTATTAATCAAGGACACATTGAATGGTTTAATCATGAGTGAATGTAAAGACATTTAAAATGTAAAATGAATGCTGTTATTTAGAACTTTCTCTAGTTTACCAACGTTACATGTTTTCAACCTTGATAATTATAAGACTGATTATTATTAGATTATAAGATTATTTGCTGTTTTGTTATAAAGCATCATGTGACACCAAAGACTCTGAAAATGCAGCTTTACATAAAGCACAGGGATAAATCTTATTTAAAACTACATTCAATAAGAAAACAATTATAAAACATAATAATATTTTGCAGCTTTTGCTGTATTTTGATCAAACAAATACAGCCTTAAAGAGCAGAATATGCTTTCTTTAAAAACATTTAGGAATCTTACTGATCCCAAACCTTTAACCGGTACTATATCTGTAAGACTGGTGTGTTCACACATACTGAAAGGACCAATACTCACATCGGACAGAGACTTTGGCCAGTGCTTCGCTCTTGCCAACCTTATTACTGGCCACACACCTGTATGTGCCCGCATCGTTTTCTTTGGCCAGGTTGATTTGCAGGTCTCCTCCCTGCAGCTGGGCAGTAGAGGGCAGACTGCCGTTGACTTTAGTCCATTCATATCGCAGTGGTGGTGTGCCGTGGGCCAGGCACTGCAGCCGGATTACTTCACCCACGCGCACAGACACGTCATCGGGCAAGGAAGTGGCATAAGGTGGGGCTGCACAAACCAAACACACGTCAATTAGAGGATGTTGGATAATTACAGCTGGCTTTACAAGAGCAGGAAAATACGCTCCACACTTGTTGGAGAAATTTGCACAGCTGATAAAATGTTTTTAAGTGAAAATATCTGACCAAAACTAAATATAATTACACATAATTGCAAAACGTGACAGAGCGGGACTCTGAAAACTGGGTTCAGGAGGACAACAAAGATGATGGTGTACTCAATAGCACTCCAGTGCACAGTGTTTTATTTACAGTGCTGGCAGGTGAAAAATAGTCCACAGTGAAGAACATGCATATACACAACTGTCCAAAAAAAAAACAAAAATCCAAAGTAACAAAGAAACAACAAAACAGAAAAAATTAAGATGATCTATATATATATATATATATATATACAGTATATATATATATGTTTTCTCTCCGTTAAACAGAAATTGGGGAAAAAAATAAATGGAGGCTAATAAATCAGGGGGTTGAATAATTCTGATTGCAACTGTATATATATATATACAGTTGCAATCAGAATTATTCAACCCCCTGATTTATTAGCCTCCATTTATTTTTTTCCCCAATTTCTGTTTAACGGCGAGAAAACATTTTCAACACATTTCTAAACAAAATAGTTTTAATAACTCATTTCTAATAACTATTTAATTTTATCTTTGCCATGATGACAGTAAATAATATTTTACTAGATGTTTTTCAAGACACTTCTATACAGCTTAAAGTGACATTTAAAGGCTTAACTAGGTTAATTACGTTAACTAGGGAGGTTAGGGTAATTAGGCAAGTTATTGTATAATAATTGTTTGTTCTGTATACTATTGAAAAAATATATAGCTTAAAGGGACTAATAATTTTGACCTTAATGGGTTTTAAAAAATTAAAAACTGCTTTTATTCTAGCCGAAATAAAACAAATAAGACTTTCTCCAGAAGAAAAAATATTATCAGACATACTGTGAAAAATTCCTTGTTCTGTTAAACATAATTTGGGAAATATTTAAAAAAGAAAAAAAAATTAAAAGGGGGTTCAATAATTCTGATTGCAACTGTATATATATATATATATATATATATATATATATATATATATATATATATATATATATATATATATATATATACACACACACACACACACACAAATATATACATATATACACACACACACACACACAAAATTAAACAATTTTCCACAATATACACACATGGGGGTTTGCTCGAGGTACCACTGTAACGCTCTCGCTGACTTGGTTAAAAAACCCTTTTTTTTTTGTTTCAGGCTTCACACAATTACCCATAACAACGCCTCTGTGTGACACAAAAAGAGGAAGGTTGCGTAAGGAAAATATTTTTTCAGAATATACCAAAATATCATGACATCTAAACTTATAACATCTAATTTGGAAGGTTAAAAAATAAAATACGTAAATTATAGAAAGTAATAATATTTTATGAAATGTTGAAATTGTATGTATCATGTACAGTATGTTAAAATTAACACATTTGAATACAACTTATTATAATTACGCTAATTTTATACGTCAGTTAAATAAAAAATAGTTTAACTTTTTTTAGCTACTAAATAACCTTGTTATCCCACAATTTTACACTCAAAAATGGTATTATACCATTAGATGTAAAAATGGTATTATACTAGGAAGACAAGTAAATTAAGCTAAATAAATCTCGTTTTTTATAATGTACAAATATGTCACAAAAAGATGAACGTGTATACATTTATTTAGTTTTAAGGACATTTTTTTTTCTGGAAAATAATTTCAAAGTACTCACTGTCTACTTCCAGCATGATGGTGACTTCACTGGTGCCCAGATGGTTAGTGGCATTGCAGACGTACTGACCAGAGTCCTGGCGGCCCACATTAGGCAAGATCAGGTTGTTGTCCACAATCTTGTGTCTCCAAGGAAGAGACGAGCGTTCTTTAAACCATGTGATGGTGGGTTTTGGGAATCCTGTAGGTAAGATGCAAGAGCTTTAGGACACACACTTTAAAATAAGACTGTAAGGTTTATTACTGGTACTTTTAAATGCATAGTTCACCCAAAAAGGAAAATTGCCTGCTTTAAATTCACTGTTTACTAACACTCAATTGGTTCTAAACATGTATGAATTTCTTTCTTCTGTTGAACACAAATTAAGATGTTGGAAAATAGCAGCCATTGACATACATAATAGGAAAAAAAATATAATGGAGGTATGTTTTTTCCAGCATTCTTCAGTATATCTTCCTTTGTGTTCTCAACAAAAGAAAGAAAGTGGAGGATTAGTAAATACTGACAGAATGTTTTGGAATTCTTTGAATTTTTGGATGAGCTATCCCTTTAACCAAGGGCTGACAGCAGCACCTACCATGGGCATCACAATGCAGTGTGGCAGTTGATCCCTCTACCACTATTATCATGGGTTCACGGACACTGGCACGGGGAACAGTTGGCACCTGAGGGCCTCCTTCTACAAACACCTCCACTCGAGTCTCAGTTGTGCCCTGGTTATTCTGCGCTATGCATACATATGTGCCACTGTCCTCCGGCCGAGCAACCAACACCTACAGTGGAGATCATAATTATCGAACAGTCAGTTTTATCAATGCTGAGGAAAGTCCTATTTAAAGTTATCCTATCCAAATAAAAGAGCTGTTTATTAACACTTTATGAGTTACAAATATTCTGAAGCACAGTGTGAAATTTGAAAAAAGTATGGTCATAAAAAACAGTTTTAAATTCCTTTCAGTCATTGTATCATTATACATAAATTTTAATTCAGCACTGAAGAGGGTAAGGATCTGATCTCAGCATACAGTGTCCTGCTGTTTTAAAGACAGGTTCAAAAAGGTTCCTTCTCTTGCATCTTTTGCCCAATCAGTCAGCAATTCTCATGTAGGTCAATGAGTGCCGTCACACCAAAAAATGGATAAAGGAGTTTCTTGAAGTTAAAAACAATAAAATAATGAAAATGCACCCCAAAGTTCTGATCTAAACCCACCTAATCAGTCGGCAATTCTCATGCAGGTCAATGAGTGCCGTCACACAAACATAGATAAAGGAGTTTCTTTAAGTTAAAAACAATGAAATAATGAAATGGCAGGCCAAAGTCCTGATCTAAACCTTGTTTAAAATCTCTGGAAATTGCTTAATGACAGTTACAACTAAGAAAGCAACTTCAGTAAGTGAAATGTGAAAGAGAAACAACATAATAGCAGAGTGAGAGTGACTAGCTGAAGCATTTTCAGCAATTTTGATTTGCAACACAGTGACAATGTACGAAACATGGAAGGTTTGGAAGTCTAGGGCAAAAAGCGACGATGGCTTAAAAGGATAATTTACCCAAAAAATGTAATTTACACACCATTTTCATAACCCTGTTGTTCCAAACCTTTATGAGTTTCTTTCTTCTGTTGAACACAAAAGAAGATGTTTTGAGGAAAGCTGGAAACCTTTAACCATTGACTTCCATAGTAGGAAAAACAAATATTATGGAAATCAATAGTTACAGGTTTCGAGTGTTATTCAAAATATCTTCTTTTGTGAAAGAAACTCAGTTTGAAACAATAAAAAAGGTGAATAAATGATGACAGAAGTTTTATTTTTGGGTGAATGTTTTGTCATGTTTTGTCCACAAATAAAGGATATCTGCTGAAGTACCTTGGTTATTTAATAAAATGCTGTTTTTATAGCAGATACTGTACTAGCAATACTACTATTTTACTATTTATTTACTATTTATTGACTATTTACCATGACTTACTAGCAATACTTCAAAATTTTAACCAGGAGGATCACATAATTTCTGAAAAGAACAAAAAAAAGTTTTCAACTGCTCTCTAATTTTTTTCTCAACTGTAAACAAAGTACGAAACCTTTCTGATTAACATAAAGGGCAAATGATAGGGAAATCAACATCGACTTCACTACAAATGATTCATAACCTGCATGATAGCACTGGAGTCGGCAGGCACGGGGCTGCTCAGCATTGTCTTGCGGTTGTTGTCCAGTCTGCGCCATCTGACTGAGGGTCTTGGCTCTCCAGCGGCCTGGCATTCAAGATTAATGGGATCACCGACCCTGACTCGCACTGGTCCTGCAGGGGTCACCACAGCCTTAGGAGATTCTACCAATGAAATCAGACAAAAAAAGAGACAGAAAAATGAGTAATATGCCAGAACAATGATAATAAATGTAAGGAAAATCTCAAGCAGAAATAGGATGTGCTAAGTGTGAAGGCAATAATACATTTTACAAAACCGATTTTCCAAAAACAATATAAAATGTCGCATTTAATGTTGCTATACCTCTCACAAGGAGCGACACGATGCTATGAGTCATTCCGTACAAGTTGCTGGCCACACAGCGGTAGGTGCCTTGGTTTTTCGCCTGGGCATTGGTAACAGTCATGACTGAACTGTCAGGACCAACCTTCACATTATCTAAAGAAGAGAAGTTCATAAGGACATATCATTGATATGGAGATTTTGACAAGCTCTGACAAAATGTTCTTATTTCAGTTAGTTGTAATGCTTTACAATGTTGTTTACATATGTTGTTGACACATTTACATTACTACTGTACAGTATGTTTGATACAGTATGTCACGTTATTTTTATACTGAATGTATATGTACTGCAAGTTATTTCCTTTCCATTTACTGTTAATAATACAATATATAGTTGAAGTCAGAATTATTAGCCTCCCTCAAATTATTAGCCCCCCTGTTTATTTTTTCCCCAATTTCTGTTTACCGGAGAGAAGATTTTCACATTTCTAAACATAATAGTTTTAATAACTCATTTCTAAGAACTGATTTATTTTATCTTTGCCATGATGACAGTAAATAATATTTGACTAGATATTTTTCAAGACACTTCTATACAGCTTAAAGTGACATTTAAAGGTTTAACTAGGTTAATTAGGTTAACTAGGCAGGTCAGGGTAATTAGGCAAGTTATTGTATAATGATGGTTTGTTCTGTAGACTATCGAAAAAAAATATAGCTTAAAGGGGCTTATAATTTTGCCTTCTGTAGTTTTTTCGGTAAAAAATGATGTGAATTTCATCCTGCCTGCACACTCGCATAAAGAAATATACTGTAATTTCTGTAAAACATTACATTCTTTAAGTTTAACAACTTTATTAATCCCACCAGGGGCAGTGAAATTAGGGCAGTAGCATCATGATACAACAAACACAAAGAAACAAATCACTTACAAACAATATTAAAAACACAATACCACATAATAATGCTTCATAATAACTTCATAAATACGACCCATATATTAAAAGGTAAAACTTGCTAAAATGTAAGGTTGTAAAGCCTTTTTGCCTCAGAAACAAAGGTGAATTTATATCTGTTAGAAGAGCATTTAATGCTTCTAAACCTTCTTCCAGAGGGCAACAGAACAAAATTTTGTACCTGGCAGAGGCAGGTTGTTGGTGAGTTTCCACTCCAGTCGCACCGGCTGGGCTCCATTGTGAACCTTGCACCTGAAGCTTGCCGATTCGCCCTGCTTCACCACTGCACTATGAGGCTCAATGGAGATAATGGGAGTCTGGAGGCCTACTCCAAAATCAAACCACAAAATACATTGAGCACACACTGAAAATGCTGAGATTGTGTATGTTGTAAAATAAGTATGTTGTTAGTTAATGGTTTTGCTTCAAATTGTAGCACATTTTAAAGAAATAGTTCACCCAAAACGAAAAATACTGCATTCGTTTACTCATCCTTCATTTGTTACAAAACTGTTTGAGTTTCTTTCTTCTGTTAAACACAAAAGAAGTTATTTTGGAAAATGTGAAACCAGTGATAGAGGGTGACATGGGTGCTCTGGTTTCCCCCACAGTCCAAAGACATGTGCTATAGGTGAATTGGACAAATTAAATTGGCCGTAGTGTACGTGTGTGAATAAGAGTGTATGGGTGTTTCCCAGTACTGGGTTGCAGCTGGAAGGGCATCCGCTGTGTAAAACATATGCTGGATAAGTTGGCGGTTCATTACGCTGTGGCAAACCCTAAAATTTTTAGTATGTTTCATTTGAATGTACAGTATCAATTATGTAAAGCACTAAATGTCACTGTAATTCAATTCAAATCAAACTATTCTATTCTATTCTATTCTATCCTATCCTATTCTCTTCTCTTCTCTTCTCTTCTCTTCTCTTCTCTTCTCTTCTCTTCTCTTCTCTTCTCTTCTCTAGTGGTCTCAAAGGTAAAACTAAATTCCAGGGGTCTCTTAAAGAAGTGAATTTCTTTATTTAGTTATTAGCCATGTTTTCATCCAAAGTAGAATTTAACTTGAAAAACTGGAAACTGCATAAATAAATTGCAAACAAAGCACCACAAATAATGGACTTGAAAAATAACTTTCATTTTGACATAATGCAAATAAATCCTAAAATATAAGTCTGTATGACACTGAACTCTCTAATAATGCTTGTAAAGAACGTTGACACTTCTCATCAGTTAAAGGGACTTACGGGAGGCACTGGACGTCACAGACACAGACACAGAGGCCTTTCGTGGAGACGGGCCGTTCTCCACTGTACAGATATAATCTCCAGTGTCATCAGCAGAGGCCCGCAGGATCCGCAGCCGAGTCCCCAAAACCTGGAGTCAAACACACAACCACAAGCAAACAAACTGTTCATTAAACACTCCAATCAGAAATCTACTGCAAAGATCATTGTTACCATTGAAACAATTAGGCACACACAAACAGACCTGTTTTTAAAAGGCTCATTTTACAATTCCAATGCAGTCAAACAATTGAGTTTTACTTATTTTTTAAATGCATTCAGCCGATCTCTGGGTCAAAAGCACTTTTAGCTTAGCTTAGCATAAATCATTGAATTGGATTAGACCATTAGCATTTTGTTTAAAAGAGTTTCAATAAGTTTTCTATTTAATGCTTGACTCTTCTGTAATTACATTGTTTACTAAGAATAATATAAAAATTAAAAGTTGCTGTTTTCTAGGTCGATATGGCTAGGAACTTAACTTTCATTTACAAGTATCTGTAATCAAGGAGGCAGAATAATATTTTGCAAGTATATCGACCTAGGAAATAGCAAACAAATGAGCATATTTTCAAAAAAAGTGGAGCTTTCCTTTAAAATATTCACTTAGGTCTTTACTTTTTAGTATGTAACCACTCTCATCAAATTTTCCAGATTTTTGCTGCTGTTTGTTACATCATATAAACCTGTGTGGCAATGCATATTGTATTTTTAAAATGCCTGTGTTACACTTCTTTTAAAAAAGGAGCAGATAGACACAGATGCTTCAACAAAATGTGATTATTTGGCAATTTCTTCGTAAACAAAAGAATGATAATATACATTCATTCATTTTCTTTTCGGCTTAGTCCCTTTATTAATCTGGGGTCGCCACAGTGGAATGAACCACCAACTTATCCAGTATATGTTTTACGCAGCCGATGCCCTTCCAGCTGCAACCCATCACTGGGAAACACTGATACACTTTCCATTCACACACATACACTACGGAGAATTTAGCTTACCCAATTCACCTGTACCACATGTCTTTGGACTTATGGGGGAAACCGGAGCACCCGGAGGAAACCCACACGAACACAGGAAGAACATGCAACCTCCACACAGAAATGCCAACTGACCCAGCCGAGGCTCGAACCAGCGACCTTCTTGCTGTGAGGCGAGAGCACTACCCACTGCGCCACCCATGATGATAACATACAGTATTGTGTAAACTTGGTTTGCTTTAAAAGCCTATTATTCTTTTGGTAAATGTGTTGATAACTTCCAGGGCCATGTAACACCATAACGTTTTTTTCAGAGTATATATTATTCTATATACTATAATAATAATAATAGAGGATATATTATACTATATACTATAATAAAATATACTATAATATTATACTACACATACAGACTGTAGATGGCAAATTATACAACGTTTTTGTGCAACATTAAAAGTATCATGTGAAGAACTTTGTGGCATTTTGTTTCTGGTAAACATTAAGTTTGCTCATTGGACAAGTTTCTTTCTTCTGTTGAACACAAATCAAGACGAAAACAGCAATTGACTTCCATAGTATATTTTGATGCTAATGGCTGCTTTTTTGAGGCATTCTTCAGAATGTAGTTTTGCATGAATTACAAGAAGAAAATCATAAGTTAAGAAGAATTTGAGTATGAGTAAACGGTGTGGAAATGTTCAGTTTTGGGTGAACTACAGTATCTCTTAAAGGATGTGACATTAACATAAATTTCTAATAATAAAATACATAAGACTTAACATGTGTTCCTGCTAGGGCTGTGCGATTAATCGAAATCGAATCGCAATCACGATTTGAAACATTGCAATTAGCTAATCGCAAGAGGCTGCGATATGGAATATATACTGTATGTATTATTTAATTTCCCCAACTCAGAGCAAATGCATGACTGCCATCTGTGTGTGAAAGTCTTACAAGCCAATTGAGTGAGCACGCTTTTGTTCTGCCTAATCAGAACTTTTCAATCTGCCTCTTTATCATTTTAGTTTGTTGAGTGTTCTGTATTTTTATATGTATTATTTTTTTTGTTTTTATAATAAGCTACATTATCTCCCTAATTTGAGTTGAACTTGTTTACAGAAAGGTAAGGTAATTTTATTTGAGCTTACTGCTTGCTCTATAGAAAAATTAGTGTTTAATTTCTGAATATCAGAAATTGCGTCGCAGAGGCGCAGTAGGTAGTGCTGTTGCCTCACAGCAAGAAGGTCGCTGGTTCGAGCCTCGGCTGGGTCAGTTGGCGTTTCTGTGTGGAGTTTGCATGTTTTCCCTGCGTTCCAAAGACATGTGGTACAGGTGAATTGTGCAGGCTAAATTATCCGTAGTGTATGAATGTGAATGAGTGTGTGTGGATGTTTCCCAGAGATGGGTTGCGGAAGGAAGGGCATCCGCTGCGTAAAAACGTGCTGGATAAGTTGGCGGTTCATTCCGCTGTGGCGACCCCAGATTAATAAAGGGACTAAAAAAGAAAATGAATGAATGTATAATGTTAATATCTTTTTGGTTCCTTTTTTTAAACTAACACTCAGATTATTGAGTTTAAGCTTGACTACAAAATTAAATTGCATATCAAATCGAAATCGCAAAAAAAAAAAAACGCAATTAGATATTTTCCACAAATCGCACAGCGCTAGTTCCTGCCACAATAGCGATAAACAAAAATCAATTCAATTCACCTTTATTTCTATAGCGCTTTTACAATGTAGATTGTGTCAAAGCAGCTTCACATAGAAGTTCTAGTAAATTAAAACAGTGTCAGTCCAGTTTTCAGTGTTTAAGTTCAGTTCAGTGTGGTTTAATAATCACTACTGAGAGTCCAAACACTGAAGAGCAAATCCATCGATGCGCAGCTCTACAGATCCCGAACTATGCAAGCCAGTGGCGACAGCAGCGAGGAAAAAACTTCACCAATTGGCGAAAGTGAAGAATTAAAAAATCTCGAGAGATACCAGGCTTAGATGGGCACGGCCATTTCTCCTATGGCCAAAGGTGCAGAGCTGCAGTCAAGGCGTCGGAGGCTGGAGAATTACTTATAACATGTTACTATTTCAATGTAACATAACATAACATAAGCGATAAGTTCAATAAGTAAACAAATGGTCGCTCGCTGGAGTGATTTGGTGGTAAACAAATTTGACTAGAATTTATCTCGACATAATACTGAAAATCTTCTATTATCATCTCTTCTGCTTTTGCTCCAGACTGGGTGCTCTGAAAATATTCATTGCCAGTTAACAATATGTAGAAAGACTATTTTAAAATGGCACATTTCAGCTGTTATTATAAGTTCAAATGTGACATTCCTAAAGCTGAAACTGCCTTGAGATTGTTTAAATCAAATATGATTTATTGTAAACCTGATGATTGGACGACAGCAGCCCGTCTGCCCTGCTCCATTTGACTGATGCTGGAGAAGACCCTGGGACAAGGCAGTTGAGATCTAGAGTCTCTCCTTCTATTACTGAAGCACTAGGGGGCTGGATGATGACCCCGGATAGAACATTTTCACCTGATCACCATAAAGGAGAAAATATTACAATTTTATCTTACAAATATGAATCTATATTAAATTTGAGTGCTAGGATTACCTCTTGTGACAGAGACATCAATGTGAGCTTCTGAAGAACCAGCGGCGTTGGTGCCAACACAGAGATACGTGCCTGCATCAGATGACCTGATATTGGGTACCACGAGAGTGCCGATGTCAGTGCGGTCCATGCGCGCCTGAGGAGTATATAGGTATATATACTGTATATATATATATTTAAAAATGATTTTATGTGAAAGACATCATTACAGCATAGTTTTTTTCTGTAAAGCTACTTTGATATAATTGTTTTTAATGGTCACAAAACGCAAAATAAACAATTGACAATACAATTGACATGAACAGTGACTTTAATCAGCAGAAGACAAGTTTTACACCCATTACTTACCTTGACAAGACTTGCATTTAACTAAACAAAACAGTTATACCTTAATACAATAACTGAAAATAAATGTTCAGTGGTAATTAGGCAGTGGGTTTTACGTTTTTTTAGCATTTTAGTATTTTATTATGGGATTTTTTTTGTTATGAGGCTCTCATTGTGTCCAAACAAGACTAAAAACAAACCGAATAAAAATATATATATATACATATTTAGCTTTCAAATGCCAATTGAAATGGTTCTTTCAATGTTTCCAGTTATTTCTATTCATATTCTTTCATTATAGTCATATAGTATTATTAAGTACTCATGCCCGTAGCCAGGATAGGTTCAGGTGGTTCGGAAGACCCACCCCTCACTGACAAAGATCCAGAGTTTGTCCCATTCATGAGCTCATTTGTCATATTTTGACTGCTATGCCATTATAAATAGTAATGTGTGTGAATGAGTGTGTATAGATGTTTCCCAGTAATGGGTTGCAGCTGGAAGGGCATCCGCTGCGTAAACAATAAGTTGGCGATTCATTCCGCTGTGGCAACCCCAGATTAATAAAGGGACTAAGCCGAAAATTAATGAATGTTTTAATTTTTGATTATTCAAAGGGCCAAATTCTGACTGAGGAAAGTTAATTGTGCTGGCCAATTTGTTATTTGCCTAATAAATTACAATAGGCTACAGTTTTTAATTTTAAACTTTTTTTTTCTAAAGATATATAATGTAATAAATAATTCACCTAAAATAGTGCTTACAATGTCACTTAGATTCAGTAAAATGAGGCTAATAACTGCAAAAAGGTCCACTTTTTAAGAAAAAAGAACCACCCCTTTTACCAGCCTGGCTATGGAACTGGTACTACTTTGCAAATAGCTTTACTGTACCATACATTTTACAAAATGCTACAGTACATTTGCAGTGGCTTGTATGGAAGCTTGTTCCTACCACATAATTTAAAGATGACCTTTTATCTCCCAATTTATATATATTTTTTTATTTGACCCTATACTGTTTTCTCCCAATTTTTAAGTAATTCATAAAATCTCATAATTCTAAGAAAAAAAAAATTGTATAAACTGCAATCACAATAAATAAATCATCTCAGAATTGCAAGTTTCCATCTTGCAGTTCTGAGTTATTTGTGTATGCCTCATAACAGATCGTTATTAATCATTGGTGTTACATTTATGGTGCTACAGGTCTATATTTACATATGATTAACCTGCAGTAACCAGTAATTGATTAATGGTGTTGGTGAAGCTTGATTATTTCACACGACGAGACAAATAGTGACAGTGGACAGTTAAAGCAGCTAGTGGCTACACAGCGTCTCTAAATTCTACATCTACAGACATCCAAATCAAAGGCAAAAACAGAATTACACTTTATCACTAAGAATGGGTAGATCATACAGATTTATGAATGCCACTTTCAATATCAATTACTCCAAAAAAGAAACATCAAAAAATGTAAGTGACATCTGCAGTGTAAACTCTATAAAGAAAAACACGACTGTATTCAGAGGGGAGCGGGTGATATTTTTTATCCAGGGGCAAAGCCGCTTAAATCTGATCTAGTGAACTGTGGCGGCAGTAGAGCTGCGATGGCATAGGCTTGGTTGAAAGAGTGTCTGAAACCATTCACAAATTTTCAAAGCAGCCCGACTGCTAGAGCACACAGAATTTCTGCATGGCCGCACGGCAGACCTGAACACACCCTGGGAAAAGCTGACACAATGCAGCGATGCTCTCAGGCAGAACAAACCAGTCCACAAAGACACAAGGTACGCAAGACACCAAAGCCCTCCAGTGGCATGGGACGGGTCATCCGTGTCTCATATCTAGAATAACCCGAATCCAACAGGGCAAAAAAAAACATGTACAGTACAGTGGGGTTCAAATGGATGGCAAATTGCTTTTGTTTGGCTTTCTACTTTGCTTTTTTCTCATTTAAACACACTTTTATTGTTATCCTATTATTATCATAACCAGGGTGCAGTTTATACATTGATGATCAGGGGGCAAAAGTTTCGGTAATATATAATTGTTTGTGTAATGCTTCAGTGAATCAAATTTATGTATTTATTTACAATATTATTCATAAATTCTGTGTTTTCTGGGATATTTAGTGAATTCTGATTAGCTATTTCAGAGATTACCATAGGTTAAACAATACTATGTGTCTAATTTGACTTTACTCTTAGGCTATATCTAGAAACAAACACCTATTTTACAAGAAAAGTGTCTTGTAAACACTTATGATGTGCATAGATGCTCTAGATCTGCAGGTTTCAGACTGTTGAATGATTTTTTTTCTAGCTTAGACTGATTGGTAAGATTGTGCCTTCACAATGGTATGAACCATTATAGGGGTACTCAAATGTGTTTATATTATCTATTATTTTAATTATTACAGTTTTTCTCAGTCACTTTGGTGCTTTTCTCACAACACTGTTTACATTTGCACAACAGGTAATGCATTTCTCAAAACAATTAGTAATTTGTGCACATCATAGTAGCAGTTTCTCATTCCTTCCAACAAATTGCAAATGCTTTTGGACATGCATCAATTGCTTTCATACAACTCTCTGCTGTTTGTAACATTATCATTTGCTTATGTCATGTCAGTCAAAAACTTGTGGATGCTGAATAGTCATTCCATATAAAACTAATAGTCCTCATTTCATTACTTGAGTCATTACATACAAAAATGTTGAACTAGTTGTCAAAATCTGTCAAGCAATTTTTATTTTAAAAATGTTAAATCTTTTTTTTCTTAAAATGTCTTCTAAATGTAACAATTTCATGAATGATTTACAGACCTGTGTATGTTGTAGGTTCAGTTCAATATGTACTGCAATATTGTTTACAGTTGTGCACAGTTCTACCCAAAGGGAGTTTATGTTTGTTGTAAATAAGGGTGTATTTATTCTTTTGCACAATGCTGTGAATAAATTAGAATTGCAAAGAGCAAATGCAGTAAAAATGTGAAACATACATATTCAGTGTCTTGTACTCAGATACCTCACTAAATGCAGTGATGTCTAACTTTACTGTAGTTTTCAAATGGCTGTGCAAATAGTATATAGTGCTGTCTTGAGCATTTTCAGGAAGTGTCACCAAAATCTGACTCTTTTTTGCATTGAAATAAATGTACAGAGTAAAGTGTCATAATGAAAACATGACAAAACCATTTGACTATCTTGTTCAAAAACAATGCTGTCAGGACTTTTCATCTTGATGACACTGACACTTTCATTGACATGAATACTTGCTTTTGAGGAATGAGCTTTCCATTTCGAGCAAGTGACGCGCTTTTGCAGGTTATCCACTAGGTTTTGCAGTTTGCACTAATTGTTTTGAGAAATGCATTAACTGTTGTGCAAATGTAAATAGTGTTGTGAGAAATGCACCAAAGCGACTGAGAAAAACTGTAATATTATTATTTAAGATACAGATTTTTTTTTTAAGATACAAAACCATTTTTTTACTATTTACTAATTAGAGGACTAACCCCCATACATGTTGTTTTGGCATCCTTCAGGGGGATCAAGGGTTAACTAGGGGGTTAACTAGGGGGTCACCCCCCAACCCCACTGTAATTCACACCCTGATCATAACAAAATATATTTATTATCAAAAGTGGTGTTAGTGAGGCCAGCAGGGGGCGCCCAACCTGCGGTCTGTGTGGGTCCTAATGCCCCAGTATAGTGACGGGGACTCTATACTGCTCAGTGAGCGCCGTCATTCGGATGAGACGTTAAACCGAGGTCCTGACTCTCTGTGGTCATTAAAAATCCCAGGATGTCCTTCGAGAAAGAGTAGGGGTTTAACCCCGGCATCCTGGCCAAAATCTGGCCACTGGCCTCTGTCCATCATGGCCTCTGAACCCTCCCCTTATCATAATTGGCTTCATCACTCTGTCTCCTCTCCACCAATCAGCTGGTGTGTGGTGTGCGGTCTGGCGCAAAATGGCTGCCGTCGCGTCATCCAGGTGGATGCTGCACACTGGTGGTGGATGAGAAGATTCCCCCCAATATGTAAAGCGCTTTGAGTGTCTAGAAAAGTGCTATATAAATGTAAGGAATTATTATTATTATTAAAACAATGTACGTTCAATTGTAAAATTAACACTAGATAGAAAACAAAATTTTGTTGGCAAACTTTGGGGTTGGCTTGACATAGCTTTGATTAAAAATGACAATTAAAGAACGATAGATAAATAGAACGACATACAGAATGATAGAAAGATAAATAGAATGATAGACAGAAAGAATGATAAATAGAAAGATAGACAGAAAGATAGACTGATAGAATGATAGATAGAACAACAGAAAGAACGATAGATAGAACGAGATAGAACAAGAGATAGAAAGACAAAGAGAACGATAGATAGAACAACAGAAAGAACGATAGCTAGAACGAGATCGAACGATAGAACGATAGAACGATAGATAGATAGATAGATAGATAGATAGATAGATAGATAGATAGATAGATAGATAGATAGATAGATAGATAGATAGATAGATAGATAGATAGATAGATAGATAGATAGATAGATAGATAGATAGATAGATAGAACGACAGACAGACAGACAGAATTGCTATTCAGGGTGATTGCTAAGGGTTGCGACACATTTTATTAGGCTTTTGTGTGATTGCTATGGTGTCGCTTAGTATTTGAAGCAATTACTATGGTGTTGGTAAGTTGATTGTGAGATTATTGCTATTCAGTTGCTAGGTATCCAGGATGGCTGCTAAAAGATTGGCATTTGGTTTGATAGGGTGAACTAGGATGGTGATATTCAGTAGCTAGGGAATTTAAAGTAGTTTGATAAAGTCTTTGTATGTGGTATGCTAGGGTATTGGTTATCAGAAGAAAAAAGGTATTTGAGGTCATTTCTAGAGTGTTGCTAGGGGGTTCTATGTGGTTGTTAGGGTGTGGGTTTTTAATTACTTCAGTATTTGTGGTGGTTGCTTGGGTGTAAAAATAGAGTAGTAACATCAGCTGTGTTAAGCCAACATAAGATTTTTGAGAATTTCAGTATTTGGTTTTCTTCAGTGACAACAGTACTTGCTTTTATTTTACTTTGACTTTTCCAAGCATTTCCAAATTCTTTATTTTAGATTTAAATTCGATTTTGAAGTCTGAACCAACACTGTTTTTGCACCACACTGTACGTACAATTGAAAACTACAACCAGCACACTCATTTACCTGTGCAAACTTTAACTGTGCATACTAAACACTGTGCTCAAGTTAGCTTAGTTGCTACAAAGTATTTTTGCGCAAATAATCTAATGGATGTCACATGAATGATTAAATGAATCATGCATTTAGTTGACATAGATTTGGGTGAGGGTGAGTGAAGCGTGACAGGTGGGATGGGACGCGTGAGACAGACATCAGACAGATGGACAGACCTGTAGCTCCTCAATACGTCTCTGTAACACATCGAGACTGTTGCTTTTAAACTGATGGAAACCGTGAGAAGGAATTGCCTGAACAAACACCAAGACACGGGATGAAACAGTAAGAAAAACTCCAATACAAGGCAAAAACAAGGCACAACATTACTAATGGAACAACCCTTTAAAAGCCTGGTTGAGTGAAAGGACAAACGACAACAGAAAAATACTGGTTTTCTCACCTGTGACGGCAGTAAACCACCTCTCTTATTCCATTTTAGTGAAGGGGTGGGACTGCCAACGGCCCTGCAGTACAACCGTAAAGTCTCACCCTCATGAATTTCCACCCGCTGAGGGCTCACTTGTACGTGGGGCAGACCGTTAGGTTGACCTGTGCCTGAAACATCAGTTAAAAAGCAAAGCAGAACTCACTCGACAGGTTCAAGAGCTTGTTGCATGGTAAATCTGGAAATCTTCTATATACTTTGAACGTGGAGAACTCCTCGGGCTGTGTGCTCGCCGTGTGTGTTCAGCGCCTTGCAGATGTACTCGCCCTCATCCGAGCGATCCACAGATGAGATTGTCAGCTGACCGTTACGAATGACGGCTTTTGAGCTGATTCGCTTGCCAGAACCTCCTGAGAAACCACACATTAAGAAAGTTATCAAGAGATCATTTGAAATGATGCAAAGCAACAAAATATAGCTGCAAGCAGCAATAAAGGGGCCACAGTCTGCAGACGCATCAGACTACAGTGCCTGTGAAGTCATATTTAAAGACATTTGTAGACAATTTTAAACAAAGAGGCTGAAAACGTGTAAATACAATGAATTATATCATGACATCACTATTTATTATTTTTGAACAATAGGATACCGAACTGATGTGGCATGATCAGTGTGAAGTGACAATGACTACGTTTACATGGACATCAGTAATCGAATTATTTGCCTTAATCTGAATAAGACAATTATATGATTAAGGTGTTTACATGAGTTGCTTTTTGAATGATCCTGTTTTTTCATGTTATAGCACATAATTCGATTAATGTCATTGCGTCACCACGCTATCCACATTTTCTGTAGAGTTTCATGTAATTTAAGGTCTTTCATTTTTAATTGCAGTTTGGCACTTTCACTTTTATTCAGGAAAATTTCATGCATTGCCCCCATGACATATGAGATACAGGATGAGAGTAACTGCTGGAAGATTGTAGTTTTAATGGAACCGCACGCCGTATGGAAAAAAAAAAAACTCAGCATTTCGCGGTGTGTGTCTGTGGTCCTTCACTGACTCGATAGGTGCAGAGAAAAGTGTCAAACAGCCATGTGTATGAAATATCCTGTCACAAACGCATCGAAAAGTCTTACACGATGGTAATAGTTTGATTAAGATGTTTACATGTACTGCACTTCAATAAAGCGACTTAAATCAGCATACTCCACGTCTTAATCCGATTTCTGTTTAGTTCGTTTATGACCTTAATTGGATTAAATTAATAAAAAATCGTTGATTACATTGTAGAGTCTTGCTCGTTGCTGTGCATTTAGTGCAATAACACTTACGAAACGCTAGCAGGCAGTAGGTTTTATGTTCCTTGACTTTCTTCGCTGGTGTTTTGTTTTTTCTGAATGCTACCTTAATGTACAAGCAGCTCAAACTCGCTCATTGAGGCGGGAACTGGCGGACGTGCAACAACTTTAATCATAAGGTAAACACAAAACAAAACTTTCCATCTGGAGCTTCTTCGCAGCACTCGAGACTTGTAAACACTCGCTCCTACGGGTTCGCAGATCTCTCAGTCCCCACCCACACTTCTCAGTGCTACAAAGCAGACCAATCACAGAACTGTTGTTGCGACGTGTAATTACATTTTTTTGAGAGGTGCGCGTCAGCACCAGCGACGGCTGTGCCGGATCATACGTATGCGCTTGACATAAAAGTATAAATCAGCCTTTATTCAAAGTATTGTCTTAATCGCATTAAAATCGGATTATTAGTGTCCATGTAAACGTGCTCAATGACACAAAGTTTGGTGTCTAATGCTGTTAGGCATTATGTCATTAAAACTAATATTAAATTATTATTAAATAAAAAAAAACATTTAGTTTTAAACCACAAGATGGCATTGTGCTTCTACAGGGCTTGGCTACAAATACCACATTTTATATAGAAATGCTAATGTAAATAATAATAATAATAATAATAATAATAATAATAATAATAATAATATAGCAATTTAAAATGGCCAATGCATAAAATGGCTTAACTGTAAAAATGTTACATTGTTATAGTATACACTCTGTATACTATAAAAGCTTGTTTCTGCAACTGAATAAACAATAAAATAGATAACTGTGACTTTTAATTGAACAATTCTGACCTTTTTACTTGCAACGGAGTTTGGATGTTGCAACTCTGACAGATTTTTCTCTCAAATATCTGATCTCCACATAGTATGATTGCAAGTTATAAACTTAAAAATCTCAGTATCGTGAGATAAAAAGTCACATTTGCCTTTCTACTCAATGCTTCTTTCATAGTATACTGCTCTGACCTGCTATTTTCATATCTCCTGACCACCAAGGTATAGCCACTTTGACAAACTCCTCCGCCAGTTAATTTAGCTATTTTTTTGGAGAATGGCTTAACAATTGAAATTGAATTGTTTCTAACCCTCAAAGTTCAAATGTAATTAGCACAAGCGAGTGCAACTTTAGGCAGTTGGTGGCGCTATATATGTTTTTGTCAACACAGAAATGTCTTACCTATCCATTCCACAGCAGGTGTGGGGTTGCCAGTGACTGTGCAGCGAAACTGTGCAACATCACCCTCCTTGACCGTCTGTACAGGAGGACTTAATGTGGCCACTGGCTGAGCCCCTTCAGCAGCTACAGTGAGGCAGAAAACAGTTAATCACAGACACGAGTAGAGCTCTCCAAACTCAAGTACCGCTCATTACTGATAGTTCCCATCGAGAACAGACCTTACCCACTCGAGATGATAAAAGAGGCCAAGTACATTTTCAGCAAAATGAATGTTCAATGAAATAGTCTAAAATGGTTTGGAATGTCATGCCAATTAATTTAAGCTTTTTTTTTTTTTTTTTTTAATCCTGTAGTAAAAAAGTAAATGGTGAAAAACTCTAAAGAGAGGAAAGAGTTTTACGTTTGGGAAAGATCTGTTTGAGAGAGTGTTGATGAAGTGATAGTGGTGTGGCAGTGTGTCTGGCTGCCAGAGCTGATGGTCAAGTCATGTCTCTTGGCAGCCGGCTTGAGGAGATGAGAAGTGGCAGATGGGGTTTGGCAGGGCGAGGCCTTTGCTGCTCTCTGTGCCAACTTGGCTGCATGCCAAGCCCCCGATCTACAGGGATTCCAGGGCAACAGAGTCAAAGAAAGCTTTCTTTCACCAACTAGGCTGGACTACTGGTCTGTGTAAGCTCTGCGTTAAGCTCCGGTCTGCTTCACAGTGACTGAACAGTGCTCATTTAGTGGCCTTGGCATTTAAAGCGCTGATTTTTCCATAAAGCATTCACGAAGGGATTTGCTATTTTGGTCTATATCTTTTATTCTACGCATTGTAAAAGCTGCCTTATCAATTGCTCTGTCCACACATCTATACATTCACCCATTCTGTGTCCACACACCAGTTTTCTCTGTCTACTCATCTACCTATCTATCTAAACAACATCTACTTATACCCCACACACCCTAAGTTTTTACCCACTACCTAATCACCATCAAATAATCTAACCACCATCTATAAGTCTAACTTTCTAATCATCACACCAGACACAATCTGTGACTTCAGAATCAGAAACTTTTATTTGACTGTTTTTCAATTCAATTCAATTCAATTCACCTGTATTTCTATAGCGCTTTTACAATGTAGATTGTGTCAAAGCAACTTCACATAGAAAAAATTATAGTGAATTAAAACAGTGTCAATTCAGTTTTGCACAGTTCAGTGTGGTTTAATAATCACTACTGAGAGTCCAAACACTGAAGAGCAATTCCATTGATGCGCAGCTCTACAGATCCCAGAATTCCAGATATTTTAGCCAGAAGAGAAATGGTCATGCCAAACTGAGCTTGGTTCCTCTCTAGGTTTTTTTACCTTCACTTTCGTCAATTGGTGAAGTTTGTTCCTCGCCACTGGCTTGCTTGGTTTGAGACTTGTGGAGCGGCGCATTGATAGATTTGCTCTTCAGTGTTTGGACTTTCAGCAGTGAAAATTAAACCACACTGAACTGAACTAAACTCAACTCTAAAAACTGGACTGGACTGACACAGTTTCAATTTACTATAACTTCTATGTTAAGCTGTTTTGACACAATCTACATTGTAAAAGCGCTATAGACATAAACATGAACTGAACTACTACTTTTGTGCAGATATCTACAGATTTATGTGGAGTGATTTTGAGGGTACAGGAACTTAAAACTTGACAAGCGACCCAACTTTTCTACACCATACCTGTCAACCCTCCCGTTTTTCCCAGGATTCTCCCGTATTTTACAGTTCTATCCCGCTATCATCCCGTAAAGGTATTTTCCCGTATTTTCAGTCCTTCTCTGAACGGTGGCAATAAACATTAAAGAGCAGAGCCTCCCTATACGCAACCCATACTGCCAAACCACCAGGGGACACCCTTTGCTCTTAAATGTGAGTCTGTTCTGTGCTTTCGCTTTGTTTAGGCATGAAAACACTTTGAAATAAATATAAAAACGGCGGGACTCCCTTTCCTTTTATTACAGGTGCCGTCTCCCCTTCATATGCAATCCTCAAAACAGTCATATAGCGGTGCATGACTATCAGCTGACGCGCTCCATAGTGATAAATAGAGGCTGTTTCCCAAACAGATTCTGTACACGCGATTTGAAACGGAGCGAAAGTCTGGGTTTTGGTTGCGTGTTTAAACAGACATATACACATAATTATTAATAATAATAATAATAATATCTAAAGATGTCAATCTTTGTGAAGTTTTTTTCAAATACAACTAATTTCGACGTTAGATGGTTGCATTTTTAAAGTGACACCTGTTATTTCATGTAATTAAACGAAAAAAAAATCTGAAAAAAATAAGAGATTCATTCGTTGCTCTTTAATCAGAATGTGTAAGTTATACAGTGAAGAAATGGCTAATGAGATTTGGTAGCTTGATTTTATTTCATTATAATAGCTATTAATTTTAATAAGCTGAACTGTTTGCTAATGTATTTGCTGCTAATGTATAATATTTATTTTTTCTTTTGTAAATAATAATAATAGTAATAAAACCTATTACTGAACATTTAACTGCTTATTTACAGTGAAACAGCTCCAAGTCAACATATTTAGTAATTTGGGGATTTTATAAGGGGGGTGGGGCAATGGGGGGGATCCCTTATTATGCTGGGCATATCCCTTATTTTCACATCCCAATGTTGACAGTTATGGTCTACACAGCATCTATCCACATCTACCATAACAATCTGTTTACATATTAAAGGGGATCCATTATGCAAAAAACCCCACCTTTTTAAGAGGCTTAAACACAGTTGTGTGGCAACAGTGTCTGAATATAGCCAGCCTCTAACGGTAAAAATAATTAATTCTATTTTTTATAATCACATTTTATAAAAACTGTCTGCAGAAACACTTTCATTGACATTCTTTCTTTGTACGTGTCATAAGAGGGGAAAAGCCCCACTCATTGGTCACCATCTCTCTCTCTTTAGCATAGACAGACCTGAGTGAGAAGCAGCCGTCCACCATTAGCGTTTTGAATCTGGCCTTTGTAGCACCTCCCTCTTTTGAAAAGAGCACAATCTCATTTAAATTTAAAGCGACAGTCAACAAAATGGCACAATTTGGATGAAAGCCAAAAAGGGGCAGTTTCAAAGAGTTATAAAACATTATTTGTGAGGTATTTTGAACTGAAACCTCACATAAACACTCTAGGGACAACAGAGACTTCTGGGAAAAATGGGCATAATAGGTCCCCTTTAATATCTACCTACTGTACATATTCATCCATATTTTTTAAAGATCTATCCATCCATCATATATTATACTGTAAGTATACATCAACTAAAGAAAATCTACACTCTATCACATTTACCTACCTGTACCCTATGTCACTAATCTAGCCACCAACCCTCACACTAAGATTCAGTGCACTGGAAATGTACTGTATGCATGTCTGATGGCCATAATAAACTAAATTTTGAAGAAACAATGGATGGCATATGTCATTGAATATATACCAGTCAACATTTTCTTGCATATTTCAAAAGCATGATACTGGGCTGATGGAAAGTGTTGGAGACCCCTCTCTGTTAGTAACAAGTGTGACATTTAACAGCATGCACCTTAAAAAACAACCGATAAAATTAATTAACCTCGCCAATCTGATATCAAACATATTTTGTTCAAAGAACTTTGTTATTACCAGTCATTTAAGTATCATAAGACACACTTAAACAACAGAGAGAAGTCCCCATGTGTGCAAGCATGCAGCTTCCCTGTCTCAATGGACCAATATGAGCCATGAAAGCTTAGCCAGATCAAGTAATGCTTATATGTACAACTCAGTAGCACACACAAAGTGGTCATTAATAGATTTAACATTTCTATTATAATATAACAAAAAGCTGTGGTTGCTGAAAAATATACCATATTTACCGTGTGCTTTTAGTTTGGTTGTACTTGAGCATTACCCGAGACGGCAAAAGCATGCATTGTGAACGTTGCATGCATGAAAGAAACGGGTCCTTCCAGGCATGTGCACTTACGCTTTCTATGTCCTTCAAACATCTCATAGGCTGTGTAAAACATCTGTGATTGAGAAGCCTCTGTGAATGATGGACAGGCAGATACTGTCAAGCGAATCTCCAGAAGGTTCTGTGACAGTCACGGACTGCTGCCTCAAGCATTTCAATGCGATTTAAAGCAAAAGCCTCTCAACAACTTAAGAGACTTCAGGATTTTGAGCTCCAGAATGTGTGCAACATCCAGCATTTCATGTTTTATTATTTTGTGTTGCATGGTGGATGTGAAAAAACACCTTTAATGCAACCCAGGCTCATTGTTAACATGTACTTCAGCCTATATTTTTGTAAAACTGAAAACATGTTGCTTGAATAACAATTTGTTGCATGTTTCAGGTGACAAATCCACTAGAGGGCGCCGTCCATATTATTGTAAATCAGAAATACATTGCTTAGGGTACGTTTTGTTGTACGTTTCAGATACACGTCAGATACAAACCCTAAACCAATCAATTGTTTTCAAATACAAATGTAAAAGAAAAAGTGCAATATGACCATGCAGTTCTACCTTAGTTTTACATTGCTTTTATCTCTTTTGTGGAACCGCACTACACTGGACTCAAACCCAAGCGCTTTGCGTCACAAGCACAACACTACAAAAGGAGCAACCGAGCAACTATACATTAATTGATAGGTCAGGCAAATTTTGATTACAAATCATGGACATCAAGTTGTTTTGCAATTTTTATTTTGTGTTGTGCAAAAAGCTGCATTAAAATAATCCTATATTGGTTGATGTTATATCGCTGCATCATAGTATAATAACGAAAAAAAAATTGTTGGCATTATACTCCCTGTAGCATTCATTTTACAAAGAAACTGCAGTCAAACATGTATTTAAGTATGTCTACGTAGTTTTACAAAAATGTAGACTGTCTAAAATCTACGCACATATTTCCAATGAGCCCGTGTTGCTTTAATTACTTTGTTACACAATACTTTCATCCTCACCCATTAGAGTGTATAGATAAGACTCAATAAGTTCACATGGAAGTTAATCAAATGTCTCTCTAAATACCTGAGGTTCATACTACTGTAAATACAGTACACTGATATGTCAAAACACTTTTAAATAAAAATTAAGCTTACCGCAAAATGAAAATTGTCATTTCAGACTTGTTCTACTTTGTAACACAGATAAAGATATTTAAAACAAATCTTAAAGATTTCTGTCTCTCAAAAGAAAGTGAAATCATCAATTTTTTGATACTTCAAAATGCTCAAAGACACAAGATGAATATATTATTTAATTTAGACTTTTAAGATTTTTGAAATTAAGCATTCAAAATAGGCCAAGGAAGATCAAGCATACTTGCTTGGCACGTGAGAACCGATGAGGTTCACTTTGTCACATGGCACGTTTGACCTCCTGAAAAAAGTGAGGTTCTTTTGCATGTCAGAATGCTATAATCATACATATTTATTTATATTTATTTCTTTACATACAGTTGAAGTCAAAATTATTAGCCCCCCTTTGAATTTTTTTTTTCTTATTTCCTAAATGATGTTTAACAAGCAAGAAAATTTTCACAGTATGTCTGATAATATTTTTTTCTCCTGGAGAAAGTCTTATTTGTTTTATTTCGACTAGAATAAAAGCAGTTTTTATTTTTTTAAAAAACATTTTAAGGTTAAAATTATTAGCCCCTTTAAGCTATATTTCTTTTTTGATAGTCTACAGAACAAACCATCATTATACAATAACTTGCCTAATTACCCTAACCTGCCTAGTTACCCTAATTAACCTAGTTAAGCCTTTAAATGTCACTTTAAGCTGTATAGAAGTGTCTTGAAAAATATCTAGTAAAATATTATTTACTGTCATGATAGCAAAGATAAAATAAATCAGTTATTAGAAATGAGTTATTAAAACTATTATGTTTTAAAATGTGTTGAAAAAATCTCTCCGTTAAACATAAATTGGGGGGGGGGGGGGAATAAACAGGGGGCTATTAATTCAGGGGGACTAATAATTCTGACTTCAACTGTATGTTTAAACTGTCAGTTTTAAAATACTTGGAGAGACAGAAATCTCACTTGTGTTACAGTAGATGACAATTTTCATTTTGAGGTAAACTAACCCTCTTTAATATCTCAAATATGCTAATTTTGTCTCTTTAATCTTGACTTACATAAACAGCATATAACGTTTTTTTGTACAAGGAAGCTTCTCATTGGCTTTTAGCAAAGAAAATGAAGTTCATTCCAATTACACCAGTATGCTCCAGTATCATTGATTTACAGCGCCTGTTATGCAAGATTATAGTCAATGAAGAGTTGCTGTAAAATGCCAAGCAATAGTTTGTCACAATGACAATCAAATAGGACATTTAGCTACCAACTGAAAAATCAAAGCACATTTAGAAAACATAAAAAAATAAGTGAAGTGTAAGTTAAGCGCACTCTGTGTAAAAAAACAAAAAAACAAAGACAGTGGAGAAAACAGCACTCAGGTGAAATCATGCAGCAGGTTAGTATCATAAACAACATGTAAAAGCTTTACCTTGGCATAAACATTCATATTGTATTTTCTTTGAATACAGCTTGTGATTGATAAATTGCGGATAGAGTTTCAGTTCCATTCCACAGACTGAACCTGTTATTCTTTTAATATTTTCACCATTTAAAGAATTTGTACATACATTTCACAGCTTAAACAAATACAAAACAATGAGATCAATGTAAAAAAAATCAGATTTTTCAAGATACAGCACCATTTCAAAAATGTACAAAAT
Organism: Danio kyathit; assembly: GCA_903798195.1. Classification (NCBI taxonomy): domain Eukaryota; kingdom Metazoa; phylum Chordata; class Actinopteri; order Cypriniformes; family Danionidae; genus Danio; species Danio kyathit. Next base: position 29,915,069 of record LR812541.1, read on the forward strand.
TAAATATTGTTTTAATTAAAGAAATATTTGAATATACACCTACATGCTTGATAATAAAAATAAATCAACGGAAAACAGTTATACAGCACCATTCTAGTTGTAAAACATACACAATGAAAAAGAACAAAACATACAAATATATATATGCATGTTTGAAATTTCATACACACAACCTTAAAGCCTAAACATCCTTTCATTCGCAGTGTTTGTAAATGTAAACCAAAGTTGTAGTCAAAATAAATATAGTTACTGAAGTACATATCGCTGTTGGCCACATCTGAAAGCCATTATTTATGAAATGTCTTTAATTACTAATACTAAAATGAGACGTATACGAAGAGCAGTGAACCTAGCATTGAGCATTGAAGTAATATCTATATTTGAGATTCTAAAACATATCTTACAAACAAATCCCTGCCCAAACCAATGGCAATTCATAAGATGACCCCCCCAAAAAAAGTAATAGAACATATGACACTCCTGGAAAAAGTGAACATTCAAACTACTGCACTATTAATAGCACCATCTTCAAATACAAAACTGAAAAACAGTTCCATTACAAAAGCAGAGGTGGAATCCCATCTTGGAGTGGGGAACGGGATTGTGCCTCCAGTCCTTTCGGCAGATGAGCTCCAGTTTCTACCATGACATCAGTGTATTTTATGACACCTCCCTACCTCACCACCCAACAAACACCACCTCAGGAGGGAAATGACAGCAAACATGCCCAGAAATGAAGACAACTCCCCCACTAGTAAGAAGACTGACACAGAACCGCCACCATGATAACACCCAATTACACCAGCAGCTGATTTCACTAGGCATGAATTAGATGAATTTATAACTAAAGGTTAGTAAAATGACTAGGATTTATTCTGTGCAAAATGTACATTAATCTATTTGTATGTAATGTAGCTCACATTCAATTGAATGCAATGATTTGTGTATTTGCAAAAGGTTTTCTAAAGAAATGAATGAGCTCGTTTCAACAATAATAGCAATATTGTGTAAACGATTAGACAAATCAAACTGAGGTCAAATGTAGCCTTCTAATACAGTTATAATGCATTCATGCACTATTTGCTCAAAATATTTTGTGCTCATTTTTATATTATCCCAACTGAAAATCATTAGCATTGTGAAATATATCAAATCTTTATTATAAATTGCTTCAGACTTCACCACTAAAGTTCTGTTAACTTTTAGTATATATTCAACCAAATGTGAATAATGGGAATAATATAAGAGAAGGATTAATATATGAAAAAGAAAGTCTTTGTTTACAATGCTAATGAAGCAAAAAAAAAAAAATGCTTCAAAATCATTAAAGCTTCCAAACAATTCATGAGCACAGGATAAAGAAATCACACACAAAAAAAATACAATGATTGCAGGATTTGATTGGGGAAGTGTTTTTTTTTAATTGCAAATTTCTAAAAAAGATTTTACCTTTCATATTTACTGTTCACAAGCTTGATCATTACGTCTGGTGTAAAGATTTTACACTGACAACGTGAGAAGTTATTTGAAGTCCTAAATTAAGATTATTGAAACTTCTAATGGCAATGAATTAAAAATGCTTCAAAATCAAAGCTGACACAATTTCTTTTGTGACACATGATGCTGGTTGGTATTTATTTATGAATACAAAATTATATATCCAAGTTTCATTTTTCTTATAAACAATTCACAAGCCTGATCATTTTGCCATAAAAAATGTGAGAAAAATGAATATATGGCATCAGTCTTCATGGGAGTCTGTTTTTTGATATGTGAGTCACAAAACAAAACGAGCATCATGGGAATTTATTTGAAGTCCTAAATTAAGACGATTGAAACTTCTAATGGCAATGATCCAAAAATGCTTCAAAATTAAATTATAGCTGAAACTATTTGTGTTGTGAAACACAAAATGATTTCAGATGCTGGTTGGTATTTATTGGATTACAAAACTGTATATCCAAGTTTAGTTTTTATCATTAACCATTCACAAGCCTGATCATTTTGCCATAAAAATTTGAGAAAAACGAATATATGACTTTAGTCTTTATGAAATCTGTTTCTTGATACAGTACGTGAGTCACATAACAAAACGAGCATCATGGGAATTTATTTGAAAGTCCTAAATTAAGAGGATTGAAAAGCAAAGTCAAAATTTCTAATGGCAATGATTCCAAAATGCTTCAAAATCTAATTATAGCCGTAATAATCTAATAACAATCTAATTATTATTTGTGTTGAAAAACATGACTTGGCAATGATTTCAGATGCTGGTTGGTATTTTCTTTGTTTACAAAATCAAAAAAAAAAAAAGTTTATCCAAGTTTCAGTTTTGCCATAAAAAAAAATGTGAAAAAAACTAACATATGGCTTCAGTCTTCACAGGAGTCAGTTTTTGATATGTGAGTCACATAAAAAAAATGAGCCTAAAAAATAAGAGGATTGAAAAGCAGCAAAAATTTGCAATGCCAATTACTCAAAATTGAGTTATAGCTGAGACAATTTGTGTTGAGAAATATCAAATGATTTCAGATGCTGGTTGGTATTTTCTTTTTCAAGTTTAATTTTTATTATTAACCCTTCACAAGCCTGATCCTTTTGAAACTCAAAATGTGAGAAAAAACTAATATATGGTGTCAGTCTTCATGTCTGTTTTATACACTGCTGGTGTTGTTTTTGCATTGATTAAAATCAATAAAAATTAGTTTATTAGTCTAATTTCCAACATAAACAACCCCAAAATTTGGAAATCATAACCTGTAACACTATATGTTAACATAAAAAAAAAAACAAATGATAACAGATTTGTTTTGAGACAATAAAATAAATGATTTCAGGTGCTGGATTGGACTTGATTAAAAAAAAAGTTTGATTACAAAAATATTTTGTTTTTCTTATGAACCATTCACAAGCTGTATCACACTGACGTAAAGATTTTACACTGGCAACATGAGTAGCCATTCAGTTAACCGTAAGCGTTACGAAAACATCTCAGCAAATAATCAAAAAGCTTTTTTTTTGATTAACGCAATAATTGAAACAAAAAGCAAGATTAGCCATGCTGTTTGTCCATAACATACAGTAGAGCAGAATTTTGCGCACACACACACACACAAAAAAACAGGACAAAGGAGGAAAGCAGAAAGTCATGCAGCAAGAAAACAAAAAAGGCTGAAGAACTAAAAGGTAGGGAGGTTTAGAGGATGTGGTGCCAGTCACAAACCTGGGACATAGAGGACAGCGTTGCCCTCATCCATGCCCAACATATTGGAGCCTGTGCAAACATAGATGCCTGCGTCCTCCGGCTGCACGTTCTGAATGGTCAGGATGCCATTGAAATCCATGGCTCGGTTGGGCAGCTTGCCGTTGCCTTTGCGGGTCCAAACCAGGGTGTAAGCTGGCAGCTACGAAAGACAAGCACATGTCCCAAAATAACTTCAATTACAGTCATTCAGACTCGCAGCTTCTATATCTCAGTGTCCATCTGGTTTGGAAGTCAAGGAGGCTCAGATTACGAGCGTGCAGATCAAGGTTGTTATAGTTTTGCATTATTAAATGAATTTTTACTTCAATACTATTTTTAAAGTCATTGTACAATTCAGTTTAGTTTGTTTCATTAATGGTTTTGTTAGTTTGAGTTTAGTTTTTATTTGGTGAACACATTTCTTTTTAGTTTTTAAATGTTTAGTTTCAGTTTTAGTATTTCTAGTTTAGCAGAGTTAACATAACAGGTCCAGATCATAGCAAAAGTTTAGTGATCACATAGCTCAGTGGTCCTCAACCACCGGGTCGAGGACCGGTACCGGTCCGTGGGTCAATTAGTACCTGGCCTCACAAGAAATCGATAATAAATAAAACGTAAATAATTAATGGCATCTGAACGATCTTTTATTTCGAAAAGTCTTTTATTTTGGAAAATGACCGTATTCTCTCAGTTCATCTCAGTCACTTGAGCGCCCAAATTTAATGGAGCTGTATGCACGAGCAGCGTGACCAATGACTGTGAAAAAATATGACGCGCTTGCGTCTTCCAGACGCACACAGCTGCACTGCGAGTCACGTGACAAGAATTGACCAATCAGCTTCAGCTTGTATGGAATATACATATTTCGGTAAGACTAATTATCCCAGACAAACTCAGAACACCCAAACACACAGTGCTTTGTTATTTTTTAAAACTTGTATCAGAGTGACAGCAAAGTTTTGTCAGCTTGTCATCCTCTGAGAAAACGTTTGATCGTTGCCTAGTAACCTGGTCTGCGGTAAAATTGTCAAACGTTGATTGGTCCGTGGTGATAAAAAGGTTGAGAACCACTGGCATAGCTTACATTAATTCTTGTCCAAACCTCATAGTAATAAAAATAAAAGAAATGTTTGAACAGACACTGAAGCCAAAACCATACAAATGTAACAAATTAAATGAAAAAAAGTATGACAAATTCAGACAATCCTTTTAAAATTGACATTTTCTCCTTTTAAATTTTAAGATCATACTGTATACAGACGAGAACAAAATTATTAGCCCTCCTGTGCAATATTTATACTGTCGAGTAATTCTCAAGTAATATTTATTGGATTAAGGACATTTTCACAGTAATTCTTATAATATTCTTTCTTCTGGAGAAAGTCTTATTTTGTTTTGTTTTTCGGCTAGAGCAAAAGCCGTTTTTAATTTTTTTAAAACAATTTTAAGGTCAATATTATTAGTCCCCTTAAGTAACTTTTTTTATTGGCTATAGAGCAAACCATTGTTATACAATGACTTGCCTAGTTACCATAACTTAATCTAATGAACCTAGTTAAGATTTTAAATTGCACTTTAAACTGAATACTAGTATCCTGAAAAATATCTATGTACTGTCAAATATTATGTCAATAATATGTGCTGTCATCATGGCAAAGACAAAAGAAATCAGTTATAAATATTGTTTAGAAATGTGCTAATAATTCTGACTTCAACTGTATCTAGTTAAACTATTATATAGTATTAAATACTAGTATTAAAACTATTATTTATTTTTGCTAATTCTAATTTGATTTCAGATAGTTTTTTTAGTGACTGTTGTTGGTTTCATTTAGTTTTAGTCGTTCATTTATTGTGATTTTTTTAAATGTTAGTTTGTATTTTATTTATTTAATATTTTTTGTTTATGTTAATATTTAATGTTTTATGTTTATTGACCAGTAGTTTTAGTCTTAATTGTAGTTTTCCTTTACTAAAATAAACTTTATGACCTGGATGACATTGATACCTTGCTCTTGGCTGTGCAGATGAAGCTCACTGTAGATCCAACTCTCACACTCTGAGCTTTGGGCTCTTCAATGAAGACCTCGATGGGCTTGGATGGCAGGGCTGGTGAGAGGAAAGTGATATGACAATCAGGAAAGAAGAGAGAAATAAAGAGTAGAATATCAGGCATGGAGTGTGTGTGTGTTTTTTGTAATAGTGGAAAACAGCTTACTTGTAACAACAATCTCAGCTTTGCTCCTGTTGGAGCTGCGCTGGTCTCGACATGTGCAGATGTAAACTCCAGCATCATTAGACTGAACTCCAGGGAAATGCAGCTCCTCTCCTAAAGTCAAAAGGTTTTTTATGATTATAAGGTTGTGCACTGGTGTTGTCATGCCACTACCATATAAAAGGAAAGGATTGATGTGCTTTGATTTGAAAGAAACTAGATCCTTTTGTTCAGCAAGATTGCATTAAATTGATCAAATGAATGAATTATCGAATAATGAAATAAATAAATTTATGAAAAAATTAATATATTTTTAAAGAAATTACTTTCAGTACATTATTTAAAATATGTATTAAAATGTATATATTTTTAGATATTTAGTATTTTATGCACAATTTAATTTTAATTATAATTGTTATTTTGGAATATTTTTTGTTATTGTTTATTATTAAATATTATTTAATATTTATATAATTACTTAAATCACTATATATTAATTTAAATTTTGCAAAGATTATGAATTGATTTGAACAGATCCTGGACAATATTCTCACAGTTTTTGCATATTTCTACTTTATATTTTTCTCCATTTATGTGTCCTTTTTATTTTTTTAGATATATTAGCTCTTTAAAACATTTAAATGGGCATTTTTCATAATAGCATTTAGAGAATTCATTGTACAAAAATAGACATACGACCATATAAAATAGTATAATTTACTACATTTATATATTTAATACTTTTTTTTTATTAAAAATATATATTTTTACATAATAAAATATAATTGTGTAAATTATTATAAATATTATATCAAATATTTAATAGCAATAATAATATACTATAACATATGCATTATACTGTTTATATAGAATGCCATTTAATTACATTATTATTAAAACATGTATTTCATTTATATGAGTGACTAAGCAATTATTATTGGTTGATCCTGTTTAGATATTAATAATATACATTTTAAATTACACATTTTGATGAAATATGGTTTGCTTATTTTGTATATTTAATTACCGAGTACAGAGAGCCTGCATTGATATATCAGAACATGTTTCATGCTTTATTAATCTGGCCAGCACCTTGTCTGCGTCTCTCTGCTGAGCTGGATATGGGCCGTCCATCTTCACGAGACCACTGGAAATAATGTGGAGGATTTCCAGACACCTGGCACCTGAGAGTGACGGGCAGACCCTGTGCCATCTGAACCCTTTCTGGATAAACCTTCACCACCAGAGACGCAGCAACTGACAACAGACAAACACACTTTACCACAGCCTGTCCGATAGAAACGCTAAATCACAATTTACATGTTTGTGTAGACACCTCATGAAATCAATGACAATGTCTTTTTTATTTCTGTTGACATATTACTAACAAAATAGAATGATTGTATTTTCTGACAAAATATACCTCTGAATTGAGTGTTGTTTCGTCTAATCTCAAGGAAACATTCAAAATCCACAATTAAGCATTTCTGTTGTAGCATATTATCAATTTGTGTCTGTAGATTTCATTTATGATACATATTTTTAAAGGCTGTATACTGTATATTTTATGTTATTTTTTCTTGAGCCATAAAACTTTGTTTTATTCATATCTGTTTTCTGAAGGTTTGTACTTAGGGATATATGCATAGATAATATGCTTGATTATAAACAGCATTTTAATTTACAAAAACTGACTGTTACAATTACATGTTTGTGAATGTTTGCAGTAATTTTTGGGGTGATTCTCAAACTCCTTGCTGTAAAAGACTATGCTTCTAATATGTGAATAAATACACACATTTTGAACCTGACTTGTACTGGAAATATATGCAAATTACCAAATTTTTAATGAAATGCCTCATGTATGTACTTAAAGATAACATATAAGAAAACTTGTAATATTATATTATTACTCAGTTTTTTACTCTATAGTAGTCAACATTTGAAGTGGATTATTACCTTCGATCAAAAACTATACAACCTGCATATTCTTGGTTTAGAACAATTTTTAAAAACTTTTTTGATTGACTTCAAAAGTTAACTAATGTATTCACTTGTAGTGTCTCACCTTAAATGAAAATACTGACATTTGCTAATTTGCTTTCAAACTTATAGATTTACATTTACGCACAATAAGATGAATTTCAAAAAAAAAAAAAATAATAATAATAATAAATATATATATATATATATACACATAAATAAATAAATAAATAAATATATAAATATACATAAAAAATATATGTACTGTACAATAGAAGCACAGAGAGAAACAGAGTGAAAATACAGTTTACCCAGAAATTTACGATCTCATATTTAAAAATTAAACCAATTTTTGTAAGTGTTCATTGATGGCTAATTGAATACATTGATAAGGATATTGCACACTTCTGTTTGTGCATGCACGTGTGTGTGTGTGAGAGAGAAAAAAAAGTTAGTGATTGATACAACATATTTGTCTTTGTTTAACTAGGATTTAACAAGCTTTGAGATAAAGCCTATTGAAAGCTCGAGGCAGACAAGCACATTCTGTTTGCGAATACTATCATGTTTTTAAATGTAAAACTATGCAGATGGCGCTATGTGCTGTGGCAGGAATATAAACAGTGTGCTGACTGCCTAATATATGCGGGAAATTTCTGGCAATTGAAAATTATTTTGCAAGCTCCACAAAATTGAGACATTTTGTTTGATTTTGCATTAAATGCAGCTATGGCGGAATCGCTAAATCCTCGAGGGTCTGAATAAAAGTGATATAAATGAACAGATACAGTACCACTGCGACAGGGGACTCTTGCTTGTGGATTTCCGACATAACCAGGTGCACAGCTGTGAAGAAAGCAAAATCACATCAAATAATGCTGGTGTCGGTAATAAAATCAAAGCCAGTGTGTTTGAATGGAGTGGTAACGGTACACACCGCTCACAGTACTGGCCAAGGTATCCAGGCTGACAGGCGGTGCACTGGTATCCTCCATTCCCCAGACTTTCACAGGTACGAGAAAACCTACAAAATTCATGACTGTTAAAAACCTTGCTGAAAGAAAACGGTAAACACTGTTGCAGACTCGAGCGAGACTCACTGGTTTTCAGGGTCAGTGCCGGGACAGGCACATGGTTGACAGTCCTCTGGGGTCCCAGCGGTCGGGTCTCCAAAGAAGCCATCAACACACTGTTCACACAGCTCACCCTTGGTGTTGTGTTGACAGCTCTGAGGTGCAAGAAGATATCATGGTATGGACTACTTTTATGAGGGTCATTTAATAACAATAACAACAACAACAACAACAACAACAATTATTATTATTATTATTATTATTATTATTATTATTATTATTATTATTATTATTATTATTATTATTATTATAACAACAATAATAAAATACAATTTAACTGTATTATTTACATAAAAAATAAATAATATATAAAAATATATTTATATTATATGTATATATATATACAGTTGAAGTCAGAATTATTAGCCCCCCTTTGATTTTTTTTCTTTTTTAATTATTTCCCAAATGATGTTTAACAGAGCAAGAAAATTTTCACAGTATGTTTGATAATATTTTTCTTCTGGAGAAAGTCTTACTTGTTTTATTTCATCTAGAATAAAAGCAGTTTTTAATTTTTTAAAAAAACATTTTAGGGTCAAAATTATTAGCCCCTTTAAACTATATATTTTTAGGATAGTCTACATAACAAACCATCGAATTACAATAACTTGCCTAATTACCCTAAACTTTCTAGTTAACCTAATTAAGCTAGTTAAGCCTTTAAATGTCACTTTAAGCTGTATAGAAGTGTCTTGAAAAATATCTAGTAAAATATTATTTACTGTCATCATGGCAAAGATAAAAGAAATCAGGTATTAGAAATGAGTTAATAAAACTATTATGTTTAGAAATGTGTTGAAAATATCTTCTCTCCGTTAAACAAAAATTGGGGAAAAAATAAACAGAGGGCCTGATAATTCAGGGGGGCTAATAATTTTGACTTCAACTGTATATATATTTTAGAATATTTTAGGACATTATTTTAAATATTATTTACTCTAATGATTCATATAATTTCTTGTTATTAGACACTATTATGAAAAATCATAATATATAATATTTTCTAAGATCCCTTCAGGTAAAATAAAATCTAGTTAACATACAATAGCTATTAAAGTGTTTGGGTGAATGATATTTATTTATGCATCGTAAAAAAATTTTTTAAAGGGATGTACAAGTATAAATTCATCATAAATTATTTTGTTGAAATGTTTATTGATTTTTTGTGGGTGAGTAAAAGCAATATATGTTTATTTGTGATGCAAATAAAATGTATTTTATAACATAATAATATATAATATAATATAATAATAATAATTAAAATTAGTCTTATAATTTTTTTACAATATACTCAATACATTTTAAATTATTATTTTAGCTGAAACCAAATAATATTATTTAATTTATATAATTTATTTACACTTTAATTGTGATACTATAACATTACTTTGTTACACTAGTATGTTATTTTATTATAAAAATAACTTATTAAATTATTATTAATAATATATATTCTATTATATATATATATATATATATATATATATATATATATATATATATATATATATATACATATATATATATATATATATATATATATATATATATATATATATATATATATATATATATATATATACATATATAATTTTTATTCTATTATTAATTATATTATGTTTTATACATAAATCATTCTATTATTCAAGTTCACTAAATAATATAATGACACTTTTATTCAAGTATTTAATTAGTAAGCAAATAAAATCAACACTTTATATGATGTAGTTTAGATTTTATTACAATTAATTTGTAAACAATATATTATAAAAATATAACATTTTATTAACTACATTATTTAGTTTAAATGTTTGAATAATGACTACATATTTCTTTAATTTACATTTATTTTTAGATTATTTTATAACTTATTACTTTAGATGATCAATTATCAAAAAACACATTATTATTTATTTTATTTAATCATATAATATAAAGAAATACATTTGGCACTATTCAAGTTAACTATAAAAGTAGAGCAGCGCACTTTTTGTCCCAGAACTCTTTGATGCACTTCTAGAAAAGCACAGCATGCTGGTAAAGCTTCATACCGTGCAGATGCCAGTCTCCGGGTGACAGGTGTCTGAATGGCCGTTACATTCACACGGCTCACAGTGACCCAGGTACAGGCCTCCTCCTGTGCGAGTGTATCCAGAAGCACAGTCCTAAACAACATCAAGAGCACAAATACAGACGTATTTTTCACCAACACCACTGCTTCCTTCAAGGGATGGGCAATATTCTAAAATATTTTTCTATAATATTTCTATATTAAAATTAAAGTATTGAAGCTAAAAAACTAAATCAATATTTAAATATTAGGTTTAAAAAGGATGCTATTTTTTAACCTAACATAATTTTTTGACAATTTATATTAAAATACATGATATATACAGTGCCTCCAGAAAGTATTCATAGCGCTTCACTTTTTCCACATTTTTTTATGTTACAGCTTTATTCCAAAATGGATGAAATTCATTTATTTCCTCAAAATTCTACACACAATACCCCGTAATGTCAATGTGAAAAAAGATTTTTTGAAATTGTTGTAAATTAATTAAAAAGAAAAAACCTGAAAAATCACATGTACATAAGTATTCACAGCCTTTGCTCAATACTTTGTTGATGCACCTTTGGCAGAAATCACAGGCTCAAGTCTTTTTGATTATGATGCCACAAGCTTGGCACACCTGTCTTTGGGAATTTTTGCCCATTCCTCTTCGCAGTACCTCTCAAGCTCTATCAGGTTGGATGCGAAATATTGTAAAGCTATTTTCAGATCTCTCCAGAGAATTTCAATAGGATTTAGGTCTGGGCTCTGGCTAGGCCACTCAAGGACATTCACCGAGTTGTTGTGAAGCCACTCTATTGATATTTTGGTGGTGTGCTTTGGGTCATTGTCCTGCTGGAAGATGAACCGTTGCCCCAGTCTGAGGTCAAGAGCACTCTGAAGCAGGTTTTCATTCAGGATGTCTCTGTACATTGCTGCATTCATCTTTCCCTCTATCCTGACTAGTCTTCCAGTTCCTGCTGCTGAAAAACATCCCCACAGCATGATGCTGCCACCACCATGCTTCACTGTAGGGATGGTATTAGCCTGGTGATGAGCGGTGCTTGTACATGTGATTTTTCAGGTTTTTTATTTTTAATAAATTTGCAACAATTTCCAAAAATCTTCTTTCACATTGTCATTATGGGGTATTGTGTGTAGAATTTTGAGGAAATAAATGAATTTTATCCATTTTGTTACAGTTCAGTTTGACCATTTTTAATCCATTCATCCATTTTCTGGGTCTGGCAGGAGCATTTTTAGCTTAGCTTAGCACAGATCATTGAATTAGATTAGACCATTAGCATCTCACTCATAATTGACTAAAGAGTTTTGTTAATTTTCCTATTTAAATGGTGACTCGTCTGTAGTTAAATCGTGTACTAAGACCGAAAAATCAAAAGTTGCTTTTTTCTATCTTGCTATTTCCGATTTAGCAAAGTTCTTTGATTATTACACTGGAATAAGAGTAAAGTTTCTAGCCATATCGGTCTGTGTTGAACTAAAATATTTAGTTCAGTTGTTTACATGAAGTCATTTTAATGCCAAAATCTCATTATAAATGAATTGGGCAATTAAATGTAAATGGAGCCAGTGACGAGGCTAGTTTGAACCCCTTAGCTGTCACTGTCCAACAGGTGGAACATTTTCAGTAAATATTTAAAGCCTTTTTGTCTAAACCTGGGGTGATTTATAATAAGTATACTTTATATCACCTACAATTTTCAAAAGTGACCTCACAATGTGGGATGACAGTTAAGGGGTTAAACACTCTTCTCACTTCTTATTATTTTATGAATGAGTGTCTAGCTCAAGACTTCCTTAAACTCATGAAAACCTGAAGTGTATCTCTCTGAGATCTGATGAATGTGTTCTCGGCTGTTCATGTGTACTGACATACATCTGCGCCAAACCTGCAGTCATCAACACTTTCTTCATACCGTAGATCAGTAATGATGTTTCAGTGTTTGTATATACACACACGATTCCGCATTATGACAGTGCTGGTGCAGTAACTTGGTTTCGAATTGGCATAGTTCGCTCCACAGCGCCACCTTATGCATATTGTTAAAACTGCAAGTTTTAGTTTGCATGCTCACTACCTATCATGGATTACATTTAGCAAAAGGTGACTTGCTAATTGTTGCAGCTCATATTTTGACTCGATCCTGCACACCCCTAGTTCCTACCTGGCAGGACAGACCGCTGTACCCATGAGGACATTGGCACTGCTCCACCTCCAAAGCCTGAGCCAGGCTGGTATACTCGGGCACAGCCACATCCATGCGGACCCCCGAAATACTGGACGAGCGCATCTCTGTGTGATACGAGGCTCGAATCAAGATGTCATCAAGGTCCGCCAGCACCATCATCAGGTGTTCTCTGGTCGCTGGCATGCCATCAGGACGCTGCCAGTGCTCCTATGGTGTTAACATTATGTCAAATGTTACACTAAACCTCAAATTCTACTTCGGTAGCAATGACATTATGATGCACATTATGAATGAGTTCGCACCTCTCTGAAGAAAATCTCAAAGTCCTGTGACTCCCGTGCACCGTGACCTCTTCGCCATGTTTGCCGTGCCACCAGTGTGATGTCATTACCCTGTGGAAATATTATTTAACAGATTAGTCAACAGAGGCTCATTCATGTCAATACATTCTGCAGATTTAACACAATACTGTGGTACTCACAATAATCTGAACATCAGCATCCTCTATTGGAGAACCACGGGGTCCAGGAACGTAGGAGATGGTATACTTCAGCTTTCCTCCATATGCTCCAACCTACATAAGCAAAAACAGACCATTTGAAAACTCTCATTATGCTATGTTTTGCTACAAAAAGCAAGGTATAATGTACAGTAGCAAATATGGGATATTTATGTGAATCCTTACTCAAAATGAGGCCAAACACGGAATCTGTGCGTGCAGAAATCCGCAGATTTTCCGCCCATCGAGTCTATTTATTTAGTTGTGCGTAAATGTGTGTAAATTTATATTTATTTACTTATTACATTAATTTCAGTAATATTACTGACAAATATGAAAATGTTCTTATGATTTATTTACAATACAGTTTGTAAAGTAAACATTTCTGTCTTTTAGTAGATATGTGGTAGATATAATATATGAGAAACTTGATTTGTTTACCAAATAAATGGATCCAATAGGATTTGCATTGTAAATATTAAATAAAAGTTAGAAATTTTATTTAACACATTAAGTTTTTAGTTATGATACTCCCAAAATCATTCTGCAGAAAACCTCAGATTTTTTACAATATTCTGCGCAGAAATAGCAAAAAATGTCCGTAGATTCTGTCTAGCCCTGCCCAAATGGCTAAATCTGCCTAAACAAGCTATTTTTTTTGTATTCATTTTAGGATTAAATAAAATGAGTATAATAAATAAAATAAAATGTAAACTTAATCAAAAATGTTTAATAATTTATTTATCATAAAAATTAAATAAAGTATTTTGTAATGATCGATTTGAATAATTTTGCTGATTTTACTACGACTTCCATTTAATTAAAAAAAACGAAATAAAAAACAAATGCCTTTTTTAACTTTAACTTATGTGGCTGATCAAAAATTTAATTAAATGTCAAAAGTAACAGTTCAGTTGATCAAAAATGATTAATGTTTCTTTTTTTACTATAACAATTTCATTTTCATTCATCAAGTTTTACTTGGTTGACTAAAATATAAATGCAATTAAAAGTATTTTTTTGATTTTTAACTATTTGTTTTCACTTTCATTTTGTGGTTTTCCCCATAAGAAAAGACTTTTGAAAATATAACTGTCAACTAATTTTAATAATTGTCTTTTTTCACAGTGTTTTCAGTCCTTATCTTCTTTTTTTAAATTAAAACAAAAAACTAAAAGGTAAGCAAATCACCATTAAATCATCAACTCAGACATACAGTTAAACTTGACCTTCAATATTCAAAGCAGCACATTTGTCCTGTCAGCAGCACATTAATAACTGCTCTAGACATGACGTGATTAAATAAACCAGGTACTTTAGGTTGGTTTAGATTAAGCGATGTTCTGACTTGTCAGGTATTGTTTCAGTACTGTCTAAGTCAGGAGTTTAGCCCATCCGTGTGTTTACCTTCTCCCCTTTGAAGCGCTCCGGCAGCTGCCAGAAGAGCACGTCATCTGGGTGCAAACTGAACCCATTGTAGACCAAAACATACTGGAGCAAGAGGAAGGAAATACAGAAAAGCATGGATGAAGAAAAGACAGAGAAAAGCAGCAGATAAGCAAAGCAGAGAGGAAAGAATCTATTCCTGCTGTCACTGGTTAACCACAACAACTTACACTCTATGGTAATATTGAGAGGTTTTTGATTTACTGTTGTTTTGAACAAATATGCATTCTATATTTTATATCTTAAAGATATACTTATGAGAAAAAAAAATTGTAGACAAGATGTTCAAAAAATGATAACATTATCAAAAATTTCAATCAACAATCCAACAACCAATCAATTCTTGTGAATAAAAACATTTATTGTATTCAATCAATCATTTAACTAACTAGCCAACCAACCTTTCAATCAACCAACCAATTAAATATTGAACCAACCAACCAATCATTCGACCAAACAATCAACCAACCAACCAAATCAATCAATCAACCAACGATACATTCAACCAACCAAACAACCAAATCAACCAATCATCAAACCAATCATTCAACCAATCAACCAACCAACCAAACCTTCAACCAACCAACCAACCAATTAAACCTTCAACCAACCAATCATTCAACCAACTGACCAGCCATTATACTTCATATCTTCCTAGGCCCAAGCATTTGGTCAGCAGAATATACTGAACATATTCAACTTGTCCTATATTTCCTTGTGACAAGTGACTACCTTGTTCGATGGGGCAGGTCTTGGACCTCTAACGACACCAATGATGTTTTTTTCCTGTTCCACCTGCTGATAAGACCAACATCCACACCGTGAATCAAACAGCAAAACAAAGAAACAAAAAAGATCGAAACGAGTATTAGCTAACACATGAAAAGGAAGAGACAAAGGTTGAACAAAAGCTCAAATAAAATCTTTGTGTAATCCCAAGCCTGTATGACTTACTTTTGTAAATGGACAATGAAAGTTGATGGTGTACAATATCACATATCCAATATTAATATGGACAAAATATTTTGAAATTGATTACATGCATATACATTGATATACATGTTTTGAATGACATCAAGGTGACAATTATTATTTGTTGGGTGAACAATCATTTAAAAACAGGGATCTATACCCTTTTGAACATAAACAGCCTTTTCTTCCAGGTTAGACTCCATGTCAGCCCTGTCCTCTGATGCTATATTTAAGACTGATTTATACTTCTGCGTCAAGCGCATGCCTATGCTGCGGTGCTTGTCCGATGGAACAATTGTTTACAAGTGTGGAGTCCCGTGAAGGAGCTCCGGATGGAAAGTTTTGTTTTGTGTTTACCTCACGTCCGCTGGTTCCTGCCACAAAATGAGCGAGTTTGAACCACTTGTACATTAAGGAAGCGTTCAGAAAAAACAAAACACCAGCGAAGAAACTCGACAAAGAGGAACATAAACATCTCACTGCCAACTAGCGTTTCGGAAGTGTTATTGCAGAGCAACAGAAACAGCGCGCAGAAGTATGAATGCACAGCTACGCGCGTTGCATGCGCCGTGGGTCACGCCAATCACTTGACACAGAAGTATAAACCAGGCTTTATACATAACCGTTTTCAAAAGTTCTGATAGAAGTGAACACATTATGAGTAAATTATCAGCAATTTCATTCTTGGAAAAAATGTAATTGCTTTAACTTGAGCAATAACCTTGACTTGACCTTGACTTGAAATAAAACAAGCTCTATTTATTTGATCAAAATATTAACAATCATCATTATCTGCAAATGTTCATGGCATTCAGTGGCTCTTACACACAGCAATCAAGCAAATAGTTTGCTGGGACTATGCTAACTCAATAGTTTACATTTATAATTAACTACTTAAAATGTTTGCCTCATAACAAGCAATATGTCAGACTGAGGGACTTTACTTAAAGGTGTTCTATAAAGGAAATTTCAGTATACCTAGGCGTAGTCGAGTAATAAGAGATCAGTATATGAAAATGGGCATACGGTGAACCTCCACTGTTTCCTAGTTTTCCTGTAAATTCCACGAGTGTAAAACCTCAGTGGATATGAGGCCAATCGGAGTACAAAGCAGACTGTTGCATGACTCACAGGGCATGCCCTTTTAGCATTTGCATGTACTTTAGGTCATTCATCCAGACCTGACGAGCATCTGTGTCATCAAGAGAACACAGACTTATATGCAGCTCTGGGATCATTAATATGCATGCCTCAAGCTGTGTTTGGTAAGCCACAGCATTTCCTAGTGAGACAACAATGATCATGTTACTCCCTTAGTTATTTTTAAGTTTATATTTAACTTATTATGTATGTGGAAATTTATTTTGAAAAAGGGATACCCAGATCACGAGACATGCACGTGACATGTTTAAACTCGCATCTGGATGTAAAAAAAGTAGGATTTACAGATAATGCATTTATTCAGCTCCACTAAAAAGAGGCATGAGGTATGTTAAATTGTAAGTTTTGTTAATTTATCGTGTTTTTTGTGAAATTTGATGGGTATATTTCAACAAACATTTAGATGGTATTTCAACAAAAATTTAGACTTGTGACAAATCATGTCATCTGTTGATGTAGAGGTTGATATTAATTCTTGGCTGTGCTTTCTTTGACATTACAGCTTAAAAATACAACACAATACATCTCTATCAGTCTCTTTTGATAAGTAGAATCATAATTTAGCCTTTATCCACAACAGATCTCATGAGCTAAATATGATGATGTTACTCTGATGGGTTTATATTAGAGCTCAGTCTCTCCATGTAGGTCAAATAAACCTCATCTATTTTTTCATTTCAATAACGCTTTTACAATGAAGATTGTGTCAAAGCAGCTTAACATAGAAAACTCCACTCATTAAGTTAAAAAGATTTAACTAGCCATCTATTGGCTTCATTTGTTAAAAAAAGGTCAACCAATCCAAATATGGTCAATTATGGACCTTCTGGTTCTAGAGGTATTTTATTGAGTAATAAATGATCATATAAAGCTGTTTCTGGAGATTTTTGGAACTTACCTAAGCGCCATATACCTACTATGTAGATATCAGAGAACAATTTAACTTATTGAACGAATGCAGTATATGGCACCTTTAAACAAAACCCCTCTCTCTTTACTGCTTATGTGCCAGAGATTGCAGAGCCCTATAATAAGACAATGTGATCTCTTAAAAAGCATCAACATTCTAAACACAAATGGCCAGATTTTAAATTAGTCACTATCCAAAGAGTTCTGCCATTAACACCCATCAGTGAGAGCATACAGTACCTGAGTGGAGTCAGGATGAGAGGAATGGGCTGGGTCGCTTGAATGCGACTCTGAGGCTTTTAAAGAGGAGGTTAAACCAGAATGGAAAGAAGGATCACGCACACTTGATAGAGACAGTGAATTCTGGGCCTCAAATGAAGAAGAATGGGAAGATTGAGAGGATGAAGAGAAAGGGAAGGAAGACTGGCCATTGGAGAAGTTAGTGATGATTTCCCAGATTTCATCATCAAGTTTGCGTGCTTCATCAGCAGGGTACTAGTGAGAATAAGACAAGTTGATGGAAGAGACTTAAAGGCTTTGATCAGACACACAGCAAGTATTAGAATTAGTCAATTCAGTTTGAATGCCAAAATAGATAAATACTTTTTAATTATAAATTATTTTTTATTATAAATAATATTTTTAAAATAAATAAATTTTAGTTATTAATTTTAACTATAAATAACATTTTCTAAATAATAAATCTCTATAAGTACATTAAATTATTTTTTTATAAATAAATATTTTTTTCATAAATAAATTTCTATACTATAAATAACACAATTATGTACCTACATACTGTACATACATAATTTGATAAGAATATATTTTATAATTTTAAATAATGTCAAGAGATAAATGTTCAAATCATGTCAAGATGGGATTTGTTATAAATCAGATTTTTTAAAAAAAAATCAGATTTTTTTAATGTGTATCATTGCCAAATAAGAGTATCCAACTCCCTATAAATAAAATAATAATTACAATAAAAACTGTAATTAACAGCAGTTCTAAATGAGAACATTCAGTCTGAACAAATGCAGCACACAGAGATTATCACTTGCAGATGAAAATGTGTACAGTCAGTCCTATAGATGAAGCTGGAAGGAAACAGCAGGTTTTCATGCAGTATAAACAAAGCCAAAGATACAGTTGACAGGAAAGCATGGCACTGTACATGCAGCCAAACAGATGATTAAATGCTGAGGAAGGATCCAAAGTATGCTCTCACCTCCAATGTTTTGTTTGAGCTGTTACCCATTCAGTAACCAACAAAATCTTTACTAACCTCAGATTGTTTCATGCAGTTTTTTCTTTGAAATTTCTTTGCATGATTTATATCGCATTCAGGTGAAGTGAATGCATCATGAATACATTAATTTACTATAAATCTCAAAGATGTTTCTGCTGGCGCTTGTTGATACTACAGAATATTCTGCTTATCTTTCAGTTTTACAGTGCTTAACTCTCCAGCAGTCGGTTTAATAGAAGTATTGGTGGACTATTGAATAATTAATTAATTAATTGATAGAATTATGTCCTCTTCTAAATCAATATTGTTAACCGACTCCTAGTGTCCACACATGCTGAAAAGTACAAAATGCGCTATCAGAGAAATGCTAATTATGTCACTGTTTTGGTCAAACCAAAAGTTGCTGTCGTGGCTAAAATTGTCAGTGCATTCCTACAATACACCAGTGACCACTTTTGTTTTGAAATCACTTCTTTCGGTTTTGAGCTGGCCTCACACTGAAATTTGAGTATGTAAAAATTTTAGATACTTAAAAGAATAATTCAATAAATTATAAATCTTAAAATAAAGTGCACAGTATACACTACCTGACAAAAGTCTTGTCGTCGATCCCAGTTGTAAGAGCAACAAATAATAACATGACTTCTAGTTGATCATTTGGAAAAGTGCCAGAAAGTAGATTTTTCTGATGAATCATCTGTTGAACTGCATCCCAATCATCACAAATACTGCAGAAGACCTATTAGAACCCGCATGGACCCAAGATTCTTACAAAAATCAGTCAAGTTTGGTGAAGGTATGGAAAAAAACATGGTTTGGGCTTACATTTAGTAAGAGAGTGTGTGAGAGAGATTTGCAGAGTGGATGACAACATCAACAGCCTGAGGTATCAAGACATTTGTGCTGCCCATTACATTACAAACCACAAAAGAGGGCAAATTCTTCAGCAGGATAGTGCTCCTCCTCACACTTTAGTCTCTACATCAAAGTTCTTGAAAGCTAAGAAGGTCAAGGTGCTCCAGGATTGGCTAGCCCAGTTACCAGATATGAACATTATTGAGCATTTCTGGGGTAAGGTGAAGGAGGAGGCATTGAAGATGAATCCAAAGAATCTTGATGAACTCTGGGAGTCCTGCAAGAACGCTTTCTTTGCCATTCCAGATGACTTTATTAATGAGTTATTTGAGTCACTGCAGAGATGTATGATGTAGTCCTCCAAGCTCATGGGAATCATACACAATATGAATTATTTTTTCCACTGCACCATGACTTTAGATTCTATACTGTACATTATTTCCGTTAAGTGACAAGACTTTGTCTATGCAAAATCAGACCTAACTGTCCTAATTAAATCATTAAAAATCAAGGCATGATCATATTTTATTTTGGTAAAATAAGCGTTTGCATTTCATATAAGCCACTTCTGATACCAAATGATCAACTAGAAGTCAAGTTATTATTTGTTGTTCCTAAAACTTGGATAGGCGACAAGAGTTTGTCAGGCAGTGTAGTGTTAATATATTTAATCAACTCCTTAGCATGACAAAAATTAAATCAAGATTGGCCTATCATGAAATCCAATGCACTTCAAAACAAAGCAAACTAAAATACGTAAATGTGTCAAATATTCAGAAGAAATAACTTGTGCACTACAAGTGATCCAAATCAAGCATCATACGATTTCTAAAAATAAGACACACCAAATCAAAACACCAGACACATTCTCAACAAACACAAACACTCACTGAACCTGAGAGGATTTTACCTTGTTTGCTCGTCTAGTCCGAGCAGAGGAAGTCTTCTAAAAGTGCAAGTAAATTTAAAAACACTTAATTCAGCGCATCACATCCAAAACAACTTAACAAATCGAAAGCTATACAAATCTCTAGTCAAATTAAGCCTTCCCAAACCCAACTTGTTGATACAAGTAGCTTTTGTTTACACTCCAACGTCTACAAAAGTTTCCCTTACTTAAGAACATTTTGAAAAAAGGTGTTGGCAGTGTGCATTTGCAGAATCAAACAGGCTTGCAGAGTAATCAAAGAGACAGAAGATACACTTCAGGCAAACAGGCTTGCACCGCAAAAATGCTTTTCTCACTTAGAGTTTTGTTTCTAATCCAAATGTCTAAAAATACTTAAATCAAGAAGCATTTTTTAGACAAGTAACAATGTAGCTTTATTTTAAAAAATAATAAGTAAAATTCAAAGAGATGAAAGTTTAAATTCTGTCATGGTTTGCACATCTTAGACTGGTTCCAAACCAGATTATTTTGTTGTGCTTATCACAAAAGAGGATACTTTGAAAAATGTAGGAAATCTGTAACTATTGACTTCCATAGTCGAAAAAATAAATACTATCGAAGTCAATGGTTCCCACCTTTCTTCAGAATATATTTTTTTGTGTTTAACAGAATAAAATCTCAAATTGTTTGGGACCAAGTGAAGGTGAGTAAATCATGGCAAAACTGTTGGGTGAACTATCCTTTTAGTGAGTTTTTTTTTAAACAACCAAAATAATATGATCAACTAGCTCAATGTGTTAAGCATTAAGCATTGCGTTACAAACAGTAAGGTTGTAGGTTCGAAACCAGCATAGGGCAGCATTCATGAGTTACTTTGTATTAAGCGACATGGTGGCTCAGTGGTTAGCACTGTCACCTCACAGCAAGAAGGTCGCTGGTTCGAGTACCGGCTGGGTCAGTTGACA
The DNA here is from genome assembly GCA_903798195.1 of Danio kyathit. Classification (NCBI taxonomy): domain Eukaryota; kingdom Metazoa; phylum Chordata; class Actinopteri; order Cypriniformes; family Danionidae; genus Danio; species Danio kyathit. The sequence continues at coordinate 29,936,855 of LR812541.1, forward strand.
TTTCGGTAAGGAGTCTGCATGTTTTCCCCGTGTTCACGTGGGTTTCCTCTGGGTGCTCCGGTTTCCCTCACAGTCCAAAACATACACTATAGGTAAAGTGGCCTAAGTGTATGAGTGCATGTGTGATTGCGAAAGTGTATGGGTGTTTCTCAGTACTGGGTTGAGGCTGGAAGGGAATCTGCTATGTAAAACATATGTTGGAATAGTTGGCGGTTCATTCCGCTTTGGCGACCCCTGATGAATAAAGGGACTAAGCCGAAGGAAAACGAATGAATGAATAAAAATAAGATGCCAGTGGGTTGAGATAATCTTATTTTAAACCAAAAACAAGATTTTTTTTTTACTAATTTTGACTTAAAATTTCTGAAGGAAAAAACACTATATATTACCCATCTAGAAAATGCTTGTAGATTTTTGAATTTTTAGATATTTAGACTGGAAGCAATACAAAAACTCTAAGTAAGAAAAGTATGTTTTGCAATGTGTAAGGTCAATAAAATGTATAAAGTTGTCAATCTCAACCTTGTCTCCTTGATAGGCCTTGGGTAACTGCCAATAGTGAGGCTCCTGTCCGAGATAGTTGAAGTTAGTGTAGGACAGTTGTGTCCCATCAGTGGACAGCTCTACAGAAAAGCCATTGTCGATGCGGTTTGTGCGCTGGCGGTTTACAAGAGCAAAACCTTGGTAGTTTCCAGGGGAAAATGTGGTGGAAACCTGGAGGAAAAGAGGCAGGAAATGAACACAAGCACAAAATGCCTGATGAAAAACACTGGAGTAGCTGATCAGGCCTTACCACGTCTCTGTAGTGGCGGGAGCTGGAGCACTGCTGAGTGACGCCCATGCAGAAGCAGGACAGACAGCCATCTTTGTTAGCGGGACTGAGGTGGAAGGTCCCTTGTTTACAGGAGGAACATGTTGGACCCTCAACATTCATCTAAGAACAAAAAGGTTTGCTTTAAAAGGGAGTTTCTATAATTGTGATGTAAACAACAGGATTTTTTTCTTACCTTGCAACGACAGACTCCTGTTCCACTACATCCTTCGCTACCACTTTGATCACAGCGGTAACAATCTGTAAATGTTTTAAATATTGGCCATTTTTACTTCATAGCTATTATTTTATAGCTTTTCATTTTAAGAATAATTGTTAAAATGTATGCCAATCTTACCACCATTGTTGCTCTCTGGAGTGCATCGTTGTCCAAGTTGGGGATTGCCAATATATCCAGTAGCGCATCTGAGGGAAATCAAGACAACAACTTGGAAAAATGGTTTCAGAACATCATGCAGCAAAAATAAGAAAACCACAGAGGGAATTACCAAAGACATGAGAGGACCTGCCATGAACATTAAGAGCGATTTATGACTGTTGTGACCTGTGAGTCACAGCTCTTTGAAAATATGATTAATGCAAAGCTTCTTCAAATGCTGTCTGAACATTTTACAGACATGCTAATTAAGCCCACCTAAAGGTACTTTGATTTGTGTATACTGTAGAAGAAACTAAAATGGTTGAAGCTGGAAAAAGTAGTTCCCAACCAGGACTTTGACTTGTGTTAGTGCAAACTGTTGGCATTAATGCTAATGCTCATCACAGGAATTGACTATACACTTATCTTGTTCAGTTTAAAGAAATAGTTTAACTAAAACTGAAAATTCTGTCATCATTTACTCATTCTTGATTTGTTACAAACCAGTTTGAAGGTGGGTTTTTTTTTAACACAAAATAAGATATTTTGAAAGAGTTGGAAACCATTAACTATTAACTTCTTTAGTTTTTCCACCTATTAAAGTTAATGATTACAGATTTTTAACATTTTACAAATATCTTCTTTTGTGTTTAACAGAAATGGAAACTCATAAAAGTATGGAATCACTTAAGGGTGAGTAAGTGATGAGTAAAAGTGAACTATCCCTTTAAGTGTTACTTGAGCTTTACCAATACAGCAGTGGCAGTGTAGGCATACACTGCCAAAAATGGTTTAATCACCTAAATAAAACACCCAATACTGAAAAATACAATTTGGCAAACCAACCAAACAAAGCTTAAAACATGACATGAAACATCTGTTCGTATGTACAAGCAGTTACTGATTGCCAGAATCACATTTTGCATACCCCAAGAAACGCCAAACCACTAACATTAGTAACTTCTAACGGCCACCACAAAGGAAACATTAGATAACATACAGTATAACAGAAGATCCATAGCATAATACCCAACTTCTTGAATTACAGTTAAGAATGTTACTTACTCTATTGAGAAAAAAAATACTTCACTAAACAGAGAAGAACTCAAATATATAAAGTGAAGGACAAGGACAGAAACAAAGCATCTAAGCGAGTGTAACCACCTTATCCCGAAGCTGAGGAACTGGACAAGAAGTCTTACCTGATAACTTGAGGTTCTGATGTTGTCCATGCAGGCTAAGACATTATATGCTTACAAAACATAATACACTAATCCTTTCATGCTTTATACTGCTGAAAATACACAACTCGTCACCTTGAAATTATAAGGTTCTATCTGCGTTCTGAATGATTTTGAGATATTGAGCTTCAAAGTTTTTGCATTCCATAGCAAACAGTATATGTGTAACATTTGTTTTTTTTAAATAACAAGTCTTGAAATGTAAACAACTTATAAAAAAACATCCCAAAATAAGTTGTCATTTAAAAAGAATATGTCAATAACTCAATTTTGACAAAAATGTCAGATAGAACCTTATAATTCTAAGGTGACGAACTGTTGCCATGTTTGAGAAAGTTCAAATTTACAGGACAATACAAGTATGCAGCTTGGGACAATATAAATTAATACATATAAAACTGTACAAAAATAAATAGTTTATCTTTCTGATGAGTAAGAATACAAAATAGCATAATCAGTACATCCAACATATGACATAATAAAGGAATACTTAATGTCTGAAACCATTTTTAGTTTGATTGGCCTGACATAACAGAACTGGCTCAACATGAAGGGCAAATTGAGAGGTGGCACTATTCATTAAATTAACCAATGGAAAAAAAGGGAAAAACAGGTTTGAAAAAAACTATAGAAAAAAGGTAACGCATCTACAGTAAATGTCATGTTTGATTTACAAGAGTTATGAATGATGACATGTAATACAGTTTCTGCATCTCTCTCATTTCTGTTCTAAAGTATCAATCTGTAAATCGGAACAATATAAAATCTAGTAATCAGGAATGATCTTGATGGGAATTGCCAGTCTTCCAAGAACAATATGAAGGTTCCCGTCTTGATTGAGCCTGCGTATTTCGGATTTTCGACCCCTGTTGTTTTTCATGAAAATGTCTAAAATATTGATAGACTTCGTCTTGTTCCTTTGAGTGGATTTCCTTGTAGTAGTCATTTTTACTTTGGGTTTAGGTAAGTTTACTCTCATCTTTCCAGACGATTGACCAGAAGCAGTTGTGTAGGTAATTTCTTTTGGTTGATTAGATCTCAAGTCTGATGCAGCTCTAATTTTATTAGAAGAAACATCTAACTGACTTTGTTTGGAGGATTTTGGCTTGGAAAGTCTTCTTGTTTGGACATCGTGAGAAGTTTTGCTAATGTTTGTAGGCTTTACTAACAAACCGTTTCGTTGTGTTTTTCTAGATTTGGATGGTTGATATTGAGGAATATTAACCTCTTTTTTTTGTTTCCTTGGTGACTTGAAAGATTTGACTGAGTCTTCAAACTGAGGGATTTTTGTGTGAGATGGAGGAGGAATCTGAAATTTAGTTGCAGATTCTTTTTCTTCTTGCATTCTTGAAGGAGAAGGGGATAGTGGGTCATGTTTTATCAACACTGTTGACTTTGTAGATTTACTGGCTACTTTTGGACCAGTTTTGTGATGTTTTTCAGAAGACACATTTTGTCTGTTAGTCCTTGTCTGTGATATATGAGGAACTTTAGTCAGTGACTGGGATTGATGATTACGTTCTCTTGTCAACCCTGTTCTGTTAGACTCTGTAGTTTTACCATTCATTTTTGGACCCCTTTTTGGATGCTTTTGAGTAGTTACATTTTGTCCCCTATTCCTTGCCCGTGAGATAAGAGGAAGTTTAGTCTGTGACTGGGATTGATGATTACGTTCTCTTGTCAATCCTCTTTTATTAGACTCTGTAGTCTTACCATTTACGTTTGGACCCCTTTTTGGATGCTTTTGAGTAGTTACATTTTGTCCACCATTCCTTGCCAGTGAGATAAGAGGAAGTTTAGTCTGTGACTGGGATTGAGGATCCCGTTCTCTTGTCAATCCTCTTTTATTAGACTCTGCAGTTTTACCATTTACTTTTGGGCCAATTTTTGGATGCTTTTGAGTAGTTACATTTTGTCCATTATTCTTTGTCAGTGAGATAAGAGGAACTTTAGTCAGTGACTGGGATTGCTGATCATGTTTTCTTGTCAACCCTGTTCTGTTAGACTCTGTAGTTTTACCATTTACTTTTGGTCCCCTTTTTTGATGTTTTTGAGTAGTTACATTTTGTGTATTAGCCCTTGCCTGTGAGATAAGGGGAACTTTAGTCGGTGACTGGGATTGCTGATCACGTTCTCTTGTCAATCCTGTTCTGTTAGACTCCGCAGTTTTATCATTTACTTTTGGACCTCTTTTTTGATGCTTTTGAGTAGTTACATTTTGTCTAGTAGTCCTTGTATGTGAGATAAGAGGAACTTTAGTCGGTGACTGGGATTGCTGATCACGTTTTCTTGTCAACCCTGTTCTGGGTTCATTGATCTGGGAAAGTCCATCTTGTGCAGTTTGGGTAGTGGTAGAGATGGTACGAGGAGTTGGCAGGCGTTTGGGAATGATGGTTTTCATGTGAAATCTGCTAGTAGACCTAGTCATATGAGTTGTAGTCAAGGCTGGAATTTGGGTGGTAGTACCCGCACTGATTTTCTTATGATCCTGGGGGAGATGAGCCGTATGACGAGTACGTTTCACTTTGTCAAGCTCTTGCGCTAAAACGGTGAAGCCATCAATTAGTATCTCAAATCTTTGTTCTAGTTGACTTAGTCTTGTTTCAATGCCTGTGAATTTCTTGGCCAGCTCATTGATTTGGTCTTTCCTGTCAGTTGGAGAGAAAACACTGGTTAGAGTCTTCAGCTGAGAGATGAAGTGATTGTTCTGCTTCCTCATGTTCTCGAGGCTGTCCTTAATATCCAGCGTGTTGCTCTCAAGCATACTTAGTCTCTGGTTGAAGCGATTCATGTGCATCCTCAACATGAGCTGAAAGCTCTGCTGACGTGCTTCAGGACTTGGCGTGTTACCATAAATCCTACTATTACTTAAACTGTGTGAAGTTGTTGACAGCAAAACTCTTGCAGTTCTTTCAAATCCTCCAAATCGATCATCTTTTCTACCATCAACGTCATGGCCAGCTGTATCCAGGACTTGCTTCTTCCCAGGACTGAGGTAGAAAGCATCATCACATGCAGTGGGGGGGAAACCTTTCGAACCTTCAAGGTAGAAGTCTCCGCAGTTGGAAACGCTGAGAGCCATGATGAAACAGGGTACAATGGAACCATATTTTTTTAAATATAAGCCATTTGTATTTATTTTTATCCCAAACACCCAAAAGCTTATGCACTTTGAGCAAGTGACAAGGATCCACAATTATCAACTTGTTTATGCTAAAGCATAAACAACCCTAGAGACCCACAAACGTCTAGTAAAAGAGTTTGAGAAGTTGTTCAAAATGTAGAAAGGGCTTTACAAAGAAGCACTGAAGCAAACAAAAAGGATGCAACTCTTATTAAAAGTGACATTATGCAACAGATTATTTCAACACCATAAAAGAAATCTTAGCCTTTCTAACAGTGGGAAGAAACTCTTTACTCTCACAGTAAAGAATTGAAACCTTTATGCTAATTTGCAAGAAAACGGTACAGATTTCAGACATACCGTACATGAATATTTCAAGAGCCACAGCTTCCACTTACAAACTCCTCCAAAAAGGCACTTCAGACAGACACTGACACCTTGATATGGGTGGCACTGATTCAAGACTCGCTTCTCCCATACCACCAGAAAAAACACCATTCAATCACAAATGGCTGAAAAAATGCTGTAAAGCAACATGCTTTCTGGCAGTAAATAAAGAGATCCTGATCACCTCCATCACCAGTTTGAAGACCCCAGCATTATAAGCAAATTGAATGAGAGATTTACCCTCTAATTAGACAATAGAAACATACCTTTCACAACGCCTTCCAGTATAACCAGCAGGACATTCACATACTGGCTGTCCATCTGAACCCAAGTAACAAGATGAAGGCCTTTGACAGACAAAGAGTATTAGATAAGATGAATTATGTTTTATGTCCAAATGGTAAACTCTTTACCATACTTTTGATAAAGAATAAGGTAAACTCACTGGTTACTGGTTTGTCCCAGACATGGACAGGGTCTACATGCCTGTGGGTCGCCAGTCTTTGGATTTCCATAGTACCCAGAAAGACAATTTTCACAACGGCGTCCGATTGTGTTGTGCAGGCAATTCTAAAACAAAGGAAAAGATAAAGATCTTAAACTAGACATGGGTCGACTTGCTAATTAGTTGACATTAGACTAGATTATGAGATTTTTTTGAGATTATTGATTAGTTCACTAGATAAAAAAAAAACTGATTACTTAATTAATAAGGGTTGATTTTATAAGATTTTTGTGGGGGGGAGGGGGGTATTATGGCATCTATTTACTCTTTCATGTCAACTTCTTATCCAATAAGAGATTAATAGATTAAGGTTGACTTGTATTAATTTTCTTTTATGATTTTATTCATGGTAGATGACTAGTCAATCAGGCATGCAACAGTGGACTTATTATAATGAATGATTTTTGCTACGTTCAGCAAGTCAATCAATTATTATTAAATGGCTGATTGGTTTATGTAGATAATATTGAGTAATAGGTTTTTAACAATAACAAAAAAGTAGTTTAATGACTCCAACTGGGGTCAGATGAACCCAAGTTAAACCTAGTACACCATTCCTAGTGTTCGGTTACTGATTAGTCAACAACCAACTGACTCCAGACAAGTCATTTCTGAAATGGAAAGATAAACTCACCAGGCAATCTCCAGTCTCTGAGTCACAACCGCTAGCATGCCCGTGGCACTCGCACTTCTCACAGGTGCCAAGATAAAGTCCAGGTGTACGGGTGTAGCCCACATCACAGTCCTGCAAACAATGGCTGAGTCAGAGGTGACGGAGTTCATAATGTAGGTGTCTGTGCTGAAGCTATGAACTCTACATCCTATGCTTTTTATTGACATGGAACTTTACAGCTAAAATATTCCATGAGCTGTTAAGAACATCCATTTAGGGATCAAGTAAAGGTTGTTATTACCTTGACAGGTAATAGTTCTGAAGTTCTGCTAGGGGTGAAGCTTTTCTATGAACTTACACTGCATAAAAGGCTTTTCTTACTTAGAGTTTGTCTCATTTCTATTCAAAAATCAAAATTAGAGGACTTCCGGTTAGCAACGAGATGGAGTAGACGTGTGCCTTTTTTCCCCCTGCTGAGTTTCGTTTATTCACTTTTAAAAACCCCTATTTTTTTTCAACTAAGTACAAAAAATAGCTAAACGACGTATAAACAACAGTATTTATAAAGGATGACATCTAAATCCGCGAAAACATCCAAGAAAGAAGCTAACGCAAAAGCTGAAACACCCGCGGCAACAGGTGAAGTGAACATGGCGGCTCTGTCAGATTTGCTAGAAGAGCATAGAACGGCCTTGGCGACAGAGTTCAAAACGGCGATTTCAACATTGGAAGCGAAACTTGACTGTGTTAAAGCCATGGTATCCGATCACGGACAGAGACTTGCCTCGTTAGAATCTCACGCGGAGTCGTTGGATGAGCGCGTGGAACGGCTTGAAACTTCCCTCTCAGCAGTAACGGAGAGCAACGCAAAGTTAAAAGCCAAAACTGCTGATCTAGAAGCACGGAGCAGAAGAAACAACATAAGGATCATTGGTGTGCCTGAGTCGATAGAGGGTCTACGGCCAACGACATTTTTCTCCGAGTTACTTTTTGAAGTTTTCGGAGAGCAGATTTTACCTTCTCCTCCAGAGCTCGACCGTGCGCACAGATCCCTCATCGCCAAACCGAAACCAGGAGAGAGACCAAGGGCAGTCGTGGTCCGCTTTCATCGATACCAGCTAAAAGATAAAGTCATTCGCGAGGCACGTAAAAAGCGAGGCGAGCTTCAATATCAAGGCAAACCAATTGCCATCTATGAAGACTATAGTCCTGAAGTAATGGAACAACGTACTCAATACCGCGAAGTCATGGCCGAAATGTACAAACAAGGACTTAAACCGGCTCTTTTGTACCCGGCGAGGCTTCGAATTACAAGCAAAGAAGGAAGCATCAAGTTTTTTGCGTCGGCAGAGGAGGGCAAGCAATATCTGGATTCCCACCGCAGCAGTTCTTAATAATATGTTGGGTGAGACTTTTATGTCAGTGAAATCATAAAGAAACTGTGAAGCCATACGTTATGTTATTGGAACTAATACGTTTGGGAGCTGTACTAATCTAATGCAGCTTAACTGTTTAATAATGCCCTTCCCTACCGTTTTGTTTAGTAATGTTAGAAGTTGCTTTAACCCGCTCTAACGTCCATAAGCTATAATGCAACCGTCGTTTAAGAACAACTTTTACGTGATGGTCTGTTAAAATACTTATATATTTTTGCGTTTATGGGGTTACAATGTGTTATTGGGGAAATATAAGGTTTGTAGGTTAAACAGGAGTAAATAAGGAAGCAAGGTATCTGTAGATACACAAGCTATATTGTTTGTTGGTTTAAGGGTGATTTGGGGTTGTTGGCTTTTGTTTTTGTTTTTAAATGGAAGTTGTTGTTGCTTATTTTTATTTTTTTCCCCATTTATTTATTTATTTATTTATTTTCCTTTTTTCCTCTTTTGCCTATCTCTGCTTCGCATCAACTGGATCAGACTCTTGCAATAGTTATTTGTGATGATATCGAATGGCTGGTAATTCCAAAAGATCAAAAATAAATATTCGTTTTATTTCTTGGAATGTAAAAGGTTTAAATAATGTTGTTAAGACCAAAAAAGTTTTTTCACATTTACAGTCTCTTAAAGGAGATATTATTTTTTTACAAGAAACACATCTTCGAACTGCAGATGTTTCACGCCTTAAGAATGCATGGATTAGTCACTGTTTTCACTCTAAATTTAACGTCAAGGCAAGGGGGGCAGCAATTCTTGTACATAAGAACACAGCTTTTGAACCAGAAGCAGTGATTTCAGATCCAAGTGGTCGTTATGTAATTGTCTCTGGAATACTACAAACAATCCCAGTTGTTCTGGTATGTGTATATGGCCCGAATTGGGACAATGATGCATTTTTTGCTCATCTTTTTTCTAAACTTCCAAATTTGGATAGCCACCACATAATCATGGGGGGAGATTTTAATTTAGTTCAAAATACTACATTGGACAGGTCTTCTTCAAAACAGGCTACATTGTCCAGATCTGGTAAGCTTTTAGAATCTTATACTAAACAATTTGGCCTGACGGATCCCTGGAGATCACGATTTCCAACTAATAAAGTTTTCTCTTATTTTTCGCATGTACACCATTCATATTCACGAATTGATTTTTTTCTTTTAGATAACAGACTAATGCACTCTGTCAGTTCTTGTGACTATCATAGCATAGTTATCTCTGATCATGCCCCTACCTCATTGGACTTAATGTTTCCACAAGCCAGGTCTTATTTTAAACAATGGAAATTTAGTTCTCATTTACTCTCTGATGACAGTTTCAAAGACTACCTCAAATCTCATATAGATTCATATTTTGAAATCAATGACAACAATTCTGTTAACAGCAATACATTATGGGAAGCATTTAAATGTTATATACGAGGACAGATAATTTCATTTGTCTCTAAGTTAAGGAGATCTGAGAACTCTAAAATGATGGAAATATCTGACCAACTCTCTAAACTAGACATCCAATATTCTTTAAACCCGTCACCCACAATTTATAAAAAACGGCTCCAACTTCATTCGGAGTACAATTTACTTCTAACACATAAAGTTGAAAAGCAACTGTTGAGTGCTAAGCAGCATTTTTTTGAATTTGGTGAAAAAGCTGGCAAAATGCTTGCATTTCAATCTCGAGCTGCCCGCACATCCAGATTGATCCCCAAAATTAAATCTTCTAAGGGCGACATAGTTTCCGACCCAGAGGAAATTAATCTGATTTTTTCAGAATATTACAAAGACCTTTATTCCTCAGAATGCGACTCTGAACTATGGAATAACCCAACCCCTTTTGATCAACTAACATTCCCCTGTGCAGATCATGACTCCAAGAATGATCTAGGCAGGCCTGTGTCTATTGCTGAAGTGCAAGAAGCAATTAATTTACTTCAAAATGGTAAATCTCCTGGCCCTGATGGCTTTTCCATTGAATTTTTTAAAACTTTTTCTTCTGTTTTAGCCCCAATTCTGCAAAGAGTATATAATGAAGCCTTTCTTTTAGGTCAGCTCCCACCAACCATGTCTGAGGCGTCTATCTCCTTGTTACTAAAGAAAGATAAAGATCCACTACTCTGCAGTAGTTACAGGCCAATTTCTTTGTTAAACGTGGATTTTAAAATTTTATCTAAGATCCTTGCCTTGCGACTTCAGCAAGTATTGCCGGCTGCTATTTCCCCCGACCAGACTGGCTTCATGACTGGTAGACACTCATTTTATAATACCAGAAGACTTTTTAATACTATCCTTTCTCCAAGTTCTGATACTGCTGAAGTTATTTTGTCACTCGATGCCGAAAAGGCATTTGACAGGGTTGAATGGGGGTATTTGTTTTTTATTTTAAACAAATTTGGTTTCAGTACAAATTTTATAACTTGGATTAGATTAATATACTCATCCCCTATGGCATCTGTACAAACCAATTCAACCCATTCAAAGACCTTTCCCCTCGGCCGAGGTACACGCCAAGGCTGCCCCCTCTCACCCTTACTATTCGCATTGGCTATAGAACCATTGGCCATTTGGTTGCGGAATGAGCAAAAATTTGAAGGCATCTCTCGCTATGGAACATCTTATAAATTGTCGCTTTATGCAGACGACCTTCTTTTATATATATCTAACCCCATTTCATCATTACCACCGATCCTCCGGATTTTTGATTTGTTTGGCAAGTTTTCTGGCTACAAATTAAACCTTCAAAAAAGTGAGATATTTCCAGTCAATTTATCCGCTGAGACGCTGTCTAAATATCCTTTTCCATTTAAATGGGCTGAGGAAGGATTCCGATACCTAGGTGTATTCATCACTAAATCAGTTGCAGGTATTTTCAAAAAAAATTTTAACTCTCTGCTAGAAGCGTGTAAACAAGATATGCAGAGATGGTCCTCTCTTCCAATATCACTAATCGGCCGTATTAACTTAGTTAAAATGACAATCTTGCCCAAATTTCTTTATCTCTTTGATCACATACCCATTCATATCAACACATCTTTTTTTGTAACTTTGAATAAGGTAATTAATTCTTTTTTGTGGGGTGGCAAACATCCACGAATAAGAAGAAAATTTTTAGAACTTCCCAAGTCAGAAGGGGGCCTTGCATTACCAAATTTTCAGCAGTATTACTGGGCCTGTAATATCAACAAGCTTTTGCATTGGACTAACATTTCAATAGGTTCCAAACATCCGATCTGGGTCCAACTAGAACTGTTATCCTCAAAGTTTTCCCTTCATTCAGTGATTTGCTCTCAGCTTCCAATAAATAGTAGAATTGTTTCGGACAGTCTAGTGGTGATCAATACTATTAAAATATGGGTTACTTTTAGGAAACACTTTGGGCTAATAAGTCCATCCACACTAGCACCTATAGTAAATAATGTATCTTTTTTACCATCGTGTTCTGATTCTGTTTTTCGTGACTGGTCCTCTAAGGGCCTTAATACCGTTAAGGACTTGTATGAAAAAGGTATATTTCTGTCATTTTCAAATTTGTCTGAAAAGTTTCATCTTCCCAAAACTCATCTTTTTCGCTTCTTTCAGATAAGACATTTTGTACAAAATCAGTTTACTCAGTTTCCTAATCTTCCTCCTGATTCAAAAATGGACGCCATTCTTTCTTTTAATCCAGTCAGAAAAGGGATAGTCTCTGTCATCTATCGGTCAATAAATTCTTTGAATTCGGATTCCTCTGAATTACCTAAGAACACCTGGGAACAAGAGTTGGGGATCACAATCAGTGAAATAGAATGGGATTATATACTCAATTTTGTACATAGTTCTTCTATATGTGGCCGACACAGTTTAATGCAGTGCAAGATTTTTCACAGAGCACACTATACTAATGCCAGATTAGCCAAAATATACCCAAATAGAAGTAATACTTGTAATAGGTGTCAACAATCTCCAGCAATCCACACACACATGTTCTGGTCTTGTACAAAATTGACAGTGTTTTGGTCTAAAATATTCAATACTTTTGAGAAAACTTTTAACATATCAGCCACTCCAAACCCTTTAACAGCACTATTCGGAATTCCTTTTGAGCCAAATTTGCCTTCAACAATACAGAACGTTGTGGCTTTTACCACATTATTGGCTAGGAGGCTCATTCTCCTTAAATGGAAACATACATCTCCACCTTCATATGACAGATGGATAAAAGAAATTTTTTTGTGTTTAAAATTAGAAAAAATTAGGTTTTCATTAAGAGGGTCTTTAAAATCTTTTTACAAAACATGGAAACCTTTGTTGAATTATATTGACACTATTGATCTTGAAGCAGAAGAGGAATAAATAATTTTTTTTTTATTATTATTATTTATTATTATTTTTTATTTATTTATTACTTTTATAGTTAGTTTTTTTGTTGTTGTTTAAATATTTATTTTATTTATTTCTTTACATTTACTGTGTTATTTTATAACTATATTGTTTTTTCTGATGGTCATTGGTTCTTAATTGTGAAAAAGCAGAACAGTGTATTACTTATTTTTGTATGTATATGTTATTGTATCTGCACAAAATGTTAATAAATATATTTGGCAAAAAAAAAAAAATCAAAATTAAAATCAGCAAGCATTTTTTAGACGTGCAAAAATATTGTCTTGTTTTCAAAAATAATAAGTCAAATTAGGTGAGTTTTTCCTGAAACAAGCACAATAATCAGTAAATGGGGTAAGCAAAATACTCTTGTTTTTGCTTTGAAATAACATTATTTTGCTTTACCTCATTGGCAGATATTTTGCTTGTTTTAAGGAAAAACTCTTAATTCTGACATATTTGTGAAAACAAGAAAATATTTTTTTCTTATCTAAAAATGCTTTTTGATTTGTGGATTATTAGATATTTGGACTAGAAACAAGACAAAACTCTAAGTAGGAAAACCATTTTGTTGCAGTGTAGAACAACATGGGCTGAATGTTGCAATTTAAAGTTGATAATATCAACATTTTCCCTACAACCCATGAATTACACTTCACATGAATTATGAGAGTGACATCTTTTAAATTGTAAACCATTGTTTAATTGCTTTAAAAATGGGCACAATGAGGTGGCATTACTCTTCTCACAATTTATCCATAGAGTATTATATGAAAACTTGTTCGAATTGACATATTACTTTTAGCAGACAATGAGTAATCTCTAAAAAGATTTTCTCAGCAATACTGATGATGTAATGTAATAAATATTACTGAACTGTAAAAAATATTAAGTCAAAATAAGCTCCAGGAGCAAAAGACAAGAGCTTTGACCACAGACATGTTTATGATACTGATGTCATGTTAAAATACCAAGATTATTAGATATTTGGATTATTAGATATTTGGACTAGAAACAAGACAAAACTCAAAAATAAGCATATTGTTATTTTCAGAATGGATTAAAAAAAACACACATTTCACTATATATATATATATATATATATATATATATATATATATATATATATATATATATATATATCAGAATTATTAGCCCCCCTTTGATTTTTTTTTCTTTTTTAAATATTTCCCAAATAATGTTTACCAGAGCAAGGACATTTTCCCAGTATGTCTGATAATATTTTTTCTTCTGGAGAAAGTCTTATTTGTTTTATTTCGGCTAGAATAAAAGCAGTTTTTAATTTTTATGAACCATTTTAAGGACAAAATTATTAGCCCCTTTAAGCAAATTTTTTTTCCCCGTTTATTTCTTAGTCCCGATTCTAGTCTGAAAAAATCAATCCAGACCCACATATTGTGTGTAAAGGATTAAAAGTGCAGATTTACAACTTTGAAAAGCACATATTAAACTTTTTCGTTTTTAAATATCTTTTTGGTGAAAATCCGAAATGAAACTGAAGGCGATAGTTTTCATGCAAGATGCTGTTTTCATGACATCCAATCAGTGTATGATGTTTGCTTTAATAAGGTGACACTCTTCACTAACACAGAAAGTGTTAGACTCGGTGAAGAAGTCAGGTTCCAGAAAGAAAAAAAATGTTGACAAAGAAAATTTGAATTTTCAAAGGTGATTAGACAGAGAGGTACGCAGTCATTTTGCTCCAATCCAGCACAAACCTGTTCTTTTTTATTCGTAATGAGATGTTTGGAATTGTGAATAATTAGAATGTCAGCATGAAACAAACGTTTAGTCAGCTGATGGAATACAGACAGTACCATTTCTCACATTAGACTGCTCTGTATTTTGCACCATGTTACTTTTGACCTACCTCTGGTTGTGTTTTGTTCATAAGAATTGCTGACACTTAAAATCAGTGTCATTTGTCATTTTGCTGTTTGTGCTTGTTAATAATCTACTTTTAAATGGAAATGGCATTTCTTTCTTTAAGAAAAAATGTTTGATTTATATATGTGCATGTCTAATCAAATCCAATTTTGTTATAGACCATTTTAATGTGGTCGTGTCATTGGTCCATGAACATTTCCTGCTTGTTATCAAACTATTTCATAACTGTAACAAGAGGCAATTCAATCATAATTTAATGTTAAAACAGCTATCATAACATTATTTATCAATATGTGGCTCTTTTTGGATTCTCAAAGCTATAGAAATTAAAAATGTAAAACAGTAAATACGTTGGGACCATTGTTTTTGTTTCATCCCTCAAAATGGTCTATAAACAACTTTTCCGGACCTCTGATATTGATAAAAATTCAGATTTGGGCCTTTGAGTTGAGATTTTGACAACCACTGATGTATATAGACTATTTGTGTATGGAAGCTCTTCAAATCAGAACTGCAACCCATAATGCGAAGTTTAGCAGTCACATGTGGAAAAAGGTTGATACCTGGCAGGAAGGTCCGGAGTATCCTTGAGGACAGGCACACTCCTCCACCTCCATAGCCCTCTCATTTCCTGTAGAATGAGGCACTGCGATGTCCATTTGGATATTTGAAAGGCTAGACAGAAGATATTAAGATTAAACTCTTATATCCAGATCACACAATCAGTTAAGTGACAGATAGGAGCCTAGTAGGAGAATTAGACTCTGTCTGGAGTATATGTGTATAATGGACATTAAAAGGTCATGTATAATAAATGAATGAGAGCAAAAGTAAAAGAGCAAAAGTACCTGCTCTCAGCCATATTGTCTGCATAAGTGGCTCTGATCATAAAGACGTTGATATCTGCCAGAGCCATCAGCAGGTGCTCTCTGGTACAGGGCTGACCATCTGCCCGTCTCCATGCAGACTGTGAGGATTGCAAGCAATGAGAGTTCAGATAGCAACTGATCAAGCTAGATTAAGTTCACCTTAATATAGAGCATCATATTTGAAATCTTTATTTATCTGTTTGATTACAATTCATTTATATATATTAAATTAAAATCAAACTTAAAATTATTATTATTATTTATATTTGATAATTAAAAATATAATTAGTTTTTTTTAAATAAAGAATATTTTTATTATTAATATAAACATTTTATATAAAACTCTAAATGATACATTTTAAAATAAAAAGTTATCATTTTTGTTGTTTATACAATTAAAAATCAACATAATATAATTTTATATATGTTTGTTTTTAACAGTATTATTATTATTTTTGTTGTTACTATTATTCATTCATTCCTTTTCTTTTTGGCTTAGTCCCTTTATTAATCCACAGTCGCCACAGCGGAATGAACCGCCAACTTATCCAGCACGTTTTTATGCAGCGGATGCCCTTCCAGCCGCAACCCATCTCTGGGAAACATCCATATACACTCATACACATTCATACACTACGGATAATTTAGCTTACCCAATTCGTTGTTACTATTATGTTATATAAAATGTAAAAAAATAAATAAATCACATTTTAGTTTAAATAATAATTAGTAATAATAATAAATAATAACATGAATAATAATAATAATAATAATAATAATAATAATAATATAGTAATAATAATAACACATTAATAATAATAATACTAATAATACTAATACATTATTAATACATCATTATTATTATTATTATTATTATAACATTAATACTAATAATAACAATAATATTAATAATAAATGTTATTATTGTATTATTATTATTTTTATTATTGTTGTTATTATTTTTATTGTTGTTGTTATTATTATTAATGTTATTATTGTTGTTTATTATTGTTATTATATCTGGTTATTTTAAATTCTATAACTATTTTAAATGAATTATTTTTAAATATAAACAGTTGCTATTATTATAGAATTATAGAGTAATAAAAATTGTGTTTTTAATATAAATAAAATGTAATAAGATAATGACTATTTATCTGACATTTTTAAACAAATAAAATAAACAACAACCTAAAATATCATGAATATATGAATTCATAAACAAAGCTGTGGCTATATTTAATATGTGTGAAGATAAGAACAACTTAATTATCAGTAGTAGCTTTGCTAGTAGTAACAAAATCATATATATTCCTACATTAAATACGCCTCTAAAACCTACATTTCTTTAGTCATTTTCATTAGAAGTCACACTCTCTATAAAACAAGGAAAAGAAATCAGCATTATTAGCTGCACACCTCTCTAAAAGTCACAGTGATGGTAGCAGGGACTCTGGGTAGTGGTTTGATCTGGGAATAATGCTCCAGGAATATGCCGCTGCCTTGCAGAACCACATCAGGCTGTCCATCAATGACCATCGAGCGGGCATGAGGCTCATAGCGAACCCTATACTTCAGCTCTCCGCCATATGCCGTGACCTTTAGAAGAAGAAAAAACATAAAAAAAAACAGCACACTGACATGTGTAACAATACTTGAGAAAGGTCAATGTAAACATGGCGCCATATCCCAAGGCATGCACTCACCTTGTCTCCTCTGAAATTCTGAGGCAGGACCCAGTAGAAGATTTCATTATGGATGTTGGCAAAGGATCTGTAAACCACCTCAGTGCTGCCTCTCTGCGTGATGCCCTCAGAGATGGTCCGAGTGTTGGCGGCATTGGATAAAGTGAAGAGCTGGCCATTGACGCCACCTCGCACCTGTAGATTGAATGGGTAAAATAGCAGTAATCTTGTCATTTTACTTTGTAAGTGAAAAAAGGTGGACATGTTTATTTATTATTATTTATTTATGTTTTATTTAATTGTTGTGTGTATGTTTGCATTTGTGTCTATAAAGCTACTTGTGTATATGTAGATATATAGTTTTTGTGGTCACACTTTACAATAAGGTTTATTAGTTAATGCATTTGTTAATATGAACTACGCATAAACAATACTTGTACAGTATTTATTAATCATAATTCAACCTTTACAAATGCAATATAAACATCCAAATTTAAGCTTGATAACATTAGTTAATGCACCGTGAGTTGACATGAACTAACAATGAACAACTACTTTCATTAACTAACATGAACAAATACTGTAGTAAATGTATTGTTCGTGGTTTGTTCATGTTTGTAAATGCATTAACTCACAATAACTAATACAACCTTATTGTAAAGTGTTGATGTTTTTGTTTGTTTGTTTATTTTAACACTTGTTTTTGTTTTATCCTTCATAATCTGTTGACTATTTCATAACACTGTAAAAAATTATTGCAATTTCAATAGTTTAAAAAAATAATAAAAAAATGCTACAGTAAAAATCCATAACATGGTTAAGAGTACGTTTCCATAATATTTATGTTTAATTCACTTCAAAGTACACTTCACATTTAATGGTGATTTTGAGCTTTTTTCTTATCAGTTATGTACATTAGAGTTTTATATGTTAAATCTATTGTTGACAAATAATGCTTATTGCATTATTTTAATTGTATGTGAATAATAATTCCTAATATGTATATAGAGCTTTTTTGGACACTTTACACATTTTATTTTTATTTATTTATTTATTTTTTTTGGGGGGGGGGGGGGGGGGGGGGGGTCTCCTCATCCACCACTAGTGTGCAGCATCCACCTGGACCACACACTAGCTGATTGGTGGAGAGGAGAAAGAGTGATGAAGCCAATTATGATATGGGGATGGTTAGGAGGCCATAATGGACAGAGACCAAATTTGGCCTACTCTTTTTCGATGGACATCCTGAGATTTTTAACGACCACAGACAGTTAGGACCTCGGTTTAACGTTTAGTTCCAAAGATGTCGCTCGCTGTGCAATATAGAGTCCCTATCAATATACTGGGGAGTTACGACCCACACAGACCGCAGGTTGAGCGCCCTTCCGTCTCGCTGGTCTTACACTCTCCCATCCAGGTACTGACCAAGAGCAGCCCTGCTTAGCTTCAGTGGGCGACCATATGTTTTGAGTTGCAGAGCGCTAGCTGCTGGCTACCAATATGGTGTTTTTTTTTTTTTTTGTTGTTGTTGTTTGTTTTCCTATGTTGTTTTTGTTTGATCTTTTGTAATCCGTTGACTATAGCATAACAACTGTAATTGTAATGATAAAAAAAATAAAAACTGTAAAAATGCTGTGATGAATGCTGTGAAAAATTGTGATGAATATCTATATAAACCATATAGATATTTAAAAACTGTCTATTCATCAAACATCTTCAGCAGGATGACAATATTCAACATTAATGAGAAGAAATAGATGAAACATTTTCAAACACCAAAACAAGGTCATTATAACATAACTTATAACTAAAATTACATTTTTATTTGTTACTTGAAATCAATTTAAAAATACATTTAAAGAAATCGGAATGTAAAATAATATAAAATCCATAACTTGGTCAACAGTGCGTTTACTTAATATAAACGATTAAAAACCATGAATTGACTTTCCTAGTATTCCCCGCATTAGTATTCCCTTTTGAGTTTTTTTTTCTCATAAGTTATGTACATTAGAATTTTATGCATTACATCTAATGCTAATAAACAATGTTTATTGCATTATTTTAATTTTATGTGAGTTACCATGATGGTGTTTAGTAGTTGTGTAAATAGCACCTTCTATTTATTAGTATCTTTCTCTACTTGTAGGTAAAGTTGTTTGTCAATCAAAGTTGAGCTTTGGTTCATTGTATGACTTTTATCACCATATGCTTATGATTGTATTTGTGTCTGTGTAACAAAAGGTATGATGTATAGATGTTTATACTTTAAAACATTCTTGTATAATACTATGGTTACATACATATGAAATATATAGGTCACCATAAAATTTAGAAAATGATTGTATGGTTTCTACAGTATTTCTAACTGTAAAATTATGGCAACCATAGCTTTTACCATCAATTAGACATTTTTTACATTTATGCTGTAAACTAATGTTTTTGTTTATGTTGTAAAAAAAAATTATCTAAAAAATAAAAAATAAATTATCATAACTGAAAATGTATAAGTGATTTGGATGTTTTAGCGGTTACCTGATCTCTGCTCCAGGTTGAACTGGCACACTGTTTAGTCACTCCCATACAGAAACACTGCAAGCAGCCTTCAGGATTATCAGCCGTCAGATGAAAAGCACCAGTCTTACACTCGTCACACAGCGCACCAGCTACATTGGACTGGAAAAGAGAAAATTAAGCAGTGTTTTAACAATACTTTTACAAGCTGCTAAAAATCACAGGGTCTACTACAATAAAAATACTATTAAAAACATATAGTGTGCTGATGATGTAATACTGGTTTTAATGAATTACTTCTATATAAAAAAAAAAAAAAATTTTCAAACTGACTTTTTATTCATCAACTTAAGCAGGACAATAGTATTTAACTTAAATGAGAAGAAATAGATGAAACATTTTCAAACACCAAACAAGGTCATTATAACAATGTTAAATGAAAAAAAGTTAGAAGTATTTTTGTTACTTGAAATAAATTAAAAATAAATTAAAAGAAATTGGAATGTAAATAAACTTTTTCCTCCATTTTATTTCAGCTAGTTTCTAGAATATAAAAAACATTTATATTTTATTATATTGTTGTTCAATTATATTATATTATATTATATTATATTATATTATATTATATTATATTATATTATATTATATTATATTATATTATATTATATTATATTATAGTTTTATGACATATTTGATGAAAGATTTCGACTACAACATAAATTTAAAAAAAAAATCAAACTAATATAAATTAAAAAAATAAAAGGAGAAAAAAAAAATCACAAAATTGTTAAAACTGTAAAACTACATTGAAAACTGAAGCCTTAACTACTGAAACTACTGAAGTGAAACTAATCTAACAAAACTAATAGAAAATAGAAAATACTTTCTAAAGCATAATATAATAATTATCATGCTATTCCATATGCTAACATAAAAGAAAACAGTAATAGTTTAGAAAGTTACTATTTTACTGTATTGTGGTCAAATAAATGCAGCCTTGGAAAGCATAAAACGTCTGTCAAAAGCACAAATACATAAATAAATAACCCCCCATCCCCCTGAACAGCAGTGTATTAAAAAGAGAGAGATAAACAGTATATGAAATTGAATACCTTGCAATAGCATGGTTTGCTGATGGGATTGATAGTTCCTCTGTTATCACACTCGGAAATGGCTGAACGGAGCAAAGGACAGAATTTTGTTGAAAATCACAAATGGGAAACTTTAAACATCCCGTTCACAAGTAGCTGGCAGCGCAGCACACCGAGCGTTAAGCATTATCTAAAGCTTCACATGACCTTCAGGGTAAAATGAGGTAGACGTTCCAAGAAAATAAGTGGCTTACGGCAAACAAATAAATCTTGCCCCTAACATTAAGCCCACAAATAAATCATTTACTACCATAAACGCAAACAAAATGTAAATGCTCACAGCTGGCAGCAGGAATACATTTGCCGTTGGGCTGCAGAGGGTTGCCGACATATCCTGGAGCACATCTGTTGAGGAAATGAAAAAATTAAAATAAAAAATCAGACGAAGACATATTTTTCAAATTCATGTACATGCACAGGGCACCACAAACTGTAGTATTAAAAAATGCATTTATGAGGAATAACTTACTTCTCACAACGTCGCCCTGTGTAACCTTCTCTGCAGGCGTCACATATGGCCTGATTTTCGTGGTCCAGAAAGCAAGTGTCAGAAAACCTTTGAAGACATCAACAATTTGATCGCAAAATTCGATTCAATAACATAAACTGAAATTAATGTTTTATTTATAAATACACATTCGCTGGTGACATTATCAGTTACTGTACATCTGCTCAACTGTACATTGATGTACATTTCTAATCGGCCAATCAAATGACAGCAACACAATACATTTAAGCATGTAGATGTAGTCAAGACTTCGTTCAGTTTTTAATTCAAACCAGTGTTAATTTTGACAGCAAGTTTTGATTTAGTTTTAGTTATTTTATTAGTCTTCTGAATGATTGTATAGTGACTAGTTTTAGTAGCCTAAGGCCCAGTTTCACAAACAGGGCTTAGCTTAAGCCAGGACTAGACCTTAGTTAAATTAGGCTATTTAAGCCACATTTATAAAAACAACCTTAGAAAAATACATCACTAGTGTGCACCTGTAGACAAAAAATGACACTGACATATTTTAAGACATCTCACTGCAAGTTATTTTTAGTTGAGACAGCTCAAACTTGCAGTTTAATCCATGACTAGCCTCAAACCTTGTTTGTGAAACCGGGGGTAAATGTCCCAGCATTTTAATCTAGCTTTAGTCAATGGCAACTTCACGTTAGCAATAAGATTAATTATAATTAACCTTACAATCTGTGTACTCTGTTCGAAACTACATTCTTTTACCCACATAGATTTTTCTTCTTATCCATTTAAGATTTACCTGCACATTGATGTGTTTGTCAGCAGCGATGGTCAGAGTAGTGTATGGTTGACCATTAAACCTCAATTTTTTACTTTGCATGTGTTGTATTTTTGCTATTTTGAAACAGCAATTTTGCTAATTTTAGACATCAGGCACTTAAGCTCATATTATTTGATTTTAATGGTACCTATTATACAAAAATCCCTTTTATTTATAGCAACAGTCACCAAAACGGCACAACTTATTTTTACATTTTTATTTCAGCTAGTTTCCTAGAATACAAAAGCATGTAAATAAGCATAAGCATGTAAACGTGGTCAAGACTCAGTTTAGATTTATTTTTAGTCATATTTGTAGTCTTCTGAATCATGTTAGTTTTTCTAGTTTTAGTCGACACCCCCGGTTTCACAAACAAGGTTTAAGGCTAGTCATGGATTAAATTGAAAGTTTGAGCTGTCTCAACTGAAAATAACTTGCAGTGAGATGTCTTAAAATATGGCAGTGTCATTTTTTGTTTACAGGTGCACACCAGTAATGTATTTTTCTAAGGCTTATTTTATAAATGTGGCTTAAATAGCCTAATTTAACTAAGGTCTAGTCCTGGCTTAAGCTAAGTCCTGTTTGTGAAACTGGGCCTAAAAATGTCCCAGCATTTTAATCTAGCTTAAGTCAATGGGAACTTGACATGTTAGCCATAAGATTATTATTAATTAACCTTACAATCAGTCTACTCTGTCCGAAACTACATTCTTCTACCCACATTAGATTTTTCTTCGTATCTATTTAAGATTTATCTGCACATTGATGTGTTTGTCAGCACTGTCAGAGAGCTGTATGATTGACTGTTAAACAATTTTGCTAATTTTAAACATCAGACACTTAAGCTCATATTATTTGATTTTAATGAGGACCAATTATGCAAATAAAAATCACTTTTATAAGGGGTTAAAACGCATACAGTTGAAGTCAGAATTATTAGCCCCCCTGTTTATTTTTTTTCCCCAATTTCTGTTTAACAGAGAGAAGATTTTCTCAACACATTTCTAATCGTAATCCTTTTAATAACTCATTTCAAAAACTGATTGATTTTATCTTTACCATGATGACAGTAAATAATATTTTACTAGATATTTTTTAAGACACTTCTATACAGCTTAAAGTGACATTTAAAGGCTTAACTAGGTTAAATAGGTTAACTAGGCAGGTTAGGGTAATTAGGCAAGTTATTGTATAATGATGGTTTGTTCGTTATACAATGGTTTGTTAGTTTAAAGGGGTTAATAATTTTGTCCTTAAAATGGCTTTAAAAAATTATAAACGGCTTCTATTCTAGCCAACAAATAAGACTTTCTTCAGAAGAAAAAACATTATCAGACATACTGTAAAAATTTCTTTGCTCTGTTAAACATAATTTGGGAAATATTTAAAAAAGAAAAAAAAATTCAAAAGAGGGCTAATAATTCTGACTTCAACTGTATGTGTGGCAGCATTGTAGGAATATATATATAGGAATATGATTATATTTTATTTTTTATAATCACACTTCATAAAAACAGTCTGCAGAAACACTTTGATTGACATTCTCCTTTTGTATGTGTCATCGGAGGGGGAATGTCCCACCCATTAGTGACAATCTCCCTGAGGCATAGCCGTTTGTAACTCTGCTACAAAAAAAAAGAGGGCTGGGAGCACAATCTCATTTAAATTTAAAGCAACAGTTACCAAAATGGCACAATTTGGATCAAAGCCTATAATGGTCAGTTTCAAAGTGTTCTAAAAAAATAGTTTCATATTTTAGCTGAAACTTTACATACACACTTTAGAGACATCAGAGACTTATTTTACCTAACCAAAAAGGAGCATAACAAATTCCCCTTAACATTTTTTATGTTATCTTTTGTCAAATAAATAAATATATAATTTATAAATAAAAGAACAAACACATGTTAGTTCATACTGTAGGGCCAAACTGTTGTTTGACTGAACTAAATAAAATCTTAGAATGTCTTTTTACACTATAGGCTACTTGAAGTACATCAGTAGTCATGTTAAGCCCGCGGTCCACCAATTAAATAAAGCTAATAAAAGAACGGCACAAAGCAGTGTTTTACAAGCAAAATTCTTGTATCGTATTATATTTTTATTACATTTTAGTCTCGTCTTTTTTTGCCAACGATTTTGCAAACTGATGTAGTCACTGTTGGTATCTAATTACTCATTTTATCCTATCTTTAGCTCATCTCAAAAAGGTTGTCAACAAACATTTTTCATCTTTAATGAAATTAACATTGGTTCCAATCAATGCTATCTAAGGGCAATTCTTTTTTATTTATCAGCCGATTCATATTCATTTATATGATCTCATCTGCACATTTTAGCATGATTTGCTCATTCCTTAATGAGGGGTAGGGTTAGTGCTGGGGTTTGTAGGCATGTCTCCCAATAAAAACATCATACATTTTCATATCAGCAATGAAGTCATATGAATTTGAATGAACAATAAGCGAAATAGTTACATTTCCTTGTGAGATTGGGCTGTTCAAACAGAGCATCGGAATGAAGAAAAAAGTGAGTATTGCCTAATAAAGTGGCCAGTGAGTGCTTGAAATTCTCAAATTTGCTATATTTACCGCCGAGATGTCTCAGTGTATGGACATGGACAAGGTTTGCAGTCATCGTACTGTCCTCGACTTGGGTCCCCGAAGAATCCAGGCTTGCATCTTTCACATTGAGCTCCTTCAGTTTTATGCTGACAACTCTGTTCACGTGACATTATCACTTTAGTATGTTAGCAACCTAACAACTCATTGCAAGTATCTATAAAGAATAGGAAATGCTCATCCTCACCAGGCAGTGTCCACTAACAGGGTCACAGGCACTGGCATGACCGTTGCAGTTGCAGCCAGCGCAGATGCCCAAATAAGGTCCAGGAACCCGCTCAAATCCAGGAGAACAGGACTCACAAGACAGCCCCGAATAGCCGGCAGGACATCTGTGTGGGATCAACAATTGGCACAGATTTGCATTTTCACATTTTATTCCTGAATTTGGAGTTAAAAGTAATAAAAGTAGCCAAAAAAGGGTCAGTTTACTAAAAGCATTTGGTGTTAGTACATTCTTAGGGCAAAAACCATAGAATATACAAAATACCAAATGGAGAAAAACTAAATAAACATGGGGTATAATCAGTTTATTTATAGAATTTGATTTACGAGGAGCTTCATATTTTTTGACAGGTCTATAATCCTATAGGGTGATTTAAAGGGCCGCTGACCTGCACTCCTCCACTTCTCTTGGGTTTCCGTGCAGGCTGAACTCTTTGGTGGTGGTGTCCATGCTGATGTCACTCAGGCCCACGCTGGCCATGCGGTTGTCGTAAATGGTGCGAATGTGGATGCTCTCCAGATTGGCCAGGGTCATCATGAGATCATCGCGAGTTACCGCTCGTCCATTGGAGTGCTCCCAGTTTTCCTGAGACACAGAATCATAGATGAAAAACCTGCAAAAGCTTATCTGACAAATATAAATTATGAATCATTCATTATTTTTGTAGCATATGATACAGTAAGTGTTTAGCAAGATTCATTTTATTTTCAGAACAAAAAATTTGTGGACATTCTTTAAAATATGTATAAAATGTATAAATACAACTTATACATATTTATATAACATTTAAAAATATATATATATTTTTATATTTAATTTTAAAAAATTTAACTTATAATGGAATTTGGACAATATAAGCAAGAGCATGCTATTGTTTTTTTTTCAATAAAGTATATTTTAGCATATATTAGTTAATTATACATAAAAAAACAATTGCTTCGCCGCTTTTATTTCAGCAAGGACACATTAATTTGTTCAAAAGTGAGGTAAAACCTTCTAAAGTATTTCATATAAAAAAAAAACCTTCTATTACTTAAAGAAACAAAAGGTCAAAAAATGCAAAAAAATAAATAAAAAGAAATTAAATTAAATTAAATATAAAATTTAATTAAACATATAATATAAGATTAAATATAAAAAGTTAAAATAAAATTTAAATAAATAAAAATAAAATAAATAGAAATAAAATAAATCAAATTAAATTAAAATTAAATTATAAATTAAATTAACTTAAATTATAAAATAAAAAATGTAATAAAAATAAATTAAAATAAAATAAATTAAATCAAATTTAAATTAAAATTATAAATAAAATAAATTAAATTAAAATTATAAATTAAATTAAATTATAAAATAAATAAAAAATAAAATAAATTAAAATAAATTAAATTCAAACTAAATTCTAAATATAATTAAATTAAATTAAATTAAATAAAAATAAATAAAAATAAAATAAATTAAAATTATAATAAAATTAAATTAAAAAAATTAAAAATTAAAACTAAATTCTAAATATAATAATATAAAATTATAAATTAAATTAAATTTAAAATAAAATCAATTTAAATAAATTAAATTAAACTAATATCAAATAAATTAAATTAAATTAAATCAAATTAAAATTATAAATAAAATAAAATAAAAAATTAAATTATTTAAAAAAATTAAATTAAAACTAATATAAATTTAAATAATTAAATAAATTTTAATAAATTAAATTAAATTAAAATCTAAAATTAAATTAAAATAAGTAAAATTAAAATAAAATAATAAATTAAGTTAAATTATAAATTAAATTAAATTAAATTAAATTAAATTATAAAATAAAATAAAATATTTCATTAATTTAATTTATTTATGATTTTTCTCCTGGGCAAACCAAACCAGCAGAATGACCTTCTGAAGGATTATGTGACATTGAAAATTTAGCTTTGCCAAAAAAGGAATAAAACACATTATAAATATCTATTTAAATAAAAAACAGTAGTCATAAATTCTTAACAGTTTACTGTCAAATACAATACAATATTTATTTTAATCAAATATATGTAGCTTTAGTTAACATAACAAATAATAGACCCCAAAATCCCTTTTGACAAAATAATAATAATAATATCAGATATATTTTTAAGTAATACAGCAACTCACCTCAGTAAACTTGATCTCTCTGCTGTTGAATGTGTCAGGAAAAGTGGGGTCTCCTCTACGGTATATAAATTTCTGCCCGCTGCCACTCAGCACAACATCAGGTCTCACCTTCGGTTCTGATCCTCCTCGCTGAAGTGAGTAACTCACCTTAAACTTCAGATAACCTCCATACGAGTCAACCTGCACACACATACATTTGACCCAAGCTTTTCAAAACAATCAAATTATCTGAATATTCATAGCGTCAATGTGAGAAGAGACAGCAGTTGATGACCATGAGAATATTGTAAAGAAGAAAACCTTGTTGCCCAAGAACTGGCGAGGCAAAGACCAGAATGAGTCTTGATCCAGGAAACGGCGAGACAGATCCACTAGCTGAAACTCCTCAGTCTCAGGATTGATCAACATCTGAGTAGAGGAGAGAGGCTGAGGAAGGCCAGGACGACTAGGAAACGACACATTGACTCCTGGGAATATAAAGAGAAACAGACAGAGATGAAGAGAGAACAGTTGTGCCTCATACTCTCAATCCTTCAGTACTGGTTGTTACTAAAAACCTACTGTATTTATTTGATATGCAAGTTTCTAAGGCCTAAAAATTTACTCAAATGATCAACATAATTTTAATATAAAGTCTTTTCTATACAATCTATTACAAGCCTTCTGCCATCTGTTTGATTGTTTGTACTTACACTCACTTTTTAAATTTGAAATCAAAAAATGCACTGGACTTGTAATAAATATGTCTGTGTATCAGGGTTTCTGCAGGTTTCACCAAGTTAAATTCAAGACTTTTTAATGTAAAATTTCTTTTATTAGGGTTTTACATGGAATATCAACCACAACATTCATTTTATGATTATCCTTCCATGTTATTGTTAACACTACCCCAAATAAACATTTCCCTCCCTCAACACCCTCTAACTTCCCATTGAGAAAAAATAAATAAATAAATAAATAAATAAATAAATAAATAAATAAATAAACAAATAAATAAATAAATAAATATTAATAATAATAAAAGGTAAATAAAAAAATGAAACATAAAAATAAATAAAAAAATGAAAATAAATAATAAATATGTATTCATATATTATTGCTCAGCTTAAGAATCAAGAGAGTTAGTCAGCAGATAATCTAAAAAGGGGCGCCACAACTTGTCAAAGGTTTTTAAAGAACCAGTAAGTGATAGTCTAATTTTTTCCAATTTAATGCAAGTAAAAATTCAAGAATTTTTAAGACCTTTTTAAGACCATCATGAAATTTTAGACTTGTATAAGAGCTAAACGCTTAGGCTTTTTTAATGGTCCAGCAATAAAAAAAAATTTACTTTCCCCACCAAAACAATTTCTTAAAGTTATTTCTTAGCAACATATTTTAATTTGTATCAAAACAAGCATTTTTTTTTCAACATAACGAAAATTAAAACTTCGATAAACTAAATGTATGCACAACAGACAGTTGTAATATTAGCTATTTTGCTAACAGTTTTATTGAGATGTATTGTTAATAATTGGATGTGTGTTGGATTGGTCAGGTAGCTTTGCATAAACAAAGCAAAATTAAGACCCATTAAAATTATTTAAGATCAGCAAGACAATATTTCAGTCAATCTAAAACTTAGTTTTTGCAATTGAAGACATTTTAAGACTTTTTAAGACCCCGTGGACACCCTGTGTGTTTCCCCAAGCACTGTTTAACTCAAAGAATGTTTTTTTCAAAAACATTTTTAAACATAATTAGTTTTAATAACTAATTTTTTTTGTCTTTGACATGTTGACAGTACATCCTATTTATACATTTATTTTGCAAGATACTGGTATTTAGCTTAATGTACAATTTAGTAAGTAAGTAATGTGTATTTATATAGCACATTTATTGTGTATGGTCATACACCCAAAGAGCCTCACAATCATGAGGAGGGTCTCTCCACACCACCACCAGTGTGCAACATCCACTTGGATGATGCGACGGCAGACACAGGACAACGGTGCCAGTGTGCACACCACACAGCGGCTGGAGTGGAAAGACCATGATACAGCCAATTTGGTGGATGGGGATGATTGGGAGGCCATAATGATGAGGAAATTTGGCCAAGACACCGGGGTTACATCCCTACTCTTTACAAGAAGTGCCATGGGATTTTTAATGACCACAGAGAGTCGGGACCTCGGTTTAACATCTCATCCGAAAGACAGCGCCCACTGACAGTATGGTGTCCCCTTCACTGGGGCATCAGGACTCACACAGACCACAGGTTGAGTGCCCCGTGCTGGCCTCACTAACAACACTTCCAACAGCAACCTAGTATTCCTATGTGGTCTCCCATCCATGCATGTGTGTATGAAATATGTATTAAATGGGTTATAAAGGCTTTCGAGAAATACTGATTTGTATGTTTCTAAATCATCATTCTACTGCATGGCATACTTTTTATTGCCTCTTACAATAAAAATAATAATAATAATACAGAGCTCTGATCATAAAACAGAAAAAAGCATCAAATATAATCTTATGACATATCTTTTAATATCTTATAAAATTCTAAAGATATTATTGGGATATATACTACTACTATAATCTTATTGTTTTACATTAAAATCTTTGAGAATTTTGTTAAAGCTTTTTTACCCATAAATATCTCATTTTATCACACAATATGTCATAAAAGCTTTTTGATTCAAATATGATACCAATTTTTTTTAAATAATTTATTAATAAATATTTTTAAAAGTCTCATATTTTGTTGCTTTTTAAATATTTTGTTCATTAAAGAGTAAAAATAAAAACCTGTTTGATAAAAAAAAAACTCAATTTCTTATGTTAGACTTTTACCCAATCAATAAAACAAAAGTTGTTTCCAAAAACAACAAAAAATGATGCACAAGGATGCTTTATTTAACGACAACTTTCATTAAAACAAAAATAAAAGGATTATCTTACCCCAGAATATTTTGTAAAGATGTTTGTGGCCCCTTAACTGCTGTCTTTGTATATGAAAATAACAGCTTGTCAAAAAGTGAATTTGGCAAGACGCTTGATTTGAATCTATTGGAAACAATCATTTTTCCCCTTCAATGATGTGTTGCATTTCCTTAGTTTGGAAAAAATAAGACTTAATTTAAATGGTTCTAGGTCCAAGTTCACTGCCATGTGGCTTCCTTTCATAAATTACTTCCAAAGCCAAATAAAATTGTACAGTAAGTGGACAAAATGAAGCTGATGCTGTCAGGTTTTGCTTGTATTCTACTGATGTTGTCTTCATTTTTTTTTTGTCTTCATTTATATGTACACAATGTTAAAGCACTATGTGTATATGTATGTTGTGTTGTTAGTTATGTTGATTAGTGAACGTATGTTTTTAAACTAAATTAAATAAATAAAAAGGGGGAGCAAAATCATATTTAATCCTCCTCCATACCTTTGAAGTCCTCCTCTTCGGTGAAGCGCAGTGTGATTTGGTTGCGGTACCGACCGGTGCTCTGACACTTCTTTGTGATACCGAAACAAAAGCATGGCATGCAGTGGCCGCCCACACCACTAAAATGTCCATCATGGCAATTACCTGGTAATATGAACGGAGATGATGACACAACTGGACAAGAACAACACAGAAGACAAAGAATAGTAAGATCACCACCGTCAGGAGATTTGAGATACCTCACAGCCACCACCACACCACAGCATGCAGAAAAGAAAAAAAAAACAGCAGGAAAACCAGTGTCGTGCAAGTGAAGAGATGACATTTAGGTAGTAATGATGCCTCCTCAGAAAAGAAAAGTTGAGAATAAACATATAATACTGAACACATGGTAATCTGAAGAGGTTTGAAATGCACCATATGGAGCTGGTGCAGTACCTGGAATTAGTCTCTGAGAGAGGCTGAGGACTCCGTCAGGAATGGCAAACACAAGGCCTTTAGCATTGATGGCCTCACAGGTATAAGCACCCTGGTCACCTTCCTTCACATCTCGGATGGTGAGAGTTCCTTGTCCATTCTCACTGATCATTGTGATCCTGTCAATGGAAAGATCATGTTGAAATTAGAGTTCCGTTGAGCTTCATTCAGTTATGCTCAGTAAAGATGTTTTTGAATGCAACATTGAGGCTTGTGTGACTGGCTCAAGTCTAAAGGGTGTCACACACCGGATGCGCCGCTCAGCGCCACGACACGGAGCGCACATGGCAGTTGAAAGTATCTCACACCAGACGCGCATATTCGCATGCTATTTAAAACGAAACTAATCAGATAGCACTCTGTGGCGTGGCAGAAATATAAACAGTGTCCAGAGTCGTGGCTGGGCGGCGTGGACAGCCACCGACTTGCGGTGCGCCGGTGTGTGTACCCTGATAGAAACCTATGTTTAGAATTCTAAAATGCATGGCGCTGCTCGGCTTGGCTTCTGGTGTGCGACCTGCTTTATGCAACACATTATAGCTAAATAATATTTCATATAAATTATATGTTATGTAGCAGATTTTACTGTCTTTAAAAATGTTTTAAACTTGAAAAAACTCATTATTGAGGTGCAGTTGATCACAGAGAGTTGGAACAGATCTTTTAATCCCAGTTTATTTGCAAACCTGTTCTGTGGACATGTTTATACTGGTTACTATTGAGACATGTTAATACAAGCCAGTAATTCAATGGGCAGGGAAAAACCACACTCCTACATTGCCTGCGATTTGGATCCTATTTTATCATCAGGGAATATTAGAAAAGAGACTTGTTGTGTTTATAATCACTTCAGTATGACTGTAAACACACAGTAGCTGAACACAGTTCTGTCAAAACACCTTAAATAAAATCATAGGTGCCCTTTAGTAGATTAATGCATGGTATTTTTCAGAAAGCAAGTCAAAAGTGCATGGCAGAGGGGGGAAATGTTGCATATTAAAAAAAATCACTTATTTTGTTAATTTAGTATTCATTTTAAAAAGATTGCCCTAAAGGTTAGCACTAAATATTAAAAGATGTTAACAGAATTAGCATTGAAAATGAAAAACAAACATGCAGCTCCTGCCATATTATAGCATTCAGTGCAATCAACATTTATTATGCATTACATAAGTCGTATTGGAATATAAGAAAGATACTAAATAAAATGTTATTTAATTTTACAAAAAATATGGATTACATTTTCACCCCATTTAATTTAAGTTTATGAAATGTAATTTTTATTGTATTTTTACATAAATTATTTAATTACATATTACATATAACAGTGTTTCTATAAGTTCTAGGAAAAGATGAATTGTATCCAAAAAACAAAAAGATATGTGTGCGTTATATATATTTATTTTCTACAGTATATGTGATACACACATACATAGAAACAAAACTACACAAAACTTTTTTGTTAAACAGATATATGTATATATATATATATGATATATATATATATAAAATAATTTACATATTTTTTATATTTACATATTTTTTATAATCTAAATATAAATCAACATTTTCTCAAATATATGCATGTATGTGTGATATTTATATATACATAATCAATATACAAAGTAATAACAAACTTTTATTTTGGATGCAATTAATCGTGATTAGTTTTTGCCCAGCACTGATTTCACCTACTCAATTTTATTATATCAACTAAATGAAATCACTTCACTTCACTTTACATGCATTATGTTTTATTGACTTTACCACTGATTTCAGCCATTTTTTTTTTTAAATAATTTTACAGTTGTTTTTAACCCACAACTCTTATTCTCCATGCTAACCCACCTGTTATTGGCTGGTATGTGTCCCCAATTAAGACGCCATGTGATGATGGGAACGGGCACACCAATAGCAGAACAAGTAAAGGTGACAGTGTCCCCCCGCGATGCTGTAATGGACTCCTCCGGCGAGATGGTCACAGTAGGTGGTGCTTTAGTGAAATAAAGTCAAAACACATTTACAAACATGAACCAGCTTTCAATTTCCACACATATAACTGTACTGTACAGTATTAGTAAGAGAGACATATGGAGACATGAAATCACACACACTGTATGTCTTTGATTGTAAATTGGCAGTCTGTGACGGCACAAGTTTTATTTGGCAGATTCATTTGGTGCGAATAGCCAAGCAAAGCCGGAGGCTCTGCCGGCAGAAACAATACCAAAGTTAAATAAGCTACAAGCGCAAGATATATGCGATATGAGATCTGTGTTATTGAAAAGCTGCATGAGTGTGGCAAAACAAGCTGCTGAATATGAATCTTTACTTGCAGAGCATAAATATTTTCAGGATTTGAAAGAAGCAATTGTGTTTGTAAGTGAAAGTGATGCTGACAAGTGAAGGAAAAGCGGGGTACAGGAGAGTTATGGTGCTTGGAATGGTATGACAGCAAATGCTTATTGTTAAAGATTCATTTGACTGTAATGCCTTACCGCAAGCGAATTCATCAGAGCGGTCGGCACAGTCCGGCTCCTCGTCACACTGGTAACTGGCAGGAATGCATTTGCGGTCAGACAAACACACAAACTGCTCCGGGGCGCATGCAGCTCCTGGTCTTTTGGTAGCTGAAGGGACAAGAAAACAGAAATTTTAGAGATGCCGTTTTTGACCGCTATTGAATACTATTGGAGATTTGGAAGACAATATAATAACTGATGAATATACATTTTTCGAAAGGTTTTTTATCTGCCAATAACGATATGGCTGCCGATATATCGCGCATCTCTAAAAATATAAATAAGTAAAGTATTACTGTATGCTATTTTAAAGGGCACCTACTGTATGATGCCAAATCAACTTTTGGAAGCGGTAATTGATAACCGCTGGAATCACCACAGCTGCATAGTGTACCAGAGTATATACAGGAATCAGAGAGTGAAATTCAATACCTTTTAAGACCTTTTTTAAGACTCTTTCCATACATTTATGACCTTATAACCACTTTTCAACCAGAAACACTGGCGAGATTTTAACATGCAGTATATTTACTAAATATTAATGTAAGAAATTAATCCAAAACTAAAACATTATTCATATTCTGAATAAAAATCTAATAAATTTAGCTAATTCAGCTGGTTGGTGCCTATTGAACTGCAGAAATAATGGTCTTGCTTTGGTTACTGCAGTAAACAAAGCAGCATGATGTCAAATCTAGTAGGATTTTATTGATTTTATAAACTACACAGCATTCTAATATTCGCAGATTTAATTCAGGCAAACTTTTTGCAAACAAGCATACACTGCATAATCAAAATGATATAAAATTTAATACCTTGCAAAATAGCATTAAGACTTTTTAATACCTTTTAAGGGCCTTAAATTTCTCTAGATTGATTTATCAACTTGTAATACTTTTTAAGATCCCGCCAACACCATGTGTCCACAACTGTGTATAACATCCCGATTTGTGAATGTTAAATCAGGTTTATTTTGTACAGTAGCTTAATGGACATCAATACAACAGAGTATATTAACTCGTATCCTGTCACATTTGCCACATTTGAGTAGACGTGCAGAAACAGTGTAAAGTTAAAAGTGTGTGTGACTCGTTGCAGGCTTTAATTAACTCCAACAACAAATAACCATTGGGAAAATTTCAAGTTCAACCTTACTTTTGACTCAAACTGCATCTCTTCTACATTCATGTCTGTCTGTCACTCACTGTGCTGTTTATCTGAGGTGTCTGCAGGAGAATCAGACACGCATGCCAGAACGGTGCACGAGAAGAACCTGCTCATTTGCATTTAAAGGCCACAAAACAGCTACAACTTCCTCTGACCCCAAAAATGTACATTTTTTAGCAGGGTAAAATAAAGAATTGGAAGGGTATTTTGAGCTGAAACTGTACAGACACATTCTGGAGACACCAAAGACTTCTTACATCTTATAAAAGAGGTAAACAGGAGCAGTTTAAAGGTTCCTAGTTAACAATTTGGAGATCTCAGGAAGGTTTGTACCCATTCAGTCAAATCAAAAACGCTTTAATGTTCTCAAACACTGCAGATTCACCTTATTTCTTACAATATCTGAAATGGTTCATTCAACATTTTAAAAGTCTCTCTTAACCCCTCCTTTGCAAAAGTCTTATATGCTCTCTGATAGGCTCGATGGCTTTATCTGTTGGGATTGGTCTACTGTTATCACATTAGCTCATGAGGTTGTCTTTCCTTCACGAACCGCTTGCCCTGTTTGCTGCAACTTAATCTCAGATTAAACTTATTTCAACAATACAAAAATAAAACACAAAAGATTAATTAAGCATAAGTTCTACAGTGACTGAAATCCTGAGGCAGCAAGTTGTCCAGATGAAGTCTAAACGTATGACTCTTTCTGCCACAGCAAAGGAAGCTGGTCATTTCACATCTGTGATTTGTAGAACGCTGCATCTTTACAATGTCACTATTCTAGTCCACCAGAAAAGCTGGTCATTAATGAAAGACAAAGGACAGGATAGCACAGACAATCTTAATGGTCAATCAATTCCACACCAGAGCTGGAATTGATCAGCAGTTCAGCGATGAAAAGGGTAAGCGCTAGCTAGAACTGCATTAACTGCGAAACTAAGAACTACATTAGACATAAGTAAAGCCATTTTTCTACGGCAATACACAGTAGTGTTCAGCTCTGTTTGCTTCAGTTTTGCTTGGCACAGTTTGAATTTCAGTGCAGCTAAAAGTGGGTGGGTTCACATCATTGTAAGCACAACATAAACAAACAAGTCACACAAACCAATCCACAACACAGAGATAAAGGATGCTACTGATGGAATGGTGTTCTTGACCAACGGCTGCTGCTGGCTGTTTAAAGTCAGCGTGAACCAAATGTTGTGAGACTTTCATTTCAGTATGTGGATGCACTCCCAACTAAACATAACATCGAGTAGGGGGGTGTGGCTTTCTTTTTTCGAGTCATTCTTTCAATGAACTAATGGTACATAAGAAGGGTGTGGTTAAGATTATTGATACACAGTTGCTAACGAAGACCTCAAGTTGACATCAACAAAAGGACAACCACTCTAATCGCAGAAGCAGATGGTCAGACTTTGATTCAAGATTACAGAAACAAAAAAAAATGTAATACATAAAATTGCACCCAATAATTATTCATTTTAAGAATAACAATGTGAGCTAGCAAAATGGACATTGTAAACTGACACAGAAACTTTAAAAATAGCAAATTAATTTGCAAATTAGTTGCAAATTCAATGACACTGGTAGAGACAATTCTCTCAGACTAATCAGTGTTCAGCAGTTTTGGTAATGGTATAGCTTACTTGAATCCTCACGGAGGTCGCACTAAAAAAAGTACCAGATACTAGATAAGTTGCATACTATCTTTAACAAAATTACAGAAAATAACTATTGACAAATTTAGCAGGATGTTTCTATGAATTACAAATTTATGGTCTAAGAACTATACTGAAAAAACATTAGACAAAATAAATGCCTGGAAAATGCATATGCAAGAATATATAGATGAACAAGACTTTGAATTATGAATTATTATAACACAAACAAATATGCAATAAAATAAATACCAGGTTTAAAATACTTAATGAGCTTAATGAGATTGTATATACAGTAACTCCTGTTAAACTTTATTATATCTCTGTTAATATTTCAAATTCAATAAATATATCAGAAAAAACAACAACAACAAAACAAACAAAAACATGGACTAGATAGGTAAAGCAGTTGAAATGCCACCCAAAAAAGGAGCCAACCCGTATCATACCGTTCTATGTAAAAGCACCTTAAAAACTCTGAAATGGCTGACAAACTGAACACTTACGGCAGTTCATCTCATCCGAATTGTCCTGACAGTCATTATCCCCATCGCAACGCCACAGTTTCAGGGCACAGCGGCCATTCTGACACTTAAACTCATTGGGTTCACAGGGAGATGGCGTTCCTGTAATATTACAAATGAAGCACAATACATCATATAAGACCAAAATAATAGGCTTGATTAAAAATACGTTTTCATTTCTGTTGTAAATGAAATACCCCACCGCAACTGGACTCATCGCTTCCATCAGTGCAGTCGCTCTCTCCATCACACAGATATTCCCGAGAGATGCACTGTCCGTTCTGACAGGTGGCCTGGTCTACACGGCAGGGTCCTGGGCCAGGCGGAGGTCTGGGTCTGGGAGGTGTAGGTGGAGTAGGACGTAAAGGAGCTACACCAATATCTGAAATAATTAAGATAATTTGGATTGACCATTGATTAAAAATGAAATCAAATTGAAGTGCATTCTTATAGCTAAAAAACTTAAGATTAATTAAGAAACTTAATTCAAAAGACATTATGGTTCTATATGTTTGAAGGATTTAATACGGTTTACAAAAAAATTGCTTTAAATGACTATTTTACCTAAACCTCTATTGAAAGCCTATTCAGAAAGCCTATACTGAAAGCCCATAAGTTACTTTATATGATTAACTGATTTCATTTAAACTTTTATTCACAAATAATCATTGACCGGCCAACAGAAACAGAAGCTCAAGCTTATTGGTGCTTGCAAAAGCTCAAATGTGCCATGTGACATGCAATAATGAACCTCATTGGTTTGCATGCATCAAGCAATCATGTTTGAGCTCCTATCACCAATTCTGAACACAAACATTTAGTTTAGAAGGCTTGACTTTAAACACTTGATAAAATTCTTGATTTCTTTTTGAATGTTTTACAGTAATTTACAATTGAGGAACAGAATTTTTTTTTTTTACTTTTAAAAATTATCATTATTATTATTATTTAACAAAAATGTTATTAGTCATGTTTTTAAGATAAACAAATGAACAGGTTTGGAGCAACATGATGTTGAGTAACCGATGAAAATTTCCATTTTGGGGTGAACTAACCCCCCCTTAAACATCAGTATTTTGTTTGATTTGTTTACATATTATTGACTAGTCTATTACGCTCATATTCAGTGTAATCAGTCAATAAAATAAAATTCAATTAATTAAAAATTAAAAATTTTAATAAATAAAAAAAACTTTAAAAAGATTCTTTATATTCATTAAAAAATAGGAACGGAATTGGGACAATATAAGTAAGAGCGTGCCATTGTTTGTTTGTTTGTTTTTAAGTATTTTTTCAGCATTTATTGTTAAATTAAAATTCAAAGAATTCCAAATACAAAGAAAACAATTACAATTTTAATTTAAATAAAACATATAGACTATGATTTAAAAGTGTTTTATTTCGGCAAGGACGCAATCAATCTAAAAAGACAATCTTACTAAAGATTTTCAGTATTATATTATATTAGTACTGCTCTATTCATCAAAGAAACAAAAGGTCAAATAAATACAGTAAATGTAAATATGAATAACTAAATCTAATAAATAACTCAATCTAATAAATAAATAATAAATAAATAAATATCAAATCAAAGATGAACTTGGAGTACAGTATGTTGGTCAGTTCAAGATTCCAAAAACAAATGCCTCTCATTTCTGAGGCAAAGAGAGGGATTGGTCTGAAGCAAGCTCACTCACCACAGTTTATCTCATCACTCAAGTCATTGCAGTCAGGCCGTTTGTCACACACATACTCCAGGGGAATACATGCCAGGCCGTCTTGACAGCTGAACTCATCAGACGTGCATTCTCTGGGGCTGGGCTTCACTGAAGTGGTGGAGACAGACATAC
The DNA here is from genome assembly GCA_903798195.1 of Danio kyathit. Taxonomy (NCBI): domain Eukaryota; kingdom Metazoa; phylum Chordata; class Actinopteri; order Cypriniformes; family Danionidae; genus Danio; species Danio kyathit. The sequence continues at coordinate 29,975,733 of LR812541.1, forward strand.
AGAGGGCTGTGACCAACTATACGTAATGCAATGCAGTGATCCAAAGAAAAACTGTACATGAGGCTTTGCTGAAAGATGTTTCAACATTTCATTGTAAGTCTATCACAGCCTTGCCATGCTGGACCTGCCGTTTCAAGAGGATACAAAAAGACTCTGTTCACACAGGCAGCGGAAATCTGACTTTCTGAAGTTTCGAATACAATGGTGCAGAGTTTTAAAAGTCTGAATGACACCATTCAGAAATACAGTCATGTTTGTTTGGTTTTGTTAATGGTAATGCACACATTCTGAAGGGTCGGGACAAATTTGTACTTATTTTATCATCATTATTATTATTACTATTATTATTAACATCACTATAGTGTCTAAACAAACAGATCAGATTTTATAACTTAAACTGAGGACAGTCTGTTAAAAAAAATCAGACATCCAAATCAAATTTATATGCAGTGTGAACAAAGCCAAAGTGTAGATGTTTAATGTTCATTATTGCGTTTCGATTCAATCTTGAACTTATCTGGTATATTAAAGGGACATTATCATCATCACTTCAATAACAAGCCATGCAAAGCATTTGTTCTTCTCATCAAACTCAGATTCAAATCGAAATCAAGTGCACACATGCAGAAATGTTTCATTCTCTATTCAGCAACTACATATGCTTAACATTCCGTGTCGTTCTTATAAGTGAACAAGACTGGGCTGTGATCTAATGCACTTCAGTCCTCATGCAGCAGACCTGTTTGAGGACAAACCTGGCACAAAGATGGGCTCCACAGGAGGAAGAGTATCGGCTATAAACCAGACATAAATATTATCTACACTATATTCTGATGAATGATGACTAACTGCATAACAGAACTGCAAACATGAATAGTTATGAAGAGAGTAAAGTGTAAAAGACAGCTGTGAAAATGCAAACTGATTCAGAAAATTGTAAATTAATTATATTGTTTACAATATTATCATCATCATCATTATTATTGAGAATCACATGCATTGCTTATTAAATGTATTATCTTTTAGCATTTTATTGTCATCGTTACTGCTTTATTAATAAATTATCATTATTATATAAAATAAACATAATATTAAAGAATTCAAAGTATTAATAATACAATAATATACAAATAGCATACAAATTAGTACAACTAATAATAATAAATGTAAAACAATAAATCAGTATTAAGAATTATTTTAACAACAACATGTATAAATAATAATTGCAAAATTATAATTTATGACAATAATAGGTTAAAGTGTACAAGCTTGCAAATATATTATTGTTTGCTTATGAATATTTTGGTCAATATTAATAATATAATATAGCATAACTATCAAATCAAACTAAACTGTAACCAACTTTTAGGTATCATGATGTACTAACCAAAGAATCATAATTTAATCATTTTTAGAAAAATATTGTTCATACCTTCTCCAAGTCGTCTGAACTGGAAGCCAACAACTGAAGTATCATAAGAGGCAATGGTGCCCTCTTTAACCACCGAGAACAACACTTCTCTGATCTGTGTTTCATTAGAGTTGTTATCTGAGCCGACGTCCAGCTCCACAAATACATCTTTGCCGATTTTCCTGCAAAATGTACACAAAGACTGCTCAATCAAAACAACAGTCCAACAAAATCGCATAAACCAACCGACGATGGCTCACTTTAAGTGAATTTAAAGTAAATTTATGTAAATTTGTATGTAAATTTGACCACTAGAGGGCACATATTCACAACAAACAAAGGCATAGTTTGATGATGTTGTGACCGTGCATTTGCAGTATGTAATTTTTTCCACTAGAGGGTGCATATTCACAACAAACAACAGCATACACTCACCGGTCACTTTATTATGTTCACCTGTCCAACTGATTGTTAGCGCAAATTTCTAATTAGTCAATCACATGGCAGCAACTCAATGCATTTAGGCATGTAGACATGGTCAAGACGATCTGCTGCAGTTCAAACAGAGCATCAGAATGGGGAAGAAAGGTGATTTAAGTGACTTTGAACATGGCATGGTTGTTAGTGCCAGAATGGCCAGACTGGTTCGAGCTGAGAAGGCAACAGTAACTCAAATAACCACTTGTTACAAGCAGAAGAGCATCTCTGAACACACAACACCTCACACCTTAAGGCGCATGGGCTACAGCAGCAGAAGACCAAATCAGGTGCCACTCCTGTAAGCTAAGAACAGGAAACTGAGGCTACAATTTGCACAGGCGCACCAAAATTGGACAATAAAAGATTGGAAAAAACATTGTCTGGTCTTATGAGTCTCGATTTCTGCTGCGACATTCGTATGGTAAGGGTCAGAATTTGGCGTCTACAACATGAAAGCATAGATCCATCCTTTCTTGTATCAACAGTTCAGGCTGGGTTTGGTGGTGTAATGGTGTGGGGGATATTTTCTTGGCACACTTTGGGCCCATTAGTACCAATTGAGCACTGTGTCAACACCACAGCCTACCTGAGTATTGTTGCTGACCACATCCATCCCTTTATGACCACAGTGTACCCATCTTCTAACGGCTACTTCCAGCAAAATAACATGCCATGACATCTGCAGTAACTGCATGATGCTATCTTGTCAATATGGACCAAAATCTCTGAGGAATATATAAGGCAGTTCTGAAGGTAAAAGGACCCCCTTACTAGTACCCAGTACTAGTAAGGTGTACTTAATAAAAGGGCCGGTGAGTGTAGTTTGATGATATTATGACTATGTACGTATGTGATTATGTTATTGGTGCTGTTTTATCATACGAAATACATTTTAAAACTGGTACAATGCTGCTCTGCACAGTCTGAATATTATTAATGCCAAAGACACAACTTTTTTCTATGACAGTAAATTTTTCTATAAAACCAAACTAGAAATTAAGGGTGTATGACAACATTAGCATGGCGACACAGAACACGAATCATAACACTAGTTAAAATTGCTTAATTTTTTGGATTTGAACATTCTTCAAAACATTTGAGATAATGCTAGTATATAAGTCAGCTAAATATTTAACACTGTTCCAGTGGTTTTTGGATATTTTAATGAAACATTTTAAATATGGTGCAATTAAACCCAGCCTGCTCAAGGTGGTCTGTTTTCTGTTGTTATAGAGGAGCCAGTCTGTTAAAAGATATCCAAACTGGTTTGAGTTTCTTTCATACAGTAAGTTAAACACAAAAAAGATATCTTGAAGAATGTTGGAAGGTAGCCATTGATTTTCATAGTATTTTATTCATACAATAGAACTCAATGGCTGTCAATGGCTTTCAGGATTTTTTTTGTTCAAAAGAAACTTCTAAAAGTTTGGAACCACATGAGAGTGAGTGAATGAACTATCCCTGTAAGATGTTAAGTTTAAGCTGATGTGTGATCATAATGAGCACTTGACTAAATGAATTTCCCAATGATTATAAGGAAACCGTCCATCCTAAATACAAGAACATGCACTACTTCAATGGTGTTTAAAACTGAAAATGTCAGTTACTTGATGAGAACCACATTGACGGTCTGCTGCCCTGGTATCCTGTTGTAGTCGGACTCGAGCTGTGAAGAAGATAAACACCATTAATCACCGCTCCACCTTACAGAGCACTTCAGTCTCGGTGTATGCCATTCTAGTTGTACTAATTTAAACATTAACACAGTATAGACCAAATCAGAGGAAAGGCATGCGATCAATAATATGACACAATACTCAGGTGGAGCAACACATTAATTATTAGTTAAAAAAACTTCTTTGGTGGTGTTTATAAAGTCATTAAATGTACATACCGTATCAACGACTGCAGATGAAATCTCAGTAAAAGCATTAGAGTAGATGTCATCAAGTTCAGGCACATACTGGAATGAGTTTGTGAAGTTCACCAGTGCCCGATAGTAAACTAGAATCAAGAAGACAGCTGTTAGACTTACAGTGCCAGAAAATAATCATTTGTGTCCATCAGCGCTAAGCAATTTATACAGTAACTTTCATTTCAGATATACAAACATACAGACTAAACACAATTCAATGTTGTCGTTATTAATCTTATTGTTAATTTTCTGTTTAAAATATAATAAATTACTTTCCTCTCTCAACCAAGCGGCAACCTCCCGCTCTCCCTCATGAAGCTAATATGGAAGTAACTGAAACTGCAATTCATCGAAATTCCACTAGGCCTGGCTCCATAATAGAGCACATTTCTATTGACCCCAATGTTAAAATGGACAACTTTACAGCAGGAAAAAATGTGTTTACAGCCTGGTACAATTTTTGTGTAAATAGCTAATACTATACTTCATTACAACTGTGAGGGGGTTGTTTTTTTTATAACTCGTCTGCTTCATTTATATTGAGTTATATCATGTCTGCATAATTAGGGGCATGGCCACTTGAGTGACAGCTAGGTCTCGCTGGTCACCGTCATGTCACCCTAGCTGATTCCGGCTGATTAGCTGCTGAACTCGGCATATACAATGCATTTTTGTTTTGCTTTATGTGGCTTTACACAGTCAGTTGCCTTTTGGAATTATTTCTTACAATTATCAGATGATATGGCATGCTGTGTGTACTTAATTGTGCTCACAAACCATTCAAGTGGCCTCCATTTCCCAGGTGAGTGAAATTCTTATATTTATATATCATATCTATAAACGTATTTGTTTTAAGATAATTTATCATTTATATTTTTCTTTAGACCTGTAATGCACTCTAGAGCTGTAGGCTCTAGAACAGTCATCTGAAACGTTGTCATACAGTGTTATGCCTGGATTTCATCAATAGCCTTGCATTTACTAACACAGACTATATTTGAAGTATTTGGAAGTAATTTGCGTTTTCCTCCTGTAGAAAAACGCCATAGGAACAAAGCTTAGTGGCTCAATGTATTACAACAGGGTTTTTAAAAGACTAAACACTTCATTGATTTAGTATACAGCCAAGCACATGTGGTCAGAACACAAACAAATCGCAAGTAATGAAGTTAAGCGTTTCGCCCAAAGAAAAGCTCATCTAAGCAAACTGCTAGCAGCCATCTGTAGCTCCGCTCATGCTTCGCCTCTTAGCCCTTTTTAGGTAACCCCCGGTTCGTGTGTGAACAAAATGGTGACGGCTCGCGACACCCACTTGTAGCTTCATTTGTGCTCTTCAGAAACCTATGGGTGACATTACGGATACTACGTCCTTATTTTTTACAGTTTATTCTCTCAACACTTTTATAACACAAAGCTTCTGAAAATGCATATAAATTACATACAATTACATACATGTGCCAATATACATGTCCGGTTGCACTGACACCCATCTTCAGCAAGTGCTTTGAGAAGCTGATTAAAAACCACATCTGCTCTGTTCTGCCCGCTAACACTGACCCTCTGCAATTTGCATACAGAAACAACCGCTCCACTGATGATGCAATTGCTTTCACCTTGCCCACTGTTCTGTCTCACCTGGAAAACAAAAACACATATGTGAGAATGCTGTTTGTGGACTACAGCTCAGCATTCAACACCATAGTGCCTGCCAAGCTGGTGGTGAAGCTCCAGGCTCTGGGCCTACACAGCTCTCTGTGCAACTGGATCCTGGACTTCCTGTCAAGCAGACGCCAGGTGGTCAGAATGAACAACATCACCTCATCCACACTGATCCTCAACACTGGTGCTCCACAGGGCTGTGTTCTCAGCCCACTCCTGTACTCCCTGTACACACAGGACTGTACATACAAACACAGCTCCAATGTCATCGTTAAATTTGCTGATGACCGATAATGATGAGACGGCCTACAGAGAGGAGGTGCACTATCTGACGCAGTGGTGTCAGGAAAACCACCTCTCACTCAACATTAGCAAAACCAAGGAGCTGGTGGTGGACTTCAGGAGAGAGAAGAAAGAACACACTCCCATCACCATCAACGGGACACCAGTGGAGAGAGTCAGCACTTTCAAGTTTCTTGGAGTACACATCGCTGAGGATCTGACATGGACTGCCCACACAGACGCAGTGCTGAGGAAGGCACAACAACGCCTCTTCTTCCTCAGGCGTCTTAGGAAGTTTGGAATGAGCCTCCACATCCTCCGCTCGTTCTACACCTGCACTGTGGAGAGCATCCTGACTGGCTGCATCACCACCTGGTACGGAAACAGCACCAACAGCAATCGCAAAGGTCTTCATAGGATTGTGCAAATTGCTGGACGCGTAGTAGGAGGTGAGCTTCCCTCCCTCCAGGACATCTTTTCCCAAGGTGCATGAGGAAACCAAGAGAATCATCAGCGACTCCAGCCACCCAAGCCATAGACTTTTCTCTCTGCTACCCTCAGGCAGAAGGTTCCGCAGCATCCGGTCACGCACCAGCCGACTGAAGGAAAGTTTCTTCCCTCAGACTATCAGGCTGATGAACACTTAACACACCCCACACAAACTCTTCCATACCCCGCACTGCACACCATCAAGATGTAGCATGCACTGCACTTTAACAAATCCATATTTAAAACAATACTGCCTACAACTATGTGTACACCTATCCATCGTACGTATCGCTGTCAACATTGCCAATTTTAAATTGTCTTGTTTTTTTTGTGAGTATGTTGTTGTATATTGCACTGTCGTTGTATTTTGCACTGTCTGGAGCCAGCACCTAAGCTTTTTACTCATCATAGCACACGTGCTGCTGATGATGTGACAATAAAAGTGTTTTGATTTGATTTTTACATAGAATAAAATCATAACATCAATTAAATTATGTAAAGGCTAATAACTAAACATATGGACTATAAATGTTCAATATTAAAATTGGGTGGGGCATTTAATTAACACTGTTTAAAATAAAAATAATAAATATACATTTACAATTTAAAAATGACCAATTTAAGCCACCACATATACACACTATTGCTTAACTCAGAAAAAATAAATAAATAAACCTTCCCACAACCAATATTCGTTTATTCATTCATTCATTCATTTTCTTTTCGGCTTAGTCCCTTTATTAATCAGGGGTCGCCACAGCGGAATGAACCACCAACTTATCCAGCATGTGTTTTACGCAGCGGATGCCCTTCCAGCTGCAACCCATCTCTGGGAAACATCCTTACACACACTCATTCACACTCATACACTATGGACAATTTAGCTTACCCAATTCACCTGTACCACATGTCTTTGGACTGTGGGGGAAACCGGAGCACCCTGAGGAAACCCACACGAACACGGGGAGAACATGCAAACCAGCGACCTTCTTGATGTGAGGCGATTGTGCTACCCACTGTGCCACCATGATGCCCCACAACCAATATACTAATGTATAATGCTAATAATAATAATAATGCTAATAACGCAATAATAATGATGCGTATAGGTGGAAATTAACAAAAAGGTTGGTTTTGTACTTTTAGCTAGTCTCTCAGTCTAACCAAGCAAGTCTATATGGTAGTTTTATATAATTACGGTCACTTTTAAGCCTTGATGACTAGACGAATCAAGTGGGCAATAGTTTGGCTATGATGGGAAACCAGAAAGACCAGCACAAAGAATAAACAAACATCTAAAAGGGCATGAAAAACACAACTGGTGGGTGGAGGCACATTTACAGTACAGTACAGATGAATTCGGTCATCAAAAGGTCAAATAATCATTGAGAAGCACAGCATTACAAAATCTATTAAGGAAAGGTTTCAGCATTGGCTGCTCCAATTCTTCAGCTGCTGTTCAATACCAAAAACAAATACATGCTATTAGCTTATGCCCACAGCCTCACAGTAAGTCAACCTTTAAAAAGCTCCAGCCCTTTTACTGCCCTCCCGGCAGCTCGCCTGGCTGAGTTTACCCGATTTCAGTTTGTCAAACGGAGTTGAGAAAGGAAGTCAATATTTGTGCTCTTTCTTACAGTTAGCTGCGACTCGCCATAGTTCTCCAGCAGAGTCATGTTTAATGTGACTTCCAAATGGACATGCGGCTTATATACACAGTCACACATAAACTCTCTTTTGACCTTTTACTCTTCTTAATGCCTTTATAGATTTAGTCCAATTGATAATACATCTCAGAGATTAATTAACTCTCTTTTCACACCAACTGGAGACCTGCTGTCACAGTTCGGTCAATTGAATTTGCAGTCCACGTGCGATGTATTGGAAAGTAGCACTTACTGCTTAAGGGATTAGTGAAAGAAACTTGCCCCAAGCTTAATCTTTTCTAATTGTGCAATACATTGATACATGGTTGCCTGCATCCCTAATGGCAAACTCATTAGAATAATAAAGCTAACTTTATTCATTAAAGGACAGTGAAAGCAATGAAAACAACGTTAGAGTGTCAGAAGGTCTTGATTGAGTGAATTTGTCCAGGCTGTAATAGGCTGAGATCCATTCTGAAGGGCTCACCGCTATGCTATAATTCGTTTGAAGGGTTTACCCTACAGAGTGAGAGCTCAGAAGGGATGAAGGGCACAATTTACATCAGGAGTATTCATTCCTGCTCTTCCAGGCACAGGGGCTTGCATTTTACAGGCCCCCTAGTTTTTCACGATTTTTTTTTGTGATTGCTATATATATATATATATATATATATATATATATATATATATATATATATATATATATATATATATATATATATATATATATATATATATATATATATATATATATAAATATTTATCTTATTTACCATATTAGGTAGCCTACTATGTTAGGTGCGCAATCTGACACAATGACCATGACACAAATTATAAAAATAAAGCTTCTTTATTTTGGTCTCTTGTCATAATTCTTATTTTTATCCACGATCTTACTTTCTCTCAGATTTCACTCCCCAGAGCATCTGACATGTATCTCACACATAGGACATGAGTTACAGCTTCCCCTACCGTAATACCCCTAAAAAACACTGATTGCCGTAAAACTCGTCGCAGGGAAGCGTTAAACGAAATCATTTATCGATTTCACGAACATTATAATACCAGCCATACATTGAAAGACATTATTTGTGCTTTACATTCGGTCACGTCCAGCGGCCGTCATCCTTGAACCAATCTCCATCATTGTAAGCAGCTTGCTTTCTGTTTGTTCCATTGCTCCATTTGTTAGATGTTTGTTCACACTTTCTTTTGCAGTCTGAAGCATGTCAAACGCACAAAACGGCCAATTCACGCCATAGGATGTCTAATCGCATTTTTGTATTGCCTTCACATGTGAATCATTCGCGCTTTATCTGTGTCTGCTTACTGCACAAGCTGCAAAACAATCCCCCCCCCCTTCAATGTAATGTTAGGATTGTGAGGCCGCAGGTGAGACGTCATTTTTCGAGAGACTATCAAATACATCACATGCGCTGCGTATGCAAAGTCTATAAGTCATGTAAAACAATTCATTGCAAACAGAAATAAATATAATTTGATTATATGGTTTGGAATTTTGTTGGAACCTCTAGTCTCAGTTGCTAAAGTAAAGTTTGGTCATACAGTTGCGGCCTTGGTGCATCTCCTAAAGACAGGGGAGTGAGGTTTACTCGCACAGCTCCTCAATTCCATTCCCACCCTTATCCAGGTCATGGCACAAACGTAACCCCCTTTTGATTTACATGCCAAGCTCAAGAGTGGAATTTAAATCAGCATGGGACGTAACCATGCTAACAAAATGCTAAATACTGTAGCCTTTAGTCCAGGGATGGGAAAGCTTGGTCCTAAAGGGCCGGTGTCCTGCAGAGTTTAGCTCTAACCCTAATCAAACACAACCGTCTATAGATTTCTAGTGATCTTGGAGTGTTTGATTAGTGTTGGAGCAAAACTCTGCAGGGACAACAAACCTCCAGGACCAAGTTTGCCCATCACTGCTCTAGTGCATTTCTTAATGCTCTCTACTAGTTGGACTCTGTTACACTCACACAACTTTACCCTCAATCCTATCTGGGTCATGGCACCAACATAACCCCTCTAGTTTTTCTTGCATTTTTTCTGGATGGCATTCAAAATGGGAAGGGAGATAAAATGCTAACAAGGATGCTGAAGACTGGGGCTGTGGTCTTCAGCATCTTTGTTGGCAATGTATTTCCTATCCCAGTTGAAATGCCATCCAGGAACAACATCAGTCACTAGTGTGCTTCTTGAGACCAAGCAAGTATGGTTTACTTATACAGTTCCCACTAGATGGCCTCCACTAAATGAAGGGCCCCTTGAAGTGGCCAGTTTTGAGCACTTTGGCTTGGAAAAACCCTTCAATAGGGTGCCATGATAGTTTGAACTACGAAGTGTTTGGTTATGATGATGTTACAGAAAATACAGACAGAGGAAAAGAAACATCACAAGGTCTGGACAAACTGTTGGCAATGACCCCTGATTAATCAAATCACTGATGTGGGCACACTATAAAAGCATCAGCCTCTATTTCAATAGCTCAGCCAGCCCAGTGTGCGTAATCTCATCTCAGAGGCTCTTGCTAATAAGGCTGCAACTCTGAAAACCACATTCTCGGTTTGGAACAGGGCAAAACCCCATTCAGTCTTTCCGTTTAGGAAATCCCCTGTCGAACACCAGCAAGGGCACTAAAACCACATTCAAACAAGGGGAAAGACAGTGCATTTCAAATACTCAATTCATACACTCTTCTTTCCATACAACAGCATAACTTTGGCAGCTTTGTGGGACGAGCTCTCGATGGGACACATGGAGGCCTGTACGGAGGACAAAGAGCTGATTGAGCCAATGCGGCCAGCCTGGCCTTTAAAGCATGAGTCTTTCAACTCGACCTTCATTCCCCTCACTCCTCCTCCTCTTCCAAGAGCCCTTCACACTGTATCAAACACTCGAAGCAGTCTTCTTGTCTTATTTTGTGGCTCGGTGGAATGCACTTGGACAGAGATTGGCTGATTTTTCACCAGTCTATTCCCAGACACAAACTGTCCAAATGTCAAATGTGCATTTGTGAGAGAAAAACCTCCATCCATCATAATGCCACAAAGCCAGCTGGCAGGGCATCTTGTTGTCGTTCTGGTACTAAACAGAATTTCACACTCCGAGCAAGGCAATGTGTAACCGGTTTAGATGTTTACTGCTCAGAGATCATACGAGCAAATGTGTGAATGTGAAAATTAAAGAGTAGATGGGGGAAATTATGCATGGCAGACAACGTGCAGAAATAAATGACAAAAATAGAGCAGCGGTCCTCAACATTTCTGACAACCTTTCTGCTGCAATAATGCTCATTATAAAACGGCATCTAGTCGGATTTTTAATTAGTATAATCTCTCTTACTTTGTTATATTTAAAAAATATTTTAAAAATCTTTACAATTTTTATTGGAAAATAATTATCAAGTCACCTTGAACAACAATTGCATGCAATCAAGTTGCAAATTTGTCACCACATTTACACCACTAAATTAACTATAATATTGTTGAAAATGTCAACACCCATTCGGCGCAATAGCCTAGTGGATAGCACGCCGACATATGGTGCAATAGCACGTCAGGGCGTCCCGAGTTCGAATACCGGTTCGAGGACATTTCTCTACCCTACCCCCCTCTCTCTCTCTCCAACTTCACTTCCTGTCTAAATACTGTCCTATCTAATAAAAGGCAAAAAGGCCAAAAATAAATCTTAAAAAAAAAAAGAAAATGTCAAAACCCTAAAAATATGATTGATCATTTTCACTTTCTCACCACATTTACACCACTAAATTAACTATAATGTTGTTGAAAATGTCACAAAATGCTTATTTAAAACAGATTAAAGCAAAATAAATGCACGCATAAGATTTTGACACTCATCTCCACCTTTATTTAACACTAGAACTACCTGAATCCTAGAATTACCATAGCAGTTCTTACCGTTCTCATATAAGACGTCATATATTGTTGTCATATTTACATTCAAAGCTTCTATTGAGATATTCAAATTAAACTTTGAATGTCTGTCATCATATTTAATTAGGTCATCACCCTAAAAATACGATCTTTTTGGCAATACAGACTACAGTTAAGCTACTAGACAACACGCAAATGTTCTCGACTCACTTTCATTTTCATTTTCTCACCACATTTACACCACTAAATTACCTATAATATTGTTGAAAATGTCATATAATACTTATTTAAAACAGATGAAACCAAAATGAATGCATTTGACACTCATCTCCACCTTTCTTTAACACTAGAACTACCAGAATTCTAAAACTACAAGAATTACCAAAGCAGTTCTGACCGTTCTCATATAAGACGTCATATATTGTCTTGTGACATTTGCATTTAAAGCTTCTATGGTGATATTCAAATTGAGCTTTGAATGTCTGTCATCATATTTAATTAGACCTAAACCATGAAAATACAATCTTTTTGGCAATACAGACTATAGTTAGGCTAATGTTCTCCATAAAACCAGCAAATGTTCTTGACTCACTTTCATTTTCACTTTCTCAAGCAGAGGAGAAGGCTTTTTTATAGCATTGAATCTGCTGGTTTTGAAATATATCTGAAGAAAAGTTATGTTTTTGCCAACAGAAAGTTATATTTTTGATAGGAAGTTGCTAGGCAACAGAGAGATGCATATTTAAAGTCACAGGGTAAAAAGTAGCAAACAGTTGAAATGCATACGGCCATTTTGACTGATATGGTAGTTCTAGGAAGAAATAATCATAACTCTTTTCTGTTTTGTAATTTTAATAAAATTATAATGTCATAAGAAAATATATACGCATTTAGTAAAAGTCGGGGAATTATTGATATTTGTGTGGTCAATACAACAAATTTAATAAATTGCAAAAATGGTAGTTGTAGTGCTAACAATGACACTATTATTTAACCCCAAGTTATTCAACTATTATTCAACTCGAACAACAGAGGAAAACAGTGGCCTAAAAAAGCCAAGATTAATTTAGTTGCATTGCTTCATAAGCAGCCATACTAAAAATAATGCAACATAACGGAAGAGTTCAACTGAGGACTACTGTATTCAAGCTGTTCATGGATCAAGATGTTCCCAGAGGACAGAGACACGGACAAAGGACAGTGGCATTGGGGAATGGGGTCAAAGGGTCAAAGGAAAACCATTGTGCAAACAGCTAATGAAACCAGAGGAGAGAAGCAGGACGTGTGAAGGGGATTTTATTCCAAGGACAGAAGGGAAACAATTAGAGACAAAAACAGAGGAAGAAAAGCAGATATATTATCACCATTCTGGCAAAGCAGAAGGTCAGAGACAATGCCTTCAGCCACATTAGCCGTACAGCATGTTAACAAGCCTATTCAGACAAAAATTCAAAAACGTTCTCAAAATAACATTCATGTTTTAGATATGAAGTTTGAGCGTCAAGGGCTCCTTCAGAAACAGCATTGAACTGACATCTGCTGGTAAAGTAGTTTGTAACACTTTATCAATATTATTTAGCTAAATTTCATATGAAGTTACTGTGCGTTTACACCGTCGCCAGCAAGAGCATCAAAATTCACTCTGGCCTAACAATATCCAGTATAAGATTCCCTTCTTGAATCACTAACTGGTCGTGCACAATGAAAGCAGCGAGCGCATCAAAGTAGCCAGAAGTCATTCATTTTCAACGGGAGCCGGCGGCGATAAGTGGCGAAGTGTGTTTTCACTAGAGTTGTCGCGATACCATTAATTAATCTTATGATACTATACTAGCTGAAGTATCACGATACTAAGTAGTATTGCGATACTGTAATTCATAACTAAAATTATAAAGAAAATTGTCAGAAATACTATATTTTATGTTATAATAAGCCTACTTGAATTTAATTTATAATTCTCTTAAGGCAAAAAAATTGGTATTTTCACCTCACCTTATCTAAAATTTATTTATTCATTCTTTTTTTTATTTTGTAGATAACTGACCAACAAAAAACACTTTAAAAAAAAAGATACAAATTTTACAGAATGAAATTTGTTACTAAAGAGCATTTTTCCAACAAAATCAGGCTTTATGAAGTGGTCAAAAAGTTTCCTGTAGCTATTTTGGGTTTTTTATCAATTTTTTTTTTAGTCTTATCAGGTAACAATCCAAAGTAATTCAAAATTTCACTTTGTGAGTCATTCTTTTTAAAGAGCACCTATGGTAAAAAATTTACTTTTCAAGCTGTTTGGACTTACATGTGTAGGTAAAGTGTATAGAGCGTCATATTGGGATGATATAAACACACCCAGTGCTTTTTTTTTTTTCAGTTTAACAACATAAAAACGGTGGACCAATTAGAGCGGTTTTGAAACCGACCGCAACTTGACGCAGGAGTGCGGTCCCCCCGCCCAACGAATTGATTGACAGCTGCATATTAACATGTCTCCGTAGTAACGTGTATAATCGTATCAACAAGACAGGACGAGCGCAAAGCAACCGGGAATAAAAGATCTGTTCAGTTCACTAGGATCATCAATCATCATCAAATGTGATCAAGAGTGAGTTTGACAAGTTTAAAATGTTTAAAAACAGTGCATGTTTGTAATGAATTACAGCGATTTACTTCAGCTTTACTTCATCACCACAGCAGCGTGTCAGAACAATTATAAAAGAAGACGCTTCAATCCCGGTTTGTGGACGTTAAATCAGGTTTATTTTGTACATTAACATAACCGATATCCATACAGCAGTGGATATTAACCTGTATCCTGTCACGTTTGCGTGCAAAAAGAGTGCAAAGCTAAACGTGTGCGCTGTCTGTGTGTGTGTCCATGCTGTGTGTGTGTATCTGTGTGTGCGTGAACTTTGTAATGACATTGTGTGTGACTCATCGTTGCAACTCCATAACAAATGCATCAAATACTCATTGGTAAAGGTCTTACTGTAGTGTTTCTCACAAACGTTACGTGAGATCTTATTCCTTCGTGTCTGTCTGTTGTCTGACGCAGCCGAGGGAGGAGATTGAGGCACGCTCACAGGCACGTGGAAACGGTGGGCGTGAAGGACTAGCCTTAAAGTACACAAAAACCGCTACCTGATGCTAAGAGCTACAAAATAGAAACTTATTAAAGGTATAATAAAAAATCTGATGGATGTTTTGAGCTAAAACTTTACAGACACATTCTGGAGACACAAAAGATTTTTATTAAATCTGGAAAAAGGGGTAACCTAGGTGACCTTTAAGAAATTGTCGCGGTTGTTGTAGCTACTAAATCATATCATATCATACAACAGGAACAGAAATGAACCGATTCAGATGTGCACTCAAACTGAAGCGTCAAAAAAGGTGCAATAGGCTTCCATAAAAGGGGTGAATTCTGCACAGTTTTGCAACTTTAAATGGCTCCACAGACTATTAAAATAAAATGGTCTACTGTTGCACAAACATGTGAGAATTTTAGTGACCTTTTCACATGCCATTAATGACGATACTACCACTTACAAACTACAGTGGCACCACCAGTAATTTGGAGCCAGAATATCGCGATACTACCATAGTACTGGTAAATCGTGCAACCCTAGTCTTCACCAGTGTGGACGTTGAGGAGAGTTAAAATCAAGTCAACTATATGGTTATGAGCTATGACAAGGTTCAGCAGCAAGCAATCGGAAAGTTGAAGTCTTGTGAACTTTTCCGACCACAGTTCTTCCCAGTAGTTTGATTATTGTGGTTGCCTAATTTCCAATTATTTATGATATTTTCTTACAGTGACATACATAAAAAAGTTACTGGCGAGTTGATGTCCATTAATGTTATATATATATATTTTTTTTTTTCTTAAAAAAAAAAACGGGAATCTTATGCTAACTACTGTGTAATGACAGTACAAAACAGTATTGCTACTTCAGAATATTTCAGACATACAGTATGGACATATTGGTTAAGTGGAGCAAAGTCACATCACACGCAACAACTTGATCTTCCATAGTTAAATGAAATTGATAAAAAGCATGCAACAATTTCACACTAGAAAGCACGTTTTTTACGCGGGAATGTAATTGATTTGCTGATATACTGCAACGGTCCCTTTAAATATGAGATCAACCCTAACTCTAACCCCAACCTAATGTAGCGAATTTTGACGCTCCCGCTGGCGGAGCAGGGAAGGCAGACATCATTGTTGTCAGGGCGGCGAGAGGCTGCCTTCGGTGTGAATGCACAGTAAGGGAGCAAAATCTGTACGCATTTATCAAAATGTCTGAAGAAAAAGGCTTACTAAAAAATAAAGTTACCATGTTGACCTTTTCACATTTTTGGGTTGGTAGGCCTGATTATAGCACATAAACATAGAAAAAAAAGTCATAACTGTCATGTGTCCCCTTTAAGCAGAATGAAAAATTGGAGTAAAATGCCCCAGCTGGAGAAGTCACGGTTTTATTGATGCATGTTTTCTATTTTGAATGGCAGATTTTGATTTGTGCTTGTTGAAGGGCCACATTCCTCTGGCGGAGCAGAGCACTGACAGTGAAGCACTGAGCCAGAGGCGACGCTGCATATGATCAACATCTGCCTTTGACTCTCCTCTCAGTCCCTTTTAAACGCTGGCTACAATTATCATGGTGGGATCTCATTAAGTCATTGTAGTTTGCAGGATATCCGCCACTCCAGCCAGTATCCACTCTTCCACTGTCTGCTTTTAACTCTTTTTCTCTCTCACAGATACTCCCATTGAAGAGGTGTATTCTGGGCAAACAGTGGGAGGGACACGTCCTGTTTGCTCCCGAATACTTAAAGACCATTCAAAGATAATTGGTCTTGACGTCAGAATATTTTGATTAACCATTTCTGGTTCCCACCACTGAATATTCTGTTATTACTTACTCCCTTATAATAATGCAAGACTGTTTGACTTTCTGCCTTTGTCCTCCATGACATAAAAATGATTGAAAAGATTAGTATGATTGAAAAGGGGACGGGGTTCATATAAACAGTGTACATATATAGCTTTTGATTTTCAATTTTAGAATGCATCTTAGTATTATACAATACACACTACCAGTTAAGTTTGTGGCCAGTAGGATTTTTAAATGTTTTAAAATAAGCTTCTCCTGCTCAGCAAGGCTGCATTTATTTTATCACAAATACAGTACAAATTGTAAAATTGTGAAATGTTATTGCACTATAAAATAACTGTTCAAAAGTAGTTTATCATTTAATTTAATAATTTATTCCAGTGATTCCAGTCACATGATCCTTCAAAAAAAAAAAAAAAAATCACCCTAATACTATTTATTATTATTATTATTATTATTATTATTATTATTATTATTATTATTAATAGTAATGTAAGCAATAATGACTGGATTAATAACTTAATTTAAAATTACTTACAATAAAAAAGCATTTATTTAAATTTTTATAAATATTTAACAATTGTAACTTTTTTTTTACATTTTATAAATGCCTTGATGAACAGAATAATTTTTTAAAAACTGAAAAAAAGAAAAAAAGAAAAAAACTGACCCCAAACTTTTCACCAGTTTTCAACAGAAATATTGAATAAAATAAAACTATATTATATATTGAGATTTTTATTTAATATTTTTATATGTTCAGGTTCATTTCAATTATTATTATTTTTTTAAATAGCAGGCCTATAGCTGGGGGGGGGGGGGGGGGGGGGGGGGGGGGGGGGGGGGGGGGGGGGGTTGGGGGGGGTTCGGGTGGCTCAAAAGACCCACCCATCGCTGACAAAGGCCCAGAATTGGTTCCCTATGTGAACTAATTTATCCCATGTTTGACTTCTATGCTATCATAAATTGTGAAACTAACCAATCAAAGAAGGCTTTAAGACAAGAGGAATCTTCTAATGGATTACTATTACTATTATTATGTTTGAATATTGTCTGTGAATTATTCAAATGGCCAGATTCTGACTAAGGAAAGTTGAACGTACTGGCCAGTTTGTTATTTGTGTATAGGCTTCAGTTTTTCATTTCTTTATTTTTTTATTGTATTTAAAAATATAATAACTTTTCATTTTTCTTTATTCTAAACTTTCAAATGTAAATGTAATATAAAACTTACAGTTTAAATGCACATTTGTAAATAAACACTGAAAATAGTAAAACAGTAAGTAATTTGGCAAAATGGTAGGAAATATTTTTGGTACATCAAAAAGTGTGGTTAGGATCTCCATCCATCAAGCCAATCCAGCAAAAATTTTGATTAAAATGCCATAATTGGGGTATATGCAAACAGACTTTAATTTCAGTTAGCCAGCCACAGGGTTTCCAGTTACTTGTCATCCCATACAAACGGCGTGTATAAGGTCTGATTTCTTTTTAAAAAAACAGCGATCTTCACTGCCTTTCTACAATACAATATAAAGTGGATATCAGACCAAACAAGAAGCACTGCATTAAATTTTATTTTTCCATGCCACGTCTTTATAATATGGAAATTAATTTGACCCCAGTATTTTCAATATAGTTTTTTGCACTAGCCTGCTGCTAATGACGGAGCCTGCATTTACCCAACCAAATGGACGCTTAAGTCTATTTAACTGATTATATTTAATTTACATTACAGCATCGATGCTGTCAAAGGAACCTTATGAAATTGAAAACATAAATATAAAGCTTTCACCGGAAGTTCATCATTGGCTGAAAAACCCTAGCAGTGCAAATAAACAATTAAATAGAAAATGAGGCAAATAACTGCAAAAGGTTCCAGTTTTTCAGGCCTGAATTCAGAAGGTTTTAGTACAGGTTTATTTTAGTCCTATGGATTTCCTTGTGTAGGTAAATTATTATTATGGTTTCAAATTTTCTTTTGTATGTGTGTGTGTGTTCTCCACAGAAGACAATAAATCATACAGTTTTAAACTGACATGAGACAAAAAGAGCAATCTTTTTTTATTATTTGGAGTACACTGTCTCTTTAATTCCCCAACACTAACTAAAAGCAGCAGCCAAAATATTCCAGCGTCAAGACCAATTAACTTTCATCTTCATTTCATTTAATTACATTTGACTGAAATATAAATCTCCCACAACTACTTCACAATAAGACCACAAAAAGAAGCAACGCAATCAATAATTAAAAAAGCATTTCAAGACAAGGCAAGAAAATCTGCTGTCAAGTAACACCAGCAGACTCATGCAAACTTTCTACGAGAGATAATATTAAAAAAAAACATCTATCCGAGTCTCTACAGAGGGGTAATGTGGTTGAGAGATAGTTTTCGTAATTGCTATGATTACGTAGCGCTGTTCATTCCGTCCCACGCTAAGTGGTGTTAATGAGGTATCTGAAAATTCAAAGCCGTCCCGCATCAAAATCAAAGTGCGGAGTTGAAAGAAGCGACACTATTAGAACTGTCCTTTTATGTACTGAACTGCTACTGACAATTTCACACTACAAAGCCCTCAGTGTGTTATCAGAGAGACAAAGCGAGCGCTCTTTAAAAGATAAAACGAGCGTGAACACACTTCATTCTTCCGCCTCGGTCTCTCGCTATACTGTATTCGGAACCGACTTCTTTTGATCACTTGAACAATGAATATTATTTATTTAGTTTAGCTACTGGGGCCAAAGCTACGAATTGTTTCCTAAATCTAAAAAGATAGATTATTATGGACACTCCCAGGCCTTCTGGAAACCCTTGAAGCACAATAAAAAACGCTTGACTGTGGTGAAACCAGAGGATGTTTCCTTTAGCTGTGAAATGAGCTCATTCACAACAACTATAGATCTTCTGAAATGAAACTTTATACATGTATTACAGATTTTTGGCCAATAATGAGTTAGACCATCATTGATCTTCAAATACAGTGTGCGTCGCATATTGTAAGGCCATTTGTGACTGTAAATGTGTCCAGTGAGAGGAATGAAGCGATGTTTCCTATGGAGGAGGACATGATTTTCCTAGGCGACGCATATGTTGCTGTCATAACAATGAGTGGCAGGTTCTGAAGCAGCAAAGCTAAAGCTCATGATGCTGTTTGGAAAGCTCTGTTTAGGAAACTGGTGGTTCAGTAATGGTTATATTTCAGGAAGCAGTAAGTGTTGGGAGAACTGTGCAATATATTTATGAATTAAGTTGTCGTTTTAACTATGGACAAGCTAATATTATCAAGCATGTCACTCATAGTTCATCCAAAACTGAAAATGTGGTCATCGTTTATTCGTCACAAATCTGTCTGAGTTTGTTTCTACTGGAAATCAATGGCTACAGGTTTCTAACATTGTTTAAAATATTAACTCAAAGGAATGGAATCACTTTGTTCATTTTTAGTGTTTGGTGAACTGTCCCTTTAAGAGTCCAAGGGTGTTTTCTATATTAAAGGTGCAGTATGTAAGTTTGACACCCAGTGGTTGAACTAGGTATTGCACTCCTGGATCATAATAAAAGTACGCTGGGATGCCAGATTGTGTACAGGAGCGAGTGATTTAAACTGTGTTCTAAATAAAAGCAACGACACGCGATAGAGGGAATATTTTCCATATTAAAAGGAGTTTTTGTCCTAACCAACACCTCGAATTGATATATTAGAAATGGCTTCCATTTCTCACAGCTGAACAACAGAAACCTATGACAGCTAGATCACCTCAGGTAAGCCTTGTGTGCTTTATTCAGTGCTAAATGCTAACAATGCTAGTTTGAATGCATTTTACATGGCATTTGTTGCCATATACTGAAAGCAGAAAGTTCACCTCAGATCTTGAAAATACAATAAACAGTCTGAAATTGAACTTTAGAACTAAACACATATGAGTGATTCAGCATCTACATTGATGTTAAAGTGGGTTAACATGTATTAAATAGATTCTAAACCTTACCGTTTTGTGAGTGAGTGCATATTCTGTGCTTCTGAAAGGCTGTATTTACATTTCTGCCGTGTTTCGTCTGGTGCAAACAGTCAAATAGCTGATCACTGCCTCTCTCGTCACAGCGTGTTGTTAGGACACGCGGTTACAATGTAACCTGCTCACCTAATGTTTACGTTCGTAATATTTATGTAATTTGCTAATTAATAACCTCATGTGGAACTGCATCTGTCTCCCATACTGTTCTTTTTGGTCACGGACGCATGCTTTCAGAGTCTTTCTGAATGAATGAATGAAATACGCTGTTTTCCAACAAGGCAACCCAGGGTGCTGACATATAATTGGCTAAACTGGCATCGTGCATATGAAATTTATCTAAACAAAGACAGCGTTCCGGCACGGAAAACCCATTTTCAAAGCAGAATATCTGACTTCAGCATTGTTTTTCAGTTAAACAAGTATGTTCACTTGGGATGTTTCTTAAATATCTGCACACATATTATGGTATTTTTATGCTTTAAAAGAGTCAAAAACTTACATACAGCACCTTTAAGGCTGATTTATACTTTCGCCTGGTGTTGCGTCGCGGACCTCCGCTGACCGCACGCACAACTAACAAAACCGATGAGGCTTTTATACTTGCTGCGTTCACCATTGTGATATCCTTTAAAACGACAGGGGGCAGTCAAAAGAAACAGACCATAAAATCAGATGGATAAACAGGAACTAGGAACTACGTCATATCATTAATATCATTCAAGATTTTTTAACTAATTATTTTTTATAAATTATTTTAATAATTATAAGGATTTTTATAACCATTCAAGATTTTTTTTTTAATCAAACTTTGATGCATCACTTGCTTTAGTTCATATCTCGGACAGTTTTACCTATTAAAGTTTATTAAAATATTAATGACAACAGAACATGGATTGCTCTACAAATATATTTTTTATTATGGCAGGAATAAAAGCAAAAAAAAAAAACTACAGTCACTAAAAAATACTGACATTTTTTTAATTTTATTTCGCCTAATCCAGAATTCATACTGTCTGGCTAGTTTCTGTCCTCTACTTACAGTATATGCCAAAAAGGTAATATTGGTCCAACATTCCTGACTATTATCACCAATAAAGACTAGAAAACAGGGCATCAGTATTTTGTAAACTGATAGGTTTAAATATTCTTTTCCGGCTATCAAGAAAATAATTTATTGCTTAATTAAAGTTTTGTAACTATTAAATTGTTTTCAATTGAAATTATAATATATACATCCGTGTAAAACCTAGGAATGGTGGAAAAACATATTCTACAATTGTTTATTAAAACCACGTGGGTCTCCACTTTTGCCATGGCCTCTCTTTTTGGTTTTAACAAACTTATCCCTCAAGTTTTTCTAAACAATTTTTGAAACAAAAACTTGCTTCTTTTCCCACAGCAGTTACAATTTCTAGCCAAGAAATATTGGTCATCTGGTTATGCCTATGATCATGCATGGACAGATCATAAAGATGTCTGTACAGTCGTACCTGTTTCAAACAAAATCTCTTCAAAGTGTTTTATATTCAATTCAAATGACATGTGGCGCTGGGTAAACTGTTCGCTCCAGTCTCAAAATATTCTGTGCGCTACGCCAGCTGAAATCATGTCGGGCACACCCAATGCAAACCTCCGCAAACACCGTGATGGCGTCACAGTCGAACAACTAGCGAATGCGTTGAGTAGAAATCAGCCTTTAGATGCCTATTTAAATGCAGTTAGGTGAGCTTTTGTTTTTTTATATTTATAAATAAGATGTATTATATCTTAAATAATAAATATGATATATAATGATATACATGATATATAATATAAATATACAGTGTTTCCTCTAGGATTTTTTCCAGCTTTGGCAGCAGGCCTTTTGATCTACCAACTACCTATGGCGTTATTTCAATGACAAATGTCGTGACGCAGTACTCAGTAAGTTGAGATCGGATTTGTGTAATACCAGCATGCAGATCTTTTTGCTTGCGCTAGGATTTCCTCTGTTCGTGCACAAAACTTCTTGCACGCCCTCAAATATACGCTGCTCAAGTGCAATTTAGCGCGTTTACATAGTGAATATGTCTCCAACCTTTATTAGATTTACTAGGAATATTTATGAACGTCTCTAATAGACCTACAAAGCGGCATTAATGCGTCCTTAGGTAAAGTGAAATGGCTATAAACTCCAGCAAGATAAAGTATTTTTGTTGTATGCAGAGCCATAGACCTTTATCTATAAATAAAGTATAATTATGGAAACTGTGTTCATCCTAACTAAAAGCTATACGCTGTGTTTGCTGGCCTCACGCACCTGTCAGTCAGTCAGCATGTCACCTTAGAGGGTTAAACAAATAACACACAGCACTACTACAGTTACAGAAAAGTTTGCGCTGTTATAATTCACTTACCTTTTAATACGTTTTGGTGCGATTATAACCCGCTATTTTAAAAAAACGACAATGTTTTGAATGAGAAACTGTAATGTAGCCGTGGCGGGATGAATTTTGGTGTGGCGCCCCGCCATGGAAAAATTAATGTAGCAGAAACCTTGATAAATATATATATCATGTACCATTGGCAGTTTCAACATTACTGTTGGTAATACTTTCACTGTTACCATTTCATTCTTCTGAAAAAGAAGAAAAGTACCTGAAATTTACATTTTGTCTGAACAACATCTAACCAAAAATGGGCATCTTACAAATGAAAAGTCTTACTTGTGGACGTGTGTTCATTTTGCCCAGTAAATTTTGTACTTTACAAATATATTGAAAAGTAAAATGTAACTAAACACTACACAGACCAGGGGTTCCCAAACTTTTCGGCCTGCGACCCCTAAAATGAGGGGGTTATAAATATACGTTGCGTATACAACAATAGGCCTATATAAACACGAGCATATTGACAATACAAAAAAGTGCAACAGTCTTACAAACATATCATTTTTAGAGTAATTTATTAATTTATTTAATTTAATAGTAACCTCAGCTAAAGAGACTGGTGGGCACAAGGTTTTCAGCACAAGTCTATTCTTGGTTTAATTTCGGAGACCGCCAATCAGAGATCATTCTCAATATTCAGTTGTGGCCTGTGTTTATTTTTAATGTATAATAGATTGCCAGGTGTCAGAAAGTTTAACCTGGTGCTATAAACTCAATCTGCTGCAGCTGACTCTATTGCTGTGTTGTTAATCTAATGTAAACACACCAATCCTTTGAAATCTACGGAGACCCGGAAGGGACGTGATGGTGAAAAAAAAACTGAGTGGGAGAAAAAAAAACAGTGATAGGAAAATATTTATTTTTTTAAAGTTTTTTGCGTTCCCTCGCAAAGATTGCAAAGATGTTTTGCGAGGGAACGCAAAGATGTTTTGCGAGGGAACGCAAAGATGTTTTGCGAGGGAACGCAAAACTTTTTTCCACAAACACTTCCCGTTTACTTCATACATGTCAACCCTCCCGTTTTTGACTGGATTATCCCGTATTTTACAATTCTATCCTGCTATCATCACATCATTCAGGATTTTCCCATATTTCTCATGTATTTTTAATCTTGAAAACACGCTGAAATTAATATAAAAATGTCTGCATTCACTTTCTTTCCATTAAAGCTGTGCGTCGATCATCACCCTTCATATGCAACCTCTGAATCAGCCAATGACTGGTATAAGCGCTGACTGACAGACGCGCTCCGTACGATAAACTGATCCCAGATCAGCTTCTGTACACGCCATCTAAAGAGGAGCGAAAGTGCAGGGAATTTTGGTATATTCTGGTGTATGTTTAGGCAAGACAAATACTCTTAATAATTTGTAAACATGTCCGTACTGCGTGTTTTATTTTAAACACACCTAATGACAAACTAATGCACAAACAGTTACGAAAGTAATGGAATACTTTCATTATAGATCTGTGCATTATACAGTGACACCACTGTAATCAAATAAAAAACGAGAGATTAATTTGCTGCTCTTCACTTGTTTGATAACAGAGGTGTCACTTTGGTGTGTACAGAAGCTGATCTGGGATCAGTTTATCATACGGAGCGCTTCTGTCAGTCAGCGCTTATACCAGTCGTTGGCTCATACATGCATTCGCTTATACTGAATGATATGATGATAGCACGATAGAATAGTAAAATACGGGATAATCCAGTCAAAAACGGGAGGGTTGACATGTATAAATTCATTAATGAATTCACTGAAGTGAACAGGAAGTGTTTGTGGAAAAACAGTTTTGCGAGGGAACGCAAAACATCTTTGCGAGGGAACGCAATCTTTGCGAGGGAACGCAAAAACTTTATAAAATATATATTTACCTATGACTGTTTTTTTTTTCTCCCACCCATTTTTTTTTCTCCCACTCAGTTTTTTTTCCACCATCACGTCCCTTCCGGGTCTCCGTAGTAATCCTTTTTTAGTCTGATCTTTAATATTTTAGAACATAATATACTTTAATGCCAAGAAGATTTGTGAACTTTAATACCAACTTTTGGAATCTGATCACATAATAGTTAGATTACATATAGTCAGCTACTACACACCTCTGTATACAAAAATAAAAAACATTCAAAGCAATGCATATTCTCATTATATTTTATGTTAAGTGCACTGACTTATTGTTGCTGTAATTACCATAAATTGAACAAGATTTTAGGTCATGAACCACCAGCGAAGACCCACTGCTGCACACATTTTTTCAATTCTCTGCTCTTTTCTCTTTCTGACAGAATGTATATGGTCTACTCTGAGAAGGCTGAAACACTACAACACGGAAACCAAAATAACCGCAGCTGCCCCTTTACGTCTCCCAGTCCTGCTGTATAACTATCATCTTTGCAGGCCTGACACACAGCACTACATGAACTACACCACCAAGACAGCACTCGAAAGGAAACCTGGGTGGCCTTTCTTTTTCAGAAAGGTTTTAGGACTCTATACACATGTATGCATCCTTCATTGGTCATTGGAGTTTTGAATTCTGCTAATTTTCGCAGAGCTTAAGAGAAGACAACATCGAGAATATTGTTGTGTGCAAGAAACCTTTTTGCAACTCACTAATAGAATATAGATAAATGACAAACATGCAATCTTTTAAGAATGCACCCCAGTTTCTCTTTATAATCCCAATAGTAAAAGCTAGGGATGTCCTGATGCGATCACTTTATCGGAAATCGGGCCCGATCACGTGGTATCAGACTTGATCGCAATCGGACGTTACCTCCCGATCAGGACTCGAATATACATGTATATATATATTTTCATTTTTTTTTAACACATCTATAGTTATGCGGTGGCACAGAGTTAGACCTTTCTCTCGACTTCACACAGAAACAGCAACGCGTGAGGCATGACATCACTTTGTGGCAGAGATGCTATTGGTTAAATGCTGGCAAAGTAGAACACGGAAGCAGCTTAAAATGGAAAGCACGAGTGTGTGCGGTCTGGAGGTATTATAAAGTTGATGACGACAACATTGCCATAAAAATGTGACATGTAAACTTGGGATTGCCTGCCGGGTATTTTAAGTTGAGGTGCTATTTGTTTTTATATAAGATTTTTTTTTATATTTACTGTTGCACTAATGTCCAAAAGTAAAGAATTGATGTTATTTATTAATTGATAGTTCAAGCTACCTCACAGAAGTGCTCTGTTTGTTCACAGAGTTGTTGAATGTTAAAATAAGGTGAATTAAATAAAAAATAAGGAACGTCTAGGATCTGTTTCTTCGCTCTTCTTTATTTTTTTTTAATGTATTATAGAAATATCGGATCGGGTTTCGGTATCGGTAGATACACAAAATCAAATGACTTGGACTCGAGGGCTGAATCTGATTGGGACATCCTTAGTAAAAGCTAATAATAAAGAAGTAAAACAGTTAAGATGATTAAAGGATCACGAAACATAAAAAAAAAACATTTTTTGAGATGTTGACAGTCATATACAGCTGAAACCAGAAGTTTACATACACAAAAAAAAAGGAATACAACCATTTTTTTTTTAAATGTCTGATGGTAAATCATACTAAACATTTAATATTTTAGGTCAGTTAGGATTACCTAAATCATTTACATTTGTAAATGACAGAATAATGAGAGAATTTGTTTGAGAATTGTTAATTAAATTCTAGACAGTCAAAAGTTTACACACTTCCTTGGTATTTTTTTAGCTTTGCTTTTAAACTGTATAACTTTGGTCAAATGTTTTGGGTATCCTTCCACAAGCTTCTCACAATAGTTTGCAGGAATTTTGGCCCATTCCTCCTGACAGAATTGGTGTAACGGAGTCAGATTTGTAGGCTGTTTTGCTCGCACAAGCTTTTTTAACTCTGCCCACAAATTTTCTATAGGATTGAGTTCAGGGCTTTGTGATGGTCACTCTAAAACATTCACTCTGTTGTCCTTAAAGCACATTTTAACTAATTTGGCAGTATGCTTAGGGTCATGGTCCGTTTGGAAGACCCATTTGTGGCCAAGTTTTAATTTCCTGGCTGATGTCTTGAGATGTTGCTTCAGTATTTCTACATAATGTTCTGTCTTCATGATGCCATCTATGCTGTGAAGTGGACCAGTCCCTCCTGCAGCAAAACAGCCCCACAACATGATGCTGCCGCCTCCATACTTCAAAGTTGGGATGGTGTTTCTAAGCTTGTAAGCTTTCCCCTTTGCCCTCCAAATGTAACACTGGTCATTATGGCCAAACAGTTCAACCTTAGTTCCATCAGACAGTACATGTCTCCAAGAATTTGTTTTTTCCCCAGTGTAATTTAGCAAATTGTAATCTGGCTTTTTTTTTTGTTGCGATCGCATTAGTTGATGCGATCCAACTAAATATTTATGGCAGCCTCCCCCCCATCTATAATGGCAGAAAAGAGATGACGACGAGATTAGTTTACATAGAGGAGCTCACGATAATAATTATAAATGATCTCCCTCTACTCACAGCCTTCATATCCTCCCAAATCTCACATTTGTTTCAGTTTGTGAAAGAAGAGTTTAATTTTCTTTCAAGGAGTGTTTTGTGTTAATTGTATCGGTTAAATGTTTTGATAACTTCATGTGTATTTCACATTCATTCATGGCTCGCGATGCAGGTGTGTGCATCATCTGTTATAAGTGACTGACTGTAATGTAATGCACTATAAAATTTAATTTATCATTTAATTTTCTTAAGACAGTTATATATAGATTCATTAGTTGCATAATTCTAAAGCAGTTTAATGATTTAAATGCTTCTTATTGGATATTATGTCATTCAATGCGACTATGCATGACTTTACGGAGCGCTTACGACCTACTAACTACGGTTTGCCATAAGAACGTGGTGCAACCGAAGTGAGGACAAATTTAGTTACAAACTAGCTAGTAGTTACCAAGCTCCTACTGTGGACTCCTTCCAGTTTAAAAAAAGAACTTACGAAAACCTGGTGCAACCCTACCCTGATCATTAAGTCATGAGAAAGACTTGGTTTAAACCAATCAGCTAGCTCTATTGTGATCGAGATGCAACTTTATTAATATGCATGATATAGCTTCAAAGACTCTTTTTACCTGTTACAGTTTTCAGAGACGCCATGTTGTTTTGCCAACATTAATTCAAACAAGTAGAAGAAGAATTGTTCAGAGACATGGGTCGTCAGTGTTGCATTTAAAATTGTGCAGCAACAGGTTTTGTTTCCATTCCCCACAATGAGAACACAGCTGGCGTGTGAACCCACATGTGTGGAATACAGTGGTCTGCTAACACGCAACAAAAATATGTTTGTAAGGACCATTTTTTACCCGAGAGCTTTTTGAATCTGGAAAAGGTGAAATCCGGATTTGCCTCTTGTCCAATACTAAATTTAAATGTATTAAAATAAAATGAGTACATCACATGCAATACTTCAGATTGATATAATTTTATAGAGCTTTCAAAGAAAGAGAACACTTACACGATTCCAAAAGACTAAATGAATGAGATTTCATTTCACAATGATGATTTCATTTTGGCTGAACACCTCTGATTACACCATATGGTTAGGTGACCTAACAAATTAACAAGTTGGTCCTTCGAGTGCCTCTACAAGTCAAACACATATTCTGTGTGGAGGTGTTAAGATAAGCAGTCTCATGGCTGCATTTCAAGATTATCTGTCTTTCTCTCCAGCTGAAGGACGTCTGTATGCAGTGTTAACCTTCTGTCTGTACTTCTGACCCATCTGTACGAGGGCCTGTGAAACTGCTGAATTTCAGAGAAGGGTAAGGAGATCACACACACACACACACACACACACACACACACACACACACACACACACACACACACACACACACACACACACACACACACACACACACACACACACACACACACACACACACACACACACACACACACACACACACACACACACACACACACACACACACACACACGTCTTTACCAGCCTAAAAACAAATAACAGGCCAGAAATACACAGAGGTTTAGATAAAAGAATCTTCTTTTATGCCGAGGGGAATTGTGAGTAATAAAGAAAACATGCTGGATATTAATTCCACAGGCTATTGTTATACAATGCTTGAAATAATCATGTGTTTTGATATGATCACATTTTTGTCATTTACCCAATGCCTTACTAAAGAGAAAGAGTTTCTCAAAAGTAGCCCAAAGTTGAGTGCTTTGATCACGAGTAGACCAAGTGCTGACAGACCCCCAAACCTCTACAGCGCATAAATCACCCCTTCTGCGGTTTAAACCAGCAACCTTTGGGTTATAACAGCACAGATGTGTGACCGAACTACCAGCACGCCAATTGACCACATCTAAAGACCTAGTATTAGCTTCAGAAATGATGAATCACCAATGAAAAAACTCTCTTTTATATATCATAAAAAGCAAAAAGATTAAAAACAAGCAAATTCTCAATTATTATGTAGTTATGTAATTAAAAGTCAGATTTCTATATTACCACCATTTTATAGAATGAATAATAATTTGTAAAATCAATCTTTTAGTCTAGTGTTTCAGTTGATGTGTGAATAAAACTTTACTAGAGCTTATATAGTGCACCTCCCATCCAATAAATCCCATGAATTTTATATTGTTTGATTCTTTCCATAAAGTCTCAGCCTTCAAATTTAGGTAATTTTAGAAGGAAATTCATATGGTAAACACAGTTTTGACACACTTGGATGTGGAGTATCCAAGGCACCTCAGTTCAAACTGATACCTGTTGCAGAGACGTCTATTTGACATTTGCGTTTAGATAAGTCCTTTCACAGCATTTGCTCATCTACAATACATCTATTTGATGTCTCCTGTCTGATGTTAAACAGACATTTAGAACATACAGTATATTTAATAGGTTTATGATTTTCAAATTTTATAAAACGAGACCTTTTACAAAAGTTTATCACATCTTTGTACACCTCATACGTTTTCCAGTTGAAATTCTCTTTTAAATACTTTTGCTGAACAAAAACTTACAAAGAACACATAACAGAAAACGATCAATAAAAGGAGAGGTATAGTTTTTCAACTTAAAATCTGCACTCCTCAGCGTCAGTATAGGCTGCACGTTCACATAAGCTGAAGAAACTGTTGAAAAAAAGTCATTATATCAGTTTTAATGTACAAACAAAAGTATTCTCGTAGTGTAATAATATTCCAAATCTTTCCAATGAAACCATTGAAGGAAAATGTCTGTTTTGAAGTTGTTTTTGGCATTTCTTTCTGAAAATTGAGAGTATTCTTTGTGTACGAGCGGGTGCAGCCATTTGAATCTTATTGGCTCAATACTTCCATTAATTTTTAGACGTTAAAAACAGCTGGTTATGCTGCTTGATGCAAACTGACATATTCTTATTTTATTATTCTGCTTTGTCTGTATAGTCATGAAAACACTTGTTTGTAGAGCAAGTAGTTTGACCGTTTTCTGCTGTTTATTATTTCTAGTAATTTCTCCCATAAGCAAATGAATCAGAATTTTTAAAACAATCGCAAAAATGAGCACACTTCAGCATTGAAAAATAAGGTCAATAAAAGATGAGGGAGCTCTCAGATTTCACCTAAAATATCTTTTATATATTTGTATTCTAAAGACAAACAGATGTCTCAAGGGTTTAGAATGACATGAAGGTGAGGAATCAATAACAATTTAAATTTTTGGGTGAACCAACCCTTTAATTATCCCTATTAATAATCATCACATACAAAAACTACGAAAACTCAACAATGACACGTAATGCACGATCAGAAAAAACTAACATTGCAATATTTTCATTCAATGCAATTTTACAGATAACTTGAATAGCTTGTAAAGAATTGATCATTTTAGACCGATTTGGATGATTCTGTAGAAGAGCGTATCTGCATAAAATATCATTTAAAAAAATGACTAGTAAAATACAACAGACAAAAGATGCAAATAAACAATAATTTATCATTTTCTGGGGAGTCAAACAGTATTCAGAAGCAGAAGTTAAATAATCACTGTATAATAAAAATAATAATTATAACAACAACAACAACAACAACAACACTCGTTTTGAGTAAATATTTATATAATGTTCAATTAATCTTTAAGCTACAAATGTTTAATTTATTGTGCCCAAACGGCTCAAGTTTGCTTAAAATTCTTATAGTCAGGCCTTAAACACACGTGCAAACAATAAACTTTCACTTAAAGGTTAAAATTTGAAATGACTCCATTATGTTGTTAACTGTAATGTCTGGTCAACTATAATCTTAGCTACATTGCAGATCTCTGCGATGTGACTATTACAGACCTGCACATTGCAATATACCGATGCTGAAACGATATATTGTGCAGCCCTAACACATAAGGCCCTTTTTACTAAATCTAGGTAACTCGATTCAAATTAATTTATGAGAATAGACGGCCTATTCAAGTCTAGTAAGGTTTTGCCATTTAATTTTAATAAATATGATCATAAGACCATCATCCGTGGCAGTATATTCAGTATCATATTTCAGAGCAAAGAACACTTTATGGTTACATATGTATTGCAACTATTTCAAGTACCGATGTGTTATAGGTAAAAGAACGGATCTGGAAAATGCATCAGAAAAACAGGATGCAGTGTAATAGAGTCCACAGTAGCAGGATATGAACTCTCATCAGTGACAGGGTAGGAAAGGTGGTTGCACATAGCTCAGGTTAGACATCCACAAATACGTCGCTCCAGGAAGCCAAATGTTCTTTCTAAAAATGGCTTTAGAGAACACACTTCCCGCTTTAGAGAGGGGATTACCAATGACTCATTCTCAACCTATCCATCCTTAAAGCAGATATTTATGTTAAAAGATGTTGCTTTGTTATTTATGAATCTCCCAAATCCACAGAGATCAGAAATATGTTTGGAGAAATGACTTCAAACCAACCTCATGTGGCGGGCTGAACCGCAAAGATCCTCAGTAGGTCATCGGATCAACTTTATGTTACAGTTCAAGCTTAGAGGAACTTCAAAACTTGGGTCTAAATTTAGCAAGCTGTGTGTCTGCTTGGAGAATGTAAATCCTGGAGGTGGCCGCTTCATAACCTGAAGTCTTGGGCTGCAGGGTGATATGGCTGAGGCGATAGTGAAAAACAGTTCTAGAAGTAACTATACAAAATTGTTTTGAGAATCAACTTTCACTCAAGTGTTTGAATTATTACATATTATTATTATTATTAGCTTGTAGAGTAAGTTTCAGGATGACAAAACCAAACAAATCCATACTGGCGAAGATCACGTTCAGTGATTTTCCAAAGCTTGATATAAATGTTCTGTCAACTTGAGGTTTAACCTACAGTTTGTGATTAACTCTAGACCACATGCAGCTGAAAGTTTGACTCGTGCAGCAAGCAGCGAATCACATGAAGCATGAGAGAATTAGTTTTAATGATTTCTGGAAAGAGTCAGCAGTTTACTTCTCTGTTGATTAAGATAAAGGTATACAGTATATATTTGCTGTTTGTTTTTTTCTTGTCTTTACTATTTTTTTATCATTACTTTCAATATATTAGGCAGTGTATTTAGGGTTTGTTGAAGTGGGTTTATAAAAATATATATACAATTGAAGACAGAATTATTAGCTCCCCTGAATTTTTAGCCTCCCTGTTTATTTTTTTCTCCAATTACTGTTTTCCCCCAAGATTTTTTTAACACATTTCTAAACATAATAGTTTTAATAACTTATTTCTAATAACTGGTTTATTTTATCTTTGTCATGATGACAGTAAATAATATTTGACTAGATATTTTTCAAGACACTTAAAGTGGCATTTAAAGTCTTAACCAGGTTAATTAGGTTAACTAGGCAGGTTGTTAATTAGGCAGTGTAATTAGGCAAGTTATTTTATAACGATGGATTGTTCTGTAACTATCAAAAAATATTGCTTAAAGTGGCTAATAATTATTATTTTATTCTAGCCAAAATAAAACAAATAAGACTTTCTCCAGGAGAAAAAACAGTATCAGACATACTGTGAAAAATGTTTTGCCCTGTTAAACATCATTTGGAAAATATTTTAAAACGAGAAAAAAAACAGGCGGCTAATAATTCTGACTTCAACTGTATATCTTTATAACTGATCTGTAAACTAAACTCTAAAATCTGTATATTTATATCTGTATAAACAAGGACATCTGTACTTGGCATAAAAATAAAGGAAAAAAGATTTAAAAAAAAAAAGATATCATTAACAGAAATATAATGACCACTTATGCAGCAAATGTTTGAGTCTTTAAGCAAATATTATTGTATGAATGCAAATAAAAAAAAAATGTATGTTTAACAACAGCTCAAAAGACTTTTGAGAAGCTTTTATTAGACCTTTAAAACCTTTATATATATATATTTAAGCAAATATATATGTGAATAGTTAAAT
This sequence comes from Danio kyathit, assembly GCA_903798195.1. Taxonomy (NCBI): domain Eukaryota; kingdom Metazoa; phylum Chordata; class Actinopteri; order Cypriniformes; family Danionidae; genus Danio; species Danio kyathit. The sequence goes on from LR812541.1 coordinate 30,009,296, forward strand.
GTATTTTTTAAATTTAAAGTCATTATTAATGTCAATTAACATTTCTAATTAATCTCCTGAATATACGATATTCAAATATAATCATAAGGCTTTATTTAACGATCAGATATATTTGTCACTTTGCTCATAGCTGATTGGTCGAATTTGGCTTAGCAATCTCTAACTCAGAATAAAACCTGCTTCAGATCCATATTCAGAGTAGGTTAGCTGTATGGAATTTTTGTATAGAAATTACTGTGGCAACAAACCCAATAAAAAACCCCTACCACCTTCTTTAACCTGAAAATTTAGAGCATTCTGAAATTAAATGTAAACGTAACTGGTGGAAGAAAAAAAAAACAAGCAAAATGGTTTTGTACAACAGGCATTTGGTTAAGTTATCCAATAAAATCATCTGTTAAGCCAAAAAATATATAAAAAAATTAAATAAAATCACATGACTTTTTTGATGCACGTAAATAAATTATTCAGTGATTATATTTAGTAACTATTCAGTAAATGTGCATATAATTGAAACTGATTATCTGACTCAATTGTGAACATTTAATATGCATATTTTTATAGAATTTATTCACAATTCTGCATTTTTTAATGCACAAGCCTAAAAAGTGCATAAAAACAGGTGGATGGAAACATGTGAGAGGTGATGTTTAAGAGCTGACTCATTCAGTTGTTTAACTCTGGCAACTCTTTTGTTGACATTGTCACCCTCTGGTACTCAATCTTATGGCTATAACCGAAATATAGCTTTCTAATTTAAGAGGCAGCATATTTGTGTGAAGGTGTCCATGCGGCGCTATTCTGGGAGTGAAGCTCAGGTGTCGAACTGCATAGCTCTTACCAAAACAATCATTCCACCATGATGTCATGCAATACAATAGGCCAGACTGACTCCAAAAAGGACAGGCGGGGAAGCAAAAGTCATTCCAAAGAAGAGCTTCAAAGATAGAAAGGTTTAGAAGGGAAAACGCAACAGTCTGACACTGTGGTTGAGAGTCTTTCAGTATCTGTATCTAAATAATGCAAGGTCTGGTTCAAAAGTGAGGCCACACACACACACACACACACACACACACACACACACACACATAAAGAGTACAATAAAATGATTGTGTTTAATAGGTTTTAAAATGATTATTTGGAAATAGGAATGGGACAATAACCGGATTTAAGGATTACCGTGGTTTGGAAAAGTCGAGGTTTTAAAACCGTAAATATTTTCTGATATGCTCTTCCTAAGGTATATGTAAGGTTTTTTAATTTGTTTGTATGTGTTGTAAAGAAATCTGTGTTTGAAACTAATGAAAAGAGCAGAAGTAAATTATTTGAATTATTTAGCCTGACATGTTTACTGTTCCAAAATATTTTACATGTTTCCTAAAATGAAATCTATTGTGTTCAATGGGGGAAAAGTTTGTTGTTTTTTTTACCCAGACATTTAAAAAGAACTCATTTCAGAGCAGTAACCACATAACCGTGATACTGCGAAACCTTGATATTTTTTTCTAAGGTTATCATACCGGTTATCTAAGGTTATCGTCCCGTCTTTTGGATGAGACGTTTAACCGAGGTCCTGACTCTCTGTGGTCATTAAAAATCCCATGACACTTCTCTTAAAGAGTAGGGGTGTAACCCCGGTGTCCTGGCCAAAGTCCCTCAATCGGCCCTTACCCATCATGGCCTCCTAATCATCCCCATCCACTGAATTGGCTCCATCACTGTCTCTTCACTCCACTAATAGCTGGTGTGTGGTGAGCGCACTGACGCCGTTGTCCTGTAGCTGCCATCGCATCAGCCAAGTGGATGCTACACACTGGTGGTGGTGTGGTGTGAAGCGCTTTGGGTGTATGGCCATACACAATAAATGCGCTATATAAATACACATTACATTACATAGAAACTATTTGTAAATGATACATAAAAAAAATGATTACAAGTTATAAAATCTTATCGGAGTATTAGACATTTTTTAGTAATTTATTAAGTAAGGTTAATTTAAGATTATGTGTCCTACCTTGGGCTTAAAAATTGTGTGAAATTAAGTTTTTCTTCATTTGTAGAGCAAGTTTGAACATATTATTTTATATGCATTCAATTTTTTTTCTCGTAATCTTAAGGAATTCTTTTTTAAAAATCACAAATATAGTAAAAACTACAATAATTTAAAATAGCTTTATAATTTAAAAAAATATTACAATGGAAAAGTTAAGCTTGGAGGGCTGGTGAAGACAGCCATGAGAATCATAGGGAAAAGGGAATATCGATCCTTACAATCTCTCTATGAGCAATCAGTTCAGGACGAAGCTATTAAAATATTAGCTGACCCCTCGCACAGTTTGTTTTGCGAGTACGAGTTACTGCCTTCTGGTCGACGGTACAGGCTGCCTGTGTGCAGATATAATCGTTTTAAGAAATCTTTTTTACCTACATCAATTAGACATTTAAATATGTAATATTTGTTAATGATTGAATGTTTGTGTTGATTTGTGTTTTTTGATGTCTGTTTCTGTTCAGTGTATGCAAAGGTGGGCCCAGAGTCCAAGACAAAGTGTAAACAAACAAACAAACACTGAATTTTTAGAAGTCATTTAGTGCCAGGCGATACTTTAGAAATTATTCTAATATGCTCATTTTCTGCTTAAGAAACATTTCTATCAATTTATTAAAATATCAACATTAATTTCAAATGTAGAAAAGGCATTTTTATGCTTAACTTGTTTGAATTCTTTAAAAAAAAAAATTACAAAAGTCTTTATTAACCAAAAATAAATTATTTATTATGAATCTATTTAAATCTTCATAACCAGTTAAAGTATTAATTTATTTTAAAGAACAATTGATTGATCCAAAATATTAGTGTAACATTGATTTACATAACACAAAAGTGAACACCTTTCTAAATCACAATAAATGAGTAGCAAAACTACATGATAGTTTCTAATCCAGCTATTTCATACACTAGTAAAAGTAGGAATGAACATTATGTGGACCTCTGTCACAGATCTGACGGCCTTGTTCTGCATCCTGCTGCTGTCTCATCACTGTGGCAGGATGTGATCGAGACACCATTCGCAGACGCAACAACTCCAAATAATGCCTCAGCAGATGATTAAAACAGTTTCAAGTTTAATCAAGATGTTTGCAGAAACTGCTGAGACATCTTTTTAAATCACATGGATATGAAATGTGTGACTGCTGTTATGTTGTAATACTTCATGTCCACAAAATAAAAAAAGACTCACTTGTTACAGTAGTGCCTGGGTCAACTAAGCTTGGCTCAGGAGTGCTGCCATCTTCTTCTCCACTAATATCTGTACCAAAAAAAGAGATTAGAAGAAAGGAAGGAGATTAGCTTGGCAGGGGTTTTAGTTAAACATTAGAGTGAAACACTTAAAAGAGTTTCTATGCAGGTATGTGTGTGCAAGCACTTCTAGATACACTCTAAAGAGGAGTCTTGCAAGTTAAATATTCAACAAACAACTAGTTAATCAATCTGCAAGGTAGTAAAAATGTTTCATTTAAATATATACTACTATTCAAAACATGCTACTTAAATCAAGTCTCTTATTTTTGTGAAGGGGTGATAAAAGTATTACAAAAGTTTGAGACATTTAGAGTTTAATTAACCTATCATTAATGTAATTTGATGCAACTGCAATGTAACTTGATGTATAAATGTTTCATGGCAGTGACTATTTTTTACATTTTTTTCCCCCAATTCGCTCATCTTTAAGGGGTTATATTGTTGGGGGAGAGGGCTGTTGTGTTAAAAAAAAAAAAAAAAAAAAACAGGAAAATCATAAAATAAAAGTAATAATTAAAAAAATAATCACGTCTCTTATGCTCATCAAGACCAAATTTCACTGTAAAAACTGTAATAATATGAAATACAAGTACAATTCTTAACCATTTTATTATGTTAGGCTTATTTACACATAGATACATGTCTATTGTACATGGTACAATAGACATGGGGGTAGATGTCTAGGTGTCGGGGGTGAGGTGTCTGAATAACACAGCTAAGTAACTGTACTATGCACTGGGTTTCGGGCAGCCGTTGCGATCGGATACTATACCAAAGTCGGCGATCCGGGGGTGTTATAGACTGTACCAAAAAGCTGACTGGGGGTGTGGTGTATTTACGGGAGTTTTCCGGAAGAAATAACAAAACGGGAGGGTGGTGGGAGATGGGTCTAAAATATGGGAGACTCCCTGGAAAAACGGGAATGTTGGCACGTATGGTTTATGAGGACACAACATTTTATAATGGCATGAATATGACCTACTTGTACTCTATTATGACTGCAGGTTAACTACGTTTATATACTGCCGTGCATTTACACAACTCCTTTTCTGATTTTGACTGTAATGTAATGATGTTCACCTTATGTGAAGCTGCTTTGGAACAATAACTATTGTGAAAAGCGCTATACCAGTAAAACTTGAATATGAAAGTGGTATACAAGGACATGTATTGTGTCCTCGTAATTCGAAATGCTTAAAAATCATACTTGGGGTCTTTTAATATTGAAAAATTGCCACAGATTTCCTGTGAGGATCGGATTTAGGAGTAGGGGTAAATTAAGGCCATATAATAAGCTGTTTTGTACAGTATAAAAAACATTATGTCTATGGGAGTCCTCGTAAAGTATACATCCAAGTATATGTGTGTGTGTTTAGCATTGCAGAAGTACCTCCTGAAGGATCATAGGAGTCGTCATCATCCACATAACCTTCCAGCCGCTCATTTTCCTCCTCTAAATCCTCTGGAAAGGGTACCTCATCCCACACTTTCGAGCTTTGAGCCACCTGTAGTCAAAACAAGCGAAACCACAATTTATGGGATCGAAATCAAAATCTCTAAACACATCCTGAGTTATGAGAGACCTATACTGACGAGAAGACAAAAACAACAGTCAATGCCTTCTGGCTCCACTGAAAAAAGAAAAGATAACTCTCTCACGCGTACAGAAAAATGCATATCTTGCTCATCACAGAGACATGAAATGCATATAAAATAGCTTGCCCTAAAAATGTATTTGCACACTTCAAAAATGTCTGAATGTCATTGCAGTACAACTTTGAAACAAACTTTAAGCAATGGGTGTCAAGTGCATATCATTAAATCAAGCATGCGCATATTCTGCAACAATAAAAGGGAATTTGCATTCAACATATACTACAATACATACAATTGTTTAAAAAAAGCATAAACCTTTTACCTCATTGCCTCTGGTACTGTAAAACCCAACCTATTAACAAAGGGCTGGTCATCAGGAAGTATGTTATCATGTATAGATTAACGTCACACCCATGAGAGGTCATAAACTCACATACGTAATGTTGATACAGATATTTAAAATCTCCTGTAAATATTATGAAACTACAAGAAGTAATACTGCACTTGAGTATTTTACATGAGGACGGAAAATCTTTTCATATAGTTTTTTTTTTTTTTTTTTTGGATTTTTGCTGTTTCAGAATAAAATGTTTTGGAACATACACAGTGTATTTTTCATATCATTTATTTAGGAAACATGTATTGCATAACAATAAATGCACATGTTTTTCTAGTGTCTTCATTAAAAGAAAAACAGAAGAAATTAGGGCTGCACGATATTGGAAAAATCTGGTATTGCGATATTTTATTTTTCTGCGAAAAATATTGCGATATGAATACAGTTTTACAGGTACATAAATTGAAAAATCACAATGCAAAACATGCTTTTCTTACTTTGCTTCGTCTCATTTCTAGTTCAAATCTCTAAAAAAAAATGATTTTGAAATGAAGAGTTTTCCCTTAAAACAAGCTAAATTATCTTCCAGTGGGATAAGCAAAATAATCTTGTTTTCGCAAAGTGAGAAAACCTTTTTTGTTGTTGCATGAATTGAAAATATTCTGTATAAATACAGTAATTAAATACAATTCTGTGGCTCGTGTTCAACTATAATTCAGACTGGACATTGCATATCTTTTTTTTTATTATTATTTATATAGATGTATACACCTTAATTGATAGGATAGTGAAGATTTACAGAGAGGAAAGTATGGGGAGCAAAGAGAGGGGAAGGATCAACAAAGGACCTCGAGCCAGGAATTGAACTTGGTTCGCCGCAAGCACCTGGGTGCGATATGTCGACGCACTAACCACTAGGCTACTGGCGCCGACTGGACATTGCATATCTTTGCGATGTAACTATTGCGGATGTGCACATTTTGATATCGATGCTGAAACGATATATTGCGCAGCCCTAATTGAAATCCTTTTTATTTTCAGGTTTATGCTCAAAATGTGGTTAAAATATATAAACGGATAACTACTGCAATAAGGAGATTTGAAAATGAAACACTAAAAATATTATTGAACTAAAATATGGTACATGCATTTCATGTAAATGTCTAATTAAAATGAACATTCCTGATAAAGATTTAACCAACAGTTCATCAAAATAGTATTGTTAATTGGTACTCAAACTTGAGAGAGTTCAATTAAAAATGCATATATAGACTACTGCTCAAATGTTTGTGGTCATTATGTTTACTTTTGAAGAAAAGAAAACTTATTCACGGTAAAACCCAAAAAGGTAAGGTAACTCAAACCATTTGAGAAAACCGATTGCACAAAACCATTTAAGTTCAAAACCTAATCCTAATGAGTACTGTGAACTTAATCCATTTGAGTAAACCAAGCAATTTGAGCACAGTAAAACTCAATAAATGAAGAGAACTCAAACCAACTGAGTACTGTAAAACCAAATAAGTTAAGGCAACTCAAACCGTTTGTGAAAACTGATTGCTACAAACCATGAGTTAAAAAAAAAACTAATTTATATGAGTACTGTGAACTTACTCCATTTAAGTTGAAGTAATGAGGTACTTAATCAACTCATTACCTTCAACACTGAGTTCAAAACTCTTTTCAAATTAGTAGAATTAACTTTCAGTAAATTTTGAGTCCACTTTAAATGCTAAACTACACTCATTTCATTTGATAAAGTTGACTGTTGGGTTTTACAGTGTTGTAAAGTCTTAACTATAAATATTAATCTGTTGATTTGCAACCTTGGGGGAAAAAAATTCAATGACAATAATAATAGAAACAGTTTATTGAGCAGATATTAGCATATCAGAATGATTTCTAAACAAAAACCGTGACCAAAACTGACTGCTGAAAATTCAGCATTGAATGACAGTAAAATCATGTAAAAAAAAAACTGCCCTCTCCCCCCAAAATTTAAACTGATTCCTGATGCCAGAAGCATCTCATGACATGTTGTCATTTTGCTAACTTAGAGGAAAGTTATCCACACAAGCAGCTGTGCCTTTTGCTTATTCACTTCTGTGGTCAGAAACAAAAGCTTTGACGATTATGCGGTCAGTCCATTCTGCACCACGGTTCTCAACTTCACATTTGTATACGTGTTTGGCAAGATGCCACATTTGGCATTTTCGGTCTTCATAGCCCGCCAGTTCCCATTTCCCTGCATCTCCATCATGGCCGCTGTTCCCGTTTAAATGGCTCCCGCAAATAAATAACTTGATCTCCCCCCTAAATCCTTTCTCCCCTGACTGAACACTCTAAAACAACAATCCTAGAGCTTTTTCAAAAGGAAAGCGCTGACTGGCAAAATTCTTTCAATTGGAGCTGCTCAGCGAACCTTTTGGTGTGATCATCGCCTGCTTCCCTGTCCCTTGGGATGGAGTCCTCCCAAAACGAGACACTCTGTCATTATTGTCATCCATAATTGCAGCATATTTTTGGTGAAAAGACTTGAAGAAAGGGTATGTGTCAACTTTCTTCAGATATAACACAAAACTACTGTATGAATGAATCAATTAGGCATATTAGTAGATATGCAATTAACAAGGACTATTCAAAAAAATTAACATGAGCAGGAAGATTAGGAAGATCCTGCAGATTTCAGCTCCAACCCTGATCAAACACACCTGAACCAATTAATTAGAACCTGAGGAGCACTTGATCATTACATCAGGTGCAGGCAGGCAGGAATAGGGTTGAGCACCCCTGCACTAGATCATGCCATTCACCAGTTAGAAAACCTTATAGTACTTTATATTACTATAATTCTGAATGAAAAACTGTATTATATCTAGCACATTTTCAGTTGTGTAGTTAGCAAGCAAAACTTGTCATAATGTGCAATATTTTATGCATGCAAGCAATGCTGGTCTCACTCTCTCACGCACTTTGTCCTAAAGTGACTATAGTGGTTGGCTGTCAGGGTGCAGGAATTACACTTATTACTAAGCCATACTTGCATTCTGTTGTAGACTGAATATTCAAAGTAGCATGGTAAACAATATAGGGAGCGCGTCACATGTTGTCATTGTTCAAAAATCAACCAATGTGATGTGAATATAAAACCAACTTCACCTCAGTAAAGCAGGGTAGGCGGAATAGCACTTTTTATTTATGTTTTTTTGTTATTAAGCTATATTAAAAATTTTCATTATCAATGCTGTAAAAGGTCCCTTATGAAACTGAAAATAGTCACATCAATCTTTCGGCAGAAGATTTCAGTTGCTGAACAACACTTCTGTGCATATAAGTTAACTCATTCGTAACAACAAAATCTACATCAGCTTTGCGTGACTAAAATACTTTTAAAACATAACATTACCTGTCTAAAAATAGTACTTCAGCCATACTTGCATGCTGCTTCCTCCAGCGCGCAAAAGTAACTCCAATATTCATTAAGGATTTTAAAAAGTTTTGATTAAACATTTGTTTTTATCGCCGTCACTCGTCCACATGACCGCAGCCCACGTGAACGCGCTTCGGCAGATCTGCGTGAATGGGTGCACAGTTGTTCAAATCTACATTTGCTGACAGACAGTTTGGGCTGCTTATCAGAATTATGGGAATTATCGGCCCGACAATATTTAATTGGAAGAACATTTTTTAGTCTTATACCTTACCCAGAATATAAAAATACATATAAATACATTTAGATCATTTACTTTAATGAAGAAACTTTCAACCAGCACAACAAACGTTTCTGACGACCTACTGCACCTCTAAACGAATAGGTCACAGAAAAGGAAATCAAAATCTTGCAAAGTTGTCCTAAAACTACTGAACAACACCAATTCTTGTCTTAGGACAATTTTGAAAGGCTTTTTGGTCCACTTCAAATGTTGACTACTGTATATATTACTACAAAATCCTGATATTAACCTTCAAGTAAACGCAAACACACAAAGAAAACATTAAAACCTTAACTACAGGAAACAAAGAAAATTGTAAAATACATTTAAATCTTTCTGGATCTAAATTGCAATTCTCGAGTCCCTTTTTTCACAGTAAAAAAAACAAAAAACAAATCAGAACCCCCAGAGCCAGCAGAATGCATTTAAAGTGGACGAACTGTTATAATATTTACAGTACAGGAAAATAATTCATTTGAATTAACTTGGCCAATAACAACAATGTTGAAAAGAAGGCTAATAAAAAAGGCAAATTATTGAATAATAAAATTGGTAATTTATTCACAACTCCATCTGACCAGTGTTTTTTATAGAATAATAACAAAAAAATATGTTTTTAAGAACAATGCTCTTTCCCATATTAGAGGCTGTCAAGCAGCAAAAACAAATATAGGAAGCATAACAAAATAACTCAAAATAACTTCTGATGCCATAGGATAAATAGGTAAACATGAAAACACAAACGCAAAAAAGTGTCATGCAATCCTTTAGAAATTATTCTAATATGTTCATTTTCTGCTCAATTTATTAAAATATCAACATAAATATCAAATGGGCGTCACGGTGGCGCAGTGGGTAGCACGATTGCCTCACAGCAAGAAAATCACTGCTTCAAGCCCCGGCTGCGTCAGTTGATGTTTCTGTGTGGAGTTGCATGCTCTCCCAATGTTCGCGTGGGGTTCCTCCGGATGCTCAGGTATCCCAGAGAAATGCACTATAGGTGAATTGAATAAGCTAAATTGGCCGTAGTGTATGTGAGTGCATGTGAGAGTGTATGGGTGTTTCCCAGCACTGGGTTGCGGCTGGAAGGGCATCCACTGTGTAAAACATATGCTGGATGAGATAGTGGTTCATTCCGCTGTGGCGACCCCTGATGAATAAAGAGACTAAGCCGAAGGAAAATGAATGAATGAGTTCTCTGAAAATATTACCTTACAGTTGTGTTTATCATTGACTTTCATTGAGTAAATTTGAAGGTGTCATAAAGGTGAGTACATCACAATAGACTTTTTTTATTTGGCTTGGTTCACTTTAATTGCATAAAACAAAGAAAGCCTTCCTAAACTCTCAGGTATTTCTCCAGCTTTAGAAGCCTGGAGTTCACCTAGCCAAAGGCAAACACACACATGTATTCCACAGTCAAAGGAATCCCACTGTTTTCTTTCCAATTATGCCCTTCACAATGCCAGGAGTTTGTTCTGCAGGAAAGGCAAAGAAACAGAGAAAGAGCAACATCAGATCTCATAGTTTTGCAAGAGATGTTTGAACCTGGTGAAAAGGCTCACGATTATGCAACCCAGCTGCTGTTTACAAGGCAAGGAACCAAACTTGCCCATGGACAATCGATAAGCAGAGCGAGCAGGAAGACACACAAGAGATCTGCCAGCTTGCTTGGACTTCCACACTTCTGCTAATGAGTGACTCACACTCGGCCTCCAAAGACCAATAATGATGGTTACAAAGGACAGATGTGCATTGCTGAAGTGTATTGGAGGCTTATCCTCTCTCACACACACACACACACATACACACCCCTTTCTGGCATTTGCAACCCCCAATCAGATGCATGTCCAGTTTCCAAGGCCTTGCGAGTGCAGTGTGAGAAAGGGATTTAAGTATTTTGGTTTCGTTCACATTGGAGTGCAGCTGTGGAACAGACGCAAAACTCTAAAATGATTTTGCAAGCAATACTTACGTCTTCCCATTTGAGAGAGTGATCGGAAACGATAAAAAAAATGCTCTAAATAAAATAAAAAATCTTTACGGCAAAACCACACTGTAGTCAAATGCACCATTTAAAAAAAAGATATAAAACAAAGTCAATATTAAGAACAAGGTACTCACCATTTTTAGTACTACTCTTGACTACTGTATTGATTACTTGAGTATGGCACTGACTACTGAAGATGAACTGTACTTGCAAGTAAAATGGAATAAAACATTTATAGTGGCAATAAATACCAGTAAACGAAACCTGGACTCAACACACTGTATTACATAAGGTTTTTGTGGACTTGAAGGAGATGACAGCTCTTATAAACAAGCAAATGGAATGTAAACTGTAGAGCGGTAAGTAGGTGAAAGCTTACGATATGCACTTTATACCCTCATCTGAGTCAAACACCAAAGCACAGCCTGACACAGGCAGACCAGAGGGCAAACTTCAGGACCTCCATTAAACAACTCGCTGTATATTATAGGGTGGGAAGTGTTAGCAACCATCCATTACCCTTCTCCTATCATAGAATGCACTTCCTCCCTTGATATGGTACCCCTTTTAACTAAGACACTTCCTTCAAAGGTATTAGCAAAAAGTTGGAAAGTTGCTCTGTTCCAAATTCTAGGAACCGGTAATTTAAGCCCAGACATGCTATCAAAGGTAGTGTACACTCATCGGCCACTATATTAGGTACACCTTAGTACCAGGTTGGACCCATTTTTGCCTTCACAATTGCCTTAATCCTTGCACAGATTCAACAAGATACTGGAAATATTCCTCAGAGATTTTGGTTCATATTGACATGATAGCATCATGCAGTTGCTGCAGATTTGTCGGCTGCACATCCATGATGCGTTCGTTCCACCATATCCCAAAAATGCTCTACTGGATTGAAATCTGGTGACTGTGGAGACCATTTGAGTACAGTGAACTCATTGTCACGTTCAAGAAACCAGTCTGAGATGATTCGCGGTTTATGACATGGTGCGTTATCCTGCTGGAAGTAGCCATCAGAAGATGGGCACACTGTGGTCAGCAACAATACTCAGGTAGGCTGTGGCGTTGACACAATGCTCAATTAGCACTAATGGGCCCAAAGTGTGCCAAGAAAATATTCCCCACATCATAACACCACCACAACCAGCCTAAATCGTTGATACAAAATTGCCAAATTCTGACCCTACAATCCGAATGTCGCAGCAGAAATCAAGACTCATCAGACCAAGCAACGTTTTTCCAGTCTTCTATTGTCCAATTTTGGTGAGCCTGTGTGCATTGTAGCCTCAGTTTCCTGTTCTTAGCTGACAGGAGTGGCACCCGGTGTGGTCTTCTGCTTCTGTAGCCCATCAGCCTCAAGGTTTGACGTGTTGTGCATTCAGAGATGCTGTGATGCATAACTCAGTTGTAACAAGTGGTTATTTGAGTTATTGTTGCCTTTCTATCAGCTCGAACCAATCTGGCCATTCTCCTTTGATCTCTGGCCAACAAGGCATTTGTGCCCACAGAACTGCAGCTCACTGGATATTTTCTCTTTTTCTGACCATTCGCTGTAAATCCTAGAGATGGTTGTGCGTGAAAATCCCAGTAGATCAGCAGTTTCTGATACTCAGACCAACCCGTCTGGCACCAACAGCCATGCCATGTTCAAAGTCACTTAAATCACCTTTCTTCCCCATTCTGATGCTTGGTTTGAACTGCAGCAGATCGACCATGCCTAAATTCATTGAGTTGCTACCATGTGATTGGCTGATTACAATTTTGCTTTAATGAGCAGTTGGACAGGTGTACCTAATAAAGTGTATTTTTTGTAGTTTAAAAGCCTATGCATTTAACTGTGTGCATGAACTACATGTGCTAAAAAGATGTCAATTCTAAAGTATTTTACATTCAAAACAAACCACACAGACTTCCAGAGCTTTTATCTTTGCAACCTGCCAACATCAAACGCTCCGCACAATTGGTGCAGCCTCTACAGAACCCTCCAAATCAGTCACTTTGGGGTTTCATGATGGTTTGCAATGGTTACCCAACTTGGCAGCTCACTTTGTTTTGAAACACTGCTAGAGTAAGTGATGAGTGGTTTCCAGGAAAATTCACTATTTCCACACCTATTATCCACAAGGCTAAAGAAAACATCCATTTGACAGGCAAGGAATGGTTACCGAGATAAGAGAACAGGAAAGATTTATGTAGGCACAAGTGAAAGACAATAGCAAAAGACGTACAGGTATAGACATAGATTCTTCTGCGAGTTTATGCACTTGGCGCAGGAGAATGTAAGGCAATGAAAAGCTGCCGATTTTGACACTAAACCACAGCTTGAGCAGCTTCAGGATAAAGATGATGGTGAGAGAGACCCTTCAACTGCACAAAGCACTTCGGAAAAGATGACACCAACCTCTCTCAACAAACACATGCCCCATTCACTTTAGACATAGCATACTCACTCGATGAGGCACATTCTTAAACAAGTTTTTACGGTCTTTAACCCTGGTTTGAGGGGAGAAGAGGATGGACAAAGGCTGATCGCATACTTTTGGCAGCTAACTAGAACTCTTCCCTCAGGTCATGCATGCATTCCCACAAAGACCCAAAGCACAGGCATTCCAGGGCATACTGGGCAAGATTTAACATACAGGCTTCTGAATGTGCCACAGCTGTTTCCCATGATGAAACTGAAGCTGGGAACTGGGAGTTTTACAGCACCATTGTTTAAACAATAAGGTTTCCTAGCTCTTTGCTTTTTCCACTCTCTTAACATCCCTTCCCGGTGAGATTCTCTCCCGCGCCACTTTGCTATTGAGTGGTTCCATTAGCATGAGCGCGTCTGAGCAGTCATCCAGCTCGGCGTCATACTGATCTCCACATACCGAGACCTGTTACTCAGCACTAGGCATTCAGAATAACCAGCTGACCTGTGCAGGCTTGCATGGGAGAGTCAGCTTTGTGAAAAGGGAAGAGATGACCAAGATTAGAGCTGCACGATTAATTGAAATGACACTGAGATCTCGATTAAGCAAATGCAGTGATTCTCATGCTCATCTTTTCAGGGAAACACAGCTCTGTGATCAGTAGTAAATCTTTGAAGGGCAGAGGGCACTCTTGCGCAGAAACTACAAATATGCCGCAAAGAAGAGACTCAGTGAATCAAACAGAACAGAGGATTTATCTGCTTTATTGATTCAATGTGACTAATGAACACACAACTACAGAATCATCTTACAGAATGATTTGTCAAACACTTGATGAAGTTATCAGGTGAGTTTAGAGCAGGCTGCAGGGATGGGCAAACAAAGCTCTAATCTCGAATTAACCACATCTGAACAAGCTAACCAAAGTCTTCAGATTCACTAGAAACTTCCAGACAGGTGTGTGTTGGAGCTCTAAAAGAGCAGTATGGACCACCATTTTACTGCAATGCAGAGCAAGTCACCCTTAACAGAATTCATCAGGACAGATTAGTGCTTACACCACAAATACAATGTTCAAATGGGGTTTCAACTACTGTCATATGGGGCTTGATGAATTCGATCACAAAACATTAGTTCCTGTTGAGGTAGGAGCTAATTTTGTTCTCCCAAATGGCTTTCTTAGAACTAAACTATTTCCAATTCCTTCAGTGCAAACATGCCAAAGAGCAGGTACTTCTACAGATAATTTGAGGAATAGTAAAAAAGTATTATGGCGTGAAAGCCTCTAAAGGAAAAAAAAAAAAAAAAAGGTAAATACCTAAGCTCAACCATGCTTGCTTGAGTATAAATAAAATGTTCTTCCGCTTCTAGCAGTACACTGAGTTTTGGTTACATGAATTAAATGAAGAGACAAAAACCTTTCATTTCAAATATGTTGATGTGAATTTTGATGAATGAATGGAATTCTAATGGATGATGATGAGTAATGATGAGTTTTTTTATTTTGGGGAAATATATCCCTTCACACACAGACTCATGAATAAACCTAATAACGGCCAAACCACCATTCAGGATTTTTGAACAGATGTCACAGTTCTCACCTCCTACACTACGCTGAAAGCTGTGTTTCTCCCCTGAAGTTTAGGATTTCCCAACTTTCCCTAAAACTCTTGAGGAGACCGTTTACAAGATTCCTGCTCTTGCTCCTTTTCCTGTGGTTAAGTATGGTAGCACACCCACTTGATGATTGAAGTACACCTACAACATACAAGTGGCTGCTAAGGCAGCCTCATCTGACTGTGTACAGTAGGAAAGTAGTGCGGTATTGAAGAGTACACATTGAGGTAGCTTCAGCTGTCATTTGGAAGTATTACTAAAACTGCTGGAATGCTGTGATTGCAGGATCAGGATTCTGTGGTTAAGGATTAGAATCAGGTTTATCCATCACTTCCGCTCAACAGTAAATATCTGACTCACCGAGCTAACAATACTAATCTTAAAAGGTCAAAACCAAACATTTGGAAAACTCATTCCAAAGGACTGTTTGTGCCGTTGTCAAGTTGCACATACCTCTTTTCCCAAGCAAACCTCTATGGAAAGTGCCATGCAAGATGAGTTTGGTTAAAGATTTCATTCACAGTTACGGAAAATATGAATCTATGAAACCCTCCCAGTCCCAAGACTTCAGAAGTATTTTACTTACTCCCGGAGCCATTTATATCAAAGTTGATATTTAGCCGCACCATGTTGGTGTTTCATAGCATCTAGTTTTTTATGAAATTGGCTGTTAGCCCAATGCTCAACCCCCAACCTAAAAGGCCTGGACATACACACATACACTATGGACAATTTAGCTTACCCAATTTACCTACAGCACATGTCTTTGGACTGTGGGGGAAACTGGAGCACTCAGAGGAAACCCACACGAACATGGGGAGAACATGCAAACTCCACACAGAAATGCTAACTGGCCCAGCCGGGGCTCAAACCAGTGACCTTCTTGCTATGAGGCGACAGTGCTATTCACTGCGCCACCGTGTCACCCCAGAAGTATTTTAAGTGCAAAGATTTAACATTTAATAGAGGCGTCACTCCGCCTAGACAGAACCAGGTTCTTACATGACATGGTCATGAAATAAGACCCTATGTGTCTCTTCATACTAGGTCTGAAACCAGAAGGCACACCATAACCAACACTAATAATGGCAATGGCTGGGCTTGACAGCGTGAGTCAGACAGTTTGTTGACAACATGACACCATATGTCTGAAAATCAAGGGAGTGTGCACAGTCAATTAAATATGACCAATCTGCCTTGACACTGTGCTGAAGTCAAGCTGATTGCATCCCCTAATTCAGTTTTAATCAAGTCAACTGATACCATCTCAATTACTGTAATGATGCACGTGGGTGGGCCGAATGTGTGAGTGCATTCCAGTGGAAGCAGCTTCCGCTACTTGTGAGGGCCCAGATGGCACCTATAGGAGAACTCTCCCCTCAATTATCACCCCAGCAGGGGAATCAGCAGAGCTCCAGCACTTCCAGACCACCTATGTATGAATCCCTAAGATTTCAAAATTGCCTTAGACCACACTATCACCACACTCCAATTTGCACCACCAAAACAATCCAGAGGAGCTACAGTCGGTCCACTGTTTTTGCCTGGAATGCGATTCCGACAGCACCCCGTGTTTACAGACGGTCACACAAATACGCCACAGAGAATAAAACAGGGTCGTAAACATGGGTCAGACAATTCTTATAGCTTGTGATTTAAAAGGTTCCAGTACGATTTCATCATGTAAAATAAAGATATGGAACTGGAAAACTGAATAAATAGAAATGAAAAAATGAAATGAATGGAAAACTGATTTGTTTTATTCAGCAATGATTGCTAAAATCATCAAAAGTGACATTTATTTAAATGTACAAAATATCTTTATCTCCAAATACTTAAAATTATTGTTGTTTTGATCTGTTCACACCTAAAAACTCATGATTATTTATTTTATTTCTTATTTTTAGTATATTTTTAGCATTTCAGAAGGATCATGGCACATCATGCTTGCTATTCAGCTTTTAAAGATGTGTTGTTTTAGACTTTTTACAGTATTCGTGATGATAAAATGCTTCAAAATCCTTTCTGTCATGAACACTCTCGGGATTTAGTATGGTAATAAATATGTATAGGGCAATGTTTATGTATTTAGTCTTGGCGGTATAGATCTGCAACTCTGCTAATGCTGCTTTGATTAATATAGCAGAGCAAGTACAGAGACCTGCTACTGCCAATATATACACAGACATGCAGTCTGAAAATATAACACACTGCTGCTGCAAACATAAAATACATGTAACCCCCTGTAGCAGATCTAAACAGGTGGAGCTAGGGTGGAAGAGGGTCTCCGAAAACGCGCCGCAGCTTAACAGCACAAAACGACGTGGAGCATTTAAACTGATGAGGAGCAAGCTCATTGGAAGTCGAGGTGGAAGCAACCAATCTCCTGTGCCATGTGGATAATGACGCAGGAGTAGATTAGGTGAACTATCAGCCTGCACGTGCATAGAGTTTGATGGCAGAAATTTCACTTATATTAATGTAATTTGTTCAGATAATTAAAGACTCTGGACGACAGGGTGGTGCAGTGGGTAGCACTGTCGCCTCACAGCAAGAAGGTCGCTGGTTCGAGCCTCGGCTGGGCCAGTTGGCATTTTCTGTGTGGAGTTTGCATGTTCTCCCAGTGCTCGCGTGGGTTTCCTCCGGGTGTTCCGGTTTCCCCCACAAGTCCGAAGATAAGCGCTATAGGCGAATTGGGTGAGCTAAATTGTCTGTAGTGTATGTGTGTGAATGAGAGTGTATGGGTGTTTCCGAGTGATAGGTTGGGGTTGAAAGGGCATCCGCTGGGTAAAACATGTGCTGGGTAAGTTGGCGGTTCATTCCGCTGTGGCGACCCCAGATTAATAAAGGGACTAAGCCGAAAAGAATATGAATGAATGAATGAATTGAGTCTATTTCAAAAATATTTGCATACTACACAAGTACTTACATCCTTAAAATTATGCATGCTTAGCATTACTATATGTCATGTAAAAACAGTGCATCAGATTGTAAGCTTTTGTAGAACCACAGGATACTTTGTTATCCTATAAACCTTTGAGTTAAGAGCTCTCAAACTGGAAAAACTAAAACTAGTCAAAGTAAATGCAAAAGGAAAAAAACTCTTAAAGTGTAAACACTTCAATTACATTAAATTTCTCTTAATTAAATTCCATACAGTACAGAGAGTTCAGGAATACCACTTTGCTTTATCTAAACCCCATCATCCATAAAACTTATCTACAAAAGAGCAATTAGGTTAAATTGGAAATAACAGAAGCAAGAATCGTTATTTCTCAAAGTTAAATTAGCTTCAAGCTGAACCGTAGAAGCAAATTAAACCGCGTTTGGATTTTACTTCCTATAACTCATACTTAAACACGATTGTTTATTAAATGACAAAAACGCAATCAACCCAACATCATAAATCAGCTTGAAGCAAGTAGGGATCTAATCTTCGTAGCCACTTTTTTGTTGACAACAAATAAACATAAACATGGCAGAGCAATTTAAGGGTCTAAAAATACAGCAGTGTTTCCGGTAATAAGAGCTTTATGGTGACCTGCACTTTGGAGAGCGAGAGCAGCTCTAGTTCCCCCAGACGACAGCTGAGTGTGGAGGTGCTGAGGCCAGTGGCTGTGTGAAGGGGAAAAGCTTTATTTATAACAGGAAAGGCCTCTGCGCTGCATCTCTGTGCTGTCATTTAAGAAGAACTTCCTTTCTTGTATTGGTGACGCTGTCCACTTTCCAAAGGCGAGGTGACTGAAAACACTTTGAAGAGTGACGCCACAAGGCTTGAGAGAAAGCAGGAACAGAATAGACGCAATCAAACAGAATAACGTTTATCGCAGCTCTGGACATGTCAAGGATGTGTCAAAATGTGAGCGCAAAGGTTTGTGAGCATTTGACAGCAAGACTATGACAGCGAGCAAGTTTGAGAGCATGTTTCACATCTTTTTGGACAAATAACTTTTAAAGGGGAAGTGTGTGCTTTTTTTTCCAAACAGCTTTTTCTGAAATCTTCCCATTAGCTATTGGTTTTAAAAACACACACACACAAGGGCCAGTTACAACTGAAGGACGTTGTGATTTTCAGTTAATGTTTTACATTTAAATTTGCACAAGTCAGTTAGTTATTTAGATTTAAAATAATATTGTGTCTGAAATCACATACTTCCATACTATACAGTACGCTAAAAACAGTTTGTGAGCCGAGTTGTTTGTCCGAATTCATAGGATTCGAAAAACAGTATGCGAGAAATACCCGAATGACCTACTACTTCCTGCAAGATTCTGAAATGTGCATCCGATGGACACTACGCTATCCCATGATGTGCGCAAGAGAAGTCATGAAAGGGAGTGAAGCAACGCAATGCGGGTAGGTCAGGTGATCATGACAAAATGGTGGATGTACCATCTCTGAGTTCCAATGATACTGCTCACATTCATACTGTATAGAACGTACGTTTCTAACAGTAGAGTAGTAAATTCAAATTCAAATGTAGTACCTACTGGGTAGTAGGCCATTTCAGATGCAGCCTAAATGTTCACACTCGTCACTTATCATCTGAAAGTGAACTATTGCTGTAAACTAAAGGACAGATGAAATCATTTTAAGATAGAAATTTATTGTTTCATACAAGTTGAACTAAAATGCACTCAACTGGAGAGTGAAATTGACAAAAACGGGATCACAATATTTTGGTGGATTTTTTTTATCAATAATAATTAAACTGTATTATCCTGCAGAGTACGTTTTTGTGCTGCCAAAAAAGTCGGTCTCTCATGGATTCATAATTATGACACTGAAACAGTGGTGGGCAAGCTCCTGTCATGTTCATTTAAAATGTTTTTGTATGAAACAAAGCAAGTAATCCATGTTTAACAAAGAATCAATGAATCTCTAGCTATGTTTCCATCCAAAAATGCGAATTAACGTTATGCACAAAACAGGAATATCGCATAAAAGACGTGCGAATAAAGCAGCGTTTCCATCAAACGAGTCAAAATCGTCACTTCCTGATTAGCTGGCGCCAAATATCAACAGTAAAAACGGAATTTGCTGCAGTAGGAGAAGCTGCGTCAATCTTTTCTTTATTTAATAAATGACTTGCGCCGCAGAAGGCAATCCTGACACGCAGTGAATGTGCGGTGGCATTTGAAGGTGTCAGACGCGGAGCACAGACGCTCTTGATTCTGGAGGTCATTAATAATATAATAACACTAGAACTTAAATGATTAAGGCGTTTTAGAATGACCAAAACAACATTTCAGATGTTTTCCAGTGTGCTCAGCCTGCTGGTTTGTCCATTTACATACATTTTTATCATCACATGATTTCTTATGACAAAATCACAAGACCTTTTTCTATTGCGCATACTGGAATTTGTTCGGTAAAAGTGTTTCCATCGTAGTTTATGCGCATCTTTGCTTATAGAATCAAAATTTTATCCTACTCACTTATGCGCATCAATTTTTTGAGCGCATTTTCAAAATTTATGCGCATCATTGCGTTTCCATCAAATGTTTTTTTTATCCGCATCTCCAAAATGCACATAAAAATAGGTGAATGGAAACGTAGCTACTGTCTCACTTGATTAGTTCATTTTTGTATACATCACTGCACAGTGCTTGTGAACTATATATTGACACTGAAAATAATAAATTGTTAAATAAAGTTATTTTTATGTAAAGTCATTGTTTTAGCTTTATGTGTGGACAAAAGAATTTCCGTAGCTTCATGATATTCCTATTAAACCCTTGAAGACTTGGATAATTTTGAGGACGTTAAAATATCTTAATTTGTGTTCGGAAGATGAACAAAGTTCTCTTTGACTTGGAAAGACATAAAGGTGCATAATTAATAACAGAATTAAAATTTTTGTGTCAGCTAACCCTTTAAACAAAACCAAAATCATATGAGATCGCTCGCATGCAGATATTTAGGGTTAGGGGGAAAGATTTTTGACATATATTAAATAACAGCAAAACAACTGAACTCATAAGTAGCTATGAACATTTAAGCCATGCTCGCAGCATGTGGGGCAAATAATTTGAAGGTTTTTGATTACTCTCATGGAGCTCTGGTTACCCACAAAGCCAGAGTTGGTGACAAACTTCCTTTCCTTATTTTCATGGCTGTGGAGTTAATCTACCACCACCTGTTGTTTTTGGACACCAGTGTGCTGTGTAGTGCCAGGTCAAAGACAATTTAATAAGAGCTGCCTTATTAAATGGCATACCATCTTACGACATGAAAATGTAGTCATTCAGGGCTGTTTTTAAGTAGACAGTTGACCCAAAAATAGAAATTTGTCTTAATTTACGTGCCCGATTTCATTCCAAGACTGAACGTCTTTCTTATTTGCAACACAAAAGAAAACGTCCCTCGGAAAGGCAATTTTTCCAAACAATGCAAGTCCAGAAAGACACTAAAGATATCTTTAATTTAGTATAACAATAAGACAATAAAGAAAATGTGAGTTTGAGAGGACCGACCAAAACAAAACAGCATTCTTCTATGACTGCCTAGGATTTCATGCCAGTTTGCCAAGACAAGTTTAAAGTTGGATAACTGCTTGCCGTCAAGGTCAAAAGTTCTGGCTCCATTCAAGACAGCTATGTCATAATTAACTCAGATTTGGACACATGGCTTTGTGAGGGGTTTGGAATGGTATGACAATAGTTCAGGCGTGTGATCTTATGGACAATGTTGTTTGGAAACCTGATATGGTGACGCAGTTCTTAAGCTAGTTATTACAAGAGGATTAATAAGCAGTGAGTGACATTTGGCTCTGACAAGTTTCCGACTCTTCTCAAAGTTTCAAACTGTCTTTGTTTTGAAAGGATTTTTGTTAGCAAGGTCTATATGATCCTCAGCCCACATCGAAGGGCCATCAAACACTTGTTTGTGCCAAATCGACCTGGCTACTGAAAAGTATCAGCCAGCTGTTTTCTTTCACTCATTATTACCTGAGTATGACTAATAATGCAGCAGCGAAAAAATCTGGTTTTCCTCAAAATAAACAACAGATGTTGTCTTAAATAATGAGCACAAGACGCTGGGTTGCTACAGTAAATCAATAATTCAAACGGAAAGTAAATATTCTTTCAGAATTTCTTCACATGCAGTTTCAAACTTTTACGCAAGTCAAAATATAGTAAAACAGACTAAAACAAAAAGTACATTAAATTAAAACAGAAGACTAAAAGTAAAATAATATGTTTAAACACTTTAGGAGTAAATAAAATAACTTATTAATTGATGTTTTAAATAAATATCCCTTTAAGTAGTATCACCATAACGTAAACTGACTGTGATCACATAATCAGTTCCCTTGAAAGCTACTGTAATATCTTTTGAAAATCAGAGGGTGTGTGTGTGCTTTGAAATGTGCGATCCAGAGATACAGAAATCAGCTGTAATTACAACAAGCATGATCAAAAGTTCCCTAAATGCACTTTGCGCGTGATTTGCATTATGTCCTAAAAGCACATTCAAGAGAATCAAAGAGGAAGTTTGTCTGATCAAAGAGGACTCTTCGCGGTCTCACAGCGAGCAGCTGGAGGCTTCAAAGCCCTACTTTGGCCCACACTGGAATATGAAGCCACGGTGTGGTAGCCTGATAAAGTATGAATGAAATTCGCTCTGGCAGGTAACACACAGAGACCAGAAGATGCTTCGGCTCCACTGACCCCTTTCGCACCCAGACTGAAGGGTGTGTGTGTGGGTGGACAGAGGTGACATTCCTCTGAGAGGTAAAAATACCACTAAAGCCAAGTAGCTCCAGGTGAAATTTCATCCCACTATCAAACCCCTTGTCAAATGGCTGTGAGCTGGATGAAGGAGTGCTGGGAGAGAAAACAAGCCTACCAGGAAGCTAATGCGCTCATGTTTAATCCATAACCCTTGCAGTTTTTTAACGAGTAAGTCACCCATAAGAAGTCAAATGTTGATCAGGGTCACCAGTCAACATGAAAATTGAAACTGGGGAAAAAAATGTGTTTAGAAAGCAAGATGATGTTTATATTAAGTGATTTAACAGGCACTTTTACATAGCCAGGCAGCCAATAATGAAAAGTGCTTCAGTTAAGACTTTTGCGGACATGTTTTGTAAGATGACTTTAAAAAAGAACCATATGTGAAATTCTTAGGTGACTGTCAAGCAGCAGTAATTTTTTTTGGTGTCATTTTTGGAAACAACTTTAGGCCAATGTTCAGTTTTCAACATCACATACCTACAAAAAAAAATGCTGAATAGCTCCACAACTACAAGGACCACATAAGTCAAATGACAGCATAATCTTATGGAATGTCTAGGCCTGTCACGATATCTATTTTTGTGGCACGATATATAGCAACAAAATTTATTGCGATAAACAATATTATTGTCATTTTAAAACCAATTTGACACTATAATAGCATCATAATGAAAGTACACTTCCAATGAACACATAATATTACATTCTTAAGGACATTTCACTTAATTATAGTGAAACTATTTAATAATTAGGCATTGGAATCAGAATGTGAAAAAGCATATCCTAAACAAATAAATAATAATAATAAATGTTAACAAAATGTCCAAGATAAAAAGAACTAGAAAAATGTAACTCATCTATTTTCATTAGACACACTATAGTAATTTATAGTAAATATTAGTGTTTTTTAACGATACTGACACTGACACCTCCAATAAAGATAGAGATGCTGCACAATCAGCTAAAATGTGGTTAAAATTGTTTATGTACGGCGATACATATTGCATTACCAAAAATGATTGAGGACATGTCCACGTGCTGTACAATAAATCGATATATTGATTATTGTGAATGTCTAGTGAAAATATAACGATATATACATATATGGAAATATATTTCACAGTGTAAGAGCAAATAGAGCTAGAATATGTTAAAATCTATCTCAATCCAAAGATAAAACTTTAAGTAAACATAAGCTTGAAAACCGAAGATAGTTGCTCAAAAGCTCAATCAACCAGTACCCTTATCTAGAGGCATGAGTCATGTAGATTTTAAAGCTTGTATTGTGCGACAAGTTTTAGCACTTTGTCTAATGTCCAAACAGAAATCTAGAATTCTAAATGGTAGCCTTTGGTCCTATTTGAAATTATTCAAGCACAAACCACTGTAAAACCAAGTATAATCATATGATATAGCTACAGGTATAAACTCTTCCAAATGGTATTTTAAGGGTGCTTTCACACTAGCACTTTTGGTCCGCACCCAGGTTCGTTTGACGTCAGAGTTCGGTACATTTAGCTAATGTGAACATGTCTTCTCAACTCAGGTGCGCACCCATGAACCATACCCAAGCCCGCCTGAAGGTGCTTTCACACTGGGTTCAATTGCCTGGTACCCAAGTACGATTGTCCCCCTTTGCCACCTTCTCCATTGGTTTTTTGTTCACACTGTCTTTTTTCCTTCTGAACCCCGGTATGCTTGCGTCATTGAGCTACTGTTGTGTGTACAGCTGTTGCTAGTTGACGGTCACGAAAGCAAAGCGCCATAATGGAAAGATGTACACAAATCACGGTCTTCTGCTTTTACTGAATCTTTTGGTTTTAGACATACAGAGAGTGACTTGTGTTTTAAAAATATTAAAAACATTCAGAACATAACGCGATGTCTGCAGAAGCTGTTTTTTGAAGAGACAAGCAGACATTATCACTGTGTTTGCCCTGGCTCAGTCCCGCTTGTCAGCAAGGTACAGTACGTGATACACAGACACACACACACACGAATGAACGTTATGAAAATGAAAGTTTGTTGTACAGTTGGGGGTTCACTTCTGTTATTTGGTACGATTGCATTCATACCAGAAGTGAACTGGACCAGAGTTAGCATGAACCGTTCCCCAGACCACTTCTTTCCGGCGGACTCGGGTACGGTTCGTGGGTGCGCACCAAAGTTCAGTAGACACGTTCACACTAGCTAAACGTACTGTACTCTTACGTCAAATGAACCCGGGTCCGGACCAAAAGTGCTAATGTGAAAGCATCCTGAAAGAGGTGGTCTGGGGTGCATTTCTGTAGTTCTGCAGTTCGCTTTCTGTGTGTCACCAAAAACAAAAGACTGAGTAAAAGCAGAAGACCGCAATGTGCATATGTCTTTCCATTTTGGAGCTTTGCTTTCATAGCCATTAACTAGCAACAGCCATACACACAACAGCAGCTCGATGACGCAAGCGTACCGGGGTTCAGAAGGAAAAAAGACAGTGTGAACACAAACCAACCGAGAAGGTGGCAAGGGTGCGGGACAATGGAACTTGGGTACTGTCCAGGCAATTGAACCAAGTGTGAAAGCACCCTAAAAATCAGAATCAAAGCAATTTACAATTTTGTGAATTAAAGCATCCAATTATATTAATCACGTGACAGAATGCAGTCCAAAAACAACCCTTACATAGGTCACATTACAGTCTTAAGATCAGCAATTTTGTCTGCAATAATTGGCTTTAACAATATAATAAGGGCTCTTTCACACCAGGTTTGACTGCCTGATAAATGCAACAGTTGAACTGATCCCTGAAATCGTACATCACTTCAAACAACGCAGATTGTGAAAGCAGCTTTATAAATGTTGACCTGACTACATGTCACTCACTCACTTTCCTTCGGGCCTGGTCCCTGCTTTAACTAGAGTCGCCATAGTCAAATGAACCACCAATGATTCTGGCAGATACACTTCCTGCCACAAACCTCAGTGTTAAGAAACATCCAAAAACTCGCCCTTTTACACACAAAGGCCATTTTATTTTATTCAATTCACCTACTGTACAGTACTGCTTATGTTTAAATCAACTGACAAAAGATCCTAGGAACCAATGACACAAAATCAAAAAGTGGGGACAGTTCACCCAAAAATGAAAATGCTGTTATCGATTACTCATCCTTCACCTGTTCCAAACCTGTCTGAATTTTATATCTTCTTTTGAACAAAGATATTTTAAAGAAAGCTGAAAATCAATAACTATTGACTTCCATAGTATTTGTTTTTTTCTACAATGAATGCATAGTAGTTTTTCTACAATGTTTTCAGCTTTCTTTAAAATACCTTCCTTCGTGTTTAACAGAAGAAAGAAATGGATAAAGGTTTATAACCACTTGAGAGAAAACACAAACAGTGAGTAAATTTTCAGTTTTAGGTGAACTGTCCCTTTAAATATTACAAAAAAAAAAACTATATGTTTTAGATGCAATCAACAGCATACATACTGGAGCATACTTGGTCATTTCTATATACATAAACTGAAATCGAAAATTACTGAAGAATTTTTTTGCTATATATTGCGCATTTCAGATATAATAGTGGATTACCTTTTATACAAGCGGATGTTGGTGGTTCAAGTGGAAGCCATGACTGAACAAGCACTGAAAGCCTCTTCTGTTCGAGCTCATGCCTAGAGCCCCGGAATCATGATTGAAGGTTCCTGACGTCTCTGCTCAATACTGTACATTTAGCTCGTAGCACTGCACTGCAGTCAGGGTTATTTCTGGCCACACATCAGTAAACAAGTTAGAAAAGAGCGGCTTTACCAACATTTCTGTGGTGAAGGTGTTCTGGGAACAGTCGTCACTGCTCAGCAGTTCAGACCACCAGATCAGCAGAAACTCTGAGGGTGAGATTCAAGTAATTTACAAACAGGTCACTGTTTTAGCAAATCCAGGAAAAGGTGTATGTGAACACTCTTACACATGTTTTTAGTATCTGCTTAGCCCTATAAAATTCTGGTTTCGTTTTGATGTATGATTAATTAACAAGCTCAACTATATTTATTTACTTATTAATGCAATTTAACTTCCAGATAATGTTGATAAAGTGATAAAGTCAACCAGTTGCTAGTGCGAAATAAATAATTTCAGGATTAAAAAGACCTTTACTGACTCAAAACTTTTGAAGGGTAGTGAATATGAACATTCCTGCAGCCAATTATTTCACTTCTGCATGTGAGCACGGATCAGGTGCCCACTTTGTCTGCTTGAAATTCTTGGCTTCTGATTGGTTCATTCCAGCTCCATTCTCTATTATAAATCCTTGGGTTTAGCCTCCCCTTGTCACCCACTGACAAAGGATAAAGAAGCTGGCTGGTCAGAATCTGTAGGATTATCTCTACGCTGGCTGGGTCAGAACTCTGGAGAATCTTGAGGTCTCCGAAACAGTTCCAACAAATGTGAGAAGAAACTAAAGGAGTTGAATATGCCATCTTCCCATTCTGACTTCTTCCTTGAATTTAATTCATATGCTTCTAACAGAGTCCGATTCAACTTTAAGTTAAATGCATGTTAAATGCCTATGTGATGATACAACCTGAGTGAAATATTATTTAGGAATCATCCAAATGTAGCCTTCAGAAGAATCAACATTTCATTATCACATTTCAGACCCAAAAGTACAAAGTTCTCTTTTTCAAAATGAGTTTTAAAAGCTGTCAGCTTTAAAGTCTAATTTATTGCACAGAAATTAAGAAAGTATGAGTATACCATAAATAGTATAGTATAGTGTATAGTACGAAAGTATACGGATAAGAATAAGGATGAAACACCTTTAGAAAAAGTATACTAACTAAACACAGAGGGCTCGATTTTAACGATCTAGGCGCAAACCACAAAGTCTAAAGTGCATGGCGCAAAGCATTAAGGGCTTGTCCAAATCCACTTTTGCTTTTTTAAGGACGGAAAAATACACTCTGCACCCTGGCGCATGGTCTAACAGGGTTGTGCTTATTAATTGTGCTCTTGATGAGTAATGGGTGCGTTTTGAGCATAACGTGTCTTAAACCAATCAGACTCTCATCTCCCATTTCCCTTTAAGAGTCAGTTGCATCATGCCATGGCACATTTGCTATTTACATGGCACAATTTGTAAGTGGAAAAACTGAACTCTTCACTAGCAAGAAAACAGTTAAACAGACCATCTGCAGTGTGAGGATTAGGAACGAGCCTCCTCCATTCAGCCTCTTTACTTTACTTCTATTCTTTACTCTTTTACTTTTGTGGATAAGGAAACGGTGTTGTACGCACTCCACTGAAGACATCTATAAACCTAAATATTTAATCTCATTTGTTAAGCGCAAAGATTTGATTCAAAACTATTTCTAAATTCAGTTCTAATTTCCAGCAAATGAATAAATGAACAATAATAACGAGGTGTGGTCAAAAAACTGAGTTATATCCAAACACAGGTCCTATTCTTTTGCCCCATATGGTGATGCATAAGTCTCAAAAACCCAACAGGTGGAAAAATCTAAACTTGTTTTAATTAAAACAAATATAAATATGCATATAATAAATAATCCTGCTAATAATAACAACATTTGATAAATGCAAATTGTCATGAATAAACTAACAAAGTCCCCCGAGATGAAGCATGGAGCCAGTGGTTTTTATATTTATGTAGAAAACAATAATTTTATGTTAATCCTTTAATTGTTTTCATATGTAAGGATATTTGTATATTGCTGTAGATCCTGTGTGTATTAAGCAATGTGTACGTGTTTGAACACACATAGGCACATAAATAACACGCTTTGCGCTGGATTTTAGACCAGCTTTTAGATGGTCAATGACGCTGTCTATTTCAGTTCTTTAAAATAGCAATGCGCCAACTAAGTGCCTTAACACATCTCTATTTTAGACCAGCATGCCCATGAGTCCACAAAGTGGTGCAAATAGATTTGCTTTTTAAACAGCGTGGTGCAAAACGTGAAATTTAGGGTTGCGCTGGTCTGAAAATAGCAACAAATTGCGCCAAACACGTATTGCGCCGGGTGTATAATAGGGCCCTAAGAGTTTTTGATAACACATCAAAGGTCATTTGAGACAAACCAAACAATAATAGGATTGACACATGGCAACCATGGCTCTGACAACCAATGAAAAAACTCTGTAAACTTCAAAAAAAGCTTGTAAAAGATACAGTAAAACCCACCTATTGACCTTTTTGTATCCTTCAGTGAGTCATTTATTCTTCCTGGTTGAGTAAAAACTGGTTTACCACAAAGGTGTCCAAACAATTGTCTCTTTAAAACCCACTAGATTGCGTCACACCATATGTTTCCCATTCTGAAATCCATTTAACAGCAGCTAACAGCTGTGTTACGCATGTACTTCAAAATGATGACTGACAAAATAAACATACTTTAAAGCAGTTTATTCCTCCTCATATGAACTCTGAACATATATAAAAGCCATCCATTCTCTGAGTTAAAATGCACAGCCAGATCCCAGTTTAAAAAAAAATGAATAAATAGACAGTGTGTGTGTGTTGGAAAGACTTTTAATTGTAAATGAAAGCTGGAAAAGCTGCAAGGCTAGAGATAAACTGGCCCAGCAGTCACAATACTACTGCAAACTGGAACTGAGGTTTGAAATGTATTGACAGTGGTTTGTAAAACATGGAAAAGGCCCTGATTTGAGTGTTTGCTAGACTATGTACAACCCGAGATCATCCAATGGTGGCCAATGTTTCAAAAATCAGTTATGCCTCAAAACAAGCTGAATGATGACAATGATCAGATGAGGGTTTCAAAGCATGTCTAAATTCATTATACTACTTCAGCAACTTTAAAAAGACGGATGCATCAGTTCTGATTTTAAACAGGCAAACTTAGTACAGCATATCCAATGGTTTCCCCTGAGGATACAAAGCCATTTAAAAGAATCTTGCATGCTAATCTGAAGTGTGCCTATATTAGCTATTCTCAAAATACTGTGCAATGCAACCGTCTGTTCTTAACACTCATGTGAGACACTGTGCTAACACTGTGACGATGACAAACTTTATATACATAGCCTGGAGAAAAACACTGTTCGTCGTGCCAAATTCACTCTGAATTGAAATCAGGTTAAACAGCTGAAGTTTAACTGACATGTGCACCAGTAATATGAAAAGCTGTTTCTGGCACAAGAACTACAATATCCATCAAGAAAAGTTTATAACACACATAAACCAGACAAGCTCTTCAAAATATGTTAGCTAGCTATGCTGTCATTTAACATGACATATCAACTACCAGCCAATAAATTATTAATTACTGATCATTATCAGCCTTTCAAACTTTCATTCCGATATATGCAGATGAGTTTATAACTGCTTTCTGCATTACGTTACACATTGCATGGAACAGAAGCACAGTTGATGTCAGCAGTCTCTGAGTATTCAATAGAATTGAGGTTAGATTTTGCTAAAATGATCTAGATGTTTCCTTGCAGTTTGCTTGTTTTCTGTAATTCAGGTTTTACAAAAAAAAATCAGGTGTCCACAGTATTTGTTTGCCTTTTAATGTAATTTATTTATTTTTTTAAAACTTTCTTTATTGTTTTTTTAGACATTCAAACACAACAACTTACAAATTTGGTACAACAAACATTCCCACAACAATTGACAATAAAACATATGATATACAAACAATACATACAGAAGTATACTGATAATAGATGAATACAATAATAATAAATAATAATATATTTTTATAAAAATTACAAAAAACAATAATAAAATAAAATACAAAAATTAAACAATAATAATAATAATAATAAATAAATAAATAAAATACTGATCTTCCGTTTTAATCTAAATTAGTCTAATCCTCTTCAATTTAACTCCTTCTTGTAGAATTTATGTTTTTAAAATAATCCATGAAAGGTTGCCAGACTTTATAGAATGTGTCGTCTTTCTTTCTTCTTAGGGAGAATCAGATTTTCTCCAGCTCCAAATGTTTCATTACATCCCTCATTAGATGTATATATGTGGGACCAGCCTGCTGTTTCCAATTAAATAATATTAAACTTTGTGCTAGTAGACAGACAAATGGAACTATATTTTGTTCTGTACGGTTTTTAGCCATCTCAAAATCAGTAATGCCTGAAACTGTGATACGGGGATCTGAATCTATTGGCTTTTGACCTATTTTTGAGAATGTTAGAAAAATATTTTCCCAGTATGATGATCATTTTGGGCAGCTCCAAAACATATGAGCCAGTGATGCAGGTTCTAGTTCACACCGATTACATGCGGGGTCTACTTTTGGAAATATCTTACTAAGTTTTTTTGTTTGGATCAATGTAAAAAATGCATTACTTTAAATTGTATGAGGCCATGCCTTGCACATACTGATGACCTGTAGGTCTGCTCAAGGGCTATCCCCCAGGGGATAAGTTAGGACTTACAGCAAAAACTTTAGGTATACCTCCTAGATACTCATAGTATGAATGGATCAACGTGCCATGCAAAATATGGTGTAATACATATTGACTTTTAGATACAAGGAACGATAGTCATTTGGTAAAATCATAAGCGTAAGAAACAACATTTTCTGGATATTTCAAACAAAATTTGACAACATGTTAATTTTTACTGAGAGTTTGGCAAGTTGTTTGAGACTTTAAGATTTACCCATTGAAGCCAATACATTAGTAATTGATTCACTGAACAAGGTGCAAGTTTGTTTGGGTGAATGAACTGACTTCACTTTAAAGGGACTTTGGTTTTACACCTAGATGGTAAATCTCATGCTGCATAAGCCCTCATGAATGCACATACAGTATGCAGCTATTAAAGAGTAAAGGTAAAGGAGGACAAAGGGAATCTTGCAAGAGTATGTCAGATTGAAGGTTACAAGACAAGAGTGTAAAGATTTAATGATGGAAATCTCTTCATTTACAGGACTGGTTCCATTCCTCTAAACATACAGCCAAAGTAATCTGGCGCTAATAGCTGCTTGGTTGGTTTACGGCATCTGCTTAATGGCTCATAGGGAGTTTTCAAAGAGGCACTAGAGAGCAAATTTGTTCACTGAGGCAATTAATGGTAGCTTTTTTTTCGTTCCATATTTGGTCACGTTAAATGCCATTTAACAATAAACAATATCAGCATCTGCAATCGCCAACAATGATATTTAGCTGGTGGATGTAGTGACAGGATAGTGTAAGTGTATGTCATGCAGCTCTATTGTCCAGGACAGCCGCTTGAGGAAGGAATTCCCCCAGACTGCACCACGCCTGTTTGATCTTGGGCAATGAAAAGCCTGATAAAACATCCAGACTAAAATTAAACATACTTCTTCTGACTTCCTTCCTAAATTGTCAAGCATAAACAATCACTTAATAATGAAATTAGAAACAATAAAAGCACCAAACCAGTCGTTTGTGTTAAATAAACAGACAAGCGGTAGGAGAGTTATTAGCATTGTGTTTATTGTACATTGTGCCAGCAAGTGGTCTGGCATTCTCTAGGTAACAGGAAAAAGCTCAAACATAAAAAACAGAAGCTACTAAAAGACCTCTGACCTACCAGTTAAGCAATACACCAATGGTTTTAACTTCTCACAAAAACAGCCATACCTCCAGCTCAACATCTGTGTGCCAGGGAATTATCTCACTATGAAGGAAAGCGAGGGGCCTTACCTGCCCATTCAGTGGAAACAGATGTGAAGCATTTAATTTCCTTCCGGCTAATTACAGGCACACACACACACACAAAAAAAAAAAAAAATCAAGATGTCCATGTGAAAGGCTCCCAACAAACGGCACGAGAACTGTCATAGGCCCAGTTACAAATAGTTTAGCCCTAAGTGAAATACCACAGAGTTTTTACATTTGGGGATTGATGTAACTGTGTAAAAGCCACTAAACAGTCCATAGTGACAAAATCAATCAGCATTATGAAGATTCATCATTTAACCTTTTAAATCTGTGATGGAGACAAATCTGTCTCCATACAGTCTCAGAAATAAAGGTACAAGAGCTGTCACTGGGGTGGTACCTTTTTGAAAGGTACATATTTGTACCTAAAGGTACATATTTGTACTTATTAATACCTCAAGGGTACATAGTACCTAAGAAGTACAAAAGAGTACCTCTTAAACTTTTTAGGTACTAATATATACCTTTGAGGTACCAATATATACCCTTAAAGTACAAATATGTGCTTTTCGAAAAGGTACCACCCCAGTGACAGCTCTTGTACCTTTACTTCTGAGAGTGTAGTATAGTCATATATTACATAAAAAAATATATAACAATTCACAATTAATTTTTCATTATTTTTTTTTTAAATATGAAGATTTATTTGGAATACTGTGAAATAAATAATCACGAAAATAGGAGCCTTAAATTGCATTAACCTTCCCCAAACATATGTTCTGGTTGCATTCTTAAGTAAATATGCTGAATTAGCAGCTAATTTGGCACCCAATTGGCTTTAATAGAACTAAAATAATTCCAAGTTAATATGTTGTGAATGTCAATTCAACTAATAGTTCTAGGAACTGTTAAAAAAAGTTCCTCCGGAGCAAGCTCCTAAAAAAGACATTTGGCTCAATTTCATGTAGACTAATCCAGCCCCGTGAGGACTCTCAGAGCTTAGCCTCTCCTGCCAAATAAAACAATGAGTAGTTCTGAGATATCTTATTCTGCCTCATCATGTCAAGAAACAGAACAAAGTCTAGTAATTAAGACTGTACTCATTCTTCTGTTTCTAGTCTCCATACTGCAGGTTTTCCACAAGTGCATTAAACTTGTGCCTACAGGCATGTCTTGCATGCATGCCAAGGAATTTGACTCAGCGAGTCTCTCCTCTGCCAGATCTCAATAGTAGCGTGCCCCTGACACCAGCCTTTGTGCCCATGTCAAGACCACAATAATGGCCTGTTGGTAACGGCAAGGCCTCAAGTTTCCAGCAGCAAGAAATCTACTCTCCAGCAGCAGGACCTCTGGTTAGCCATCAA
Organism: Danio kyathit; assembly: GCA_903798195.1. Classification (NCBI taxonomy): domain Eukaryota; kingdom Metazoa; phylum Chordata; class Actinopteri; order Cypriniformes; family Danionidae; genus Danio; species Danio kyathit. Next base: position 30,042,997 of record LR812541.1, read on the forward strand.
TCACCACTGGAAGGGCTGTTTAATTATCTGGTTTAAAGGATAATTGCTGTTGCTGGCTTTAAGTTGCCGGCAGTTATAAAGTCCAGGGTAATTAAGAATTTTTGGTTTGAAAAGTCACTCCCTGCTGCTGCCCACAGTTGACATGGGAACACAATGTTTATTGTTTGGAGCTGTACATAACATTTCCCTGATCCAATATTATTCGCTGAGGGTTCAGAATTAGCAAAAGTTAAAATAAAGAGATTTTCACATTTATAAAAGATATAATCAAAACGCATAAAAAAGGGATAATCTACCAAACAACCGTACAGTTCTCCCACAACTTGCTCACCTTCCTTTTGTTCTAAACCTGTATCTTTTCTTCCAAGCTGAACACAAAAGAAAGAAATCAGTAGTTTTGCCAACAACATTTTCCAAAATTACTTCTTTTGGGTTCATCATAAGGATGAAAACATTACAGATTTGGAGTCGAGGATGAGTAAATTATGGTAGAAATTTTGAACTATCCCTTTAAAATTACAAGCACACTGCAAAGAAAACTAACGGTATGGTCACATTTAACATAGTTTGTCAATACATTTAGAAATTTGAGACAAATTTGAATACATTTTCCAATGCACAATTTATAATTACTGAGACTATGCTTATTTCCCACTGTGACCAATAGAAAGTTGCATGGTATGAAAGTGAGCTGTGCATTAGTACACCATCAACTTTTTATGAATTTTAGAGCTAGTGCATTCTGGGACAGTTTTTCCCACCAATATCAAATCATCAGCCTTCAGGTATCCAATACCCACTGACAGACAAAACAGTAGAGACCCCAGAAGATATTTCAACACACTTCATTTTAAGAATTAAGAAACCATTTTCAAAAAAAAAAAAAAAAAAAAACTTCTGAAACGTTCTCTTTATGCTAAGAGGATGACTAAAGATAGCAGTTTAGGTCATGATGTGTGGGTGGAGGCATCATTGCACTAGGCCCGAGAATCTGAAAAACCACAAAAATTCAATTTCAAACCAAGAACAGCTTGAAGCATGCATGATACTGGTACGGTTATAGAAACCGTCCATGCCCGCGAGACATTGATCATCAGTGTGCCATTAGTGATGAGTCAAAATGCTGCATGAGTCAATTCTTCTAAAAGATTTTGGTCTAGCTTCCAACGCTATCATTATTATATATGAAGTTCTGAATTTAGCTTTGATTATTGTGTGCATTCGTTATGGCATTCTGGCATTAACAACTTATACAATGTCTCAAAGATACTGAGATCTAATGTTGACAATATAAGAGGAACTATTTTGTACTCCAGCACATCCTTAGGTCATTTAATGCTATTAAAGTCGATTGGTGGCAAGTTACTGAGTGTGTAAAAAAGATTCTTCCAACGCTATCATTATTATATATGAAGTTCTGAATTTAGCTTTGATCATGGTGTGCATTGGTTATGGCATTTTGGCATTAACAACTTATACAATGTCTCAAAGATACTGAGATCAAATGTCGACAATATAGGGAGAACTACTTTGTACTCCAGCACATCCCAAGGTCATTTAGAGCTATTAAAGTTGATTGGTGGCAGGTTACTAAGTGTGTAAAAACAGATTCTTTCATAATCTGAGCCCAATACATTCTGCAATATGGAAATGGAACAGGACTTCTGCTTAAGAAATAAAAAGCAACACACTTCATCAGTCAGGCTTATGAAAATTGTTGCCAAATATACATGCCAGAAACCCATTAAATCGCTTAATCCAATTACACTCTTTAATATGTTCTGAATTAAAGCAAAACTATTGTTTGTTTTTGTTTACACAGTGTATAATATAACTGCATATAAGTAATAAAAATGCATGCATAATTCTAACAAAACTACACCATGTTAAACGTAGTGGAATAATTCTGGGTATGCTTCAAAACCAAACTGTTTAAATAGCCTAACAGAAGACAAACTGATGCACTCTGGTGCTTTTAATGTGGTAAAGCACTTAACCACACGGTATTCACATTCCTCCCTTATCAGACAATGCCTCCAATTTCTTTCCCACTGACCGCGCCAGCACTCATCACAGATGTGCATAAGTCAAAAACATTGTAAACCTCAACCTCACAGTAGCTGAAAGCTGGTGGTATTAATACAGGAAAAGATTGAGGTGTCCGAATACTTTTGCGGTCCAAATAAAGTGAGAAGTGACAGCTAAAAGTCTGTGGCATCTGCACCAATCATAACGCACCTTGCATAAACACAGAGGTCTACAATAACCGGTTGCAGAGTGGGATTGTATTTTTTTCATTAGAGGACTTTGGCATGAAATACATGGTCTGGAACCACCAGTGGCAAAATTCCTACATGGAAAACATTGCAGCAAAGCTCTGAAACTTTTGGTCATGGAAATATAACTGTAAGATCTGAAGGTTATGAGAAGTTTGCAGTGTGGGATGTGGTTTTGGCACGGTCAAGAGCAGGTGGCTCCCTAGTAATTTCATCATTTCCAGTTCAAACATGTTTGCTCTTATTGGTTGGTACCTGGTATGCTTAATACTGATCTGAGCGTGTGGCTGCAAACTGAAGGATTGCTTCAACCAACTGCCTAACACTTGTATTAGCACCTGATATTTTATGGATGTGGTTTTGTCTACTTTCATGCGCACTGAAACACTGGTTATAAAAGCCAAACAGAAATTTGGAGCAGAAATGTCTAAATAACTCTACAAAGTTAACAAAGACAAAACAAACTGGAATATTTTAATTCAGCTCTTTCTTATGAAAAAAAAACAAAACTGTATAGTAAAGTAATAAAAAGAAACTACAATACATAAACCAAACAAACTAATACAACTGATTTAACCAAACAAAAACTAAAGAAAATAAACAAAAAGAAAATATAAAAGTATAAAAAAATAATACAATTATTAACAAAGAAATTATTAAAATAAACTAATTTAAAAAATAAATACCATCCAAGAAACCACTTGTTTTTCACCTAAATAAATAGTGAAAAATTGAACAAAAGATGAATAAAAAAAATAAAAATCTCCATTCAAAATGTACCAAATCACTTGCAGTAGAGCTGAAGATCTTTGCCCGAACCCAAAGGAACCTGACGGACCCGACAGGTTCGGGCGGATTCTGGCTTACTTTCTATAATTTTAGACAGGATCGGGCCAGGCTTGCACGATAAATGAACGGTCATGTGATGCATTTCGATTAGCGAGAGAAAGTAATCAAATCGTTTGTTACAACATCAAAACCCATCCCTGCAAAGGTGAAACAAATGATGACGGAGAAGTCAAAAAGAGCGAATTTTGCGGAGTGGGAAAATGTACAGGAAGCTGACAGGGAAAATGACGAGGTCACTCGCTACATTGAAACCGCTGTCATGGAAAATGAAATGGATGTTTTTGGCTGGTGAAAGATGAACAAACAATCTTACCCAAAATTAGCCAGATCAGTACTATGCTTCCCGGCCAGTAGCAGCAGCAGTAAAAGGGTGTTCAGTGCTCCTGGACGCACCATTAAGCTTTTCACTCATCATAGTGCACGTGCTGCTGATGATGTAACAATAAAAGTGATTTGATTTGATCAGTGAGCGCTCTGTGTGTGAAGTTTCTGTGTGTTTCAGTATGGCAAGTGATGGGGATACAGCGCAAATGCACAGGTGAGGCCAAAACACAGAGCATTGCAGTGAGTGTTTCAACAGGCAATCAAAAAAATTCAGACAGGCACAAAAAAATAACAAATCCCGATTATTTTTTTAAAGATAGCCAAGATAAGTGGTCACTAATAGGCGAATCGATGTTCCGTGTCAAGACTCAGAAGTGTCCCATATGGACTCGAACAGTCCCGCTCCTGCTGGGGGTTATTCTGCACCCGATCGCTCCCGCTAATAAACGTTTTCTTCTCACTTAGCGGGAACAGTACAGTAAGGGAAGAGCTGACCGCGTTCTCTTTGCTTAAGTTTCATTCACTACTTTGGTGCTGATAAGTGATAGCGAAGCGCTCACGAATTATTGTTAATAAAAACGCATTGTTGCCTTGGTAATGCAAGCATAATGTAAACAGAAGTAATCAATACTCTAAAAGTGCTCAATTATTAAGATGTTTTTATTATTACGATGTGTTTGAGATGTGCACATAATTATTATATGCGTAATTGGTTGAGATTGTTGAGTCGAGATGTATATTAAAAAAAGGAAAATTTAAGCTTTTACTCCATATTTATTCATTTTATTTGAACATACAATTTTGAAAATACCCTACTTTATTTAATTAATAAATAAATAGAAATATGTATATTGTTCTTTGAATTTTTCTGTAGCCATTTTTTCTAAACATATGCCATATCGTACCGAAACCAACTTACCAGTACATGGTTTTAGATAAACCTCATTCATTTTCAAAACAGATATAGGTACATTAGACAGTGTTTTTCAATCATCTTTTGAACAAATTCAAAATACAAGATGCAAAATAGAATTTTACATGTATGTAGACATACATACTGAAATATTTGATTTCACTTTGCATCAATGCATCCCATATTTTAAATGTGTTTATCTGTTCAAAAAACACATCTGAAATCTACTGTAAAATATAGGGTAAAATATGGGGTTAAATAAAATCTCAAGACTGCAGCAGCGTACAACTATACTGCAGGAAAGACTCTGAAAGGCTGACAGGAAAGCCTGAGTAAACTTTGCTACTGGGAAGGGGCTTTTGCCTCTCATAGATAATTCTGAATTTAATTTCCACGACAGGATGATGAATCAGCAGCTTGGCAATAGAGATTCACCACTGACCCTAAAATCAATGCACTGCCACATTTGGCCGTGCAGATATCCTCTGCTGGAAGAGTGCCGATTTTCTCTCTTATCATACAGCACACATTGAATAGAACCAGGCACGGTGAAGTCCTTCACAGAGGACTTGTGTCAAATGTCAATTGCCAATCCGCCAAAAGAAACACAGTGGTATTAATGGTCAGGTATTTGCTCAGGGGAGTTCGAATCTTTCTATAGCCACACCTTCGTCCGTAAGCCAATACAAGAATTACCTCACATCTCGACTCCGTAATCTAAATGACAAAGAAAAGCACTGCTTGCCAATGGCTAAGAGCCAGAAGTGGCCAACTCCTGTAGAGGAGCTGTTGACATGCTAATGTACATCGGCCTCCTGGGTGGCTCAACTAGTTTTATCTGTAGCTTCTCTGGTTGAACTCAGCAGGCAGAGTGGTGTAGGGAAGCTGGCAGATATGCTGAATAGATGCCGAATGCCAAAAAGAGCCAATCGTAGCGCTGCAAACCGTGACAGACCTTGGCAAACACTTCAAAAGACAGTATATCGCCAACAGCGAACTCATTCACCGTATCCAGAGGACACTGGGTCAATGGCTCTTGTTAAAGAGTCACTCAGACGCACATTTATGCTTTTGTTTTGGTTAAACACTGCAAAGCAAGTCTTTGTTATGTCTGGTTTTGAGCGAACATAAAAGACCACAAAGTTGGGTTTTACCTTTAAGGCCCTTTTTTTGCAAATTGATAAAAGGAGTGTTTACAAAACGAAACGTTGCATCGTCTGTCTTCTGGTTTTCATTTTCCTTTACCCGTGACATATAGTGTGACCTGAGGCACTGAAATTCTTTTTTTTTTCTTCCTCGGCATGATCTCAACGGTGTAATAACAGCCTAGGAGAACTTGCATCCTATGGGGGTTTTAGGAGGCTTGGAAAAAAGTAGCGCCTTTCTTTCTGGGGCAGGCCGAGACTTGTTGTAGATTAATGGAAGAAGAGGTCTCTGCGGAGAACTCCATTCACACGCTGTTTTCACAAGGCTATCTTTACAACTTCATCTTACCATAAATATCCAGCAAGCACTGACAAAAGCCACCTATGATGACATGTATTGAGTGATGTTGAAGCATTGATATCATGCACAGCGATAGATATAGGAATGATGATACTAAAATAGAACAGTGTGACATTAAAAAGGACTGTTTATTGTACTGTATAGCCAAAAATTGTTACAAAAATTGAATTATTAACATAACATTATGACTCATAACTGATAAATAGCTTATTTCAAAATGAAAAATAGCAGATTTTTTGAAATGTAGAAAAAAATAGTAATAAAATCACAAATAATTTAACAACTACTGTAAAACTAAAAATAGCATTACATTATTCATTACAATATATTCATTATAATAACATTATTCAAATGTAATATATTTTTGGGAGGGAAAATTTTGAGTGTTATATGATGGCAAAACTAAAGTGTAACAATTAGCATGAATATATATATATATATATGAATAATATTGCATTAGCATAAATTCTAATACTGTAAGAAAACCAATACGCTACTGATATATTTGTTGCCAATACACTGGAGAGTAGTACTGTAACCACAACTCAAAATGTATAAGTAAATAAGGGATACATTCACTCATTTTTCTTCGGGTTAGTCCCTTATTTATCAGAGGATGCCACAGGGGAATGAACCGCCAACTATTCCGGCCTATATTTTACGCAGCGGATGCCCTTCCAGTCGCAACCCAGCACCAGGAAACACCCATATACTCTCGCATTCACACGGCCAATTTAGTTCATCCAATTCACCTATACCGCATGTCTTTGGACTGGGACTCGACCTTCTTAATAAGGAATATATTAAATTCTAAATTATTTTCATGTTATGGCTGATAACCGATTGAATTACCAGTACTAAAATAAGCTTAAAAGCACTTCAAATGCTATAAATCAATTTAGGAACTACAACATTATAATAAATTTAGGATATAAAATGAGCATTAGATGGTAGTGATACTTATATATATATATATATATATATATATATGATAAAATAAATGTGTAATAAAATTTAAAGTGTGTGAATCATACGTAAAAAAAAAAACACATTTTTTTCTGATATCTAATATGAAACCAATATATTGTGCAGCTTTAAGGAGGAAAAATCATACAAGAATACTTCTATTGTGGAACAATTTATTCTGTAGAGAATATTATTTCTTATTTTGGTCAATTACAAATATATTCAGTCATCCTTGAGGCAATAAAACAGATGTTCGGTTGTTAGGCATAAAATTTAAAGTATCTTTTGCATTTGACACTTTGTGAAGCAATTACACCATTCTACAATACCACCATGGTAACATGCAAAAAAAAACCTAGTACATAATTAAAGTTCCATTCTGACCAAGAGCATAACTTAAATTAGTATTCAAGGTACATATGGGTGGTCAGAATAAGGGTTTCTTATGAATTATCAACCCACACAATGAGTACAAGCACTCATGTCTGCACTTGCAAGGGTTACAATACCAGCTGAGCAACAGCTGTGTTTGGAGTCTGCCTCTTAACTCTATCACAGACAGCGGGCAAATGAAAGATGACGATTCTCACAGTGATGTACCACAGGTTACCTGCAGATGAAGCGGAACGGACGAAAGGATAGATGTGTAAGAGCACACTCAAAAATATGGGATTGGAGCAATCCTCTGCTAACTGAATTCAAAGGACCCACATTTGTGTGCAGTTTTTGCAATGATGTACATATTTATAATACTATAAAAAGGTATTTCTAAATCTCAAGTCAATACATCAGAGTTTAAACATGCAGATCTAACCACTTTGACCTCAATCCAAACCGCAGCCGCACTTCACAACAGAACAAATAGCAGAAGCACAGGCTGCTCTCCATATGTGCCAATAAGTTTACATTCAGACACATTTAAATAACTCACAATTTATAAAATAAGTGCTAAAGGAGGACCTTAATATAACATGTATCTTGATTAATGATTGATTTGTGTTTTGTGATGTACATCCAAGCATAAGTATATTGATGGAAATGAAAATAAAATGTAAGGCTGAGAGATGGTTATGTCAATCAACTTTGAAGAGAGCAATTCATTCACTTCACATTAATGAAAGTTCTTAATAGTACTTAATAGAAACAAGTTACGTAAACTCAAGATTTGATTGAAACAAGTTAAACTACACTGGTGGGTTTCTAGTTCCCAACATCCTTTGTGTCAGAATATATAAGGAAAATAAATATTGAAATGAAGTGTTATTGTGTGCGTTTTTGCACAGATTGTCATAGGGTGTCATAAGCTAGTCTTAACGTTGTGCTATGTTGGGATTTACAGAGGTTTTGTTATGGTGAAATTTGTAGGGTTATTGTATTGAAGAGAGCCTGTGGTTTGGTTGAGGATGAGATAAAACAACTTTATAACTGTATTTACTTCATGATCTACAATTATAAATCATGTAAATATATCAAAATATTCTCCCTGATTGTTACATTATTGCAAGTATCGATAACTAATACTTATGTTACTAATGTTAAAAAAAACTAAGTTCAATATTTCTATTACATTTTGATTAACATTGTGATCAGTAATGTGAGTGTTAATGGGAATCATACCAAATAAAAATACAGTAATGATGTAATAACTCAGATCATAAATACAGTTAAGTCAACAATATGTCTATGTAAATATTAGTGCTGCACGATATTGGAAAAATCTGATATTGTGATATTTTATTTTTTTGGCATATAGAGTTGAAGTCAGAATTATTAGCCCCCCTTTGAATTTTTTTCTCTTTTTGAAATATTTCCCAAATTATGTTTAACAGAGCAAGAAAATTTTTACAGTATGTCTGATGATATTTTTTCTTCTGGAGAAAGCCTAATTTGTTTTATTTCGACTAGAATAAAAGCAGTTGTTAATTTTTTAAAAGCCATTTTAAAGTCAAAATTATTAGCCCCTTTAAGCTAATTTTTTTCGATAGTCTTTAGAACAAACCATTGTTACGCAATAACTTGCCTAATTACCCTAACCTGCCTAGTAATGTAATTAACCTAGTTAAGCCTTTAAATGTCACTTTAAGCTGTATAGAAGTGTCTTGAAAAATATTTAGTAAAATATTATTTACTGTCATCATGGCAAAGATAAAATAAATCAGTTATTGGACATGAGTTATTAAAACTATTATGTTTGGAAATGTGTTGAAAAAAATCTTCTCTCTGTTAAACAGAAAACGGGGAAAAAAATAAACAGGGGGCTAATAATTCTGACTTCAACTGTATATTGCAATACGCAGATGGTTGAATAGTGCAATTTAACATTTTTCTGGAGAGTCTAATAGTTTTTAGGAAGAGAAAATGAATATTCACAATGCAAAAAAAGCTTTGGTTACTTAAAAGTTATCTCATTTCTAGTCCAAATAACGCAAAATTCTTAAATCAAATACAATATTTTGTTTTTACTTTCAGAAGTAATAAGTCAAAATTGCATTAAGCTTAAAACAAGTAAAATAATCTTGTTTTCTCTGTGAAATTTAGATTTTTGGACTAGAAACAAGATACAAATTCTCAAATATAATTCAGACTTAACATTGCATATCTTGTGCAATCAATTTCGATGCAGAAACGATATACTGTGCAGCCCTAGTAAATATGACCCAATATAAGTAAGAATTTCAATATATAGGTAAACATAACTTCAATAACACTTCATACAATAAAAGTTAATTCTACTTAATTCAATTAAGACAAGGAGTTTACACAATTTAATTAAGTAAATGTAACAAATTACCTTTTTATCATGGAAAGAAGAGGTTGAGGTTTACAAAATCTTTCCAGTAATCTTTTTTTTTTTTTTCATTAAACATGCATAGACAAACTGTTTACAATTACATGCATCTAAAAAGTAGCTAAAATATTTAAATACATGCCAGCTTTAACAAGTAAACGACTGGAACTACTAACCAGGGTTACAGGATCAGTTTACAAGGAATCTGTGCAATGATAAACAAATCATTTTAGGTAAAAGCTTCTGCCAAATGCAGAACTATAAATCTAAGGTTCTGTGTCCACCTGGTCTTAACATGCGTGTTCAGTGATCCCATCACATGCAGTCAGCTGAGACGCATTACTGTCTCCACCTGGTCTCAACATGTGATTTCGATCAGAATTTGTGTTTAGGTGCAAATATCACTACCTTGTTTTTGTGCGCTCTCACAACACATACCATATTGATCATGTGTTAGGTCAAAGAGTCAATAGATGTTGTGTCAAAGTCAAATGCAGTTGACCATTACAATATGAAAGCAATCCAATTGTATCTGGAATTAGTCAAAAGTTGCTCAACAAACACCTAACATTGTCCATTTGTCATCAGAATAATGAAAATCACATCTTAATACCAGATATAAACAGGGCCTAAGGATCCTACTTTAAAACCTCTCAGATTATACTAGCATAGATATTTCCAAGATGCCATAAATACCCATAAAAATGAGTGATTTACTCCAATAAATCCAAGTACAGCATTTGCTGAATGTAACAGCCCATATTAGGTTTACAAGCAGCTCACAAACAAGATATAAAAGCACACACAGAGACCATTAATATTGTCCTGTCCTCAAAATCTCATTGAACACGGGCCCAGTTATCCCAGCACTGTGCACTAGATTCCTCTGCGCTTACTTGGAAGACCATGTGGGTGTTAAAGTGACCGGGATGGCTGGTCTATATCTAGGTATTACATAAGATACAGTAAATGTGGACATACTACAGAGGTCAAGACGGTGAAAGACACAACAGAAATGTATATGTACCTACAGTCTGGAGAAGTAAACCGAATATATATACAGAATGCGAACCGAAAATATCCACAGCAATTTAGACCAACTTCAAAATCCTCCACCAATGAAGTCAGGGTGTACTTGTGATGATCTAATCTGAGAGACATCTCAAAATAATATAGCATGTCAGTAGGGCTGGGGATTTGGGGAAAATATCTAATTGCAATTTTTTTAACAGATATTGCGATTTCGATTTGATTTTGCGATTTAATTTTGTAGTCAAGCTTCAGCTCAATATTCTGTATCAAAGCTTCTTAGTGCTAAAATGCAGTGAGTGTTAGTCAAAAATGGAACAGAAAGATATTAACTTACTCCAACGTTTATTCAAATTTGCTAACTTTTTCTTTAGAGCAAACAGTACTTATAGCTTAGTTATCACCTGGTGCCTGTGGTGCTTTTTTAGCTGCTGGTTGTTGCAAAAGCTCTTATAAAATGACCAGTTTTTGTTCGGTGTCTGTAACTTTAAAACCAAAATATTCCCATATTACCAACATTCTGTTTTTCTTTGATTTGAATTAGTCTATTAATGCTTCTGAAGCAGTAGATGCCATCATCCCACTTGTCACCGCTTTCCTGTTTGTTTTGATTGTGGGCGTTCCGCATAGTTCAGTTGCGCAATTCTGATTGGGCAGAACAAAAGTGAACCCAATCAATTGGCTAGTAAGACTGTCACACAGACGGCATTCATGCATTTGCTCTGGGTGGGGGAATTTATATAATACATGTATATTTCATATCGCAGCCTCTTCCGAATAGCTAATTGCAACATTTCAAATTCCGATTGCGATTTCGATTAATCGCACAGCCCTACATGTCACAATGCTGGATATCATGGGACAAAGCACTAACACTTAAAATGGTTTATAGAGACAAAAAACATACAAATAACACAGACTACTTTTAAAGGGATAGTTTGGACAAAAAAATATTTAGTCAGCATATTATGTTAGGTTTTAAAGTTATGAGATTTTGCCTCGGAAGTACTGATCAATATTTTTATGCATATCTTTTATGCATATCTTTTAAACATGCATAAACAAGTTTACAATAAGATGCAGCTACAAAGTAGTTAATACATTTAAACACATGCCACCTTTAAAACAAGTAGACAACTGAAATTACCAACCATGGTTACAGGGTCAGTTTACAAGGATTCTGTGCAATCATAAATCATTTTAGGTAAAAGCATCTGCAAATGCAGAACTATGAATCTAAGGTTCTGTGTCCACCTGGTCTTCAAAATCCTCGACAAATTAAGTCAAGGTGTACTTGTGACGATCTAATCGGAGACTTCTCAAACTAATATAGCAAGTCACAATGCTGGATATCATGGGACAAAGCACTTAAAAGGGTTTATAGAGTCAAAAAAGCAGAGCTAATAATAAATACCTACTTTAAAAGGGACAGTTTGGACCAAAAACTAATTAAATTGTCATATATTCAATCTAATATAAAGCTTACAAATATTGTATTTAAAAAAAAAAAAAAGGATAATTTATGAAGGTTTTTTTCCATATAAGACCAATGTAGTACAAAAGGAACTCATATTCTTCATTCATTTTCTTTTCGGCTTAGTCCCTTTATTAATCTGGGATCGCCACAGCAGAATGAACTGCCAACTTATCCAGCATGTGTTTTACACAGCGGATGCCCTTCCAGCTGCAACCCCTCACTGGGAAACATCCATACACACTCATTCACACACATACACTATAGACAATTTAGCCTACCCAATTCACCTGTACCACATGTCTTTGGACTTGTGGGGGAAACCCACACAAACACGGGGAGAACATGCAAACTCCACACAAAAATGCCAACTGACCCAGCTGAGGCTTGAACCAGCGACCTTCTTGCTGCGAGGTGAATGTGCTATCCACTGCGCCACTCTGTAGGTAACTCATATTCTCTTAAACATTATTTTAATTTCTTCAGAAAATCACCAAAAATTACCAAAAACCTAGCATAAATTGAATTTTTTTCCTCCTAAATTCATGACTTTTGTATAAATTACAACGCAACCAATATTAACAATACGCTGGATTTCCTTAAGTATACTGAAAATGTGTTAATTTTTAACCGTAGGTCTAAACCTCTCAAAGGAGTTTCCTTTTTTTACTTGAACCCAAAAACAAGGTCAAACAAGCTAAAAGCAAAAGGGGGCGACTGGGCGTGAATCCACTTACAAACCTTTATCATTACACAAAACTTCAACGACCTCACAAGTGGCCAGTTTAACCCAAAAATTACATGCGTCAATAAATCGCAAAGAATCGTCTGTCAATTACCGGGCCATTGATAGTTAACAGCAGGGTGGGAGCACTTGATTGTGTCAGTAAACTAAAAGGTAATAAAGTGCTTTTATTGGGGTTTTGTCAGCGCTGATTGATACTTATGACCCTGAAATTCCAGTAGGACACCAGGGATGCCGATGGCAACTGAAGCCCCAAGTGCTCCACCGAATCAAATGAACTCTTTGTAAAATGCTAGAGAGCTTTGTAATGGAAAAAACATATGGACATATGGCGCAGATTCCATTTAATTCAATTACACTGCAATTGACACAGTGGTCACTGACACACAAAACAGCAAAGATCTCAAATTACCAAAGGCTTCGGGCCCCTGTTACACATCAGTAAACCGAGAGGGCTCATGTTCACTTGTGTATGAACGATAAGAGAGGGATTATACGTGGTATGCAGGATGAATGCAAGGCGATTTAAAGAATCTGAAGTTATACATGACAAGACTTTCCGTTAGCATGTGATCCTGAGGATTTTAGGGGGATTCGACATCAAAGGTGTTTTGAGGCATTGCTAATTTCAGCTAACAAGATACAAAAATGTATTGGTGGGAGGTAAATGTGCAGTTTGCTAAGACACTTCCTAAGAAAAATGGAAGTTGATGGTGGTATTTAATTTCAGTCTAGCAAAAAATAAATACATAAAAGTGTTTAGACTTTTGGTACTATTGGTTCTTTAGTCTGGATAAAAATAGAAAATGGAATGGTTACTCCTGCTTTGCTTAGCATTCACACACTCTTGTTAAAATCAAGCCTAAAGATTCAATCAAAATGACTTATGATGTATATTTTGTGACTGAACTTAATTTGGCGAAATGCTCTGATTGCATGCATGCATGCATGTAAAAGTGAAAAAAAAAATTAATAGTTGAAAACTAAAAGGTTTATCACTCACACAAACAAAAACGATGCATTTTTTGATACAAATATTCAACTTTAATTGGCAACTTTGCAACTGTGACAAAAAGGTAAGTTTAAGCATTACATACTTTGTACGGTCAATACTTGCGACATCATGTCCATTTTTTTAGCTCCATGATGTATTCATATTTCAGTCAAACCACACCAGAGATTGTTTGACCGAACCTCAACTTTTCCTCTTAATCTGCTTGTTTGGTGCACACCAAGGTTTGAATGACAGCATTCACACTCAAACTAACAGTTCAGCCAAATTAAAATTAGCTATAAATTGAATAAACTCTTAACCAACAATATTATCTTTACAATTAACAATTATTATCTAAAAAAGTGCAGCAGATACCTTAAAAATGTATTTGCTTTCTACTTTTTTTGCAAATTTCCATGTGCTGAAAAACAATTATCACAAGAAATGTTCACAATTTTTTGGTTCTCTTGGTTCTTTATGGTTCAGAGTCCCGAAAGAAAGAAAGAAAGAAAGAAAGAAAGAAAGAAAGAAAGAAAGAAAGAAAGAAAGAAAGAAAGAAAGAAAGAAAGAAAGAAAGAAAGAAAGAAAGAAAGAAAGAAAGAAAGAAAGAAAGAAAGAAAGAAAGAAAGAAAGAAAGAAAGAAAGAATTTTGTTCTGGTTTATTAGCATTGTAATTTTTTTATCTGAACCTACAGATAAAAAGAGCTTTTATGACAGAACCTATCAAACATCTAAAACAATGTTGCCCGCTGGTTGAGATCACTTATTGTATAGCTTGCATCGAGTTTTAGAAGGCTGAGTTACACACATTCAAAATAAACTGTACTAACAAAGCAGAACAAACCTGCCAAGTATGAACAGACCTGCAAGAACCATCTATATACATGTCAAAATGAATCTTAGCAGGCTGGAAGTGTTACAGTATTACAGGTCCTTAGGATGTTTATAAGATGTTGATTATATGTTTAGAGGAAGAAATATAAAGTGTTTTTTTTTTCAATTACAACATCCACTGTGTTTATTGGTAACTGAAGATATGTCTGATCAAACTTTCAGTTTAAACCTGTTGTAATGTTAAGAGATAGTTCACCCAAATATGACATTTCTGCCATTATTTAGTCACCCTTCCCTTGTTCAAAATCTATTTGAAGTTCTTTCATTAGAAGATCTTTTGAAAATTTGCATTAAGTAAAATTTAATTAAAAAAAAAACACCCATTGACTTCCACAGTATTTCTCCCCTACTATGGAAGTTGATGGGTGCCAGCAACAGGCATTCTTCAAAGAAATCTGCTTTACTGTTCAACAGAAGAAAGAAACTAATAAAGGTTTAAAACCACAAGGAAGAATAAATAGCAAGGTAACTTAAATGCACATTTTGGGTTGAACCATCCCTTTCATGCACAATTTTATACTAAAGCAATAACTCAAAGTCAGTCAATCTTTCTGAGAGTCAAAAATAAGCCTATGCAGAAGCTGTGCTTTTATGTGCTGCCTAAAAAGCATAGGCGATCAAATAAATGCATTTCTTTAATCATGACAGCATAAGAAAGGAAGCAATCACAGAATAGGGTTAAATCACACCACCCACAATCAAGATAAAACACTTCCCTTTTCACTTGCAATCATGATAAACAATAAGATTAGACTGTGTAACTATTACACAATAACAACATCAAATATTTAGGGTAATATTAATTAATGGGCATGATTGCACAGGAAGAATATATGACAGTATATGATATCTGAATAAACATTTGATCCATAATAAGCAATACCAAGCAAACCTTTGTGTACAGTGAAAGTGCTCTAAACCAGTAAAAGAAATAATGTTGATCAAACTGACAAGCAAGACGCCAGTGAGACCAACTATGAATAGCTCGTTTCTATGGATAAAATTAGACCAGGACTAGAACACACATGCAGCACTTGAGATGAGCTGTAGATAGGCTATGCGTGTGGGAGATCTATGCAACTTAATCTCCACATTCGCGTCTTATTTAAATGCTACAGAAAGAAGGGCATTAAAATGAATAGACTGTGTTACGACACAAACTTTTGCTAAAGTAACTTTCTGCGTGCGCTTTAATTTCCACCGTTACCTGTTGCTAAAGTCAGGGCTTGTGTGACATAATAACTTATAAAATGATTCACTTACATTAAACAGATGCGACGTAAATACCAAAGGGAGGATAAGAAGAGTGAGTTTATGGGTACGTATCCTCGCCCCCATTTCTGCCAACCCAGCTCGACTCCAAACACGCCGCTGGGAAAATCAAAGTCCGTCACTTCAAGCCGCTCAGAAATTAATTCGCAAAAGTTTGGAGCGTTTCTTCTACTGCAAGGCCGCCGTCGCTTCTCCGTCCCACACTTGGTGGGACTTCATTGACCAAAAAAAGAAGGAAAACCGCGTGCTGCTGAGTCCTTGTGCGATAAAACGAAGAGAAACTGACTTGTGAATATCCGTTTTGTTCTCTTGGTCCCACTTTCCGATGGACAGCAGAAACTTCAGCATGCACTGCTTAGCGGATCACTTCAGTGCAGTGATGTTGAAGTGTTGACGACGGCCGTTGCTCAAATCCTGATGAGCCGCCTATGTAGGCAGCATGTTTGGGCTCCGCTCTGCTGATGCGGAAAGTATCCCGGGATGCCGACAACTATGACGCCCAAATCTTTTGTCTAGATAGGCAGCTTAAGCATGATTTGAGACACAGTCTATCAGAGCGTGGCGTAAAAGGCGGAATGGAATTCAGGGAGCTGCTGGAATACACCTCTAACAGCTAATGGAAAATATTGCACATAAGAAAAGCTAATAAAAATGTAAGTTTAATTGAAAATATACACCATATTTTTACACTTTGACTAGATAAAAGTATTTAAAATATAGAAATAAACTCGTTAAAATTAAATCAGGCTGTAATATATATTTTAAAATAAGCAATTATTAAAGGGATAGTTCACACACAAAACAAAAAGGTCATGAATTCTCCCTCCACATGTTCCAAACCGGTTTTAATTTTTGTAAAATGTTGGGGAAAAAAAACAGCAGCCATTGACTTCAATATCTTTTTTCCTACGGATGACGGATTCCAGAATTCTTCAAAATATCTTCTTTTGTGTTCATAACAAATGAACTCATAAAGGTTTGGAACCCCCTGATGATGAGTAAACAATGCAGGGGGTGAACTATTTATTTAATAAATATGCAAAATTTATATTAAAACTAGGGTGGCACTGAGCCACAGTTGGCAGTGCTGTTGCCTCACAGCAAGAAGGTCGCTGGTTCAAGCCCCTGCTGGGTCAGTTGGCATTTCTGTGTGGAGTTTGCAGGTTCTCCCCATGTTTGCGTGGGTTTCCTTCGGTGCTCCGATTTCCCCCACAGTGCAAAGACATGCGCTATAGGTGAGTTGAATAAGCTAAATTGGCTGTAGTGTATGCAAGTGTATGGGTGTTTCCTGGTGTTGGGTTGCAGCTGGAAGGGCATCTGTTGTGTAAAACATATGCTGGATAAGTTGGTGGCTCATTCCACTGTAGCGACCCCTGATTAAGAAAAGGACTAAGCTGAGAAAAAAAAAAAATCGAATGAATGAAAATAAGCAAATATTAAAGGGATAGATCACACACAAATCAAAAGTGTCATGAATTCTCCCTCCACTGACTTACATGTTTTTTTTACTACTACAGATGACATTGACTACCAGTTTCCAACATTCTTCAAATTATCTTCTTTTGTGTTCATCAAAAATGAACTCGTAATGGTTTGAAACCACCTGAGGATAACACAAGGTGGTGAACTATTCCTTCAATAAATATGCAAAACTGATAATAAAACTAAATTCTGTAATGTGTGTTGTATAAATATTTTTAAAAAGCAACATTGGTAAGTATTAAATAAAAAAAAAAAACTTCATGATTTTTTTACTTTTGGGGTGAATGCAGGTGAAATGAGATTATATTTGCCCTATATACTGTTGTGATTGTGATATTAAGTGATTAAGAAATATTAAAATAATAATAAAATGATTAAGAAAATAAAAAACCCAATGACAAATTATCAAAAATAGGCCTGAATTTGTGGGTCATGAGATACAAGTTCAAAAATAAGGTTGTTTTATTATACAATAGGGCCTATTGTTGACAATTTTTTTGGTGGCTGTTACAGTGCACTGGTGATTTTTTTGATAATAATAATAATAGGCAAGGCAAGTTTATAATAATAATAATAATAATAATAATAAACTTTACTTGCCAAGGTTTCCATAATCCTGGACCAGGCCGTATCCTGAGCTGATACTGTGGCGGTCATGGAGGAGCGGAGAGCTTGAGACTGATTCCTGAAAGACCCCAGTGACAGACGAGTCTCTGCATTGATTCCTTGGGCCAGCCTGAACACCCGCCTGTGACCTATACTCACACCTGCAGTTCTCCACGATGGACATCCAGCATTCTCCAGCCTCCGGCACCTAGACTGCAGCTCTGCACAAGAAGTTTGGTCAGAGGAGAAATGGTCTTGCCCATTCATGCTTGCTTGATTGGGACTTGTGGAGATGCATATCGCTGGATTTGCTCTTCAGTGTTTGAACATTAAGCAGTGAAAATTAAACCACACTGAACTGAACTAAACTGAATAGAAAATATACAGATATATAGAAATTTATAAAAAATAAATATGAATTGAATTATTTTTATTGCGCCTTTAAAAGTAGCATCTCAAAGCACTTCACAGACATAAAATGTGCAGCAGTAACAGACACAAGGATGAATGCAAAAAAAGTAATCATAAAAATAATTAAAAACACATAAAATAATACTAATAGATCTAAAAATCATTTAAAACTCCATAGTAGTCTATCGTATAAAAGCTACCCTAAATAAGTACGTTTTAAGAGATCATTTAAAAATACTCAGGGATTCTGCATTGCAAAAATCAGAGGGTAAAGAGTTCCACAATTTAGGTGCCAATAAAGAAAATGCCCAGTCTCCCATAGATTTTAGCAGCGTTGACTTAGCAGTTAAAAGACCAGCATCAGACAAGCATAGAGCATGTCTAGGAGTGTATAGAATTAAAAGCTCAGAATAATATTGTGGTGCTAGACCATTCAAGACTTTGTACGGAAGCCAGTGCAGATTTTTTTTGTATTATTCATTACTGTATAGCTGTTATAGTGTCCCATTTGTGAAACTACATTTGTGAAACCAATCCAAACCTTATCAAATAAACTCTAGTGCTGTAATTAAACACTGCACAGTATTGAAGGCAGGCTCTAAAAATCTCCAACTAAATATGCTCTGGTTTAGATCATTTTGTGGCAGCAGCACCACCTAATGACGCAAAACATATGAAGCTCTGAAAACTCTCTGCTGAAGATGTCCATGTCAGCTGGTCATTTTTATAGTTTGGCCCACAAATCTGGCAGTTAACAATCTGAATTACAGTTACATCATATTTGTTCAGTTCAAATATTTTTTCACATTTACCTTCGCAATCTAGCCTCCTCTGCCCAGCTTTCAAGATCTAAACCTTCATGCATAATATACTGTAGCACTGATCCCTGGAGAAAAAAAAATCTGTGAATCCATTAGTGATGGTTCAAGACTGCTTATCTTTGATATATTGAAACTTCCTAATCAAAGAGCATTTAATACTGTAACATCCCAGTCAACTAATCCAGAAAATGTAAGATACAGTTATTTCACTAACTTATTACCAGTGATGTTCATTCATTCATTTTCTTGTCGGCTTAGTCCCTTTATTAATCCGGGGTCGCCACAGCGGAATGAACCGCCAACTTATCCAGCACGATTTTACGCAGCGGATGCCCTTCCAGCCGCAACCCATCTCTGGGAACATCCACACACTCATTCACACACATACACTACGGACAATTTAGCCTACCCAATTCACCTGTACCGCATGTCTTTGGACTGTGGGGGAAACCGGAGCACCCGGAGGAAACCCACGCGAATGCAGGGAGAACATGCAAACTCCACACAGAAACGCCGACTGACCCAGCCCAGCCGAGGTTCGAACCTGCGACCCAGCGACGTTATTGCTGTGAGGCGACAGCACTGCCTACTGCGCCATGTAAAGTAGCAAATTACAAATAATTAAATTACTGTAATTGAGTAGTTTTTCTGAGGAATTTACTAAGTAGTTTAAAAATGTGTACTTTTACTTTCCCTTGAGTACATTTTTAGTACTGTATTGGTACTTTTACTCTACTACTTTCCTTCAACCTGCAGTCACTATTTTTTCTTGTCTATGGGGATTAGAAAAATCAGTCCTGTGATTCCTTTCCAATCAAATCGCACATACAGTAGATGGTAAATCGCATCATAATGAACTACCTCAAGACATGGGCGATTTATAATTGCAACTGTTTGGAAGCATTAAAAGTGTCCAAGAAGATGTCCAAAATCTTTACACACATTGATACAACTGTTGCATGTCACTGATGAGAAGATGACGGATGTTTACTGTATGATGACCGAAATGGCCTCAAACACCCAGCAGGCACAAGAAGTCAACATGACATTAGATTGACGTTGTACTCCAACGTCGTGGGGACGTTGCATTTTGTTTGGAAATGAAAATCGAGTTGATGTCAGAACCCAACGTTAGGCCGACATCAATGTCCAAAGTCCAATCTAAAATCAAACAAATATCAACGGTTAAATAATGTTACAGCTTGACGTTGTGTGTACGTTACCACTATGACATCTATCAGATGTTGGATTTCGGTTGCCATACCTGACGAATAAATATCAGTATTTGATGTCAATATGACGTTGGTTTAAGATGTTGGCTCAACGTTGGATTTTGGTCATTTTTTAACACATCCTAAAATCAACCAAATATCAATGTCATTTGATGTCGTTATTGGACATCAAAATAACGTTTGTTCTTAGACACTGGCTAGACATTGAATTTTGGTCACCTGACGACGCTGCAACAACTGCCTGCAAACTAATAAAGTACAAAGTAAGGGCGACAAATAAACATGAGCTCTTGGATGCAGTCGGTGCATTTCAAATGGAAGAAATGCATATCTAAAAGGAAATTCGGAAAGAGAACAATCATGGCTGCCACATTAAAGGTTCAAAATATGTCCCTTTAAAGAACCTTTTGTGGGGGGGGATTAAAGATGTAAGGGTAAGAGATGGTCACACTGCCAAAATTCTATCTGCATGTTTGCTTTGTGATGCAAAAGTCCATTCCAAGTGGCAGGTTCTCTATACTCTTCATCCCTTCAAGGCTCTCACCCTGAAAGGTTCAACTTTTTGAAAGGATTAGGTAAAGAAAATAAAACAGCCTCCCACTCAATCTTGAGACAATTTGCAACCTCAATCTAACCTAATATTAACGTTTTATGACGTTTTGTGCCTGCTGGGCAATAACTAAATGCACTACAGAATGTTACGTTTACACACATCCACAAATTACATGTAAATGCATCAGCTTTTTACAGCATGATACTCACTAGTCTTGAGTACTTTTAAAAGGGCTACTTTTTACTCATACTTTGAGTAATATTTACAACAGATACTTTTACTCTACTTGCACTACATTTTTTAGGCAGGTAATAGTACTTTTACTCAAGTATAATTTTTCAGTACTCACACCACCACTGCTTATTACTAAAAAAGGGTAATAAAAACAGACATGCCTGCTTATCACTTCATGTTCACCCATTCAGAACATTCTCCATCCACCATCACATGGGCATCTGCACAGGGTCTGTTTACATGCCCAGTCTCATCCATAACTGGGACAAAGTATGCCTCTGTCTTGCGTTGAGTTTTAGAGCAGCTGCTTTCAATTTAGACTTCATCTGCCCAGCTGGATTTCCTCTAGCAACTCCAAAACAAGACTGTAAGAGAATGATTATGGAGAAGGCCGCCAAGATGCTTCGCTGTATCTGTGGAAATGTTCTGAATGCAGATGTATGCGTGTTTCTTTCAGCACAAAATAGATGGTGTCAGATTGTCACATTCGACAGTGTGGCTGATTGTGATCAAATCATTCATGCTACATTCCCTTTGGATTAAATCTGAAGCATTTATTGCCAAGCTGATGAAATGACAGCTTGAAAGGGATGTCTGAAAGATGAATGATCTCACATATGATATTATAATTGGAACCGAGTAAAACATACAATCTTGAATAATCTTTTTTTTTACCTTGTTAAACGTAGTAAACCCAGTATCAGGGGTATTTATCTTTATGACGAGCCTTGCACATGCATATCTAATCCATTGTCTCCATCTGCTGGAGGTTACAAGTAACTATTCATAAACATGCACATGTTCGCAGAGTTGCCAGGGTTGCAGTTTACCCGCACACTTGGGTTCTTTTGAAAATGCAAAAGGAACAATATGCAGGGGAAAATATAAGTTCTGAGTTAAGTTTCTGGCCTACTTTTGTAAATTTTCTCGGTCGCAAAAGTGCTTATTTATCACAAATATAAAATGAAAATCGCATCATAACATAGCTATATATTGGTCCTTGAATACATACATGGCAACCCCATAACATAGCTATATATTGGTCCTTGAATACATACATGGCAACCCAAACACCGCTGCAAGTGAGCGAGTAAAAAAACGTCTGACGGCACTTAACATATTAAATGTGACATGAACAGGACGTCAGTCACGCCACATCTGAGAAAGGTACTTGGAAATGTGATTTGTTGTGCAGAAAGTCAGTTAGATGCCTACTTTACCACTTATATTGTATCTACAAGTGTGTGTAGGCTATACATCAACATCAAAGAAGATATTGTGAACCTCTCCATTTGAGGGATTGGGCAGGGGGACTACTTTTCATTTCCTTTTAAGCGGGCTTCCCATTGGTTATCATTGGTTTGGACTGGAAAATGTACTTGAACCTGGTAACTTTACTCGGTACACCAGTTTAACTGCTATATCTGACCACTGACCAGCCAAAAACAGACAGCGACTGCATTTAGGCATGTAGAAGTGGACAAGATGATCACCTTTGGGATAGTTCACTCAAAAATAGAAATTCTGTCATCATTTACTCACCCTTCGCTTGTTTCAAACCTTTATTAGTTTCTTTCTTGTGTTAAACACAAAAGAAGATATTTTAAAGAATGCTGAAAACCTGCAAGCACTGACTTCAATGGTATTTGTTTTTCATACTTCGCAAGTCCATTGAATATTTACTACCAACGAGTAAGTAGTGAGTAAATGATAATTTTTGGCTGAACTATTTATTATAGTAAGTTAATAGTGAGTAATTTTTTCATTTTTGGTTGAACTAACCACTGAAGTTCAAACTAAACATGTGATTTGAGTGACTTTGAATGTACTTGTTTGCTGGTGCAAGATGAGCTTGTCTGAGTATTTCAGAAACTGCTTATCTACTGGGATTTTCATTCATAAGTTTTACAGAGAATGATACTAAAAGGGAAAATATGCAGTGAATGGAAGTTCTGTGTCAGCGAAAATGGCTTAATGCTAGACTGGTTTAGCTGAAAATGGAACAGTGACTCACATAATCAATCTATACAATCAAGGTCAGCGGAAGAACATATTTGAACGCACAACACAACACTTCCAACCTGCTGCAGCAGCAGAACACACCACTGCCACTTCTGACAGCTGACAACAAAGAAAACTGAAGCCACAATTGTCACACCCTCGCAAAATTGGGGCAAGATAATGGAAAAAAAAAAGTCTCAATTTCTGCAACAACATTTTGATGGTATAAAATACATGAAACATAAAATCAAAAATACATCATAACTTGTAACAGCAGTGCACTGCAAAAAAATAAATCTTAGAAACTTGTCTTGTTTCTAGTCCAAATGTTTTTTTTAAATCTTAAATCTAGAAGCATTTTGTAAAATGTATTAAAATGATTGTATTTTCAAAATCAAAATTAAGCAGGTTGTTCCTTTAACCTCCTAGGGCTCGAGTGTCCACATGTGTGGACAGCACATTTTTAGCTCTTAAGTGGCTATTTAAAATACTTTGAATGTTTTATATTTTGTTACAGACATACAGTGTCATCCTGCAGCTGTTTTGCAGCATATGAAATGTCCCAAACTCTATTTTTAACTGTCCAAAATGGGAAAAAAGATTGTTTTTACTCTCTGATAGTCAAAGCAAGTAAAAAAAATGCTATGTTAAATATGCATAAAAGAAAATTCAGGAAAAAGTGTTTTGTGTAAATTCGGACTACGAATCATTTTTCTCTAAAAGTACATCATATCAAAAGATGATACTTAGATTTTTATACTAATTAGGTTCCAATAAGCCCAAATAGCAAAGAGAAATAAAAAAATGCATGTAAAAAACACCTTGGGCCTACAAGAAAATTTTTCTGAAAAAAGTTTCTGAATTCTAGATATTTTCTGAAAATAATGTCGCAATTTTACTTGTCCAGGAAATACTGCTTGATTTAAGATTTTGATATTTGGATTAGAAATGAGACAAAAGTTAAAAAGTAAATTAAAAAAAAAAAATGTTGCACTGTAATGGTGTGGGGTATTTTCTTGACACACTTTAGGCCCCCAGTATAAACTGAGCATTGTTTAAACAGCATTATTGCTGCCCATATCAATCCCACTATAATCACTGTTTATCCATCTTGTGGTGGCTACTTCCAAAGCTCAAATAGTCTTAACCTGGTCCCTTGAACATGTGCTCATTCATTCATTCATTTCCTTGATCCCTTTATATGTTTTACACAGTGGATGCCCTTCCAGCTGCAACCCAGTACTGCGAAACACCCACTCTCACATGCATGCACACACATACACTACGGCCAATATAGTTTGAAAAAGCATGCATGCAACAAATACAACATGCCCAATGTTATTATCAGTAGACAATTAAAATAACTTTTGATTCATTTCTGTTTAAGATGCAATTTTCAGGGACTATTGTGGTTTTGCAGTCAATCGAGTTAAACAGCTTTTCAGGAAAGTCAACTGCAAGGAATAATAACACAGAAACAAACAGGCTACTTCATATTGAGTAAGGTGTTCTCAATGCAGTCAAACAAGATTGACACTTTTGTTTGTGTTTGACAACAGAGGTTTAAAATGTATTTTTAGACTAATCCGAGGTGATCATCCTTTAACTGAAAAAGACACTTCATAACATTTTAACTGTCATGTTTTCTGGTCATACCAGTCACACCAACTGAATGTTGACAATAAAAACTAAAAAGAAAATGCAAAGATGAGCTTACAGTACAAAAAAAAAGCATATCTAATGTTTTCCCAGCAGGCTATCCAAACATGATAGGCTACATGTGTGTTCGGCAGTGTACTTCACAATAAGCATTTATAAGACTTTATAACAGGGGTGCCCAAACTTTTTCTTATGAATGGGCAAAATCCAAGCTTGATTGAGAGCTGTGGGCCGAAAGTAAACATCGTAAACTGCATTACATTAAGGTTGCCAAGGGTAATTTCATACGATTTTAAAATAAATAGAAAAAAATGCTTCAACCATATTTACTAATGCATTCTATAAAAAAAAAAAACGTAAATTATTTTAACGAACCTATTACAATAAAATCATACCAAAAATTCCACTTATAAAACAATGGAGTTCAATTCCGAATACACTAGTCATGCTGAAGCAGCCTTTGCCTTGGTTTGCATGCTGACGTCTTCTGCTTTGTCCCCTATTCATTGTGACCGTATGTACATTTAAAAAAAAAAAAAAAAAAAAAAATCGGATTCATTTACAACATTTAATTTCAGTTTACTTTTTTTGTCGCTCAATAATTAAACAAACAAAAGGTTACATTAAGATAGAAAGGAGAATCTGTTAAAGGCATTCCCCAACCCTTCCCAATAATTTTTCCCTCTGGCGAGCCAAAACAAAGGATACAAAGGGCCAACTTTGGGCATCACTGCTTTATAAGCATAGGTTTTATTAGCTCCGTCCACATTTACAGTGACAAAAAATAAAACCGAATTCATTAAACAGCGATAAATAAATGTTGCATTTATGGTCAATTTTTAAATGGACAAAAAAGTTGACGGAAAACGAATTACTGTTACATCCTGAATATTCATATTAGGTTTAGCCAATGAGAGTTGCGCATGCAAATTTTTCAAGGACAGGTGCGCAGCCTCAAAGAGAAGTCAAGTTGTTTTAGACAAACCCAGTAACGAACAGTCAAATAGGTAAGCACGAGATAACGAAGCAAACGGAGTTGGGTTAACTTATTAGATAAACCAACTTTTTGTGTTTGTTGATTTGTTTTACCACGGTATATTTGTTTCTTCAAACACGAGACTAAACTTCGAAATTCTTGCATGGATAAACTACAACTAAGCGCTCTTTGTGGGATCATGAGCTTCAACAGATAGCCCAGAGACACTTTCGGAGTGTAGCGATGGAGACGGATATGGATTCGGTGAGAGTAGAATCCAGTCTGTGGATCGGTAATAAGCGCTACAGGGCTTTCCTGAGCGGATGGTACTTCAGCTGGACTGAGATCGATAAGAGGAACCGGGAGAAGAAAACAAGTACGACATTCATTCTAGAATGATTGTTAAATTTCAACATTTTGATGCCATGTTTGCAGTTCTACGTTTGTTTTAAAAGCTAAAACGTGCAGTCAAGGGTACATTATGGGTGTGCCTGTTGTTTATATGAAATAATTACACTACCTGACGTGATATAAAGGAGCTGAGGTAGTTTACTAACTGTGAATGCTACTTTAAGTCACTCTTACTTGTAGATTAATAACTACAAATGACTTGAATGCATAATGAATAGTAGCTAATTGTTGGATTATATGCATGCTGGTAATCTTACTTAATTTTAGAAATTAATAGTTCGTTTGAAGACTCCAGTCTTCTATAAAAGCAAGTCACCTCCTCATGGGCGCTGACATGTTGACGTCACATGATCAGCTGTGCAGGTAATGAACTAGTGTACTAACTTTAATAATAATAACAATAATAACAACAACGTTTATACCCTTTTGTTGCAATACGTTTACATCTTGTTTTATATTTGTTTTTGGTTAGGAAAAAAAAAAAAAAAAAAACATGGTCAACAAGTCAGACTGTTGTTTGTGGTAATTTATTTTATGTTTTCAAACAATCTGCTTCTTTAAAAAAACACTTTTTTTTTTGTCTATTCAGTTTTAAAAAATAATCTTAAATTCCAGATTGGTTCTCAAAATGTAGTTAACAGGTCATAAATGAGATATAACTGTAGAATAAATAAGACCACCATAAAGCTTACCATATAAGAGTTCCAGAATAATATAAAAATGTTTTTGAGCTAAAAAATTGGTTATTTTTGACGGTCATGCACAGGGGCGGACTATAAGACAATAAGCAACGTAAGCAGCTGCTTAGGGCCCTGGGGAATTAGGGGGCCCTGACCAATGCCAAGAACGCTATATAAAACATAAAGCTCTTTTGTAAATTTTCTGTCATATGTTGTAAAATCTGTCTATAAATGTTAAGATTTTAACGTTATTACTTCTTTTCAAAACCAGGGGCCCCCATAAATTGTAGCACATAGGCAAGGTGTGAGCAGTTCAAAGACACTGCCGGCCTGCCAGCAATCAAAGTAGAGTGTGCAAGAGTGACAATTTTGAGAACATTTGGGGGAAAAAAAGTAAAAATAAGACAAACAATGAAACACAGCTATATCTGCAATACTGCTTTCTGGCTGAAACACCTATCAGATGACAAGTGCTGTGAGCTTGTTAAGACCCTCTGTCTGTTCAAATAAAAAAATATTTGCCAGTGAGCAGTAACAGCCACAGATTCACAAACAGCAATTATTCAATTTATATGAAAAATGGTGAAACGATTAGTTTGATTGATTGTGAATTAAATCAGTTTAAATGTTTTTTAATTAATATTAAATTGAACTTTAAATGGCTAATTAACTGTACATAGTTATGTTTTCGTGAATTTATTGCATTTAATTTTACATTGAAAAGATAAAGGTTCCTTTAAATATCAAAATATATAAAATATAATTTAAATATATATTTTTAACATGCAGTTTATTTACAAAAAACTAATCTACAGAGAAAAAAATATCTATAGAAAAAGAGAATGTTTTGAGGTTCAGTCCAAGGGCAGCATAACTGGAATTGCTTAGGGCCCCCAAATCACCAAGTCAACCCCTGGTCATGCAAATAGTTCCAGCGGATTACAATTCTATAAGGCCAGGTCAACAGCATTTATTTTAATAGGTAACAAATTTTTTTTTATTTGCAGTTACTAATTATTTTATGGAGGAAGAAGAGCCATAAAAAGTAAACTAACAGTGCACCTTTCACTTAAGCCATTCTTACTTACAGATGATTAACCATAATATATTTATTTGACAAGGCGTACCACTACTGTTAGTATAATTATTGACAAGAATTAAAAAGTCACTTAATTTTCTGTGCAAAAATATGCATGGTTAACTAATTCATTTGTGTTATTATACAGCTTCTGTGTTAACCTAATATATAGTTGAATATGATGGACTAAATCAAAAACTTATCAATGTGTTAGTTTTCAACTGACGAATGAATATCATTTTTAAATGTCCTTCCTAACCGGCAATCTGTCTGCATTGTTTAGACCTTAAAACAAGTTGAACGGCACAGTCCAGGCATGACAATAAAAACAGTACACCTTGAACTGAACAAAAGGCCTGAGTGGGAATGGTGGAATGCCTGTAGAGAATATGAGAAACAGGTACATGACTTATGCAAGAGCGATAAGTGTCTGCCTTTCTCAGTTTCAGTGCCAGTGTCAGAGGTGATTGGGGTGAAGGAAGGCCGAGTTGAGATCCAACCCCAGAAGAAAGTAGAAGACACTGACCTTGATTTTACATGTAAGTTTTTTTTTAAAGGTCCCATTAAGTGCCTCAGAATGCACAGCTTTGTTTGATGTGTGATGTAATTTCAATTGAATCATGAAGAGAAGGTGGGGCATATCGAGTAGCTCCTCCTCTTTAAAGAGCATTAAATAACTAATAGCATTTTGTTTATTTCATGAACAAAAGTGGATCTGGCATCTCATGACAGCCATGCATAATTCAAATCAGTCTGATAAGTTTGAGGTTGATTTGCACATATTATCCGCTCTATACAGTATGTGCTGAGGCAGTTTTTATGACGTTAACATTATACCAGATTAATTTCACATTTACAAGCTTATTTAAACCATCTGAATTATTACAAAAAGAAAATTGCTATAGTAAAGTTGTGTAAAAGACTTAATTTTGAATGCCCCAGTTGTCTGTATGCTCTGACTGTGTGCAAGTGCACAGTGCGTTTCAACACCCCTGTTTTTTTTTTAGGTTATCTCACTGGCAGTGGCGGCTGGTGTTAAAAAATTTGGGGGGGGGGTGCAAACACCAGAAAAAAATCTAACTGTTGGTAAAGTAAGAGTGTAAAAGCCATTTTTCAGGTGATGCATCAAAAAACTAAAATATGACTAAAGCATATAATAACTGCATCACAAATCAGTTCATTTTAGTTCAATTTGGGTTTATTATCAGTAATGAAGTAATCAAGATAATCAGTAAACACACACACACACACACACACACACACAAACAAATGTTGCCTAATCACTGGCCAGTAGCACTACTTGAAAATAAATTATGCTCTCCTTTTTTATTTCTGGCTTGCAAATTTCTCAATAACCGTTAAAGTCAGTCATCTCAGTCACCACTGTCTTCTCTATTGACAGCATGGCCAATGCATTCAGCCTCTCTTGCGTCATGCTGTTTGAAACAGCAAACACGGAAATAGTAAAAGGTATGACTTACATGAACCTGCCGGTCCTAAGCGGACTCGATTGCAGGGGGGACCCGATTTCTCATGACACCGGCCAACTCCGTTTGTCATAACAAGTGCTGGAAAAGCCCCGAATATTCGCGCGCTCGCCATCACTTGACTACTGGTGAATTTGCAAAGACGGTCGATCTGGTCCAAGCTTTTTGATTCTTTTTTTTTCTTCATCCAAACGCCTTGTGAACGGATATCTTTGCAAAGATACAACGGAATTTTCCTTCATCTCGAGAAATTGCATTCTAAGCTCTTTGGTGAGAATGGTCCAATCACATAAGGCCAATCATATAAAAACAAATATGATTCGTTCTAACAACTAAAATGGGAGGTTTCGGGGCGCAGAGCGCTGCGCCCCAGGGACAATTTAAAACCGGCCAATTAGAGCTTATCGTCATATCACGTGCATTGCAAAAGTTTGTGTACCTACATAGACACTCATTAGTCCGGCGCCCCGCACACATATGAAAAAATATTGTTCATACTTTTTTTTTCAATAAATGTTAGTATGACTACAATAAATGTTAGAATGTTAAAATTAAATCAATTTATTTTGTTAATATTTGTGATAATAAACATTAACATATTAAAGGGGTCTAACTTGAAGGGGGGGCGGCGCCCCAGCGCCCTCTATTGACCAGCCGCCACTGCTCACTGGTACAATCATGACTGTTTTTGTTCACACCAGCAAATGATACTAGTCTGTTTATTTCTGCTTTATGCTTTTCATTTTGCATTAACCCCTTGTAACTAGCAGGTGCTCTGTGCTCTATGTTTTTAGCACATCTGACCTGTGAATCCAGCTCATGTAATCTAATCAGTCAATTTAGCAATCAGTCAGTGTCGTAAAATGAAAACTACATTATTTTTCCTCAGGACTTCCAAAGTAAGCAACACATACATGACAAAACTATACTTTAATACCTGAAGTACATTTATTTTTATACCTCAAATTGCTAGCCTGGCTTGCTTAGCTCCCATAGTACATCCGTTTTCAAGATAGTCATTACCTTTTAAAAATCTTTGAAAAGAGGGCTTAAGCAGTGAGTTTCTCCAGAATGTCATCTGTAGCTTAAAGTGTGCAAACCCTTTATATTTCAATATATTCAGATTTTATTAGCTTGGGAAAATATAATTCTGAAAGCCAGCCAATATAGTTTCTCCACATCTCTATCATTACAGCTTTGGTCTGAGTTCTGTTGTTGTTTAACATTCAGAACAATGTTTAGAACAATGTCCTTATCGTTACTTTTATAGTTATCATGCAAGGTGGGACTGGCCCTTAATAAGAGCGGAGTAGTTTAGATTACAGGTGTTTTCAGCCGCATCTTGTTAGGGGTGGGATGATTCAGATACTAGAGAGCATTTGATTGGTCAGAGGATCTGATGAGACTCACAACTGAAGTCATAAAATGGATTCTTATTGGAGTAATTGAGAAAATGGAAATTTGGACGCAAATAGTGTCATTGTTTTGGTGCACAGTAGCTTATAGATTACCTGAAAGGGTTAGTTCACCCAAGATAAATGATTCTGTCAATAATTACTCACCCTTGTTTCATTCCAAACCCCTTCATTCCTCTTTGGAACACAAATAAAGATATTTTGTATGAAAATCTGACAGCTCCCTTGTCCTCCATATACTGTACATCACAGGTGTCAAATTCAGTTCCTGGAGGGCCGCAGCTCTGCACAGTTTAGTCCCAACCCTAATTGAACACACCTGATCAAACTAATTGAGTCCTTCAGTTTTGTTTGAAACCTACAGGTAAGTGTGTTGAAGCAGGGTTGGAACTAAACTGTGAGGAGCTGCAGCCCTCCAGGAACTGGATTTGACACCTGTGATATACATCAATGCTCCAGAGTCCTTCAAAGTCCAGAAACATACCATGTGGTTAGTGATTCAATAGGAATCATATGAAGCTACTATGTCTGATGATATTATACAGTTTTTTCTCCTCAGTGTCAGTATAGGACGTGCATTCACAAGCAATGTGCACTGATATATACGCCGGATGCCCACGTGCAACTTCTTTTGTTTGACACAACGCACAGGCCACATCAAAAGTGTGTTAGCAGCACAACCAAGCACGATATGTACAGTAGAAGGAGTTCAGCTCTTTTGTGAATACGCTCGTGAAGGCATATGGTGTGTTTTGAGGATGTTTTTTGGGATTTATTATTGACTAGAACTGGACTGGAAAAGTTGTGATTATTGTTGTTTATGGAGGTTTAGGGAGCTCTCAAATTTCATCCAGAATACCATTAATTTGTGTTCCAAAGAGCTCAGGGTGAGCAATTAATAAAATAATTAAAATTTTTGGGTGAGTTAACTATTTAAGACTAACATTTTGATACTAACACCATTAATTTTGATTTCAGGGGCATGTTAACCTGATATTATTTGCATAGAGATCAAATACAACTTCTATAAATGAAACTAAGTCTTGTTTTTGGTTTCTCCAAATCACAAGTATTCCACGTGAATCGCAATAGCAAAGGTAACGCACAAGGACTGACATGGAGTCTGGGCAGGACCCAGTTCTGCTGTCCTAGCCGGGACGTCCGGGATCAATGGATCACTCAACTTCGAACCGCACTCAAAACCCACAGTATGTAAAGCTGAAAATAATCTTCTTAGTCATTCATCTAGAGCCATTCTCTAATGACTCATTAACATCTCTCCCTTCATCTACATTTCCTTTGTCAGGCCCCTCGCGTCCTCACAGGTTGTTGGTGTTCATTAATCCTTTCGGAGGAAAGAAGAGGGGGAAGCAGATCTTTCACTCTCTAGTGTCCCCTCTGTTTGAGCTGGCTGGCATCAGCTCTCATGTTGTGGGTAAGATACTGCGACTGAACAGTTATCAAGTGTCCCCCTGCATGCTCTCTGATACACCGTGAATGTCAGGTATACGGCTCTCAAGTAACACTGCTAGATCTTTATCGAGACTTGGGAAGAGGGCTGAAAGGCTGAGTTAAGTATATATAAATATATAATATACACCCATGAATATTATATATATATATATATATATATATATATATATATATATATATATATATATATATATATATATATATATATATATATATATATATAAACAATGACGATGTTACTGTATTATGATGATCAATAAATTTATTGACATTTACAGTACAGAGCTAAATAAAGAGTCGTATAATCATTTCTATTTATACGCTATACTGTATACTGTATATTTTACACAATCTACTATTCAATATTTGGGAATCGTTTTTTTTAAACAAATTAAGAATAATTCAGCAAGCACACATTAAAATTATATTTAAAGTGATATTTGTAATGCTACAAAAAAATGTATAAACGCTGTTCTTTTACATATTTTTGTGATTAATAAAAAGGGATATTATCAGTTACCAAAGCGATTTGGGATTTTTTGGTATTAGTTTAACTTGATGAACTAAAATAACTGGTCACAATCCACAATAAAGTTTCATTAATTAATGTCAGTTAACCTATTTACTAAAATAAACTAATAATGAAGAATACTTGAACACTAATGCATTATTAAAATCCAAATTCATGCTTTATAAATTTTTGCTCCCTCGGACAAAAACCAACAGACTGAGGAACAGCTTTTTCCCTAGAACTGTCTCCCTTTTGAACTCTGCCCCACACTGACTCTTTTGCCCCTATAAAAAATTATTAACTAATAAAGCTCAAATAAAAGAAGAAAATCTTTAATTTTAAAAGAAAAAATAATAAAGGAGTATAATACTCCCTTTTTAAAGCATCTAGAATGCTTCAAAATAAAACTATATATATATATGTTTTGTGTTTTACAGTGACTGAACGAGCAAATCAGGCCAGAGACTACATCCTGAAGAAAGACTTAACAGGGTTTGATGGGTGAGTTACCCTTCAGTGTTCATTACTTCTGAGAAATAATTGTGGAATGTGCAATAACAATGGAGTCATTGTAAAAATTCTTGTGACATGGGCCCTGCCCTGTGTTTTTTGTTGTTTAAGCATTAGTGTTGCAAAAATACCACTAAATAACTGAAGCCAGGGTTTTAAATTAGTGAGGTCTGGGGGTTGTTTAAAAAACGTTTTATTAATGGTTATACATAGAATATATGTACTTTTTCGGTTCATGCAGCAATCTGTATGTGTAACAGTTTTCATTAATAAGATTTGGTGTATGAATGACGACAGCGGCTCTACATG
This sequence comes from Danio kyathit, assembly GCA_903798195.1. Taxonomy (NCBI): domain Eukaryota; kingdom Metazoa; phylum Chordata; class Actinopteri; order Cypriniformes; family Danionidae; genus Danio; species Danio kyathit. The sequence goes on from LR812541.1 coordinate 30,076,876, forward strand.
ATTTATAAAAAAGTTTAATGAATGTTTATGAATTTTGGCATGACTTCCACTGTAAATGCTACTGGTTTAAAAGCATTTGACAGAGTTTCATAAAGATAATATTAAGATAATCATTGTGATTGTCTTACCAAATGTGGTCTGCTCAGCAATAAACTGTCCAAACATTGTGGTTTTTTTATTTCCGCTTGTCAGTTTAATACGTTTGGCCAATGCATTGTTGCCAGATATTGCTACAAAAAACAAACAAAAGCATTCCCCCCAAAAATATACTAAATAAATGTTTTATTTTGTGAAAAAACAGCCCAAACTTCCTTCCCACTTCATTAATGCAAAATTTAATTAAATAATGCTATATGCATTAGTATCAAAAACAAGTCCAACAACACACTATGACTAGATCTGGCAACATGACTCAGCGTGCAACTAACAGCTGCTGTGAGCCAAGGACTTGAATTTATTTCTATTTTTCTTAAATCATTCACAGAATTTAAATTTTTAAACTTGAACATAAAGTATTTTTACTGGGGTCTGTACCTCATTGCTGACTACGGGTTGAATATCACCAGATTAATATAATAATTAATAATAAGGGTCATTTCATGTTTACAATAAAATTCCTTTTTTTTTGTTTTATTCAGAGTGATATGTGTGGGTGGAGACGGAATGTTCAGTGAGCTGCTTCATGGTGTGATTGGACGAACCCAACAGGAGGCGGGAGTTTCAGAAAATGACCTTACTGTAATGCTGCAGCCATGTGACCTCCACATTGGTGTTATTCCAGCAGGTGAGTGTTTGCATAGCGCTGTGACTGACATGTGTGCGGAAAAGGGTGGCTTTTGTGGCCTGTTTACAGCACTAATGTGTCATTCAGATGCACGGTCGAGATAGTATGTGTTAATTTACCTGCCCATGTTTCGCTCTTGTCCACAGGCTCTACAGACTGTGTGTGTTTCACTACAGTGGGCATAAACGACCCTGTGACATCGGCGCTGCACATCATCATCGGTAATCTGCACGTCATCTTCAACGAGTATCTGTAAAGTTTTGCAGAAAAGTGAAACAGACAATAAAACAATATAAAAACATCAAGTTCAAAGAACTTTAGTGCTGTAATGAGTGTGAATGGCACAGTTACCTGAAGATTGCAATCTGACCCCCAGGACAGCAACCTTAAGTAAAATTTTGCAAGTAAGCAAATTTTATTACATAAAAAAATATATACAGTTGAAGTCAGAATTATTATCCCCCCTGAATTATTAGTCCACCTGTTTATTTTTTCCCCATTTTCTTTTTAACAGAGAGAAGATTTTCTCAACACATTTCTAAACATAATAGTTTTAATAACTTATCTCTAATAACTGATTGATTTTATCTTTGTCATGATGACAGTAAATAATATTTGACTAGATATTTTTCAAGACACTTCTATTCAGCTTAAAGTGACATTTAAAGGCTTAACTAGATTAATTAAGTTAACTAGGCAGGTTAGGGTAATTAGGCAAGTTATTGTATAACTATGGTTTGTTCTGTAGACTATCGAAAGAAAATATAGCTTAAAGGGGCTAATAATTTTGACTTTAAAATGGGTTTTAAAAAATTAAAAACTGCGTTTATTCTAGCCAAAATAAAACAAATAAGACTTTCTCCAGAAGAAAAAACGTTATCGGACATACTGTGAAAATCTCCTTGCTTTGTTAAACATCATTTGGGAAATATTTAAAAAAGAAAAATAAATTCAAAGGGGGGCTAATAATTCTGACTTCAACTGTATATAAAAATAATGGTCTTTCTCATCTCTAGTGGTAATACTGTTTTTAATGTGGCAGATTCCTTACCAGCAGCATTGTATTATTTATTTTTATGTCAAAATATTCTGTCTTAATTTTGAGGGTTTATTTACATGGCAACAATGTCAACTGCAGTGGTGTATAGTAACAAATTACAAATAGGCCTACTCAAATTACTGTAATTGACAATTTTTTTCTTAGAAATTGTAATTTACTAACTAGTCTAAAAAATGTGTACTTTTACTTTCCCTTGAGTACATTTTTAGTGCAGTATCAGTACTTTTACTCCATTACTTGCCTTCAACCTGCAGTCACTACTTTAATTTTTCCAATCCCCATAGACAGGTAAAAAAATAGTCCAGTTATTCCTGTATAATCAAATCGCATATAGAAAGTAAATCACATCACACTGAACAACCTCAAAACATGGGCTATTTATAAATACAACAAACTGTTTAGAAGCATTAAAAGTGTCCAAGATGTCCAAAATTTGTTTAAACAAGAAGATGTCCTGACTGTTTAAACTGCCTACAATAAATAGACCAATTTTACCGTACTGCCTTCGAACTAATCTTCGTTTTGGAAGAATCCCCCCTTCCACCCCATCTCCTCCTTTACCAGGGGGGGGGCTCTCGAAAACTACCTGATCTCAGAATAAGATTTGTTTAAAAAGCAGCTATATTACATAGAAAAAAAATGTTAAAGCTGAATGAGAAGTAGAAATAAGTTGCATCGGCAAAATTTCTACACAACAAATCCTTAAAATCGAATGAAACAAACTAGTTATACATGAAAATTAGTTTCGACTTCCCGCCCAACTTAACAAGGGGGTGGAGCCAAGAGCTCCCCCGCTGTGTATGGCAACAGACAGGTAGACAGAGAGAAGCAACATGAGTGAGAGGACCAGTATTCACCCATACATGTACGATTCGGACACAGACCAAGCAGAGAGTACAAAATCATTTGTGTCTTTGTATAGTTTTACAGCCAACTGTGTGCTAGTTTAAAGCTCTGAGCTTGTACACAGAGACTAATAACCAAGCACTCTGAATTAACTTTGACTGAAGGGCATCACACATCGGATGCACCGCTCAGCGCCACGACACGGCGCGCACATGACAGTTCATCCAGTTCATCCATGGCAGTTCAATCCAGAAATTATATTATACTATTCAGATAACGCTCTGTGGCGCGGCAGAAATATGAACAGTGTCCTGAGTCGTGGCTGGGCTGGAAAATGCAAACAGCTGAAGTTTAAGGAAGACTCAATAAAAAATGTACACATGTATGCAAACCCACCTAGTTTTAAACACTGGCTCTGAGGAGAGTGATAACGTGGTGAATGTTGATCTTTTGTTGAGCCCAATGAGCCTTACATTTAAAAATAGAGCAAGGTTGTTTCTTTGGTGACATCGCTTTGACTCACACGCTGAAAATGGCGGACGTGAAACAAACTGAGGATATGGTAATGCGCACCTGTCAATCAATATTGGTGGGCGGGGGGACCGCACTCCTACGTCAAGTTGCGGTCGATCTCAAAACCGATCCAATTGGTCCACCGTTTTTATGCTGTTAAATTGAAAAAAAAGCACTGGGTGTGTTTATATCACCCCAATATGACGCTCTATACACTATACCTACACATATGTCTGTCCAAACAACTTAAAAAGTAGATTTTTCACCATACAGTACTGTAGGTGCCCTTTAAACTGAAGCATCTCATTCAACACAAATATAAATTCTTGTTATAAACTGCATTAAAGAAGTTGGAGCATGTCTCATGATAAAAAAAAAGTGTCAGAAATTCCAGAAGATACCGTATGCAAACTTTAATTTTTCATTTTTTCACTCTCCAGGTGACTCTCAGCCTCTGGATGTGTGTTCTGTTCATGATCAGTCCACACTGGTGCGTTATTCTGTTTCACTGGTGGGCTATGGTTTTTATGGCGATGTTCTGGAAGAGAGTGAGAGGCACCGCTGGATGGGCCCTCTTCGATATGATTATGCAGGTATGATGGACATGTGTCTTTAAATTAGTCGAAAAAGATAGTTTAACATTGCATTCTCTAATAGAGCTATAGAGAACAATATAGGGATGTAATATGCCAACTGTCGATCCTTAGCATAAATCCAATAAATCCCTTGTCAGCTCATATTTATTTCCATATCTGTTTGTTTTTATTCAAGGTTGTATGGTGTACATGTGTAACAGAAGCTATCCGGGACTAGTGCAATATCTCCCTTCTGATTCCCATATCTCCAGCCCACGGGACAACACTCGCTGTCTCTCAGGGTAAACATATACTGTAATCTTTTTACCTCAATATTACATCAGAAGCATTTTGTTTACTTGTAAGTGGATGGCTTTTATATATACAAGCTCAAAAAAAAATCAATTTGTATGGTCCTGTTCTGTCTTTGACCTTGGTTTAACTTGGTTGGCTAAAAATAAAGCAATGCTTTAAAATTCCAAGAAACCGGAAAAGATATGACTAAAGGTGCATACACAGAAACCAATCCCACAGAAATGACTGATAAAGTTGCTATGCTGGTGGCAGAGTTCACACTGATACTGTAACTGTAAGCATGGATTTGTTGAGTATATTTGGCTGGGTTCTTGGATCTTTATATCTCTGTGGTCTGATCTTTAGGGAATGAAGTGTTGTAAGCAGTTCCCTCATCAACATAACACAAGTGGAATCATTTTCATCTGTGTTTTTCTGAAGCGGGAATATGCCTGTGGGGCTGTTTTCAAGCAATAGCAATAATCTCTAATGGAAGGAGAGAAGCTGCTGAAGTGCTAAAAGAAAGAGCAAAGACTGCTAAACTATAGGAATATTCCATGATAAATCAGCCTAATTTTGGTGTATCACAATATGTGTTATCCTATCAGTTACTACAGACATAACACACTTAAAATTAATACTCGCCTAATATTAATTTAAAATATAATCATTATCGTTTATACTGTATACTATCTTGACTATTACTAAACCTCTGTCCCCTTAACCAAAACTTTGTTCACCCAAAAGCTTGAAAATGTTCAGAAACACTATGTAAAAGTAATCTAAAAGTAGTCTTTAAAAGTAATCTGTATGGTAAAAGTAATCTATGTGGTTTAATTGCATCGTGTGCCAAAAATTTACAAACGTTTATTTAATACATATCTTTACTTCCACATGGATACCTGACGTGCTTTCACAAGAGAACCACAATGCATGCATGTTGTAATGATGTAATATGTAATGCACTCCACTGTACTCACACCTTTTTTCCTTAAGCACTGCAGTGTTGACACTGTTTAATATATTCATTAATATTTTTGATATTCATTATCATTTCTTATTTTTGTGACGTCACAAGATGGCGCCGAGCATGGCTGCAGAGTTGCGAGCTCCCAGCAAACTTTGTTGCGTTTTGTATGTTTTTCTTGTATTTTTGTTGTTTTTCGTGCTGGATGTACACACTCTTATTGCCTACGACAAACACACACTTCGGGAAATTGGCTCCCTCGTCGCACACCAAAGACCGGACTTTGAGTTCCTCAACAACGCTCTGTTTACAAACACAACAACAGAGCCCTTTGTCTGGACCACACAACCGACACGGCGCCGCAAACGAAAAAGAGGGAAAAGAGCCGGCGTTCTGGTCAGACTACGACACCGTGGACTTCGACCTCCGCTCCCCACCATTCTGCTGGCTAACGTTCAGTCACTGGACAACAAACTTTGCGAGCTACGGGCGCGCATTTCCTTCCAACGGGAAACAAGAAACTGCTGCATTATCTGTCTTACAGAAACCTGGCTATCTGCGGAGGTACCAGACACAGCTGCTGAACTTTCGGGGTTCTCCTTGCACCGCGCGGATAGAACGAAGGAACTCACAGGGAAAAGCAAAGGAGGAGGTGTTTGTTTCTTTATTAACAACTTATGGTGTGATGAGAGAAACATACACTCAGTTAGATCATTTTGTTCTCCTGATCTGGAATACCTTATGCTTCGGTGTCGACCATACTGGCTACCAAGGGAATTCACATCTGTGATAATTACGGCTGTCTACATTCATCCTCAAGCCAACACAGAGCAGGCGCTCAGGGAACTGTATGGGAGCATAAACGAGCAGGAAACCGCACACCCGGAGGCAGCGTTTATTGTTACAGGGGACTTTAACAACGTCAATCTCAGGAAAATCGCTCCAAAATACTTTCAACATATCACCACAAACACGCGTGGGATCGTATTTTGGACCACTGCTACTCTCCGTTCCGGGATGCTTACAAATCCCTCCCCCGCCCACCATTTGGCAAATCAGATCACTCTTCTGTTCTGCTCTTGCCTGCTTACAGGCAGAAACTGAAACGGGAACCACCCACCCTCAGGACGTTTCAGAGCTGGTCAGACCAATCGGATTCCATACTTCAAGACTGTTTTGATGACGTTGACTGGGAGATGTTCCGGGCAGCTTCTGATGACGACATTGAAGTGTACTCAGACACAGTTACGTGCTTCATCAGAAAGTGCATAGAAGACGTAGTCCCAACAAAAACTGTCCGTATCTACCCTAACCAAAAACCATGGATCAATCGCGAAGTTAAAACAGCCCTATCAGTGCGAACTTCCGCCTATAAATCCAGGAATGCTGAGGAACTAAAACAAGCAAACTACAACCTCAGGAAAACGATCAAAGCAGCAAAACGTCACTACAAAGACAAGGTAGAGGGTCAATTTAACATCAATAACGGAAGAAGCATGTGGCAGGGACTTAATTACATCACGGACTTTAAAAGTAACAAATCCGCCACTGTGAACATTGCTGCATCTCTCCCGGACGAGCTCAACTTGTTCTACGCCCGCTTTGAAGCCCAGGACAGCGCACATACTGTACACAGCGCGCCCGCTCTGAAGCCCAGGACAGCGCACATACACAGCGCGCCCGCTCTGAAGCCCAGGACAGCGCACATACACAGCACGCCCGCTCTGAAGCCCAGGACCGCGCACATACACAGCGCGCCCACTCTGAAGCCCAGGACCGCACACATACACAGCGCGCCCGCTCTGAAGCCCAGGACCGCGCACATACACAGCGCGCCCGCTCTGAAGCCCAGGACAGCGCACACACACAGCGCGCTCCCGCGGCCAACACAGAAACCGCCAGCACACTCTCTGTTTCTGTAGCGGATGTAACGAGATCTTTCCGTCGCGTGAACATCCGAAAAGCTACGGGCCCAGATGGCATCCCTGGACGGGTACTTAAAGCATGCGCACACCAGCTAGCGGGGGTTTTCACGGACATCTTTAACCTCTCGCTCTCTCGGTCTGTGGTCCCTACATGCTTTAAGACAGCTACTATTGTGCCAATACCGAAATCAGCTAAAACCACATGCTTGAATGACTGGCGTCCGGTTGCACTGACACCCATCTTCAGCAAGTGCTTTGAGAAGCTGATTAAAAACCACATCTGCTCTGTTCTGCCCGCTAACACTGACCCTCTGCAATTTGCATACAGAAACAACCGCTCCACTGATGATGCAATTGCTTTCACCTTGCACACTGCTCTGTCTCACCTGGAAAACAAAAACACATATGCGAGAATGCTGTTTGTGGACTACAGTTCAACACCATAGTGCCTGCCAAGCTGGTGGTGAAGCTCCAGGCTCTGGGCCTACACAGATCTCTGTGCAACTGGATCCTGGACTTCCTGTCAAGCAGACGCCAGGTGGTCAGAATGAACAACATCACCTCATCCACACTGATCCTCAACACTGGTGCTCCACAGGGCTGTGTTCTCAGCCCACTCCTGTACTCCCTGTACACACATGACTGTACTTTCAAACACAGCTCCAATGTCATCGTTAAATTTGCTGATGACACAACGGTGGTGGGCCTAATCACCGATAATGATGAGACGGCCTACAGAGAGGAGGTGCACGCTCTGACGCAGTGGTGTCAGGAAAACCACCTCTTACTCAACATCAGCAAAACCAAGGAGCTGGTGGTGGAATTCAGGAGAGAGAAGAAAGAACACACTCCCATCACCATCAACGGGACACCAGTGGAGAGAGTCAGCACTTTCAAGTTTCTTGGAGTACACATCGCTGAGGATCTGACATGGACTGCCCACACAGACGCAGTGCTGAGGAAGGCACAACAACGTCTCTTCTTCCTCAGGCGTCTCAGGAGGTTTGGAATGAGCCCCCACATCCTCCGCTCATTCTACACCTGCACTGTGGAGAGCATCCTCACTGGCTGCATCACCACCTGGTACGGAAGCAGCACCAGCAGCAATCGCAAAGGTCTACATAGGATCGTGCGTACTGCTGGACGTGTAGTAGGAGGTGAGCTTCCCTCCCTCCAGGACATCTATACCAGGAGGTGCATGAGGAAAGCCAAGAGAATCATCAGCGACTCCAGCCACCCAAGCCATAGACTTTTCTCTCTGCTACCCTCAGGCAGAAGGTTCCGCAGCATCCGGTCACGCACCAGCCGACTGAAGGAAAGTTTCTTCCCTCAGACTATCAGGCTGATGAACACTTAACACACCCCACACAAACTCTTCCATACCCCGCACTGCACACCATCAAGATGTAGCATGCACTGCACTTTAACAAATCCATACTTAAAACAATACTGCCTACGGATCGCTGTCAACATTGCCAATTTTACATTGTCTTGTTTTTTGTGAGTATGTTGTTGTATACTGCACTGTCTGTATCCTGCACTGTCTGTATTTTTGCACTGTCTGTATTTTTGCACTGTCTGTATTTCGCACTGTCGTTGTATTTGCACTGTCTGTATTTTGCACTGTCTGTATTTTGCACTGTCTGTATCCTGCACTGTCTGTATTTTTGCACTGTCTGTATTTTGCACTGTCTGTATTTTGCACTGTCTGTATTTTGCACTGTCGTTGTATTTACACTGTCTGTATTTTGCACTGTCTGGAGCCAGCACCTAAGCATTTCACTCATCATAGCACACATGCTGCTGATGATGTGACAATAAAAGTGATTTGATTTGATTACTGTCAAAGACTACATTCATAAAAAAATACATTTATGTACAACATATGCATAAAATGTTTTTGTTTAATCAAATTATACTTGTATTATGAAATTGTATATATATATATATATATATATATATATATATATATATATATATATATATATATATATATATATATATATATATATATATATATATATATATATATATATCCCCTTTTGGATTTTTTTTTTCTTTTTTAAAATGATTTTTTCCCAAATGATGTTTAACAGAGTAAAGAAATTTTCACAGTATGTCTGATAATATTTTTTCTTCTGGAGAAAATCATATTTGTTTTATTTTGGCTAGAATAAAAGCAGTTTACAAAAACCCCATTTTAAGGACAAAATTATTAGCCCCTTTAAGCTATATATTTTTCTGATAGTCTACAGAACAAACCATCATTATACAATAACTTGCCTAATTGCCCTAACCTGTCTAGTAAACTTAATTAACCTAGTTAAGCCTTTAAATGTCACTTTAGGCTGTATAGAAGTGTCTTGAAAAGTATCTAGTAAAATATTATTTACTGTCATCATGGCAAAGATAAAATAAATGAGTTATTAGTAATGGGTTATTAAAACTATTATGTTCAGAAATGTGTTGAAAAAAATCTTCTCTCCGTTAAACAGAAATTGGAGGAAAAAAAAAAAAAAAAAAATATATATATATATATATATATATATATATATATATATATATATATATATATATATATATATATATATATATATATATATTTATTTATATATATATATATATATATATATATATATATATATATATATATATATATATAAATAAATAAATAAATAAATAAATAAATAAATAAATTTATTTATTTATATATATATATATACACACACACACACACAAATTAAAAATTAATGATAACGCTTTAGTTTAAAGGGCACCTAGGTTACCACTTTTTCCATATTTAATATAAGTCTTTTGTGTCTCCAGAATGTGTCTAAAGTTTCAGCTCAAAACACCCGTCAGATTTTTTTATTATACCTTTCATAAGTTACTAATTTATTGCTTTGAGCATCAAGTAGCGGTTTTTGTGAACTGCGCCTTTAAGACTAGTCCTTCACGCCCACCGTTTCCACGTGCTTGTCAGCGTGCCTTCATCTCCTCCCTCCGCTGCCTCAGACAGCAGACAGACATAAAGGACAAAGATTTCATGTAACGTTTGTGAGAAAATACTTACAGTAAGACCTTTGCTAATGAGTATTTGATGCACTTGTGGAGCTGCAACGACGAGTCACACACAATGTCGTTACAAAGTTCATGTGCACACACAGATACACACACACACAGCGCAGACACGCACGCACACAGACAGCGTGCGCGTTTAGCTTTGCACTCTTTTTGCATGCAAATGTGACAGGATACAGTTTAATGTCCACTGATGTATGGATATCTGTTATATATGTTAAAAATAAACCTGATTTAACGTCCACAAACCGGGATTGAAGCGTCTTCTTCTGACACGCGGCTGTGTTGATGAAGTAAAGCTGAAGTAAGACGCTGTAATTCATTAACATTCACTGTTTTAAAACATTTTAAACTTGTAAAACTCAAGGATGATTGATGATCCTAGCGAACTGAACAGATCCTTTATTCCTGGTTGCTTTGCGCTCGTCCTGTCTTGTTGATATGATTATAAGCGTTACTACGGAGACATGTTAATAAGCAGCTGTCAATCAATTTAATTGAATCAATTAAATTTAAAATATGTCAGAAAATAAAAAAGTACATTTTAATTATAATTATAATAATATTAAAGATAATATACTTCAATATAATTTTAACTAAATTATTATTATTCTAAATAAGCATGTTTGTATGTGTATGTGCAGATGCAGAGTGTGTTCAGAGAGCAAAGAGCGGCTGTTTCCCCACTTCGACAGCTCCACTTCCCTCTACAGCTCTAATGTGAGCCAGTACAGCACTGAGTTAGAAGGTAAGACCATCTGCTCCCTGTCTGTATAATTACTGCCTGTGTCATCTCATCAGAGACCCCATTACTGGGATCCCAATGTGCTATGTGCCTCAGTAGACTTCATATGTTGTATGTTTTTATCTGACCGTTGTCATGTTAGCACCGAAGGCCCAGTTTCCATCATATGTTTTTCCTGTGATTTGATCACAAACAGTTTATCGAGATGTATTACTGATTACTGGTATTAACATGTATTGTTTTTCCATTTTTTTCTCTGGTGATTATTTTATCTCACATTAGAAGGTTATGGAAGGAAACTATGATTCTGAATGTAATCTGTGTGTATTTGTTCATCATGTGTTGAAGAGTAGTGTTGTTCATCTGTAGGAGAAGAGTCTTTTTTTTTTAGCTGTTCAAATGCATTTGACATGATCATTAACTCTAAAATAAAAGTACCAGGAAGAACCAATGTTTCACATAATGTGAAGAAAATTTTCATAATCTAAATAATCCTTTTCGACTGTGAAGAACATTTTTGCAGCATTAAAAGACGATTTTCCATCGTCAGGTCAGTGAACAGTTCTAAGAAAAGTCATGTACACTCTTAATTGTATTTCCACGTGAGCCTCGAATGATTACATGATTGTTGGCACAATTAAACATCCTTGCTGTAGAGTGTGTGAACAGTTAGGCAAAGAGAACCGTTCAGAGGTGCGTTTCCCAAACAACAACATAACTCGCGGCTGAACTATCATAGTGCGATGCATTGTTTGAGAAAAGAATGATGTAGTGACGAGTGTTTCCCAAAGCCCGTAGTTTCTCTGTCGCAGATCCATTGTTTGAACCACATTAGTTATAACCTAAAACGGCCATAATGGTGCTCTAAATGGGATGGTAACAACTTCTTTAGAGAAGAACCCCATCATTTCTTTGTGCAAATTATATTGTTTTACACGAACACACATTTTAAAAAAATCTATTAGTCTTGGTAAAAACATGCACTCGCTTTCCATGTTAATTGAAATATACGTAAATGGCACATTTAGAGCCAATGTTTCTTTACAAATATTATTGAAAACAATTACATATTCTATTCTAAAACAAAAAATCACTTACAAAAGTTAACACGTATTCTAATATCATATATAAATCATATAAATAAAAAAATAATGAGGCTATTTATTAAGAAATTAAATTTAATATTTATTATTTGTTAGGAAATGTAGGAAAAATCCTACTTTAATAATATTAATGATGATGATTATTATTAAAGTAGGATATTGTTTATTTAATTTAAATTTTTTTGAAAAGTCCACTTTTACAATTTGACACATGCAAACCACTGCAGAAACGTTCTCACCAATAGGCCCACATCATATACAGTACAGATACTTAATAAATATCCTACTATAAATTAAAAGAATTAACGTACGCTATGTTTTTTGTTTTCACAAGCTTTGGAAATATAACTTAAATTCCGCTTTTAAATAATAGGTCACCTATAGCTTTCATCATGAGCCATGGCTGCGTTCAAAATGACATCAATGTTTTCAAAGCGCACTGCAAAGGGAGCACAATTGTAAACATGAAGATCGCTAAAACTGAACTGTAAAAATACTTTGAAGGCAAATTACACCTAAGAGTGATGACTTTAATGCTTTTGTTTTTTAATAATTCCAAGTTTAAATGTTAGAATGTTCTAAATGAATAGGGCATAGGGGGATAACTGGGAATAGAACACAGCCAGGAACTATGTTTCTAACTACAGCTCCAGAGGTGTAGTTGCAAGCATACAAATTTGCGACGCAGTTTGCGAATGTTCATTGGAACGATGGATTTGGGAAACGCCAAATCAATTAACTATGTTTGTAACGACGGAACTTGCGATCTTAGTTGGCTAACGATGGTTTTCGGAAACGCACCCCAGCTCGACAGTGGGAGAAAAAAAGGGTTCCATGGATGTTAAAATGGCGTCATGGAACCATTGTTGCCAATAAAGGACATTTATTTGTAGGACTGCGTATACAGTATATATACATATATTCATTGCTTCATTTTCCTTCTGCTTAGTCCCTGATTAATCAGGGGTCACCACAGCTGAATGAACTGCCAACTACTCTGGCATATGTTAGACAGTGGATGCTGTGTGTGTGTGTGTGTGTGTGCGTGTGTGCATGTATGTATATGTATATATATATATATATATATATATATATATATATATATATATATATATATATATATATATATATATATATATATATATATATTAGGGATGCACCGATGCCGATACTTGGATCGGATATCGGTTCGATATCGCATATTTTTGCTGGATCGGGTATCGGCCAGCTGTTACCGATCCAAATTCGATCTTGCGCGTGCGCTATATTCTGTGTTTATAAGCCAACTAATACATGAAGCCTATTTTAAGGCACTAGAACTTTGTCATGTAGGCCCACTATATCCGAATTGTTCTGAAACCATTCTACAGTTTAACGTGAAGTACAGATGAATATTAAAGTGTTTAAATTCACGTTCAGTTCAGCCCTTCCCGCCGCTGCGCCTGTCAATCATTCTCCATTCATTCACAATTCAGTCTGCTTGTCGCATTTGACAACAGGAAAAACTTTCTCTTAGACTATTTGTTCTTGTTAGTTTTAATAATTAGTGGAGAAATGTATTTAGTTTTGCATTAAATGGGTTCATTTTGACCTGCAGCAGGAGTTCATTTCATCATGTTTGCGCTGCTGTGTGTGTTAGATCAGATCGCATTTGCAATACTGGAGTGGAGACGGTTATTACCTGCTCTTCACATACAAAGTAGGCCTACCTGAAATGTTTAGAAAAGCCTCAATAATGCATTGGACAGATCCTCAACGCACTTATTTCTTCCATTTGAGCTGCTGTTTTGCAAATATCTGCAGATACCGTAGAGCTGCGCGCTGTCTCCGATGCATCAAGCGCTTTCATTCACGTGCCGGCTGCATGCGCAGAGGCGACGTACGCCGCTCCGTATAAGATTATTCTTACAATGAGTTTGTTCTCCCATCCTTCAGATTGAGTTTATTTTTCTAAGGTGAATACTTTAATTGCTGCAAATAGTTTTAAAGCCTGGCCCATTGTGGTCAAAGTAGTTTATTAAATAAATTAAAGGTGAAACTGACGTGCGCAATATGGATTGTTATTAACAGAAAATGATTTAGCCTAATATAGGCTATTCTGAAACTGTGAACATTTCACTGTAATTTTATATATTAATATTTTATTAAACAGACCAGTTTGTGTTTTGGCGCTGAAGCATAAAAGCGGACCTTGTTTTGAACTTTCTCCGTCTCACTCACAGCGAGATTTGGAGAGGAATTATTAAGTAAAACTGGCATCAGACGGTTTAGTTTAATCTGCATCAAACCTGCAGGAAAATATCAGGCTTTAATGTAATATAATTAATAAATTTAATAAAAGGCTGATTATTTTACCAACGATGTCAATAGCCTATTGCAGATTTCAAAGAAAAATCTTAATATTAAAAAGGAAAGGACAATATCACAAGTAATGCTCAAATAATGTAGCCTAGTTCACGGCAAGCATGTTGTAGATTGTGCCGTCTGTCATGTATACCTATAGGTCTGTTATTTTTTACTAAAGAAGATATATGATTTCAGTTTAGCACCAGAGCTATAGAAACTGCTCATTTCGGTTAATTTTGGCTCGTTAACCGAATGTTAACCGCTAACAGATTAATATTAAAATATTAATAAAAAAATAATTGACGTGCCTATATTTTGTATGACACATTAAATATTGCATTTTAAAATACTTATTTATTTTAAATGCAAACAGCATACAGAACATAATATAGCATCTTCACCTGCTGTGTTTTTAGCAGCATAGAAAAACAGAATAAACTAAACAAAAATAATAAAATAAAAATAATAATCCTGCTCTAGATCTTTCCTCTAAATGACAAATGTAAATTACAAAACGAAAACACTGACTTTTTAAGAACCGGCAGGCTGTTTGTCCAATCATGTTTTTTTTTCTTCCATCAAATAAAAATATCAGGCTACCTCAAATAGATCGCTCCACAGAAAATATGCATTTAATTAATGTTAATTAATGTTAAATATTACAAATCTCCTGTCAACATGTTTAATATAATTCATTAGTTTAAAGATTATGTCTTTAATTACGATTATGACTTATTTCCTCTGTCTCATTCGCGGTTCATGTGCGCGCGCTGCGTGTAATGAAAGACAATGAACCTAAAGGCTCTATGTTGACTTTTTGTAAAGTATTGGCTACTGAATAGCATATAACAATTTTGTTGTTTACATATGATATTGCATTATTTGCATACATGTTTTTTAAGCTGTAAAATGAAAGCCTCAGTTTGGTGCGAGGCCCATTATGCAAAAAAAAAAAAAAAAAACTTTAGATTTGTTTGATTGGTAGATTAGGGTATGTAGGCTATTAAAAAAATTATATTATATAAGAACTATTATTAACTGTAATTTTCCAAATGGAAAAAAGGTTGGTTTGTTAGTTGAACACTAAATCACCAATAGCCTATTTATTGAGTTTATGACACGGCTCTGGCAGCACAGAGGCGATCCGCATCAGCGCTGGCTGGTTTGTCAACAATTCTGTGTCAAACTGTGAGCAGAAATATCCTTCTTTCATTTTGCTTCTTTGACAAAATATGTAGGCACGTGTGGTTGCACGTTACTGTTACTGCACGCGCTTTTCCATTCCAAAAACGCGAGGCGCACCGCACTGCCTTTATTGATGACAAGATAAAAAGGAGCGCGGTGCTCTTTTTATGTCACTAGGAAATGACTGAATCAGCTGAGCCGCATTGTGCAGGAGTGTTCCTGTCAGTAATTGTAATTTTTAATTGCATTATGATATTCAAGATTTGTAAAGTCATACAGCTTTGAATGACTTGAAACAGCGACCACAAGTCTCTCCTCTATCATTAAAAGCTCGCCGAAGTAGTCTTGACAACACAGACACTGCACTATATATATTATATATATATATATATATATATATATATATATATATATATATATATATATATATATATATATATATATATATATATATATATATATATATATATATATATATATATATGTGTGTATATATATATATATATATATATATATATATATATATATATATATATATATATATATATATATATATATATATATATATATATATATATATATATATGTGTAAAATAGTTTTTTTTATATAAAATATGAACCTCTGGTAGTGTTTGAAAGTGAACACGCAGAATGTTTTAGACATTTTCTGTATACTTTATCTGTATTTAGCATCTTAATTCCATCCCAAATGTGTTTCGGTACACCTACAAAATTCAGTTCTAGATTACTAAGTCAAGAATCAGATAAATGATTGTTGGATCTTTAACCCTTCATCATTGCTTTATCTCAGGTGAATGGGTGACTGTTGAAGGGACATTCAAGTGCATCTCTCTTACCTGTGTGTCAAGCTCATGTCCACGGAGCCCAAAGGGTCTTTCGCCATCCGCTCACCTGGCAGACGGGACAGCAGACCTCATCCTTGTGCGAGACACTAACCCTCTGAGCTTTCTCACATACCTGCACAGGCACACAAACAAACAGGATCAGGTAAAACCAAAAGATTTACAATAAAACAAACTCTTGAATTAGTCAGAAACAAAGTCTGATGCATCTCTAAATTACAATTTTAGTTTGACCTGCCGTTTGTGGAAGTCCATCGGGTCAAGGCAGTTCGGTTTTCTTTACCACCTGGAGAAGAAGAGGACTTTGAGGAGGAGGAAGAGAAAATTCAGACCTCCGCTGAGAGAGTAGTGGAGGATCCTGGGAAACTCTGCAGTAATAACATTGCAGGTCATTCACAGCAGCATCTCACGGGTCAGAAAGAGAAAGCAACTTCAACCAGTAGATTAAAGAGACCAGGCTTCGTGTGTGGGCCCTGCTGCACTAAACCTCGCTCAGTATCAGTGTGGAACTGTGATGGAGAAATTCTGCCTCAGACCGAGATCTCATGCAGGTACTGTCTCATGGTCAGTTCAGAGATAATCAGTTGGAAAAATCATAGCTAACATGTCCAAAAAAATCATAGTATACTAAACAAGCCATTTAAACCCAGTACCACACCAAAAATCATAACTCTAAAAATAACTATATAACCATCGAGCACTAATGTGTCATGACATTTTGATTTTGATTAAATGAAATGGCAAAATTCAGATATTAAAATGACTTTATACTATATAAAAGCAAATGTCACCTATTGTACGCAAGCAAAATTTGAAGCAATAAATCAAAAGATTAAATCGTGGTGTGGATTACTATGAATATTAAACCACAAAAAGACCATTCAAATATGAAGTCTGTGTGTCAGTTCACTATATCTGGACATAAAAAAAAATTTATTTTATCTGCAAAGCTGCACTGGCAGTCATGCTTAAATATTCTTTTCGATTACATATTTTCTATTCATGAAACTAGAATGAAGAAAAAAATTTAATATGAATAAAATGAAAATTGAGAGGAAAAACTATGGAGCCAGATCAGTCTCAAAAATAATAAATTTACAAAATGTAATTTAAACATCTATAACACAATTTACATTAACAAAATTAAATTTGTAAGTTCAAAACACAATTCGTAAATTCAAAACATGATTAAAAAAAAATACACAAATCTAATTTGGAAGTTAAAAACATGATTCATACATACACAAATCCAATTCGTAAGTTCAAAACACAATTCATAAATACACAAATGCAGTTCGTAAATTCAAAACACGATTCATAAATACACAAATCCAATTCGTAAGTTCAAAACACGATTCATAAATACACAAATCCAATTCGTAAGTTCAAAACACGATTAAAAAATACACAAATCCAATTCATAAGTTCAAAACACGATTCATAAATACACAAATCCAATTCGTAAGTTCAAAACACGATTAAAAAATACACAAATCCAATTCATAAGTTCAAAACACAATTCATAAATACACAAATCCAATTCGTGAATTTAAAACACAATTTAAAAACACACAAATCCAATTTGTAAATTCAAAACACCATTCATAAATACACAAATGCAGTTCATAAATTCAAAACACGATTCATAAATACACAAATCCAATTCGTAAGTTCAAATCACGATTCATAAATACACAAATCCAATTCGTAAGTTCAAAACACGATTAAAAAATACACAAATCCAATTCATAAGTTCAAAACACGATTCATAAATACACAAATCCAATTCATAAGTTCAAAACACGATTCATAAATACACAAATCCAATTCGTAAGTTCAAAACACGATTAAAAAATACACAAATCCAATTCATAAGTTCAAAACACGATTCATAAATACACAAATCCAATTCGTAAGTTCAAAACACGATTAAAAAATACACAAATCCAATTCATAAGTTCAAAACACAATTCATAAATACACAAATGCAATTCTTAATTTAAAACACAATTCAAAAATACACAAATCCAATTCGTGAATTTAAAACACAATTTAAAAACACACAAATCCAATTTGTAAATTCAAAACACGATTCAAAAATACACAAATCCATCTCGTAAATCCAAAACACGATTTAAAAATACTCAAATCCAATTTATAAATTCAAAACACGATTCAAAAATACTCACATCCAACTCGTAAATTCAAAACACGATTCAAAAATGCACAAATCCAACTCGTAAATTCAAAATACGATTTAAAAATACTCAAATCCAACTCGTGAATCTAAACCAAGCTTCAAAAACAAACAAATCCAATTTGTGAATTTAAAACACAATTTAAAAACACACATATCCAATTTGTGAATTTAAAACACAATTTAAAAACACACATATCCAATTTGTAAATTTAAAACACGATTTAAAAATTCACAAATCCAACTCGGAAATTCAAAATACAATTTTAAAATACTCAAATCCAACTCGTAAATCCAAACCACGATTCAAAAACAAACAAATCCAATTTGTAAATTCAAAACATGATTCAAAAATACACAAATCCAATTTCAAACATTTCAAACCCAATTAAAAAATTAACAAATTCGATTAGTAAGTTCAAAATACAATTCATAATATACATAAATTCAATTCATTTGGCAAAAATATTTATGATTTTTACTTGTGAATTCACGAATTGTGTGTTGCATTTATAAAATGTGTTTTGAATTTACAAATTTGATTTTGTAAATGTAAATTGTGCTGTGCATGTATGAATTTGTTTTTTTTTTGTAAATATATTATTTCTGATATATTATTTTCTTACAATATATTATTTTCTTACAAAACTGCAGTTTTGTAGCTCAGCTTGGATTCTGATGCTGCCAATGTTTTTATCATTCTTCACTTGAAAAAAAAAATTGTTGGTATTGTTTGACAGTTCTTAAAAGTACATCATCATAGCTATCATCCCTCATAAAAGACTTCTTTAAACACAAATTAAGAAAAACACTTTACCCACAAACTTTTGATATGTTTAGCATTTGGTTAATGATTTGGCTAGTGATACGAGCAAATTATAGTTAATGATATCAATATCATGAATGATTATGCGTTTCAAACCAAAATCTTTGCATGTTCTTCATTTGAATGTTTTCCTTCTTTCCACAGAATACACGGTCAGCTGGTGCGGCTCTTCGCCAGGGGCATCGAGGATTCAACAAGAGCTTAATACCTAAAGCAGATTAAATATTATGTAAATAATATGAAAGATGAGAAAATGGATGCACAGAGTGAATGTCCTGTATAAGACAGAGCAGTGATGTCATTCAAACTCATTTGGAAGATATTTCAGATGTTACAATATATTATTGAATGAAAAAAATCAGGAGGGTGATGGATCAGTTTCAGATCTGTCGTAATATTATTCAATTGATTTTACTGTTTTTTGCAGAGCAGAAAACATATTTATGCAATATTAGAGTGCAAACTGAGCGAGGAAATTTGTTGTTTTTTTTTTTTTAAAAGAATTTTTGCACCTGTCACTCCAGAACATAAGTGATGGTTTGTCCTATTTGTTTTGGAGACACCGCATTCTCTCTTGGGCTTGTACATGGGAGTGACAGTCACAGACTGGGAGTGACAGACGTGTTTTAAGGGAGTGGACTCATTCCAGTCAGCATTCTTACAGAGCAACTGGAATGTGTTTGTACAGGATGATTTATTAGTATGCGTTTTCCCCAATAAAGCATCTTTTCAAAACTAAATTTCATTATTCTTATTATAAGATACATTAAACACACAAAATATTTAATTGTAGTTGGTTAAAAGCATACAACCAATGCTTTCGTTTTCTCCACAATAGTGTAATAAATCTGTGATAATGCTGCTTAATTTTATTTTGCATACATGATACTCTGATACTGATAAACTCATTCATTATTCTTTTATGAATAGGATTGAATTTAACTTTTATAAAATGCAACAAATAAACGATTATATGACTTTGGATTATTTTAATACAGCTTTGTTAGATATAAATATGAATTGGTGGGAAAAAAAACTCACACCAAACTAACAAGATTACCTATTCTGTAATTTAAATAATAAAAATAATTATACTTTGTTTTATTAAAAGTTTAGATTAGAAAAACCTAACTGAAATTGGTGAACTACTTGACTGAAGAATACCACTTATTATCTGCTTCTAAGTGACAGGTTGATGGGAATACATGATTTAACATCACTGTCAGATAGTTTACATCTGAATAAACATAGTGCTTAGGTGTAAAATATCAGCTTTTTTTTAGCACTGAATGATCTGTATCAGGGCTGAGGTAAGGTAAGGTAATGTTTATTTTAACATGCTTTCTTGCAAAGTCACAAAGCGCCTACTATAATACTATAACTACTATAATAAATAAAACAAATATGCAGTTGAAGTCAGAATTACTTGCCCCCCTTTTTCCCCAGTTTCAGTTTAAGGGATGCAAGATTTTTTTCCAACACATTTCTAAATAAATAATTGTAATAAATAATTTCTAATAACTGATTTCTTTTATCTTTGCATGAGGACAGTACATCATATTTACTAGATTTTTTTTCAGATTACAGTGATATGTTAAGGCTTTACTGGGTTCATTAGGCAAATAAAGGTAATTGGGCAAATAAAGATGGTTTGTTCTGTAGACAATGGAAAAAAAATATTGCTTAAAGGGGCTAATAATATTGACCTTAAAATGATATTAAAAAAAATAAAAACCTGCTTTTATTCTAGTTGAAATTAAACAAATAAGACTCTCCAGAAGAAATCATATAACAGGAAATACTGTGAAAGATTCCTTGCTCTATTAAACATCATTTGGGAAATATTTGAAAAAAACAAACAAACTAATATTTACTTCAACTGTACATATTATATATACACAATCAGAAAAACAAATTATAAACTAAAAGGTTTTTTGACCTGGAAAGTCCTTAGATCCAGGGCCGACCTTATCTCCAGCAGGAGCCTATTCTAGAGGTGAGGAGCTGTGACCATAAACACACAATCTGTAAAATGCTTCAACTTCGATTGTGGGAATCTAAAAGTAGCAGGTTAGAAGACCTGAGAGTTCTAGAAGCTCAAATAAAGTTATATAGTCAGATTTGCAGGTGCCAGTTAAAAAGTGAGCAGTCACATTTTGGAACAGCTGAAGTCTTGACTTAGCTGACTTTGAGGCACCAGAGCATTACAGAGTTCAAAGGGGAAGAAAATAAAAGCACGGACAAGTGCTGTGCGATTAATTGAAATCGAATCGCAATTTGAAATGTTGCGATTAGCTAATCGCAAGAGGCTGTGATATGAAATATATATATGTATTATTTAATTTTCCCTGCCCAAAGCAAATGTGTGACTGCCGTCTGTGTGTGACAGTCTTACTAGCCAATTGACTGAGCTCACTTTTGTTCTGCCCAATCAGAATTGCGCAATCGAACTATGCGGAACATCTACAATAAAACGAACAAACAGGAAAGTGCGGACAAGTGGGATGATGGCATCTGCTGCTTCAAAAGCATTAATAGACAAATTAATATATATATTAAAAAAAAAAACAGGACATCGGTAATATGGGAATATTTTGATTTCACAGTCACAGACACCTAACAAAAACAGGTCATTTTAAGAGCTGTCGCAGAATTGTTGCCACGGCTTACAGATTATTGAGCTGAGGTTTGACTACAAAAAAAAAAAACATTTCGCATAATCTGTCAGAAAAAAAAAAATGCAATTAAATATTTGCCCAAAAATCACACAGCCCTAGCATGGACCCCATTTTCCAAATCCCCATAGGAAAGAAAGGATAGAAAATCCTTAATGTTTTTGCTTCGTTCAAAATCGAGAGTTAAATAAATCTAAATGTCAACAGCATAAATATGAAAAGAAGGTTTACAATTCCTGAGAATATGTAAAGGGAAAACAGAAAAGGACAAACAATTGAACCCTGTGGAACTCCATGGTGCAGCGGGGCTATAGATGATCCTTAATCCTCAAATAAAACTGAGAAAAACCTATCTAATCAATGAGACCTGAACCAGTACAAAACTGCTCCCCGCGAGCCAACAATGAGCTTCAAACAAGAAAGACATAGTGGTGCAGTCAGAAAATCCACCAATAAATCCAGCAACACAGGATCAACACAGATGCATTACTCTTGTCAGAATACTAAAAAAAACATTCATAAACCATATCAGAGCCATCTCAGTGCTGTGAAAGAGTTTAAATCCAGATTGAAACTTCTCTGAGATTATTTAAATAAATTTAAATCAATTTCCTTAAAATAAATATTATGCAATTTGCTGTCTACATCTTGAGCAAGAAATCCTCAAGTCTGAAAGACATTCCTCAAGCCCTTGTCATCTTTCTGGCATTTGTGGCATTTTCTGGTTGCAACCGGTACAACCAGAACTAAGATGCCCTGATAAACAGCAGGATGAATACATACAATGCTTAAAATATAAAAAGAGAAAAGCCCTGCATACATATACATATATATGTATATGCATAGATTATTATTTTTTTATCTAGAATAATCTCGAAATTAATCTAGAATAAAATGGCTCATTTGAATTCTGCCGAAGGCATTCAGAATATGTGTGCGACCAAAATAATAAGTTTTTGAGAACGGGTTTCTCAAGCCAGGTGGCGCATTAGACCAGGGGCTCATCTCCTGTTTCCAAAATGCATCACAAACTGCTTGAGAAACTGTTCTACTATGATAATTGGTGATGAAAATAAATGATGTTCAACAAGATGTACTTGTGTTTACTAACTGTTTATTCAGTTAAACATGAATTTTGATCTGTAGGCCTACATAAGCTCCAAACAGCGATTTCATACTTGCTTTTGTTGTATGTACATACAGAAAATGCTGCTTCGCAAAGTTCACAGAGCCCTGACGGTGTGTCAAACATTGAGTATATTTACATGGGCAACAATACTTTAATACGATTATAATATGATTAAAACAATACTCTGATTAAGAGTCTACCATGTAAACAGCGATTTTTGATTACTTAATGCAACTAGCCTAAGTCATAACTGAACTAAACAGAAATGAAATTAAGACGTGGAGTATGCATATATTAGAGGCATTACTGACAAACTATTACCGTCATGTCGGAAAATATGGCGAAAAGTCCTACAAGATCCACACAGGCGGCGGTCAGTAAAGGACCGCACACACACACAGACGCACAAACACACAAAATGCAGAAGTTTTTTTTCTTTCCAGTTGGCGTTCGTTATTAAATTCCATAACACTCTCACCAGTCCTTACTCATTTATTTGCATCTAATACCCCAGTTTGTCACGAAGGCATGAATGAAATGTTCATGAGTTAAAGTGAAACTGCCGAACTGCAGTTAAAGTCAGGCATCCTGTTGATTTGATTCAGAAGGGCACTTTTTTCTCAGACGTCTCACCAGTCTGGTGTACATCCGCGCTAAACTATCAACGTGAAAGTCATCATAGCTTGCGTAGAATAAACCCAGCTCCCTACCCAACTTTGAGAATAGATTAACTGCGATATTTCTTTTTATCGCGCGATAAGAGTCTCGCGTTAACGAAGCACGTTAACGCCGATAACGGCCCACCACTAATATATATCTATTAAAAAAACAATAACTGTAACCATATTAGTGTTCCCACCAGTGGATTAGAATTTTGTTTATTAAACTGCAGTTTTATCAACTTTTTGAACAAGTCACAATTAGCTTTATTATATTTTTATATCTATAGAAAGCAAAATGGATTCTGACAGTTCATTAGCTGAAAAAAATAGTAAAGGGCACCTATGATGAAAATCATCTTTTGTAGGGTGTTTGGACAAGACTGTGTGTAAGTATAGTGTGTCCACAGTCATATTGGGGTTATATAAACACAATAAGTCTCTTTTTTTTTAATTTCCTGACATTAAAATAGGATCCAAATCCCTCCCATTTTGAGGCCCACCGCAACGTGACGTAGGAGTGCAGTTTCCCCGCCCACCGAATTGATTGACAGCCACATATTAACATGTCTCTGTAGTAGCACGTATAATCATATCAACAAGACAGGACGTGCATAAAGCAACTGGGATTAAAAGATCGGTTCAGCTCGCTGTGATCATCAATCATCATCAATTGTGATCAAGAATGAGTTTTACAAGTTTAAAAACATTTGTAAAACAGTGCATGTTTGTAATGAATTACAGCGATTTTACCGTCTTTATCACCACAGCCGCAATGTCAGTACAATTATAAAAGAAGATGCTTCAATCCCAATTTGTGGACGTTAAATCAGGTTTATTTTGTACATTAACATAACGGATATCCATACAGCAGTGGATATTAACGTGTATCCTGTCACATTTGCCGTGCAAAAACAGTACAAAGTTAAACGCGCGCTTTATGTGTGCATGTGTGTGTGTGTGTGTGTGTGTGTGTGTGAGAACTTTGTAACAACATTGTATGTGATTTGTCGCACGCAAAGGCTTGAACAAATAATCAAATAATCACACTTACTGTAGTATTTCTCACAAACGTTATGTGAGATCTGCTTCCTTTATGTCTGTTACTGTGCTTTTTATCTGACGCAGCCAAGGTGGAGACTGAGGCACACTCTGACAGACACGTGGGAATGGTGAGCGGGGAGAACCAGCATTAAAGGCACAGGCAAGAAAAACCGCTACATTGCGATCAGAGCAGAAAATCCCAATATTCTGAAAGGTATAATAAATAATCTGATGGGTGATTTGAGCTGAAACTTTACAGACACATTCTGGAGACACAAAAGACTCTATCTTAAAAAAAAGAGGTCAAATAGTTGCTCTTTAAGAAGAATTTGTTTTTCTCCATTATTGTTCTAGCTACAGTGTGCTGTTATGCTATTCCATTTTGTTATTTGCCTCAGTGTGAACTGGCCTCTACAGGATCATTTTTGTGATAATGACACAGTTTCCATGCGACAACAGAGCAATGAGTCCAAAACATCTGCACACACTGAACTAAATAATGTATTTTATATACTATGGAAGACTATAGTGTCCAAAAGCACATGTGTGAAAGTTAATCATGCCATCTCACACAGTTTGACCATGTCAACAAGACCAACAGCCAATGAAATTGCTGTACTTGAGTCTATATTTGCACACGGGACACAATGGTTTGTTTTGGATAAGCATATACAAGCATTAGACATCATGTGTGTTTGTGCAGAATATTGTACTGTACACTCACTGGGCACTTTATTAGGTACACCTGTCCAACTGCTCGTTAACGCACATTTTTAATCAGCCAATCACCTGGCAGCAACTCAATGCATTTAGGCATGTAGACATGGTCAAGATGAACTGCTGCAGTTCAAACAGAGCATTAGAATAGAGAAGAAAGGTAATTTAAGTGACTTTGAACATGGCATGGTTGTTGGTGCCAGACGGGCTGGACTGAGTATTTGAGAAACTGCTGATCTACTGGGATTTTCACGCACAACCATCTCTAGGGTTTACAGAGAAGGGTCAGAAAAAGAGAAAATATCCAGTGAGCTGCAGTTCTGTGGGCGCAAATGCCTTGTTGATGCCAGAGGTCAGAGGTGAATGGCCAGACTGGTTTGAGCTGATAAAAAGGCAACAGTAACACAAAGAACCACTCGTTACAACCGAGGTATGCAGAACACGTCCAACCTTGAGGCAGGTGGGTTACAGCAGCAGAAGACCACACCAGGTGCTGCACCTGTCAGCTAAGAACAAGAAACTGAGGCTACACTTCACACAGGCTCACCAAAATTGGACAATAGAATATTGGAAAAACGTTGCCTGGTCTAATGAGTCTCAATTTCTGCTGCGACATTCAGATGGTAGTCAGAATTTGGCATCAACAACATGAAAGCATGGATCCATCCTACCTTGTTTAGGCTGGTGCTGTAATGGTGTTGTGGATATTTCTTGGCACACTTTGGGCCCATTAGTACCAATTGAGCAGTGTGTCAACGCCACAGCCTACCTAAGTAATGTTGCTGACCATGTGCATCCCTTTATGACCACAGTGTACCCATCTGATGGCTACTTCCAGCAGGATAACGCACCATGTGATAAAGCGTGAATCATCTCAGACTGGTTTCCTGAACATGACAATGAGATTCACTGTACTCAAATGGCCTCCACAGTCACCAGTAGTTAATCCAATAGAGCACCGTTGGGATGTGGTGGAACAGGAGATTTGCATCATGCAGCCAACAAATCTCCAGCAACTGCATGATGCCATCATGTCAATATGGACCAAAATCTCTGAGGAATATTTCCAGTACATTGTTGAATCTATGCCATAAAGGATTAAGGCAGTTCTGAAGGCAAAACCCGTTACTAGTAAGGTGTACCTAATAAAGTGGCCAGTGAGTGTATATTGATATGAAAGTATGCAAAAACCAGGCATAATATTGCCTTCCTTAAAACAGCTGCCTCAACACAGTCAAATGGTGCATACTTACATGATTTAAACTAAATGTTAATAATCTTACTTTAATATTAATTATTTAACTGATCATCACTGCAATGCTACAGTTTAGCTTTGCATGTCTTGATTATCTTGGGTTTTTTGGAAAGTTTTTTTTTTTTTTTTACCTCAAGAAGGAATTCCCCTATTCAAACTCTCAACTTATAATAGGGCCTTTACTAAAAGATGCCAACAATGTTCATCTTTCACCTACAGATACAGAAACAAGCACATGAAGTGCTCCAAAACAGCACACAAACACAAGCGTTTTATTAAAAATAAATTAATACATTTTATATAGTTTAGTTTTATAAATAACTTTAAATATTTATATAATTTACAATATTAATATCAACATTTAATACCAGGGAAATAGCAATATAAAAATTATTTCACAGTTGTTGTTTTTCATACTAATTTTTCCCCCTATAATAAACATTTACATGGGCAAAAGGATCAATATTGGAAGGCCTTCAACTCCAGCAAATTTTCAAATGAGGCAAACTCAAAGTTATCACATTACAGACAATAGTGGGGTATAAAAGAATGACTCATGCTGTGCCAATTACAGACATGCGATATGGAGCAAACACACCGTGAAGAAGATGAACTCGTTATATATTTACAGTTAGCCAGAAAAAGCACTTCCTCTTGGCACTGTATTCTCGCTGTACACATGGTGTTGAACAAAACCAAACGTGTTTCCTGAATTATGCAGTGGTGTAATAAAAAAATAAACAAGTGCAGATGAACTGTGGATTAACAATGAACCCATTGTCTAATCTAAACGACACACTTAAATAAATCTGATAGTCTAAGTTACCATGTACTTCCGAAATGATTGTAAGTTAAGTGAGCTAGAGAAACGTATTGTTATTATGTTACTGTATTTTAGGCCTTTTGATGATTCAACAACTATCATCAGGTATCTTTTGCAGTCATTGGTATAACCGCCTATGTCATGAAAATAACGATGTACATAAAGATACTATTAGAAACAGGCCAGTGTAATTTTAGTGCTTTAGCTGAAATTATAACCATGACAAACGTCGAAAGGAAACCAACCTAAACAACACAGTTTGCAGTTTGGCATAATGAGTTCGAAAGAGTGAGTTAAACATGTGGATTAAAGAGTACCAACTCTCACGCCACAGTCTAGGATGTCGTTATCAGTAAAGGTATGTTACCTGCGATTATGACACGTCCATAAACAACCGTCGTTTTCTCTAGAGCTTGTTTGAACAACCTGTTTTCTAGTCCTCTCAGTATTAAATATGGCGATCCTGCCATCTGTCGGCGAACGAGAGGATTGACAGGTTTATCGCCACCGTTGAATCGAGTAGAGCAGGGGTGTCAAACTCAGATCCTGGAGGGCCGCAGCCCTGCACAGTTTAGTTCCAACCCTGCTTCAACACACTTACCTGCAGGTTTCAAACAAGCCTGAAGGACTCAATTAGTTTGATCAGGTGTGATTAATTAGGGTTGGAACTAAACTGTGCAGAGCTCCGACCCTCCAGGAACTGAGTTTGACACCTGTGGAGTAGAGGTATGACACTCTTTTGGAAAATTGGGTAACAATTACTCTGAGTTTTTTTTATTCTAAAACTAATTAAAAGACAAGAGTAACTAGAAAAGCATGGCTCGTTTCCTTACAAATGACCAACAAAATAAATGAGAGATTCTGCTTAAACAAGATATCAAAATTTGGTAGCCTAATCTTAACTTGAATAGTATTTTCTCAGGGGTGTTCAAACTCGGTCCTGGAGGGCCGGTGTCCTGCATAGTTTAGCTCCAACTTCCTTCAACACACCTGTCTAAATGTTTCTAGTATACCTAAAAAAGCTTGATTAGCAAGTTCATGTGTGTTTAATGGTGCTTGGAACTAAAATATGCAGGACACTGGCCCTCCAGGACCAAGTTTGGACACCCCTGAGCATCTTTTTTTTTGTTCTCAAACGACCCTTTGTTAAGGATTTTACTTATTACGATGTGTTATTTCGTTATTTTTCACATAATGTTTCAGCATAGCATAAAATATATAGGACATTTAGATTGATTTCAATTAATATATTTAATTGGGAAAATCTTACATTCAAAAATTTTCATCTGCATTAAACTGTAGAATGTTCTTTGTGATGAAAATTATTAAATGAAAACATTACAGTTGTCAACAAAAAGTGTCTAAACAGTATAATGATTTGTTTAATGTAGGCTAATGTCATTTTATAACTGAACAGTCACTAAATTTCTTTAGTTATGCAAAAATCTTTCTTGTTATCTTGAGGACGCTAGTTTATCATTTGCAATCAACCATAACTTTAAAACAAATCTCGGTTGGGTTTGCAGAGATGGGTTTTTAATCTAACCTACTCAACATAATTTTATTTATTTAATTAATTTCCCTAACATTGGCAAAATCACGTTTGTTGAATGGCAATGGTGAAAATTGTGGAAAAATAAGAATCTCATCAATAACTACACAATTTTTGTTAAAAACATTCATTCATTCTCCTTTGGCTTAGTCCCTTTATTTATCAGGGGTTGCCACAGCAGAATGAACCGCCAACTTATATGTTTTACCCAGCAGATGCCCTTCCAGCTGCAACCTAGTACTGGAAAACACACTCACCTATAGAGCATGTGTTTAGATTGTTGGGGAAACCGGAGCACCCGGAGGAAACCCATGCAAACACAGGTAGAACATGCAAACTCCACACAGAAATGCCAACTGACCCAGCCAAGGCGCAAACCAGCGACCTTCATGCTGTAAGGCAATCGTGCTATCCACTGCGCAACCTTGTCACCTTGCTGAAATCAATTTTAAAAAATGGTCTCATCTATCATAAGAGGATTTTTAGACCCCATCTGGACTCGTTTCAATTTACATGTTTTACTGTACAGTTATTTAAGATAAATGAGCTTTTCAAACAAAAAAAATCATGTAATTGAATGGGATACTCACCCAAAAAAAATTTTTTTGCTAATATATTTACCCTCAAGCGCTTACAAACCTTTATTGAAATTCTTTCCTTCATTGAATACAAAATATATTTTGAAGAGAACTTGTGGCCATCAACTTCCACATCAGCAAAAACAAATATTAAGGAAGTCAATGGTAATAGGTTTCCAACATTTTTCAAAATATTTCCTTGTGTTTAACAGAAGAAAAAAAATCTCATAATACAGGCAGTGCAGAATTATTAAGCAAATGAGTATTTTGACCACATCTTCCTCTTTATGCATGTTGTCTTACTCCAAGCTGTATAGGCTCGAAAGCCTACTACCAATTAAGCATATTAGGTGATGTGCATCTCTGTAATGAGAAGGGGTGTGGTCTAATGACATCAACACCCTATATCAGGTGTGCGTAATTATTAGGCAACTTCTTTTCCTTTGGCAAAATGGGTCAAAAGAAGGACTTGGCAGGCTCCGAAAAGTCAAAAATAATGAGATATCTTGCAGAGGGATGCAGCACTCTTAAAATTGCCAAGCTTCTGAAGCGTGATCATCGAACAATCAAGCGTTTCATTCAAAATAGTCAACAGGGTCGCAAGAAGCGTGTGGAAAAACCAAGGCGCAAAATAACTGCCAATGAACTGAGAAAAGTCAAGCGTGCAGCTGCCAAGATGCCACTTGCCACCAGTGCCATCACTGGAGTGCCCAAAAGCACAAGGTGTGCAATACTCAGAGACATGGCCAAGGTAAGAAAGGCTGAAAAACGACCACCACTGAACAAGACACACAAGCTGAAACGTCAAGACTGGGCCAAGAAATATCTCAAGACTGATTTTTCTAAGGTTTTATGGACTGATGAAATGAGAGTGAGTCTTGATGGGCCCGTGGCTGGATCAGTAAAGGGCAGAGAGCTCCAGTCCGACTCAGACGCCAGCAAGGTGGAGTACTGGTTTGAGCTGGTATCATCAAAGATGAGCTTGTGGGGCCTTTTCGGGTTGAGGATGAACTCCCAGTCCTACTGCCAGTTTCTGGAAGACACCTTCAAGCAGTGGTAACGGAAGTCAGCATCCTTCAAGAAAAACATGATTTTCATGCAGGACAATGCTCCATCACACGCGTCCAAGTAAGGGTCTAAAAGAAGAAAAACTAACCCTAACCTTGTTCACCTGATCTTAACCCCATAGAGAACCTGTGGTCCATCATAAAATGTGACATTTACAAGGAGGGAAAACAGTACACCTCTCTGAACAGTGTCTGGGAGGCTGTGGTTGCTGCTGCACGCAATGTTGATGGTGAACAGATCAAAACACTGACAGAATCCATGGATGGCAGGCTTTTGAGTGTCCTTGCAAAGAAAGGTGGCTATATTGGTCACTGATTTGTTTTGGTTTTTGAATGTCAGAAATGTATATTTGTGAATGTTGAGATGTTATATTGGTTTCACTGGTGAAAATAAATAATTGAAATGGGTATATATTTGTGTTTTGTTAAGTTGCCTAATAATTATGCACAGTAATAGTCACCTGCACACACAGATATCCTCCTAAAATAGCTAAAACTAAAAACAAACTAAAAACTACTTCCAAAAATATTCAGCTTTGATATTAATGAGTTTTTTGGGTTCATTGAGAACATGGTTGTTGTTCAATAATAAAATTAATCCTCAAAAATACAACTTGCCTAATAATTCTGCACTCCCTGTAGTTTAAAAATAAGTAGATAAAAGTAAAATTTTTGGGTGAACTATTCCTTTAATATGTTCATGGTAATCATCAGTTCCCAACACTAGTAAGTTGTAGATTGTAACTTGTAGAACTGCCAAGTCTCTTATCAAATATTATTCAAGTCCTTCGGTATCCCTTTCTTTCTGGAAGTACTATATTAAAATGTTGTTACAACATTTACTACAGGTCAGTCCACTGAACTATTTTACTATAGACAAGAGAAAATCATGCGGCATGCTGTAGGCATATAACAAAGCTCAAAATGGTGGATTTTTCTTTCTACTTTTTTTTTTTTTTGCATTTCAATGAATACACTTGGATGGCGGAGAATACAATTTGCATACTGAATCACTAACAATAGTGGCAACCATATAGTAACCATAATTATTCAATTTATTTTATTTTAAACAACCAAACTAAGCTTTGAAAAACCAAGCACCAACACAAGATCCGGCAGTGTGCATTTTCAGTATTAAATCAATGATATTTGAAATCTATTACAGATTTGAAGAATAAATCTGTGTATTCAAAATTCATGAAGAATAATAATGTTGGACGTAAAGCAGATGAAAAAGACTACAATTTCCCACAGAAGACTTCAACAATCAAGTAATGCAAGTCACATTACACTCCTTTAAACGTACCGTCAGCTTCAAGGTCAGAGACAAAAGAGAAAGGCCTAAAACAAATACCATATTAAATGACAGATTTACCAGAGCTGAACAAAACCCCAATCCCATGCAGCATGCGCAAACCAGTTCAATCATACAAGCATCACATGTATTGTTGGCAAGGTCGGTCACTTGTTGGCTTTAACACTAACAATTGTTCCAAAAATATTGAATTCTCTTTAAAAACATAAATAAAACCGACACCATTTAAAAGCAGCAGTAAACATCATCATCAGGAAGGCAATAAAAGGCATCAAGTAAACAGTCTCGCTCTCTGCTCCACTTGTTCTTCCCTGAGCATCTTGACCTCAGTCTGATCACAACGTCTATGGGAGCTTATGGATCCAAGTTATCCAACAGTCTCCCAGTCCCAGAGAGTCTGTCAGCCCGAGCTATGGCGGCTGTCCCTCCCTTGAGGGTCTTATGAGAGTCAACGTCTTTTGCTCCACGGGTTGGAGTGTGAGGTCAGCTAAAAGCCCACTGTTGGTGATGGTCCTCGGAGTTGCAGGGACTCATTAAGATCTTGTCTCCCTTCTTATGGAGGCACTTTCCTGAGGATGGATTCTTCAAGAGTTGCTCCTGAAATTTTTTGGCAAAAGATTAAAAAATAGTGTAAAGCAAGTTTCTCCTATTGATGGTGTGGAAGTGAAATGAATTATATGGTAGTGGTTTGTTTGATGTGATGTACTGTACTGTAAATGCACTTTGGGTAAGGCTTTCTAGAAGTAATGAGAGAGGAAAGTATAGAGGTCTTATCAGTTAGCTAATGTCTACAATCTGTTCCAATATTTATGTCCACTGATGAGGTCACCGATATAGGCTTTCGCTATAATTTATTAAAAAAGGTTTAATATAATTGATAAATATTTCATACAAGTGAATAAATTGTAACACTGCATAACGATAATAACACTATAATAACAATATAATAATAATGATGATAATAATAATGATGATAATAATAATAATAATAATAATAATAATAATAATAACAACAACAACAACAACAACAACAACAATTATTATTATTATTAATACCACCATTATAATGAAAATGTAAATGATGATGATGATGATGATGATAATAATAATAATAATAATATAATGAAAAGTAAATATTGTTATTATTATTATTATTATTATTATTATCATCATTATTATTAATAACATTACTTTTCATATTAATGTTATTTTCACATAAACACCATTTATTACTACTACTACTACTTTTATAATAGTATTATTATTATTATTATTATTATTTCGTTTTCATTATAATATTATTATTATTATTTACATTTTTCATTATAATGGTGGTAATATTATTATTATTATTATTAATAATAATAATAATGAAAAGTAAATATTATTATTATTATTATTATTATTATTATTAATACCACCATTATAATAAAAATATGTAAATAATAATAATAATAATAATAACAATAATAATAATAATAATATTATTATTATAATGAAAAGGAAATAATAATAATGCCATTATAAAAAAAGGAGTAGTAGTAGTAATAAATGGTGTTTATGTGAAAATAACAATAATATGAAAAGTAATGTTATTAATAATAATAATAATGATAATAACATAAGTAAACAATAGCAATAATTTTGTTGTTGCTATTAACAACAACATTATTAATATTATTATTAACTATTATTATCATTATTATTAATAACAATATTACTTATCATATCATTGTTTTTTTCACATAAACACCATTTATTACTACTACTACTACATAGTAATAATACTATTATAATGAAAATATATAAAACAAACAGTAATAATAATAATAATAATAATAATAATAATAATGTTCATGCAAAGAAATAACAATAATAGAAAAAGTACACAATAGCCCAAAGTAGGAAAAATGTTGTAGACTAAAATGATGTTACAAGTTAAAAATTCAGCATGGTTATCATTTGTATTTAAAAAAAAAATAAGTACAGTAAATCACAGTATTTAAGAATTCCTGTGTAATAAATAATGATCCTGTAATAGAAACATTAAATTTTACATCACTACTTCAGTGTCACACGATTGTTCAGAAATAATTTTTAACATGATGGTTTGCTGCTCAAGAAACATGCACTACCGGTCAAAAGTTTGGGGTCAGTAGGATTTTTAAATGTTTTAAAATAAAGCTTTTCCTGTTTATTTATTTTCATCAAAAATACAGTACAAATTGTAACATTGTGAAATGTTATTGCACTATAAAATAACTGTTCAAAAGTAGTTTATCATTTAATTTAATAATTTTTTCCAGTGATTTTAAAGATGACTTTTCAGCTTCATTACTCCAGTCTTCAGAGTCACATGATCCTTCAGAAATCACTTGAATATTAATTATTATTATTATGGTTATTATTATTATTATTATTACTACAATAAGAAAGCAGTTATTTAAAAATGTTATGAATATTTAACAATATTGTTTTTACATTTAATAAATGCCACCTTGATGAACAAAATAATTTTCTTTAAAAAAAAAAAAACATCAAAAAAAAAATGACCCCAAACTTCTGACCAGTCGTGTACATATTTTTCAAATGTTAAAAACAGCTGATCTTAATATTTAATGTAACTTATTAGATTAAAACATTAATTTCTTAATCATACTGACCATTAGCTTTTAATTGATAGTGTACAGTTGTAAGATGCAGCATTATTAAATAACCATTTCAAAAGGCGTATAAATAGGGTATTTGACTTTTCATTTTCAGTAACCAAGTTTAGTTTTTGGTGCTTTTGGTGAACTGTATGTAGTTACAAAATGCCGCGTTTAACACCTGTTTTCTTTAAAAATTAGTGATCTTCACTGCCTGATTGATATACGATATAAGGCGGGTCTCAGGATGTACAAGCAGCACTGCATTAAATAAAATTTTTCCATGCCATGTCTTTAAAATATTAAGATTTTACTCCAGTATTTTCAATGGAGTTTCTGCAGTAGCCTGCTGATCCTGACTATGCGTGCATGTAAAAGGCTTTTCATCTCGTTTCACATTTGAAAAGCTAAATGAATGTTAAAGTCTATTTAATCGATTATATTTTAATTACATTACAACATCGATGCTATAAAAGGACCCGTAAAAAATTGAAAAAGTCACATTAACCATTCAATGGAAGTTTATCGGTAGGGGAAGAAACAGTAGCTGTGCATATACCCTATTAGAAACTATAACAGTGTTTTGGTCAAGTAGTTCACCTATAAAATTGACTGCAAACCAAAACAGAAATTAAATGAAAAAGGAAGTAAAAACTGATAACAATCGATGACAGTCAAATCGAAAAAAGAAAAAAAATGAATCATTCATTTTCATTCTGACAGCACACATACCTCTGTGATCAGCCATTCTTGTTCAGGAGCCAAACTACTGCCTTTGCCCTTCAGTGTACAAAGCTCGATTTTCACCGGCTCTGGGTAAGGAGCCGCTTGCAGACAGAGCTGCTTTCCTATGTTATGCCTCAGCTCCTTATGTGACGTATATTCAAAATACTGAAAACAAACATCCCAATCAATGAACACAGGATCTCAGTGGATCAAGAAAAAAGATCAATTCTGTCATAAGAGAACCTCTAATTAAATTCAGGAAAGGTACAATACCTGATTACCACCCATGTTGTGACATGTATACATAATCACAGGCTTTCCTCCATTGTTACTTTCTCCGACATCCAGACATTGTTGTGCTCCTCTATTCTTGAGCTGCACAAACAAACAGAAAAACAAAGAAATGTTCAAAAAAGAAAAGAAAAATGTCTTTAGACTGATTTAGGATGGCTATTCCTAAAGTGATAGTTTACCCTAAATGCAATATTCTGCCATCATTTACTTCACCTATCACTATTTGAGTTTTTTTCTTCTGTTGAAGAAAGAATATATTTTGAAGAATGCTGGAAATCAGTAACTAGGGCTCATTCATTCATTTTCTTTTTGTCTTAGTCCCTTTATTAATCCGGGGTAGCCACAGTGGAATCAACCGCCAACTCCACACAGAAAGGCCAACCGACCCAGCCGAGGCTCGAACCAGCAACGTTCTTGCTGTGAGGAGACACTGCGTCGACTAGGGCTGCATGATTAATCCAAAAAAAATTGCAATCTCCATTCGACCCTACACACAATCTTAATTCAGCTTTTCTACAATTCAGCCAATTTTATTTTCAAGGTCAGGAAAGAAGCATAAAGGCGGATGCACAAGTCTTCACAGCAACATGGACAGCAACCATGTTAGCAACATGAACACCTCCAAACGTCATTAAAAGCGTCACATACTGTATGGGTATTATTCACCTAAAAATGTCATTTGTGTCTTAATTTAATAACATATTCGCTGCCGCAAAAATCACACGTTAGCTGACACTGTTTGTTTACAACCGAGAGGACACCCGCGTGCATGCCAATGATGTCCACTTTAGTGAACAGAACCTGCATAGGCTGTGAATAACAGGTAATAAAGTTGTAAAAAACGTTCAGTTTTGTTGCACAAAGCAATCGTTTGGGAGCCTAAAGTCTATTCAAGTCCAAAGTGTAGCATTTTAACCAACAGTAGACCTACACATAGGCCTAATATTAATATTGTTGTTTCACCTTATGCTTATATTAACCTTTATTTTACATCTACAGAATCGTGGGAAAATCATGATCTTGATTTTAAGCAAAAAAATCATGATTCTCATTTTTGCCTGAATCGTGCAGCACTACCACTAACTATTGACTTCCATAGTATTTATTTTTCCTACTATGAGAGTCAATAGTTACATCCCTTCAGCTTTCTTCAAAATGTCTTCTAGTAGGGCTGGGCGATATGGCCTTTTTTTTTTTTTAAATCCAGATTATTTTCACACAAACAAAAAAAACGATCTACTATTTAAATATTTTTTCCCCCACAAAAAATACAAATAAAATGCTTGGAGTTGAAGGTTTTTAACCTATATAACCTTATTATAATTATAATCAATCCTTGGATATAATAATTCTAAAAGAAAAAAAAGCTGTCATTTAAAGATCAAATTTCACAAGATTTATTAATAATTGCAAACAAGACTTAGTAATAGTAAGAGTATAAATTACACCGGTTTATACAATTACAGTGAAAGGTAAACTACAGTGCAATTAAACTCATAATGATTGTTAAAAAGGGGACATTTTTCAAGCCTTTATTTATTTATTTATTTTTTTAATGAACTTGCATTCACAGGTTTATTTTATTTGTGTTATACCAGTTCATATAAATGACTCACATTAAGCTAGAGCAAAGGTCTCAAACTCAATTCCCGGAGGGCCGCAGCTCTGCACAGTTTTGCTCCAACCCTATCAAACACAGCTGATCCAAATAATCAAGGTGTTCAAAAGAGTCATGAACACCTTCATTAATTGGATCAGCTGTGTTTGATTAGGATTGGAGCAAACCTGCCGCCCTCCAGGAATTGAGTTTGAGACCTATGGGCTAGAGGGTTTCGATTTATTACTGTTATTTGAGTTGGGTCGTTGCCTCTGCTAGATTAGTCTAGTGCACGGAGAGAGTTTTGTCAGTGTTGATGTTTACAGTAATGAACGTCTTTGCGGCTGGGTCACGCTTTTACGACAGTTTGGTGGTCAACAAACACACTGGAATCTCAGCACTTGCTTCACAGACATAAGAAATGTGTCCAAATAAAGCTAGAAATCTGTACTTTTAAATGAACCAAGTGCACTTGAAAACAGAAGTCTTTTGGTTTTGTAATCTGCATGAAACGAATGCGAGGTACATGTCCTGTCAAACGCACATCACATGACAGCAACTACCCAAACGCCCATAAACTTGTAAACAGAGTAGCTGTCGTTTGCAAAGGAGATTCGCCATCCAGACCAAGCTGTGAATTACTTCAGAAGAGCAGCGCAATCTGATGAAGCATTATCCAGAGGATGATAATGTGTAGAATGGCCATAAATGAGGTTGGTGTCGTGATCTCGTTTCTTTCGAGTGCACATGCGCATTAGCTTGTTCGACCTGAAAATATGTTGATTTTATTTGATTCAAACATTTAGAAACTAAACTTATGAGACAGTTGTGGTTTAATTTAAAAATGTAATTGTAAGCTTGGCATGAGAATTTGATGTTTCCCCATTCAGACAATGCGCGAGCATACTGCCCGAGAGGCGTTTTAAAGATGGCCACAGAGTGAAATGACTTGTCTTACAGGGACTTTACCTCTACTCGCTGGCATGTTGTTTGTTTCTATGGCAATGCAGGGGGAACTACGAGAGTCCAGAGGGGAGTGTCACGTGTTAGGGTGAAAACCAACTTTCATTCAAACAAACCGATGTGAACTTCACACTCGAGTTAATCAAGAAAATCGATTTTTCACCCAGCCCTACCTTCTAGTGTATTCTTTAACACATAAAAAAGAGGTTTAAAACCACTTTAGGGTGAGTAAATAGTACGCTTGCTGGTACCTATTGCTTTCCAGAGTAATTTTTTGATGACAAAACATTCTTCAAAATATCTTCTTTTGTGTTCAACAGAGGAAAAAACTCAAAGTATTAAAACCACAATATAAGCAAGAATAAATGCTGAGGTAAATTTTCATTTTTGGGTGAACTATCCCTTTAACAAATACTTGGCTTACAGCTCCAAACTTGACTGGCGAGAGATCAGGGACAAAGGCTTCTGGGTAGACATTAGACAGGTACCAGGAAAAGTTCTTGCACTGTAAATCTTCTCTCAGTTTCAGACGGTCAGAAATATCACCGAAGCCTTTCTACACAACCATACAAAAAAACGGGTTATTATTGGACTTCCAAACATGACTACAAGCATCAGGTTATTTTTATCCCCTGAAAGCTAAAGTATGTCTTACTTCTTTGGCCATTTTAGCAGCGCTTTGGCTGCGTCTGTAGAAAATCAGCTTGTAGTCGTCCATCCACACCTCAGCCAAGCGCACCTGGTTACGTGTAATGACCTCTGTACCTTTGGGGAAGGTGTGAGGACTCTTGGTGCGAAACACATGACCAACGACAGAGCAGGGGATTATTTCCAACTGTCCGCCACATTGCCATACCTGATGCACACACAATTCAACATCTCATTAATACTGTATGTGAGACTTTATGACTTCTGCAATATGTAAAAAGGGAATATCACAGAATTATGCCATTTAAATTTATATAAAAAACACAGCATTATACCAATTAAATAAACAAATAAAAAAACATATATGAATTAAAATAAATCACAGAATTATGCCATTTAGATACATATTAAAAATTCACAGGATTATGAAATTTAAATATATATGAAAATAACTCGCATAATTATGTCATTTAATATAAAAAAATAAAATAAAATAAATTATGCCATTTTAAATACATATTTTAAAAATTGACAGAATTATGTAATTTAAATATTTTTTAAAAAATCAAAGTTTTATGCTATTTAAATAAGAATGCATAATTATGCATTTTAAATATAAAAAAAACAAATTTTTTATTCTATTGAAATGAGAAAACAGAATTATGCCATAAAATATAAAACAAATTTTTTTAATGCTATTTAAATAAGAAAACAGAATTATGCCATTTAAATATATATATAAAAAAAGTCACAGAATTATGCCATTTAAATAAAATCAAAATTTTATGCCATTTAAACAACACATAATTATGCATTTTAAATATATAAATCTAAATGTTATGCCATTTAAATAACACACAAAGTTACGCCATTTAAATATTAATAAAGTAAAAATCACAATTTTATGCAAATTAAATAAAAGAAAACACAGAATTATGCCATTTAAATATATATATATATATATATATATAATTAATAAATTTTAAAAAATAATAATATATAAAACAATTACAGAATTATGCCATTAAGTTATACATGCATACAGTACATGCATGCATGCATACAAACAATTAAAACAGAAAATGAAAAAGTGGCCAAAATATAGCTACAGGTCAATTCTGAAGAGCTACTACTCACCCTGAAGGACATCTCGACATTTTCACCACCCCAGATCTCCATTTTGTCATCATATGTGCCGATTTTCTCAAAGTAGGCCTTAGATATAGAGAACAAACCACCAGCAAATGTTGGAGTTCTAAAAAGAAAAAAATTAGAACAAGTTATCCAAGTGCCAATTATTAAATCACAGTCACACTTCAGCTAGAAGTTACAATCTGTTTTCCTCATTATATTTATTTTTTTAAACTAAAAACATTTAGAAACAAGCGAATAATGAAAGGAAAAACAAGGCGCTGTTACTTTGCAAATTAATAAAATGTCTGAGCTTGAATATAATTTTTTTGTGAATTTAATAGCCATTATACAAGTTATTACCAAAGTATTATGTGTTATAAACGTTTTATGACTTTTCAACAGATAATACTGCACATTATGAGGTTAACTAGAATGTCCTTATGCATAATAAAGGCCGATTATAAAAGGATATTGACATGCAGATTAACTATGCTTAAATATACAATGTAAAACAAAAGCATTTAAATGAACTATCCCTTTTGTATCACATAGTTAGATTTATTCTGAACTTTTTACAATTTACTTCCTATTTCACCAGCTAGTTAAACTGGTGTGAATTCAAGAAATTTAATGACAAGATGAGAGGCATGAGAAATCACACATCATGATGTGCAATTTCAATGCAATTCAAGACGGCCACAAAATCAACACAGAGGTTACGAATAACCAAATGACAGTAGACCATTTCAATGTGACGATGAACACTTCCTGCTTGTTGTCAAACTATTTTACAACCGTAACCTTTTTGGATTCTCAGAAGCTATGGAAATTAAAAATGTTAATCAGGAAATAGAATAGGACCATTGTTATTGTTTACATCCCTCAAAATTGTCTATAGATCCTACATGAAACCTACATGCTAAAAAATGTTTTGTTATTTCAACACAAAATTTACCAAAATTTTATATAAAAATGTAATAGTTAAAGTGGTAGTAATAATAATAATAACAATAATAATAATAATAACAACAACAACAACAACTTATTAATAATTGGTGTCATTATTCTAATTACTCTTATGATCCGGTCATAGTAAACTGACTGGAAGTTCAATATTTGAACTCAAAAGAAATTTTCAAATTCCGAGCATGCTTATTCATAAAAAAGTCAGACTGACAGGATGAACAAGACCTGACTATCTGGATAAATGAACATATGAATCATTTCACATAATACATCACATGATGCCAAGTGTCACACGTGGAACCTGGATTCAAAGATGAGGATGTATCTATAGAACTATTCAAACAATCCAAAA
This sequence comes from Danio kyathit, assembly GCA_903798195.1. Lineage (NCBI taxonomy): Eukaryota > Metazoa > Chordata > Actinopteri > Cypriniformes > Danionidae > Danio > Danio kyathit. The sequence goes on from LR812541.1 coordinate 30,118,328, forward strand.
ACAGTAGGGTGATAATATAATTTGTAACATATATGGGCCATAATACAGAATAGGTTAAAATTCAGAGTTGTAAGCATCTTGAAAGTTTTTTTCAATGTATGCAAATTGTATAACATGCCATGTACACATTTCTAGTAATTGTGCAGGTAATTCTTACATTATATTGTCAGATTCTTGGGGGAAATATGTTTCACAGAAATACACTGTTTTGGTAGTGACGTGAAAAATGTTTAAAAAAAAAAAACTAAAGGTGAATTTTTTTTTATTTGAAAATTATGAAAAACATATTTTTAAACAACATTGGAGAAAACAAAAATACAAAGCAAAACAAATTTTAATATAAATGGGGCATTTCTCAAAGTGTGGCCTATTCTATATCAATTTTCAAAAGCTGTGAATGGATCCTTCTTTATTATTCTACACTCTTACTACTAGGGCTGCCCGATATTTTGTTATTCTGCAATATACAGTTGAAGTCAGAATTACAGTATTAGCCCGCCTTTGAATTTTTTTTTTCTTTTTAAATATTTCCCAAATGATGTTTAACAAAGCAAGGAAATTTTCACAGTATGTCTGATAATATTTTTTCTTCTGGAGAAAGTCTTATTTGTATCATTTCGGCTAGAATAAAAGCAGTTTTTAATTGTTTATGAACCATTTTGAGGACAAAATTATTAGCCCCTTTAAGCAAATTTTTTTTCCGACTGTCTACAGAACAAACCATCGTTATACAATAACTTTCCTAATTACCCTAACCTGATAGTTAACCTAATTAACCTAGTTAAGCCACTTAAAGCTGTATAAAAGCGTCTTGAAAAATATCTAGTAAAATATTGGCAAAGATAAAATAAATCAGTTATTAGAAATGAGTTATTAAACTATTATGTTTAGAAAAAATAAACAGGGGGGTTAATAATTCTGACTTCTGCTGACATGGTTTTCATATCGCAATATACAGTTGATGACTTAAATATCTCTATTTGGAAATTCGGCACGGTGGCTCAATAGTTAGCACTGCCGCCTCACAGCAAGAAGGTCACTGGTTTGAGTCCCAGCTGGCATTTCTGTATGGAGTTTGCATGTTCCTCTGTGTTGGGGTGGGTTTCCTCTGGGTGCTTCGGTTTCCCCCACAGTTCAAAGACAAGCGCTATAGGTGAATTGGGTAAACAAAATTGGCCGTAATATGTGAATGCAAGAGTGTATGGGTGTTTTCCAGTACTGAGTTGCAGCTGGAAGGGCATTCGCAAAGTAAAACATATGCTGGAACAGTTTTCAGTTCATTCCGCTGTGGCAACCCCTGATAATAAGAGACTAAGCCGAAGGAAAATAAATTAATGAATGAAATAATGTTTTATTGTTTTCCGAATCTAACAGTATTCAGGTATAGTAATTGAACAATAAAAATAATTCAATATTAAAAAGTTACAAACTGTACAATTTCTTATCTGTGAATGCATTTAAAATCATTATACGGTACCATCACAGGCCTCAAAAACTCATGAGTGATAATACATGAAAATGAAAACATAATATATAATATAATAATAAATAAACTCACTCAACATGCCCTGCAATGTGACAATTGCGATTGAGCACATTGCGATATCAATGCAGAAACAATATATTGTGCAGCTCATTGTATGCATGTATTTTAATCGGATGTGTGTGCTTGTGTACGGGTCTGTGGGTTTTAGTTTCTTTTCTGTTGAATATTAATTTTATAATTGAATATTATTTAAATCTTAACGAATTTATCTGAAGTAATAATTAAAATAAAAAAAGAAAAAGGTTTGTGTATGATATTGGAAAATCTGAATGAATCTATACGCAGCCCTATTCATTGTATTTGGCCATAATGTAAAACAGCCTACCGGCAGCCCTAAATAAACCATAACATTGACAAACATTTTATTTTACCTGCTCTCACTCAGAAAATACTTTCTATTCAAACAGTACTCCAAAAACCAAGAAAAAAACAAAAAAATAGTGTCACCCCATCAGAATGTATTCGGTAGTAATAACTTACTGTATTTAAGTGAGGCTACACACACACAGTACTAAAAACCCTTCTACTGTATTATTCAAATAAAGAGCAAATATACATTTCTGTGGAAGGTTCACTATTGACACAGCAATCACAACATATTGAATACACACGTCTGCAGCTATTTTTGCCAACAAAAAGGTGCAAAACTCACTTTACTGGGTAGGTCTCATCCTTGCGTTTAGCGTTCTCATATTCTGGAATTCCCTCCCAGCCAAAAGTAAGACTCCAGTCAAAGTTGCCCCTGTTATGTGCACGAGCCGTTGCCACAGGCTTGTGGAATTGGAAAGTGTTTAAATCGATGGTTGTGATCTCAGGGCTCACAACGGCCGTGGGCTCTTCGACAATTCGAGCAAGAAGAGGCTCGAGCCAGCCGTGGAAACACTCACCTTTAATGACAAAAGAGAAAATGCTTAAAGACAAAATTCACCCAAATGTTTGAAATGTGTAATCATTTTCTTACCCTTTTCATGTTTCAAACCTTTTGCGGTTTCATTTTTGTTAAACACAAAAGAAGATATTTTGAAGAATGCGGAGTATTTGTTTTTTCTACTATGAAAGTCGATGGTTACAGCTTTTTTTCCAACAAAATAAACTTGTTGGAACCACTTGAGGGCGAGTAAATTTAAATGTTTGGGTGAACTACCCCTTTAAATGTCACAAATATGCTTATAAGATATGTAAATAATATATGTTAAAAATATGCTGACAGGAAAAATTACACGTCAGGTGTAACATGAGCTGCTAGGCTTAGAATAGCTTGAAGCAAAAAAGATAAGAATCACATGCTATCCTTTTGTCACAATGCATGACTTTTCAAATGACGTGAATGCCAGAAGATGGAAATAAGACTTGTGGGAGTAGCCGTTTGAGCTCATGCCTTTGTACCTGAAGAGCAGGTTCCTGAAAAAATGACTTCCCACCCAGTTGTGTAATAAAAAAAAAAAAAAAAAGAGATTGGTGGCTGTTAATGACATGCAAACAGAAGTTGGAATGTGATGAAATGCGTACAGTGAGCATCCAGGAACGTGAGAATTTCTCCCTCAGCTTTACTTGCTCCAAGAAGCCTCGCTGTGATCAGGCCTTTCCTCTCGGGCTGACGCAGCACCTTCACAATCTTCAGTGCTTTCACATACTCCTCCAGCTTTCCATGGAGGTGTTCTAAAAAAAAAAAAAAAAAAAAAAAAAAAAAAACAGTGTCAAATATGGTGTCTTCCTTGTTTTCATGGCTTTAAAAGCTCTGTATGAAGAGTGGTATTAGTATGTGTTCACAGTCATACCTGCTTCACTGCTTATTACATGGCAAATAAATATTAAATTTTTATTAAACATGCATATCAATGCAGTAAAAACTATGTAAAAAAATTAACTTCAACAAAGTACAAATGGACAAAATAAATTACTTTAAAATGTACTTTCGGTGAAAGTACATTTTAAATTCTTTTTAGAATTAGAAGAACCCTTTTGGGGTCCTTAAATTTTTTATAAGTTTTAATACTTTTATTATAAGCTTTTTATGTGAAGGTTGGGATCCAAATTACATGAATGATGGATTATCTTATTACTCAATGTAAATTTCTGACATGCATTTTTTTTTTGCACTAAAAGATTCGATAAAAAAAATATTTGAAAAATAAAAAGTTTATCTGGAAAAAAAATTATAATAAAATAAAGTAAATTAAAATAATTCACAACTGGACTTTAAAATGTACTTCCAATGAATTTTTTTCTGGGTCTATAAATCATACATCTTAAATCATCTTAAATTATAGATCTTAAAATAAAATTAAATAAAATTAAACTAAAATAATAAAATTAAAAATATATATAAAATTAAATTAAAAAAATTAAATTAAATTTTTTTTTAAATAAATTAAAAATGAATTAAACAAATAAAAATAAAAAATATAATAAAAATCAACAAAATACAATAAAAATAATAAATGTAAATAAAACTAATAAACAAAAAAATTATTAAAAAAATTAAATAAATAAAAGTAATAAAATAAAATAAAATAAATTCACAACTGGACTTTAAAATGTACTTTCAATAAAAAATTTTCTGGGTCTAAAAATTATACATCTTAAATTATACATCGTAAAATAAAATTAAATAAAATTATAGAAGAAAAATTATTAAATAAAAAATATATATATAAAAAAAATAAAAAATAAATAAAAAATAAATAAAAAAATAAAATAAAAAACAACAAAATAAAAAAGTAATAAAATAAATTTAAAATAATAATAAAATAAAAATAATAAAATTTAATAAAAATAATAAAATAAAAAATAAATTAAATTTAAATTAAAAATTAAATAACAACTGGACAATAGTCCAACCAAAAAAATATTTTACAGACTTTGCATAAAAAAACTATTATTATAACAATACAGTTCAAAGATTTTACTTCAGTAAAAAATACTTTTTAAATAAATTACTAAAATGATTCAGCAAGCATGTGTTAAATTGACCAAAAACAGAAGCGATTTATACATATGCCAGATGTTTTAAATCCTATAAATTAAAATTATTTAATCTTTACTTTCTCATTGAAATTTCTCTGCAAAAATATCAAGCATCATACTGAATGATTTCTGAAGGATCATGTGACACTTGAGTAATGATAGCGAAAACTCAATAAATACTGTTAAATGCTATACTTGTCTGTGCACAGTTTTACTGTATTTTGATCTAATGAATACAGCCTTGATGAGCACAAGGGACATGAGTAGCATTGCATACAAATTCACACATCAGCTCTAACGTTAACAGTCAACTGTTCAAAGTGACATTTCCCCATGTATAAAAATAGACCTTAAGCAGAGCGAGGTGCCCCGATGAAACAAAGTACTTCCTGTGGTGAGACTTCAAGTGAACTGACACACTTCCTTGATCTTATACTGTAGCACTAATGCCAAATACTCAAGCAAAAGGTAGTATACTATAAAAAATACTTATCCAGTCAGTTATACTATAAATAAATTTGATGTGATCAGAACTACTGCTACTTTAACCATATAAATAAATAAATAAAATCTCTCAAAAGCAGATTGAGGTTTTTAAATTCCAATGAATTATACAAGATTTACATCCACCTGAAGAAACAGAGATGTGACATTCCAGAAGATTCCACTAGATAAAGCTGGTTGCTATTGACCAAAGGGCATTGATTAACACTTCTCCTTAGGGTAGTTTATTTTTACGGCAGGAGCAGATAAAGCCTAGCTCACCTGCAGTGCTGGCGTCATCCACCATTATAATTTCTTTGAGAAAGGCCGCCGGGGAGGTGTGCAGAACGCTGTACACAGTGCGCAGAAGTGTTGACCATGCTTCATTATGAAACACGATGATCACGCTGGTGGTGGGGAGTGCAGGACAGCGGCGAAACTTGCGATCGACACACCTTTAAGTGACAGATGCAAAAAAAAAAAAAAAAAGGGTCCAAAAAAATATCTGTTAAAAGGGTACAGTTATAAAATGCATAATTGTAAATAATACAATTATAAATAAATAATACAAAAATACAAAAGACATTTTCATATATTTTTTTCTTTTTTAATTATACATATACTACTGGTCAACACTTTGTGTTAAATTGTTAAATACTTATTTATTAAATGTTTATTACTTATTGTATGTAGTTTCAAATGAAATTATTACTCAAGTCATTATTGCTTTTATTACCATTATTAATAAAAAATAACATTAAAAATAGGAATAATAACAATAATAATTAATATTAGAGTGATTTCTGAAGGATTATGTGATTCTGAAGACTGGAAAATTAATCTTTAAAATCACTGAAATAAATGATTAAATTAAATGATAAACTACTTTTGAACAGTTATTTTATAGTGCAATAACGTTTCACAGTTTTACAATTTGTACTGTATTTTTAATGACATAAATGCAGCCTTGGTGATCATTATAAGCTTATTTTGAAACATTTAAAAATCCTACTGACCCCAAACTTTTGACCGGTAGTGTAATTATTGTAATTGAAATTATAATTGTAAATGTCTGTGTTCCTTTGTAATTTTTATTATTTATACATTTCTTTACATATTAATTGATATATTGTTTTATTACAAGACTATTTTTGTTTTCAATAATCTTTTACTTTTCCAACTTAAAAAAATAAATCTTTTACTTTAATTACAACTACATTTAGTTTAACCTAAAATTAAAAACAAAATAATGGCAAATGCTTTGAAACTACCTGAAACAAAACCAGTTTTCACATTTTCTTTATTTTACTTAGTTTTGTGGTTCTAATTTTAATCAATCTATGTTAAAGTAAAATTATATATACAAACACCAGGGTTACTATAATTAAACAATTAACCTACAATGATTTTAAAATAATTTTAATTACGTTTATTTCAGGACATTAAGGTAAAATGTCCAACTTTGATTTACAGTAGTCAACATATGAAGTGAAATCAAAAAGAAAACTAATCTAAATTGTCCTAAGGCAAGAATGGGTGGTGTTCAATTGTTTTAGGACAACATTGATGAAAGGTAGTCAACATTTGAAGTGGTTCAAAACACTACTGTAGTTTGAATTGTACTAAAAAAAAATAATAATAAATAAAATCTAAACTGTTTCTTTAAACATATTGTTAAGCTTGTTTCTGCAACTTTGATGTCTGTATTGGACTATGGCGATGGTATTTACATGCATGCATCTTCTCAGAGAGCTTGCATGCTAGACACTGTTTACCATGGTGCACTGAGGTTTATAACAAATCTTAAATCCCTCACTCATCCTTGTCTGCTTTGTCCCCTCGTAGGCTCAAGCATTAGCATTACTTTGTTTAGAAATCTATTCTGGGTTTCTCCCCTCATATTTCCAAACTTACATGTGTAAAAACCTGTCTCTAGCTATAGCCTTCAGTCTCAGGAAGTTTATTTATTGTCTACAAGTGGTGCATACTGAAATGAGAAAAAAAAGGCTTTTAGAGTAAATATGCAGCACCTTTTGCATGGAATAATCTCAAAACAATGTTGCAGTTTAAAGAGTTGGTTTCTTTACATGCTTTTAAAAAGATTTTAAATTATTTGGAGTTTGAAACATTGGCCTATAGATGTTCTGAATAGTTTTTAACTGTCATTATATGTGTGTTTTAATAGATAAATGATGCTACCTGTTATTTGTTTGTTTGATTGTTAAACCCATGTGAACTGTATACTTCCTAATCTTGGCAAGGATGCTCTTGTTAAAAGAGATTTTTCATCTCAATGTGCTTTTCCTGGCAAAATAAAGGTTATAATAATAATAATAATAATAATAATAATAATAATAATAATAATAATATAGAGAACAAAAAAGAATGATAAATAAATTAACTCTAAAAACAAACCAAATAAAACTACAATACTATCTCTGTGATACTACAATAACCATAACACACCTCAAAATATGAAAGGTTCAAAATAATTGACCTAATTATAAGTTTAAACCATGTACTGTAATAACCAGTACTATGAATATGCAGACATATGCAAATGATTTAAGTCCCACAAGTACACAGCACAGTGTTTAAATATGATAAGATTTATAAGATTCATTGCCCCAACCCATTTTTAAGAGTGATGCAACAGGTGAAGGTGTGATTTGTAAACTGCATATGCAGCAGAACAGTTAAGACACTAATCTACAATGAGTGTTTGGGCAGCATTTATATAGCTTTAGCCCCAGCCCTTAAATCAACAATAGTCTGCACCTTCAAGTTGCTGTGTAAACAGATCAACTTTAATTAAAAGGCGCATAAAATCCCGGCAAACATTACAACATACGTCATGAGTGCTTTAATCTATGAAGGGAATCATTATTACGCCAGATTGGGTTGTGAATTGAATGAATTGTGTTGCACATTTTCTCCAAACAATGTGCCTATTCTTACTCTGGTGGACGGGTGTCATCTCCAAGAGTGCGGTGCAAGGAGATTCGGTCACTGGCGAATTGGTTAAAGCAGTGTCTTGTCATGCCCTCCTGCTTCTCCTTCTCCTCCTCTTTGGTCATCCGGTCATACTGGAAAGGTACACCATCAGCTCCCGGGGCTTGAGGGTTTTCAGGAGGCCTCTCAATCCATGGTTTGAGCTCCCGCTGAGTGTAGAAGCCTGATGGGCAGTTTCGGTCCGGAGTGGGTTGTACTTCCACTGATGGACGCACAGGGGCTCCTATTTGGAATGCAAAGTTATTGACTGCCCCGCGGACCATCTCGAACACCCTCTCTTTTTTGTTGGAGAGATCTTGCAGCCAGGGGTCCTGAAGCGCACTGCTGTTAACGTCCCTCTGGAGCACCACCAGAATGAGCATGAAAAGTGTCCCACCCACAATGGCAAGCTTCAGGGGCGAGACACGACGCCTCAGACGCATTCTGCCAGTCGATCTCAGTCAACCGCCTGAGAAAACAGACCAAACAAAAGTATAAATAATCACGTATAAAGGACATGTATTCGCCATTAAAGAGATGAATCAGCTGAAAATGATAATTGTCAAGCTGTTACAAACCTGTATGAATTAATTTTCTGAACATTAGGGCCAGGCGATTTGGCCTAAAAAACTAAATTAATTTCTTAATTAATTGTACATTTTAACTTGATTACAACTAATGAATGATTATTTTATTTACTTATTTTATGTTTTTGCTTTAATAATTCACTGACAAGTTGAACAAATAGGCTTTTTTTAAAAAAAAATTTTATTTTAAATACGCTATTTTTAAATGTAGGGTGCATTACTTGATTTTAAAATAATTAAAGTAAACACACACTGCAGTAAACACACAATATATATCATCCATTTGTTTATTGATTATTTATTAAACATCAATGCCAAACAACTGAAATTTAAACACACATTGCCTAAAACACAGCTCTCCGCACTGCCCAGCCTCGTCACCGCTACAAAACAGACCAATCACAAAGCTTGCGCTACGCGTCATTGTGATGTGGTTACAATTTTTTGAGAGGTGTGCGGGTATGCAAAGGCTGCGCAGAACCATGTGCTTGGCTTAAGTATAATATCAGAATAATATAATAAGTATAAATTGGCCTTAACAGACTGGGGTCACGTGACTCCATATACGGTAGGGAAAGTAATTGAAAAAAATTGACTTGGAAAAATTAGATCGATTATAGGTTCTAAACGTCAATTTCAATTACACTGTAAAACCCAACAGTCAAATTTATCAAACAAAATGAGTGTAGTTAACTCAAAATTTACTGAAAGTTAATTCTACTCATTTGAGAAGAGTTTTGAACTCAGTATTGAAAGTAATGAGTTCATTTAAGTTGAAGTAATGAAGTATTCTATTGAGTAGGTTCACAGTACTTATATTGATTAGTTTAACTCAAATGATTTGTAGCAATCAGTTTCCTCAAACGGTTTGAGTCGCCTTAACTTATTGGCTTTTACAATAGTCAATTGGTTTGAGTTCTCTTCATTTATTGGGTTTCACTGTGCTCAAATTGCTTCATTTACTCAAATGGATTAAGTTCACAGTACTCTTTAGCATTAGCGTTTGAGCTTAAATGGTTTGTTGCAATCGGTTTCCTCAAATGGGTTGAGTTACCTTAACTTTTTGGGGTTTACAGTGTACTTTTTGATTAAATCGCCCAGCCCTACTGAACATACTGTAATTCCAACTCTCCATCAACAAACCATATCAATGTCTCTTTTAATTAAATATATAACCCTGATGTACATAAACCTACCAAAACTGGTCACCGAGCTGTTTAGAATGACTTGCCACAAAACAACAAAATTAAATTATGTTTAAAAATATAGCAGGAGATCTGTGCAAATACATTATTGAAACTAGGGGTTCTACCGTGGACGGAAGATTTGTAGAGATATGGCAATGATACTCCTACATTTGCTTCCACACACATTCTGAAGAGCAGCAGTGACTGTTTGAGAAGCAATATGCAGTATAACATCTCGCTTGTTCTCTATGCGACAAAAATTTAGTAGTCAAAATAGCATAATCTAACACTACGACTATCATAACTGACAAACGTTGTAGTAGCCTGAAACTGCAATGTGGTATTTTGAATGTGGGTTACCCACATTCCTCAAACAATCTTGTTTTACGTCCAACAAAAAGGGTGAAACTCATTTAGGTTTAGAACAGCTTGAGGGTGAAGAAATATCCATGTTTATATGAAGCCATCCCTTTCAAATGGAAAATACATTTCGTTTTAAATAAATCATTTCAATGCTCAATACTCATTCAAAACTTAAGACTAAAACAATAACAAATTATTTAAATGAACTATAATGGAATATTCCTACAAACAAAAAGTGAAAAAGCACAAAAGAAACAACAAAAATACCAATAATAACGGTTTTATAAAATCTTTACATTTGATGTTTAATCATTTTAACATTTGACCAAAATAATCTGTTAAAGAAGTTTAATAAAATAAACATTTTTTTTGCAATATTTTGTTTTATGTAACATTTATAAGATATTTAACAAAAACAGTACAATAATATCAATAAAAAGAAGAACAAAAAAAGTACAAAATAATTTACATTTAACCATATATATGCAAACAACATACATAGGTTATAGGAATATAAAGGTTAGAGATAAAAAATTAGCAAATTTACATGCTAAATTTCCAAGAGTCTTAAAATAGGTCCCCAAGTGGTTTCAGCTTTTTCTGTGAAGTTTCAAGACGTAGCTGTTCCATTTAAATGACATAAAGCACAGGGAGCCTTTGGAGATTTGCAATTAAATAAGATCATCTTTTTAGCTGTAATCATGCCAACCATCAGGGCTTGCTGTTGGGTTAATGGAAAGGTGTCCACTATATTAGAATATCCAAAAATAGCCAAATTGCATGTTGGATATTAGTTCCATAACCACTGAAAAACAAAAAATGCTCGACCAAAACTCATAAAGAACAGGACAAAACCAAAATAAATGTGCCAAAGTCCCTTCTGCCCCACCACATCTGCCACATTTAGGAGATACAGAGGGAAATATTTTACTTAATCTAGTTTTAGAGAAATGAAGGTGATGTAAAACTTTAAATTGGATTAATTTATGTCTTGAATGTCTTGAACCTTCCTTTATTCTCAACAGGGCTTCTTCCCAGAACTCATCAGCCACTTCTTCATTCAGCCAAGCTGTCTTTATGTGCTTAGTGCATATTGGTGCCTCAAAAGCACGAACAAAGCTTGATATCAGAGGTCTAGTATTTGGGTTTTTAATAAAATAAACAGTAAGCGACATTTATGAGTAAGCTCAGTATGGGACAGACATTAGCATTTAACATTGTGTCATTCTCGGATGCAAGCAGCTTTATCTGGCTGTTCTTTATATACTGTAAAAAATGGGTTCGTGACGACTATTTTAGAGTTTATATAGACCCGTTCCACAAGAAAGCAAGCCAAGCCCCACATGTAATTAGCAGCGAAAGCCTGCACTGTGGACTCACATGGATCACAGCAACAGCGCAAACAAACCTCACCTGACAACAAACACCCTTCTGCACCTGATCCTTCCTTTCCTTCGCCCTGCTGGATTGACGTGGCAGCAGGTGCTTCACTACACACACTCTCACACACACCCCTAATGGGTGGCATTGGAATCTTTGCATAAACACACTTCACAATCGTGACACGTCACCTGTCTAACTGCACATAATAAAAAAAGACAAACCTTTGCCTTACTTGGAAAGAAGTTTAAAGGGTCACCTTGAGAAGTGCCACAGTAAAACCACTATTAATCATTGCATTTAAACATTAATATTTAAAGTAGGACATGTGATGAATATGGAACCTATGGCTTTAAATGAATCAGTAACCTCAGCGCTCATCACACCAGTCTATTTAAACATCTACATCACAAATCCCAAGACACGCAGTGGCCAACAGAGACCGTCAGGCCAACTTCTGCTGTTCTCCTGTGTAGGTGTTCAGACTTTCCTAATTACCAAGCAAAACTGGTTCCCCTGCTTTGTGTGTGAACTGAATGGCAAGAACGTAAAATAGTCATTATTGTTATGACCACAAGTTAAAGTGGTAGTTCACCCAAGAATTAAAATTTACCCGCCTTTAAGTGGTTCCAAACCTTTATGAGTTTATTTCTCCTGTGGAACAAAAAGATGGTATATTGAAGCTGAAAACAGGTGATCATTGACAACCACAATAGGAAGACAAATACTATGGAAATCAATGGTCAGCTTTCTTCAATATATCTTCTTAAGTTTTAGGTGAACTATCCCTTTAAGTAACATTGGTTTAACAGACTTTTTTCCAAGTAAAGGATGAGTAAATGATGACTAATTTAGGTTTTAGGTGAAGGATTCCTTTAAGTATCATTGCTTATTGAGGCAAAGTTGGTTTTATATTCGCACATTCGTTCAGTGACAACGTGACATGCTCCTTATATTGTTTACCATAATACTTTGAATATTCTGTCTGAAATTACATGTAAGGATAACGTGAAAACATTAACACTATTTATTTGACTGTGAGCAATGCTGTACTTTGATAGTCGTTTGTTGCTAATATGATTTCACTGATTAGAATTTGCAAAGAATACTTTTCTGAAAATATATTATTAAGGAGAAACTCTGAATGTGTGAATATAAAACAAACTTTTCCTCAATTCATTGCTTTAACCATTTCGTAAACAGAACGAACGCCAACCACTTCCTTGAAGTTTTAATATCGCCACGCAACATGACCACTAAACGAAACTTCTCTAAATAGATACAAGGAAGTGAGTCTGGCACAGATAGTGTTTAAAGTATTTACACAACCAAAAAGTTGTAAAATTGTTCCCTAGCCTTTTAAAGTAAAATTACAACAAAGTAGTTGGTGTGTGTGTGTGTTATAGAGAAGTAATTTACACTACTAACAATGAGGATGAAGCCCACTCATGTCAATGAGGAGAGGAAGATAAGCCGATGTTATCTCTCTGACAACAGATGTGATGCGAAACACTTGGAAACAAATAAAGCCCTAATTTAAGTGAATCTTCAAAGTTTACCTGTAAGAAGATCAGTCAATCATGTGCTTCTTCTCCTCCCAGAGGCAGATAGTACTGATAGATCGGCGTTTCCTCGCCTTGCGCGGCGCCGTTTTCTTAAGCTGTGAGTGGATGGACAGATGGACGCAATGACGGATGATGTTGTTACTCTGTATCTTCGAGTTTTAGATGTTTTGAGTTTAATAAGTGCGCGACGGTTTCACGCGAGCAGCAGCGCTAGCCTCCCGGCTTCCCTTTGAACGCAACAGGTGCCATTCGTTCAAATGATTGAGAGTCATCTGGGTCCTAAAGCCGGAGATCTCCATCTGGCTGAGGATTCGAATCTCATTTCTGGGACTCGAATCTTTTGCATGTGCTCACGTACACCAAGAAAGATTCTTTATTATTATCATTATTATTATTATTATTATTACTATTATTCATTCATTCATTCATTTTCTTTTTTTCGGCTTAGTTCCTTTATTAATCTGGGGTCGCCACAGCGAAATGAACCGCCTATTATTATTATTATTATTATTATTCATTTATTTTTTTATTGCAATTTTAGAACACAGAACATACAAGGGCAATAACATAACATTAAATTGATATAAAAACAAATACAATATAAAAAGAAAAAAATTACAATCATTTAAAGAGCTTTAAGATAAATAACAGTTCTCTTTTGCTTTGGTACTTTTTGTTTCTTGTATCGTACATAGGTAATGACCTATTTCTATTTTAAAGTAAGTGAAATTAGGTTTTTTCACTGCCTATTTACATTTATGAATTTAAAAAATCCATACACAGTATAATAAGGAAATTAACAATATACCACATTTTAAAGTCAACAGTTGTCATAAAAAATAAAACATCTTTTTCTTTGAATTCCAATGCAATATTTGTACTCTGCCTAACAAAAAAGAAAAGATCACACCAAAATAATTGTGTATAAATACAATCATAAAATAAATGAACAATACTCTCTTCTTTATCATTACAGAAAACACATTTTAAATCAACATCTTTACAAAATAGAGCAGCACGGTGGCGCAGTGGGTAGCACAACCGCCTCACAGCAAGAAGGTCTGTATGGAGTATGCATGTTCTCCCCGTGTTTACGTGGGTTTCCTCTGGGTGCTCCGGTTTCCCCCACAGTCCAAAGACATGCGGTATAGGTGAATTTAATAAGCTAAATTGGCTGTGGTGTATGTCTGTGAATGTGAGAGTGTATGGGTGTTTCCCAATGATGGGTTGCAGCTGGAAGGGCATCGCTGTGTAAAACATATGCTGGATAAGTTGACGGTTCATTCTGCTGTGGTGACCGCAGATTAATAAAGGGACTAAGCGAAAAGAAAATGAATGAATGAATGAATGATCTTTACAAAATTTTGCAATTACCTGTTTTACAGGATAAACTGGACATCTTAAAAGTCTTGTTCCAGTTGACATCTTGGAATTGTGATCTCCAAAAACCAGTGGCTGAAGGAACACTGACAATCCGGCAAATCCTTCTAAGATAATTAATATAAAATGTTTATATATATATATATATATATATATATATATATATATATATATATATATATATATATATATATATATATATATATATATATATATATATATATATTCATACCTTCCAATTTCAGACTAAAATCTAAATTTATATTTTGAACTATATGATTTTCTAATAATTTCTTAAGCTCTGAGGGAATACCATTAATTGAAGAAAGATTTATTGACTGACTTTTTTGCAGTCTCAGCTTGTATCATCAAGGCTGCATCCAGATATTATTGGTTCACATGGGTGTGCTTGTATGTAGCAATATGTGTTTTGTGAGTTCTAAAGTTCAATGTGATGCATAAAGGGATGGTACTCTTCAAATTAAAATGTTTTTTGATGTGTATCCATGTGGACATTTTTGCATTAAAAAAAATTTTTGTCATGATTTTGTTAATGCACATTTTGGCAAATATGGGAACTATTTCATATTTATTTACTTCATGTTTATTTATTTACTTTTATTTATTACTTTTCTTATTCACTATTTATTTAACACCAGGTATAAAAATTTATTTATTTTTGACACTGACATTTTTGTCCTCTATGGATCAGTGTCTCTTTTAAAATTAACATGCAAAGGCAAACTAGCTCAGCCTTCCAAGATATTGCTTATTTTTTATGTCTATTAAACTATTTAAGCTGAAACTGTGCACCCTTAATGATTCAGTTACAACCATTTATTTGTAATATACAGTGCTCAGCATATACAAGTACACCCCTCACAAATCTATCTTTTAAATGTATATTTTTATATAAACTATACATTATGTATTCGTGCTTATACATTAGATTACTCAGGTCTGAAGCCAAATGGAGCGTGTAGTGTGTTTGTGACACTGAAGAGCAAGGTTCCTATCAAAGAAATCACATATATGCTGATGCTGTTTGTTTACAATGCAGTGGGAAGATGCATGTGTGGTTTTGTTGGATGTTGCAAATGCTAAAGTTTACATGTAGGTTTGCACCCATGCAATGAATCTCACATTATAGTGTTGTGAACATCAGATGATAGATTACAGGTAATAATGTTCCAATCATTGTTCAATTCCTTGCAGAAGCTAAACATTTGTAAAAACTGTATTGAGAGGAGCCATGTTATGGTTATCAATATTGTTTTGTCTGTTTACTGTATGTATATGAGAGTTTCAGCTAAAAATATTTTCAGTCAGCAAATTTTAATTTGTGGGTAAACTGTCCCTTTAATCTCTTTTTAGTAGTCAAATAACTATATAAAGTTGTTTTTCACATTTTCTTTCCCTCAACTGCTGTCTGTGACATTTTATGAAACTAGAAACTAAAAAGGAAAAGGCTTTTAGATGTTTTTACACATTATTTTACACCTCTTTCTCTTGTTTCCTGTGCTAAAAAAATGAACTGTTTAGTCAGTGGACCCACATTAACAAACAAGACGCTCAGAAAAATGTAATACCAATGCTGACTAAATTAGAAATACATAAAAATATAATTAAATACACAAATACATCTAAAACCAAATATAAACAAATAAATTAATATACAAAAAAGTTAAGTACAATTATAATGTTACCATATATCCTTATTTATGTATTTGTTAATTTTTTTCTACATTTTTTCTTTTATTTATTTCTCCATTTATTTCCACTTTTATATATTTGTACATTTATATTTTCATTTACTCATTTATTTCTTCATTTATTTATTTAAAACTTACCCTGACCAAAAAATGCCCCCCCCCCCCCATTCCCCCTTAAAGATAAAGAAATGTATAAATAAATAAATGTGGAAATAAACACTTGAAATAAATAGCCTACATGTGAAAAAAAAATACATGAAGAAATAAATACGTAAATAGATATCTAAAATTGAAAATAAATTAAAGTGATAATAAATAAATGGATAAATAAAATAAAGCAGGGGAAACACAGTGGCTCAGTGGTTGGCAATGCAAGTCACCTCACAGCAAAAAGGTCGCTGGTTCGAGTCCCGGCTGGGGCAATTGCGCTATAGGTCAATTGAATAAACTAAATTGGCTGTAGTGTATGAGTGTGTGTGAAAGAGTGTGGGTTGCAGCTGGAAGGGCATCCGCTGTGTAAAACATATGCTGAATAAGCTGGCGCTTCATTCCGCTGTGGCAACCCCTGATAAATAAAGGGACTAAGCCGAAGCAAAATGAATGTATGAAAATTAAGCATAAATGTGGAAAATGCTTAAAAATAGGCCTATATAAATAAAGACATAAATAAAAATGTTTACTTTTCTTTGTAGCTAATTATTTATTTATACTTGTCTTTTTACATTTATTGGATTATTATTTATTTAATCAGATTTCTATTTTTAATTTAGTCCGCCTTGGCATTCAATACAAAAATAAGTCTCTCATTTGCATTCATACTATTTTAAAGCCTGTAGTTCAGACTCTTAACACTGACTCGTTCACTGAGAGAAGTGATTCGTCAATAAAGCGCACTCGATTCAGACTGGGAAAGGAGAGACTCCGATGAACGAGTCAGCGAACGAGAATGATTCACTTAAAGATTTGTTCAAAACCATTTAACTGAGGACCGAAGATTTTCATCCAGCTATACATAAATCCAGTTTTCCTCCTCAAAACATGTAGACCTTTTAGAAACGTTTAACTAATCCCCTTAAACTCAAATGACGTCAATTACTTAATTAATGTTTAGGAAAGGATGTTAACAAACTAGCCTATACCTCAACAGACATAAATAATTAACCGGGACGCAATTAAATTCACTGCCTCTTGTGTCGCGGACGTGTAACAGAATCCAGATTTATTCAGTCATCAGAGAAAGGCAGACCGAGAGGAAATGGGGTCGGCATTTCTGTTGGAGAGAATCGTGATTGCAGACTATCGACTGACATGAGACTGACACTGCAGGCTACTTGAAGAAAAGACAGCAAGCTGAGCACGAACAAAGAGAAGAGTCCATTAACACAACAATCAGCAGAGACGCTCACAGCCAACAATGGCCCGCCTGTACACCTGATAGCTTACTTTAAAGTGTATTCAATTCGCTTGATACAGTAGCCAATGTTGCGAAGGTAAGGTTTTCAACAATCAAAAAATTATTATTTTTTTGCTGCTTGTTCAAGCTACTTATCTGAAACAACACAACTTTTTAGATTATTTAGGGGACAACTTATATGTTCAATTCACCTAAATTTGTTAAAACAATTACGTTAACTTAATTGATTTGTGTTGGGACAACATGAAGAAATTGTGTCAAACCCTGCACTTTTTTTTACAGTGAATGATTTAAATATGTTAAATTTATAGTGCATTAAATATACATTCATTCATTCATTCATTTTCAGCTTAGTCAGCTTATTAATCTGGGGTCGCCACAGCGGAGTGAACCGCCAACTTATTCAGCATATGTTTTACGCAACCCTTCCAGCCGCAACCCATCACTGGGAAACTCGCATACACTACTGTCAATTTTAGCATACCCAAATCACCTGTACCACATGTCTTTGAACTTATGGGGGAAACCGGAGTAAATATTATTGATCATATATCTATTAATATTAAAATGTAATATATTTTACGTTTTTTTTTTAATTGTTGTAACTTTAATGACAGATTATTATGTCCCAAAATTGTAATTTTAGATTTTATTATGAGAACAGATCTAGTATGGGCAACTTTCCTCAGATGTATGTTAAATATTCAGCTGTCACTAAAAGGAAACTATTAGTCAAATAATCAAGCTAAAAATGTATAAAAATAATATAAAAATGTGAAATTTTTTAAATAGATAAAAGTTTAGTTTAATCAGTTATACTTGAGGCCAAAACAAGTGTTTAATTTTTACATAAATATATTGTTTACGCTAAATGACATTATTTCATGCACACTGTAATAAGCCCTTAGATACTTCACTTGAAAAAGTAAGTAAACCCATTATACCTTAAATGTGCCCAATTGACTTTACAAAAGAGAGTAAACCTATTATTATTATGTTGGAGTGTTTAATTGATGATAAGTGTTAGTATTATTATTGTTAAGTGTGTCAATTTTGTTTATGTTATATACTGTACATATGTTACAGTATATATGTAAAGCACCATACATGTCAGAATAAATTGCCCCAAGGAGATTAATACAGATCCAAACTATTATTTTCAAATGTTTTTTTTAAGATGACTTATAAAAAGTGAGTAAACACATTATAACTTGGAACTATTAAGCTGACAATTTTTATGATTATGCATATTTTCATTCATTAATTTTCTTTTCGGCTTAGTCCCTCTATTAATCTGGGGTAGCCACATCGGAATGAACTGCCAACTTATCCAGCATATGTTTTACGCAGCGGATGCCCTTCCAGCCGCAACCCATCACTGGGAAACACCCATACACTCTTGCATTCACACACATACTACGGCCAATTTATCTTATTCAATTCACCTGTAGCGCATTTCTACACACAGAAATGCCAACTGACCCAGTCAGGGCTCGAAGCAGCGACCTGTGAGGTGATCGTGCTATCCACTGCGCCACCCTATTATGTGCATTTTCATTTACTTAATTTAAAGGCATATGGGTTTACTTACAGTAAAGTTGCTTTTAATGATTTATATTCTTTACATTTATTTTTAATTTACGCTGAACAAGGGTGACATTGTTTCACCCATATTTAGATTTTTTATATATTTATTTTTAAAATTATTTAAAACAATTAAGACACTTCAATTGTACTTATTCTCTGTATATAAGCACTTTTGAACATGCAATTTGATGTCTTAACTAAATATTATTGTTAAACATTTTTTTCAGATTCTATTTAATATGCTACTTTAGGACAATGACTTTTAGTCACTTAAAGGACACCTAAAATGAAAATCAACTTTTGTAAGCTGTTTGGAGAGAACTGTCTATATGTATAGTGTGTCCACTGTCATATTGGAGTGATAGAAACCCGACAAGTCTCTTTTTTAAAATTTCTTGATGATAAAATAGGACCCAAATCCCAGTGATTTTGAGGCCCACTGCAATGTGATGTAGGAGTGCGGTTCTCTTCACCCAACGAATTGATAGACAGGCACCATGTTTCTATAATAACGTGTATACACATGTCCACAGAACATTGTTTTTGCAAAGAATATATGTTCTTAAATAAAATATATATATAAATAATAAATAAATAAAAAATCTGTTCTAACTCTCAGATTTGTATACGTTTTATAAGTTTAAAATGTTTTTAAAACAGAGCATGTTTGTAATAGAGACAGTAAAATCACTAGATAAGTCTTAACCGCTATAATCACCATGGTCGCATGGTGTCAGTAAACGCTAATATATATATATGTGTGTGTGTGTACTACAAAAAACCTTTGTGTGCGACTCATCATTTCACAAAGGCTTGAATAAATTCCTCCACAAATACATAAAATAAAGTAACTTGGTATTTTTGACTAATGAGCTATATTTCAGCTTCATCCGTGTCTGTCTCAATCACTGACTGCTGTTTATCTGATGTAACGCTTGAAAAGCAGCTCATTTGCATTGAAAGCCACAGGCTACAAAAACAGCTACAATGATCTCAGACACCAAAATGGGCAGATTCTGAAGGCTATAATAAATAATCTGATGGGTATTTTGAGCTGAAACTTTACAGACAGAGACACCAAAGGCTTATCTTACATCTTGTAAAAGGGGTAAAATAGGTGCTCTTTAAAAAAAAAACAATTGACAATTTAATCACAATCTAATGTTGGGCGGACTAGTTATTGAGACATTATGCTTTAATAAAACAACCAATTTATTGATTTTCCACCTTTTTAATGGAAAAGGTCCTGAAAGATTCATGTACCACAAACATTTGAATTAAAAACCATATGTGCTTTCATGTCAGTGACAAGGTGAAAATGTTAAACATACATATTTGAAAATGCACATTAAGGGGAGGGACACAATTATAAAATCAAATCTGTATCTATACGGTAGGAATGGTACAAAAACATTCTGCTGCAGTGCTAACCTATGCGTTTGACCAGTAATTGCATAATTAAAAAAAAAAAAAAGCAAACATGATTTAAAGCGCTTATGAGGAAATGCTGAAATGCTGAACACTGTCAAACGAACAACTTTTTGCAGTCCAGCCACTTTTGTCAGCAACTGCTAAACCCAACAGGCCTCTGTCAGCACATCGCCACATATTTACAAGGATTTTAAGAAAGCTTTAACCACTGCTGACTAAACTTTGCTGGAATTATACGAAGGCTCGGCCATATTTGGGTTCATTTTCTTCATTTATGTCCACAGGAACGAATTAAGAGCTGAAATTGGTGTAACACATTAAGAAACTTGAATGAAAGTGAAATTACATCTGTTAACAACTGAACACACAAATAAGAATAAAGTCCAATTAGCACTTAATTTGGCAAAAAAAATATTTTAGAAACCTCACAGTGAGCTTTTTTTGCCGTTTAAAGATGCACATTCAGACAAACCGTCCACACATACTCACCGGCCACATTATTAGGTACACCTTACTAATACCGGGTTGAACCTCTTTTGCGTTCAGAACTGCCTCAATCCTTCGTGGCATAGATTCAACAAGGTACTGGAAATATTCCTCAGAGATTTTGGTCCATATTGGCATGATAGCATCACGCAGTTGCTGCACATTTGTCTGCTGCCAATCCGTGATGTGAATCTCCCGTTCCACCACATCCCAAATTTGCTCTATTGGATTACGATCTGGTGACTGTGGAGGCCATTTGAGTACAGTGAACTCATTGTCATGTTCAAGAAACTAGTCTGAGATGATTCATGCTTTATGACATGATGGGTTATCCTGCTGGAAGTAGCCATCAGAAGATGGTTACACTGTGGTCATAAAGGGATATGGTTAGCTACAGTCAGTTTGTGGCATTGACACGATGCTCAGTTGGTACTAATGGGCCCAAAGTGTGTCAAGAAAATATTCCCCACACCGTTACACCACAACCAGCAGCCTGAACCACTGATACAAGGCAGGATGGATCCATGCTTTCATGTTGTTGACGCCAAATTCTGACCCTACATCCGAATGTTGCAGCAGAAATCAAGACTCATCAGACCAAGCAACGCAATCTTCTATTGTCCAATTTTGGTGAGCCTGTGTGAATTGTAGCCTCAGTTTCCTGTTCTTAGCTGACAGGAGTGGCACCCGATGTGGTCTTGGTCTGCTGCTGTAGCTCATCCGTCTCAAAGTTGGATGTGTTGTGCATTCAGAGATGCTCTTCTGCATACCTCGGTTGTATAGTGTGGTTATTTGAGTTACTGTTGCCTTTTTATCAGCTCGACCAGTCTGGGCATTGGCCTCTGACCTCTGGCATCAACAGATGTTTGGATATTTGGATACTAGATATTTTCACTGGATATTTTCTCTTTTTCGGACCATTCTCTGTAAACCCTAGAGATGGTTGTGCGTGAAAATCCCAGTAGATCAGCAGTTTCTGAAATACACCAGCCTGTCTGGCACTAACAACCATGCCACGTTCAAAGTCACTTAAATCCCCTTTCTTCCTTATTCTGATGCTCAGTTTGAACTGCAGCAGATCGCCTTGACCATGTCTACATGCCTAATTGCATTGAGTTGCGGCCATGTCATGGGGCTGATTAGAAATTTGCGATAACGAGCAATTGGACAGGTGTATCTAATAAAGTGACCGGTGAGTGTATAAACGAACCAATGACCAAGTAAAATTGTCCGGTACCATTCTTGTCCTTCATTTTTTTTTACATAAATACTGAAAAGGAAAACGTTGATTACTCATAAACCACAAAAACTGGAAATACAAGGAATTCAAATTCTTGTTTCTAAGGCCTTCCATGAAGACAGATGTAGTTTTTTGCTTCAGTGTTTATAATAGAGTGTGACACAAATGAACACTTCAGACATTTAAAACAGTTTCGCTTGTGTAGAGAGTTCCTATTTCATATACTTTGTTCTTTGGTCAGCTTCTTCTTGCTTTTTGATGCTTGCATATATAATCATTTTTTATTTACACAGTTTAAAACCTGTCAAAATAAATAAAGAATTCAAATTTTGGTATGGAAGAAGTCTTTCCACAAAATAATAATAATAAAAAACGGCTTTTTCTTCATAATCCTCTCCTTCTAAGGCAACAGTTCTTCATTCAGTCTTCCAGGTAGAGCGTACTTCATTATTCCCAATAGGTGCATATATAAATACCACGTCAATGTTCGCGAGTGGTTCTATATTTGGTTCTGCTCAAATGCCATTGAGAGTCTTGTGTCGTCTTTTCTGCATTTCAGTGCATGGAGAAGCATTTGGTCAGTGTTAACTGCAGACAGGACCACTGTTGAGGAAGTAAGTGGTCATATCTCCTTTCCCCTTCACTTTCACCAGTCCACGACACTCCAGCTGGTAGCCCTTACTTTCTAGAACATGGTACAAATCTGTGGTCACCTGTAGGGGTGAAGAACATTTCATTATACACTGTAAGAATATCTGTTAATTAACAGGTATTTTGTGATTCACAGGAATTTTCTGTTTATTTACGGTTGTGAATTGCATTATGGGAGTTTTATCTATGCTCTGTTCTCTTATGATGTTGAATATTAAACTCTGCAGTTTTAAGAGGGAATTTAATTGACATTTTAGTACTTTGAGACAAGATGTTGTTTAAGAAATAATATATAGAGAATTAAGTTTGTAAAATAACAGAAAATGTACTGGCAGTTTATTACCAGCTTATTGTAGTGTAATTTACAACACCAACCCAGACAATTTATCACTTCAAGCTATTAAAAATGTCAATAAAAGTCAATTTTTCTAACTTTTCAACATCAATAAGTAAGATTATGAAGCCAATAATAAGCCAAAACAATCTGAATTTGAATTGTGTTAATTTGAATTATTGACAATTGTGATTTAATAAATCTGAATTTTTATATGCCGTTAAAAATGGTTTTGAATTTGAATTTCTTAATTTAATTTGAATTTCATTACTTGAATATTGAACATCTGAAATGTAAGACAACTACATTTTTTTATACAAGCATTTAAAAAAACTTCAGATTACTGCAGTCTAGAAATTCAGAACACAAAAAAAATCAAAGTTGGAAAATGCATCTATAAAAAATTATGCCTTGAAAAATTCAGTTGTCTTACATTTCAGATGTTCAATATTAAAGTTATGAAATTCAAATTCAAATTCAAAATAAGAAATTCTAATTCAAAATTATTTTTATGGCATATAAAATTCATATTTAATAAATAACAATTGTCAATAATTCAAATTAACACAATTCAAATTCAGATTGTTTTGGCATATTATTAGCTCCATATAAGACCAAGGTATCATAATGCAAATCAAAAGCATAAATAAGTGAAAAAAACAATCCTAAAATAATGGAAAACTGTCAATTTACAGATTTTTTTTTTTTTTTACAGTGTACATCAAATTTACTTCTAACCAGCCAAAAGTGAAGGTGAAGGGTGAAGTGTATGATTGTGGTACTAGAGCAGGTATTGTATAGACATGCATCAAAATGAAATGTATAGATAACTCCTTTATAATAAACACTACAAAATTACATATAAATACAAGAATGGTAATAAATATAAATGTTTTTACTTTGTTTTTTAATAAACAACAATGAATGATAATGTGGACAGTGATCATGTGGACAGCATAAAACAGAAAACAACACAATAAATAAAACATAAATGAACAATAATAATCAATAATATAATAAAAATATATTTAAAACAACAATAATAATAATAACATTAATATAAAAATATATCACACAAAGATTAAAGTACATCTATCTATCTATCTATCTATCTATCTATCTATCTATCTATCTATCTATCTATCTATCTATCTATCTATCTATCTATCTATCTATCCATCCATCCATCCATCCATCCATCCATCCTTCCATCCATCCATCCATCCATCCATCCATCCATCCATCCAGAGAGAGAGAGAGAGAATGTATAAAACAAATGAACTAGGTTTTATAAATCTCCACTATAAAGTATTTAGAAATTGTTTTCTAATTTTAAATGACCCACTTTACATTTAAAAACAAAAATGTTAAAGGGATAGTTCACCCAAAATTGAAATTTACTGACTATTCACTCTCCCCTGTAGTGAGTCCAAACCTTTTCGAAGAGTTTATTTATTTTGTTGAACACTAAAGAAGATATAGTTGGCAGTTCATTACACTGTGGCGGTCCCTGATTAATAAAGAGACTAAGCCGAAAAGAAACAAATGAAAATGAAAGAAGATATTTTGAAGAAAGCTGGAAACGGTAACCATTCACTTCCATAGTAGGAAAAACAAATATAATGGAAGTCTATATTGACAGATTTTTCAGCTTTCTTCAGAATATTTCCTTTGTGTTAAAAAGAATTAAAAAAAACTCATAATGGTTTGAAACCACTTTTGGAAGAGCAAATAGTGAGTACTTTTTCATTTTTGAGTGAACTATCCACTGTCTAACATTAAACTGCTGAACTGCAATGACAGTAACACAACGATAGATGGCAGCAGTATCTTTATAAATACAACCAAAGCACAAAGTTATGATCTATTCTGTGTTCTATTTCAAGGACAGAAATGAATGAGGGATTCTAGGCTGTTTTGCCAACAACAGTCTTGTATAAGCAAAGAGTTTATTATGTTGTGTTTACCTGGATACGATCGGGAACACCTGTGCTGTCCATGCGACTGGCCACATTCACAGTGTTACCCCATATGTCATACTGAGGCTTTCTGGCTCCAATCACACCAGCAACCACTGGCCCAATGTTCAAACCTGTGGCCAAAATTCATCAGTCACTGTCTGCTCTCATAAAGCAGCTCTGAGCCTCTAAGACCCTGCATTACTTTCAAAACATTGTCTTTGCCTGAACTTTTTGTTAAGTATACTTTATATATACTGTATGAACAAATTCATGAGACCACTTAAAATGATCTCTGTATTTGAGTTTAAGTAACTGTTAGTATTTGTTTTATTCTACAAAGGTACATTTTTTTAAACTTCAAATAGAAATAGCTTGTGTTTTTAGAAAAAAAAAATTGGGTTATCCGCCAAGCATTGAAGTCTTAACTATTAAAGTTAACATTAACACAAACATTAGTATTGTGTTTGCTTGAAATCATGGCAGCGTTTTGTTACTTTATGCAACAAAAGTACTCTAAATTGTAAATTGTTATTTTAAATTAGGATGAAATGTTGTTCAGTACAGGCCCGTAGCCAGGAGGGGTTTGGGTAATTCGGAAGACCCACAGACAAATGTCCAGAATTAGTCCTATACATACTCATTGTTCATTTTTAAATAGTGAAAATAACCTATCAAAAAAGTCATTAAGACTAAACAGAATCCTCTGTGACTTCAGCGAATCAGTTTTGGTCAATGCAAACAATAAAGTGCAATAAAGTGCAAGAAAACACACAATCTGACGCAAGTAAAGTCATCTTTCGCTACTGTATTGTTTTTAAACGGGAAAGATTTTATAAGTAACTTTTATTCTAAATCTTGGACCTTAATGTTGAAAGAAAAAAAATGACCAATGAAAAGGTGTGAAGCACCAAAAGCAGCCCATATTAAAATGAATTTGAATACTCATTTGGCTATTATTGTTATCCATGAATTTTCAAATATACTTTACAAAAGAGGCTACAAAAATTGTGAAGATCTACATTATTATTATTATTATTATTATTATTGTTATTATTATTATGTTTACATTTTTGATTATTCAAAGGGCCAAATTGTGACTGAGGAAAGTTGAATGTGCTGGCCAGTTTGTAATTTGCCTAATAAATGACAATAGGTTACAGTTTTTAATTTAAAATTTTAACAGATTGCTATTATTTTTTTCTGATGATATATGATGTAATAAATTTGTATTTGAAAAATAAGTGGTTAATTCATATTTCTTTATTCTAAATCTTTAAAAATATCTTTGGTACATTAAAAAGTGTGGTTACGATGATCATTCAACAAGCTAATGCAGCTAAAATAGTGCTAACTAAAATAATAAATGTCACTAAAATGCAGTATTTATTCTCATAATTAAATAGAAAATGAGGGGAACAACTGCCTTTTTTGGGAAAAAAGAACCACCCCTTTCACCAGGCCTGCAGTAGTTTCCAAAATTAAATTAAAAAATATGTTTTACTTCAATTTCAATGTTTTTTTAGGGTTTTTTTTCATATACACTTACAAAATTATTATGCATTGAAGTATTTGTTGAAATTTAGTTAATTTCTTCTGGAGAAAGTCTTATTTGTTTTATTTCGGCTAGAATAAAAGCCGTTTTTAATTTTTTTAACACAATTTTAAGGTCAATATTATTAGCCCCTTTAAGCTAATTTTTTTTCCAATAATCTACAGAACAAACCATCGTTATACAAAACAACTTGCCTAATCACCCTAACCTGCCTAGTTAACCTAATTAACCTAGTTAAGCCTTTAAGCTGTATAGAAGTGTCTTACAGAAGTGTCTAAAATATCTAGTAAAATGTTATTTACTGTCATCATGGCAAAGATAAAATAAATCAGTTATTAGAAATAGTCAATAAAACTATTAATAAACTAATAGTCATTAAAACGATTATGTTTAGAAATGTGTTGAAAAAAATCTTCTCTCTGTTAAACAGAAATTGGGGAAAAAAATAAACAGGGGGGCGAATAATTCTGACTTCATCTGTATATATTATTTGATTGACTACAGAACAAACCACTGTTGTTCAATGGGGCATATGCACAGCTAGTGTTCTTCAGCCAACAATAAACTTCCAGTGAAAGGTTAATGTGATTATTTTAAATTTTATAAGGTTCCTTTTACAGCATCAATGTTGTAAAAATACATTCAGTTCAATAAACTTAAGCATTCATTTAGTTGTTTAAGCATAAAATGAGATGATAGACCGTGTAAACTCTTGCGCCGTCAGAAGCAGCAGCAGGGGCGCCCCCAAGGTAAACTCTGGCCACCCCAACATGATTTTGCTGTCGATAGTATTAATTTAAATGTACTTTCACAATATTTCAATAAATAATTCAATTAATAAATAAATAAAACGCAGCCACTAAATTATTGTGGATTGATTGGTGCCACCGACATAGCTAATTCACTGAGATTGTACATTTGTACTTTTTATATATAAAAAAAAAGAATAATTTTTGAAATTAAAAATTGTTTTATCCGATTGAAAAACACAAATCCCCCCCAACCCCCCAACATAGATGCATTTTGAAATCAGCTTTTCAGAATCTAGTTTATTTAGCACCTTAATTTTTTTGCTGGTTGACTTAAAAGAGCCAAAAATCTCAATGATTTTGTGGATGTATTTAGCAAAAATGTACATCAATAGAAGAAGATGTATTAATAATATTGTGGCTCAACAAGAAACATGGATAAATGATAGTATTAGGGTCTGTATAGTGAGTGTGTGTATATGGTAATGCCTTTTGTTCAGTTTGTTTATTTGTCTGTTTTATTAATTATAATTTATTATGTTTAGACATGGCATATACTGTTTGCTGTACAATAAAAGTATGTGAAAAATAACTGATCTGAAAAGTGGTTTGCACATGTACTTGCTGAATTATTTCAATGAATACATTGCAATATTTTAATAAAATTAATTAAAACCAC
The DNA here is from genome assembly GCA_903798195.1 of Danio kyathit. Taxonomy (NCBI): domain Eukaryota; kingdom Metazoa; phylum Chordata; class Actinopteri; order Cypriniformes; family Danionidae; genus Danio; species Danio kyathit. The sequence continues at coordinate 30,146,573 of LR812541.1, forward strand.
ATTATTTAATTTACCAGAAACAAAAATACAGCATTACTAATTATTCACAACCTATACATAATTCATTATTTTTTTGTGTGCCACCCCAATATTTGGGGTGAGGAAAAATGGAATTTAAAGCAGTGCTTCATGTCCAGTCTGAGGCCCACTTTATGTCGTATATCTATAGGGCAGTGAAGATAACCTATTTTTAAAGAAAACAGACCCTAAACGTGGTGATTTTGTAATGGAAAGACAGTTCCCCAGAAGCTATTGGGCTTACTGTCTTAAAATTAAAAGTCGGTGTGCATATACCCCATTACTAGCCTAATTAACCAGGTTAAGCCTTAAAACTGCACTAATTAGTGATTCCAGTACTAGAATCTTACAAAATAACTAGTAAAACACTATGTAGTCATCATGGCAAAGACCAAATAATATACGGAATAGAAACTAGCTATTGAAACTATTCAGTTTAATAATGCGTTGAAAATAAATCAATAACACTTGGGAAATATTTTAAAAATTATTACAATTTGAATAATTTTGACTTTTACTATTAAAATGTTCATGCAAAAGTTCCATAGTTCAGTGTGTGTGTGAGGATGTGACGTAATTACCTATTTTCATCTGAAAGTTGTTGAATGAGTGTTCATTGATGTACTTCATCTGTTCTCGTAGCCTCATGGCATAGTCAGCCAGAGCCAGAATGTGTGTTCGGCCCTCTTTGTCATACGTCGAGTCGTTTAATCCAGATGCGGCCATGTAAGTACTACCAATAGTTTTGATCTTCTCTAGCTGCTTGTATTTCTCTTCAGAGATGATCTATTGATGGTGAAAGCAAACAGAGGAACATTTATAAATACTATCTTCTACACAGACATCACACTCACAGAGAGTGAGCATCTGATGCAAACCATACTGGAAACTCTTCAGAACACGTCCAAGAGCTTTGCAGGCTGGTCTGCTATTTTAGGGACACTTGTGTTATATTTTCATACCCCCAAACATGATGCTGAAGAAATAAACTGTGATATTTATTTCACTACTTTTTTTTTTTTTTTTTTTACAATTTTTGAAACAATTTTTACTAAAACATTTTTGTTTTACTTTTCAACTTAGAAACGAAGCTGCAACATGACAACATTCTCTTGACTAAATCTTGCAAACCCATTTGATTTCAGGAAGTTCTGTTTTTAACATTAGAACTACAGAGGCCGTCATTTTGACTATTTGTGAGTTTTGTAATTAAACAACTTTGTCAAAATAAAACCCATGTGTATACAGTATGCGAGCCGAGTAGTATGTCGGAATTCATAGAATTCGAAAAACAGTATGTGAGAAGTACCTGGATGACCTACTACTTCCGGCAAGATTCTGAAGAGCGCATCGGATGGATGCTATGCTGTGCCATGATGCACCTCGAGAGAATTCATGAATGGGAGTGAAGTGACACAACTGACATAGCTAGATCACGTGATGATGACAAAATGGTTGATGTAGTACGTCCAAGTTCCATTCATACTACTCGCATTCATACTGTATAGAGCATACATTTCTAACGGCCGAGTAGTACGTTTAAATTCAAATGCAGTACCCACTAAGTAGTAGTAGGCAATTTCGGACGCAGCCCAGGTGAAAAACAATATTTTGAATTTGGACTGTAATGCGTAGTTCAACCACTAGGTGTTAATCCTACATGGTAAACCAGGGGTGTCAAATCCAAACTTGGTAAGGGGCGCACTGAATATTGTGAATAAAATGAGGGGCCGTACATACACATTTTTTTTCACGTATTCATAAAAACTGATGATAAAACAAAAAGCCAACAATTGATATACCATATTGTAACAAGCAACAGATGGTTTCTGATATTGTATTATTGAACTTATTCTTTTAGATTTAAAAAGGCAACCTAATCATGAAATGATCCATGCTAACTGTCGATGCCTACAACTGAACTTGTGGATTTCAGAGGAACAAAATTAAAGCAATATATTTATTGGTAGGCTATATAAAAAAATTAATGGTATTATTTAGCATATTTTGCTCCAAATGACACTTGCACTGGGCTTACATGCCAAACCTAAGAAAATTAGGGATTTTTTAACTCTTACCAGACACCCTGCATCTTTTCATAGAAACAATCTCATCTATTCTAGGTGTAATGTCCCTTGCCATGGCTACTTTCATTACAGACATAATATGTTGGTCTGTGAGGTGGGATTTGTGGGATGTTTTGGTCAGTTTCAGTATAGAGAACATTTGTTCACATGAGTTTGTGCTCCCAAACATAGACATAACGCGTGCTTGTGCTAACTTTAGTCTCAGAATTATTTTACCTTGTTTACATTTAGCGTAACGTGGTGCTAACGTCTAAATTAGCGAGTAGGGTGAAGCGCAACAGCACCACCTGCGTCTCAATATTGTAATTGACACAGACCTCATTTTTAAAGCGAGCACGGGCCACTTGAACTTCATTACCAAAACTTGTTGTTGGGCCTGTTTAAATGTTTTGACGGGCCGCATTTGGCCCGCGGGCCTTGTAATTGACACATGTGTACTAAACCTTTAACTGGTTACCACATAGCAGTCACATGAGACACAATGCTATCTGTGATCTTAAGGTAAGATCATTTTTATGATACCAAAATCTTTATAATTACTAATAAATAGTTATTTAAAAAAAAAAAAAAAACCTAAATAATGTGGCATATTTTGAGTTTTGATGTTAATAGGCTAGTTTAATTGGCCAATGAGCTTGTTTTGTTTGCGAAAACCTGGCAGCACTGATAAAGCTATAAAATTCAAGTCTATGGTCAAATCAAACTCACACTTTCACATGCTAGTAGCAAATCTTCTCACCTCATCGAAGTCAGCGATGATCTCATTTAGCAGTCTCAGGCATTCAACACCCTCATTGTTGGCCTCCAGCTCAGTGTAAAACTCAGAGAAGTTGCTGATGGACGCAAACATAACGGCCACACATTCGCAAGACTGATAGTAAAGCTCATCGTTTCGGCGCTCTCTGGCGAGGAAGTGAGCCGCCACATCTTTGGGCAGGATGTTGTGAAGAAGACGACGGTTGTAGGCCTGCAGCTCCTCCATCTCCTCTTTTTCTTCAGTGGCCTGATGAAGAAACACAGCAGATTTGTAATATTTCTTTACAGGTTACTTTTTAAAATTCTCACTCTGATGCTTTTTTGTTATCTTTATTATGTTTTTTTGACAGACATGTTTGTTGTGTTTGCATCTTATTTGTTTTTGATTTTTAAACATTCAACAACATTCCTCAAAAAAAGGGTGCCAAAGTTAAAAGAAGTAAAATGTCCATTTCATAGTCTTGCATTTTGTTTTTTTATTCTACTGTTGTCTATCTATGCAAATATACATGAAATCACACAGTGTCTATGTACTACAATTTCTTTTAACGCTTGTGTGGTCTTACAATTCTGAATACAGTCAGTGGTCTCTCGCTATAATGCGGTTCACCTTTCTGGCCTCACAGTTTCGCAGATTTTTTTGCATGCAATTTGACCTGTTTTTTTTTTTTACAGTGCATCTGTTCTGCATCCTGATTGGCTGTAGACCATCTTGCCAAATTTACATAAATCTTCGATGGCTATCAGTATGACTCTGAAGTGCTGTACTGTATGTTTGCAAGCTTTCTCCCCACAATGTGGACGAAACATTTGGTAGCACCCAAAAGGCAGAGGAAGATGCTAACCATCGCACAAAAAGTTGGACTTCTGAACATGCTAAAGGTAGAAGTTACGCAGCTGTAGGGCACCATTACGAAACAAATAAATCTTCGGTTTGTTACATAAAGGAGGAGGGAAATAACATAAGGACGACAGCAGCAATAAGTTTCAACAAAGATGGAGTCAGCTTTAGCTTTGTGGATCAGTGACTGCAGGAAAAATATTAATGCCTGTTTGAAAGTGTATGAAGTGTGTAGTGAGGGGTTTTACAGGTTTAAAACATCTACAGTTGAAGTCAGAATTATTAGCCCCCTTTGAATTTTGAGAACGTAACTCTCGCAATCAACAAGAGGTCACTGTATTCCGTTGGTCTTATGAGTCAAAAATGACCAGCCAAACTATTTTCAATAAAACAAAGCAGCAAAGTTTTTGACTGATGTAATGGTTTATATTTTCTAAAGCTAAAGCAAGTATTCATAAAAGTTAAAGAAGCAGATTTTTATTGTGTGTGTTGAAGTGTGCATGTGTATTCCTGTAGTTTTTGTGGAGTAAAATGGTCTTACCCCCTAAGACAACCGTTCTACCCTAAATATGTACAGCCTTTATGAAAAGATGAACATAGAAAAAGGTTAATTTTTTTAATAATGTTGGGTTAATTTTAGAAAAAGCCCTCAAACAAAAACAAAACAAAATTTTACAGAAGGGTTAAATTACAAAAGTATGGAGAGTTTATTTGCAAAAAAACAAAAACAAAATAAATGTTATTTATTTTTATGAATCCCGGTTTTTTTTATTGTGAACTGAAGAACTCATTTGTAAAAATGTGAATTATTAAAAATGCAGTTTTATTGCAGTGGTCCCGAACATTTTTAGCCTTCACATTTAATGATATTATCGTTCATATAAGTTTGCAGTAGGTATGACAAAAAAAGGTTGTTTTCAAACAAACTGTATGTTTATTACTATATCTAGATATGTTTATGCACAAATAATAGCCTAATGTAAAATATAAAAGCAAAACATCAGTAGGCCATTTGTGCTGGGTACACCTTGCGAAATTGAAGACATCGTCTGCAAATGTCTTATTAATTTGGACGGCCTCATGCATTCGTTAGTTAGAACTTTGTTGCAGATAATGCACTGTGGCTGGGTTAGGGACTCTTTGCTTTGAGAAAATGAAATAAAACTTTAATTCAGGTAACTATCTTGGTATTTCCTGCATTTCGTGTTTCCAGTATTGCTAGCGCTGTGACCTGAAATGTTTGGAGCTTCCTCACCTGGGTCCAGTATGCTTGGGTCATTAGTATTAGCTAATCAGTGAGACTCATGCTAATTACAAATTTGTCTATTCTTTGGTCAGCCAGGGGATAAAATGAACTAAGGCAACATGATCGTTCTCCTAATTGTCCACTGCCTAAATTTTTTTTAAATATGACGCGACCCCCCACAGAGCTCGCTGAGGCCCCCTTGTGGGCCTGGACCCCCCTGTTGGGAACCGCTGTTTGATTGTGTGTGTGTGTGTCAGGTGAGTTTATGTGTTGGAGTGTGCATTTGTGTGCCTGTAGTTTTTGTGGTGTAAAACTGCAAGATAACTGCTCTCCCCTAAATGTGTACAGGCTTCATCAAAATATGAAAATGAAAAAACATAGGGCGTCACAGTGGCGCAGTGAGTAGCACAATCATCTCACAGCAAGAAGGTCGCTGGTTCGCACCCCGTTGGGTCAGTTAGCAATTCTGTGTGGAGTTTGCATGTTCTCCCCGTGTTTCGCGTGGGTTTCTTCCGGTGCTCCGGTTTTCCCCCACAGTTTAAAGACATGCAGTATAGATGAATTGAATTAGCTAAAATGGCCGTAGTGTATGTGTGTGAATGCAAAAGTGTATGGGTGTTTCCCAGTGATGGGTTGCGGCTGGAAGGGCATCCGCTTCATGAAACATTTGCTGGATAAGTTGGCGGTTCATTCAGCTGTGGCGACCCCTGATTAATAAAGGGATTAAGTCGAAAAGAAAATGAATGAATGATGGAAAACCATATATATATTTTCTTCTGCAGTTAAGATGGTTATTTGAGCCATAACTCAACAGGAGGGTTAAACTACAAAAGTATGGACAGTTTCTTTAAAACCCTCCCCATATAATGTGTTTTTTACTTATTTTAAAAAATCTTGTTTGCTAGTTTTTTTTTTATGTGAACTAAAGAATTCCTTTGTAAAAATAAAAAAAATATAATAAAAATGGAGTGAAGTCTTTTTGCAAATGAACTTTTTGAATGTTCTTTATAGAATGAAAATTAGTAATATGAATGAAATCAGCAGGACACATTGAATTCTCCATTGTTGTTACTGTAATGTGATCAATATCGGAGATAGATGAGCAGAAACACACCTGAAGTTTCCAGAGGAAGTCGAGGCGTGCGGTGGACTCGACCTGCTGTGCATGCAGATAAAGAGCCAGGACAAATACAGTGAGGATGACAGGAATCGACACCCTCAGAGACACTTTAGTCACCGTTTCCTGGCTGTGAGGGAAAAAAAAGAACAGCACACACATATTAGTGTTTGGCAAAGAACATGACAAGGCTGCTTGTTTAGTCATTGTTTATTTGCAGGTTTCATAGATTTCTTAAAGTGATACAGTAGTTCAATATTTCAATAGTTCAAATATTTTAAATATATTTCTCAATATCAATATATTACAATATCAATATTTACTCACCCTACACTTGTTTTAAACCTGATTAAGTTTCTTTCTTCTGTTGAACACAAAAGATGATATTTTGAAAAATGTTGGACAACTGTAGCCTGTGACTGTAAATGTTGACTTCCATGATATGTTTTCTAATATGGATATCTTTACCTGTTTTAAAAAAAAGATCCATTGTGTTCCAATCATAATAAAAAATAATAATCTCATAAAGGTTTGAAACCACTTGAAGGTGAGTTAATATTGATGTAATTTTCATTTTTGATGGTCTACTGTATTGCATGGAAAAACTGGAAACTAATCTGTGCTTAAATGTATTTCTATTATAGATTCATACACCTTTAGTCTTTGAAATGTCACTGTAACAAACATGGAACTAAAAAGCATGACATGGACTCACCAATAATTTGTTGCGTTGAAAGTGTACCTGTGTACAAACAGACATATTATCATTAGTGACCAGATTAACCCACTGAGAATAAGTCACAATGTGACAAAACTTAATTACATAACCCCAAGTTTGTTTACACAAGCCATTTGCATTTCATTTGTATCTATATACATGATTGCATATTCATTAATTCGAATTTGAGTCATTTTGCCGTTTTAACGGGTGAAACTTCACCTTTTCTCTTAATGTTACTCATTTAATCATTCATTTTCCTTCAGCTTAGTCCCCGATTATCATGAGTCGGAATGAACCACCAAAATGAACCACCAATTATTTCAGCATATGTTTTACACAGCGGATACCCTTCCAGCCGCAAACACCCATACACTCTCACGTTCACACATGCACTCGCACACTACAGCAATTTAGTTAATCCAATTCACATATAGCGCATGTCTTTGGACTGTGGGGGAAACCAGAGCACCCGGAGGAATCCCACGCGAACATGGAGAGGAACATGCAAACTTCACACAGACATGCTGACTGGCCCAGCCGGAACTTGAACCAGCGAACTTCTTGCTGTGAGGCAACTGTGCTAACCACTGAGGCACTGTGCGGCCCATTAATGTTACTGTAAACTAAAAATATGAATGATACTACAAATATTTAAGCACATTTTTAAAATGTTTGATGATGCTTCAATCTATAAAATATTGAGTCTATAATGTAACTCACTCAATAACAACTTGTTTGTTGCATGACTATTGCATAAAATAAATCACATTTGTGATCATGCTAATATTTGGGAAAATGGCACCCTTGTTTGTGTGAACTTGCATACCCTTGCATACCCTTGTAAATATAAAAACATGGATATTTTTGCTTTCATAACTCAGATCCCCATCCCATCCCATCAGTCCGGACTGCTGAACGAATCACTGGCACTACCCTTCCTACACTTCAAGAACTGTACTCTTCCAGTTAAATATTCCCCTACTGTGCAATTAATGTGCAATACTTTCTCATACGCACTTGTACACAGCACCTTATAACAATATACAATGCAATACTTTCTCACACGCATTTGTACACAGCACCTTACAACCTGTATATTTATAACAAATGTGTACATACAATTCAACATCCAGATCTTTTTGACTAACTGCATCTCTGTTTAATGTTTATCGCCTTTTTCTTTTCTCATATTTAATTTTGTGTTGTCACTTGTCACTTTATGTACACTGGAAGCTTCTGTTGCCAAAACAAATTCCTTGTGTGTGTGAAGCACACTTGGCAATAAAACTGATTCTGATTCTGATCATGCAGTGCGCAATACGCAACACCTTAACATTTGTCTATTTTTTTTCTTATTGTTGCAAAAACAGATACATGTTAAACACAATGTATCTGTTTTTGTTGCCTGTGCCTTTAATGCTAGTTCTCCTCGCCCACCGTTCCCACGTGTCTGTCAGTGTGCGATTCAATCTCCGGCGGCTTCAGATAAACAGCACAGTGACAGACATGAAGGAAGCAGATCTCACGTAACGTTTGTGAGAAATACTACAGTAAGAACTTTCTTTGCTGTGGAGTTAATTCAAGCCTTTCTGCGACAAGTCACACACAATGTCGTTACAAAGTTCAATCACACACACAGTGGGCACGCACAAAGCGTGTGCGTTTAACTTTGCACTGTTTTTGCACGGCAAATGTGACAGGATACACGTTAATATCCACTTCTGTAAGGATATCCGTTATGTTAATGTACAAAATAAACCTGATTTAAAGTCCACAAACCAGAATCGAATAGTCTTCTTTTATAATTGTACTGACATGCGGCTGTGGTGATAAAGTAAAGAAGGTAAAACCACTGTAATTCATTACAAGCATGCACTGTTTTAGTTAAGTTTTAAACTTGTAAAACTCATTCTTGATCACATTTGATGATGATTGATGATCACAGACAGCTGAACAGATCTTTTAATCCCAGTTGCTTTGTGCACGTCCTGTCTTGTTGATATGATTACTACAAAGACATGTTAATACTAGGCTGTCAATCAATTCGGTGGGCGGGGAAACCAGACTCCTACGTCACGTTGTGGTGGGCCTCAAAATGGGAGGGATTTGGATCCTATTTTAACATCAGGAAAACAAAAAAAAAAGAGACTTATTGTCTTTATATAACCCCAATATGACTGTGGACACACTATACCTATATGTACACACAGTTCTGTCCAAACAGCTTACAAAAGATGATTTTTATCATAGGTGTCCTTCAAAACAACAGTAACAATATTATCAAAAGTCGCTTTTACCATCCATCCTGCCAAAAAGGCCCATTCACACCAAGCATGTTAACTATAAAGGTAACCCAACCAAAAGTCCAAAACCAGTCAATTCTGACCATCATTCACATTGCTCTTTACATTACACTTGCATTATCAAGACAACTACTAATGCATTTACATTTCAAAGAGTTCCATTATCAGCACCACTGTGGAAAAATGCAAAAAAAATCCTTGCTGAGTGGACCAGATCAGCATGAATCACAGGGAATGGAATGGTTAAGCAAACAGAACCATCTGGCCCAATAGCCAAATGACCAAAAAATGCCCAATGGCACAAAAAAGAAAAGCAGTAATAGTTTGACTGCAGTTACTAAAGGATGCATAAGGATGCATAATCTTTGGTCAAGTCAGCAGCCCCAGCTTTTGAATGTAGCTCTACAGTATATACTTGGCTGTAAACAGACTCACAGTGCATCGACGGTGTCCAGCAGGTCAGCGTTGTCCAGCAGACTGACTAGAGGCCACTCGATTAGCAGCAGGAAGCAGATCTGGATGAAGAGCATGAGCACCAGCTTGCCTATACTGCTGATGTGCAGGAACACGGAGCAGCACAGCAGAGTCAGCAGCACACTGTATGTGAAATACTAGAACACACAAACACCGTCACACAACATGCCATCAAACCAGCATCATACATACATAACACTCCACTTTTTTGAAAATGGCCTAAGTCTGCTAGCGTTCAAGTTTAAGCTTAACCATTTTTTAACCCATTTAACCAATCTCCAGGTCTCAAGTGCGGGTGCACTTTTAGCTTAGCTTAGCATAAAAAATGCAGTCGAATTAGACCACTAGCATCTTGCTTGAAAATTTTGCACAATGGCTGCAGCAGGCGCAAATAAGATTACGCAATGACTGAAAATAGTTCCCAGTTAGGTAACTAGGTAACAGCGCTGCTTAATATCATTGCACCTGCTTCAGCAATGCAGTATGGCAGCAAAGTTCCTTGATTATTATGCTGGAATGAGAGTATAGTTCCTAGCCAATATCAGCCTAGAAAACACAACTTCTCATTTTCTATCTGTCTTGGTACACAATGTAACAACAGAAGAGTGAAGATTTAAGTAGTATAATTATCCTACATTTTTGAGTGAGAAGCTAATGGTCTAATCCACAGCCATATCACCCTGCACCCCAAGACCGGTTACTCACTGAAGCTAAGCAGGGCTGAGCCTGGTTAGTACCTGGATGGGAGACCACATGGGAAAACTAAACTGAGCTGAACTTAAGCTCTGAAAACTGAACTGACACTGTTCAATTCACTATAATCTTCCACGTGAAGCTGCTTTGACACAATCTACATTGTATAAGCGCTATACAAATAAAGATGAATTGAATTGAAAACTAGGTTGCTGTTGGAAGTGGTGTTAGAGAGGCCAGCAGGGGGCGCTCAACCTGTGGTCTGTGTGAGTCCTAATGCCCCAGTAAAAGTGAAGGGGACACTACGCTGTCAGTGGGCCCCGTCTTTCGGATGAGACGTTAAACTGAGGTCCTGACTCTCTGTGGTCATTAAAAATCCCATGGCACTTCTCGTAAAGAGTAGGGGTGTAACCCCGGTGTCCTGGCCAAAGTCCCTCAATCGGCACTTACCCATCATGACCTCCTAATAATCCCCATCTACTGAATTGGCTCTATCACTGTCTCTTCACTCCACTAATAGCATGTGTGTGGTGAGCGCACTGGCGCTGTTGTCCTGTGGCTGCCGTCGCATCATCCAAATGGATGCTACACACTGGTGGTGGTGTGGAGAGACCCCCCCTCATGATTGTGAAGCGCTTTGGGTGTATGGCCATACACAATAAATGCGCTATATAAGCACACATTACATTACATTACATTACATTACATTAATCCGATTCAATGTCTTATGCTAAGCTAAGCTAAAAGTGCTCCCGCCAGACCCAGAGATTTGAATGGATTCAAAAAGGTCAAACTCGACTGTTTAACTCAGGAGACTAGTAAAATGAGTCTATTATAAAACATTAGTGTTACTTTTAAGGACTAGTCACCCAAAAATGAAAATTTACTTAACATTTACTCGCACTCAACTGATTTCAAACCTTTATGAGTTTCATTTTTCTGTTGAACACAAAAGAAGATATTTTGAAGAAAACCGGTAGCTATCGACTTCCATAACCTTTTTTCCCCTTACTATGAATGTCAATGGCTTCAGGTTACCAATATTATTTATAACATCATCTTTTCTGTTAAACAGAAGCTTCTGGAACAAGTGGATTTTTAGGTGACATATACAATTTTAAGTTATCCACTTGTCTGACGATGTTTCAGTTTCTGGGTCTAAATGCTCAATCAGAAAGAAGCAAACAACAAATAGTACGAATACATAATCACAGTGTGCTTTAATACTACTAAATATCATGATGGTAAAGTGTACATCCACACCTAATCTCAGAAGGTCAGACAATGATTCAACTTTGTTAAATGATTCAAAATTGTTAAAACAGGCTGTAGTGAATAATATGTGATATTATTAACAGTGGTCAAAAATGACTATTATGACATTATTCATTCATTCATTTTCCTTTGGCTTAGTCCCTTTATTAATCAGGGGTTTCCACAGCGGAATGAACCGCCAACTTATACAGCATATGTTTTTACACAGCGGATGCCCTTCCAGCTGCGACCCAGTACCATACACACTCATTTACACACACACCCATGCACTACGGGCAACTTAGTTAATCCAATTCACATACAGTATACTGCATGTCTTTGGACTATGGGGGAAACCAGATCACCCGGAGGAAACCCACACCAGCACGGGGAGAACATACAAACTCCACACAGAAATGCCAACTGACTCAGCTGGGACTCAAACCATCATATATTGTACTGTATGTATACAGACACTGACCTCGGGTAAAGGACAGGCTGAAGGCTGATCGAGACACAGGAAGAAAGAATCCTCTGCCAGTCCACTCAGGTTATACAGCAGACACAGTGTGACAGACTCAGAAATATTCAGATGTCCGGCCACACATGCTAGCAGATCCGTCCGGTCACAGGTAAACTGAAAACACACCAAAATTAGAAGGTCAAAACACAATTGCAAAAGTGTGCAACATATTATCTCTGTCATACAGATATAAATAGTATTTTAAATCCGTTTTAGTAAAACATATCAAGACTTTTCAATTATGAATCAAAAAATATTTCATTTTAAACAGTTTAATTAATTAATCATTTTTAAATTTGGTCAAATTATCAAATTTAGTAATCCTACAAATATTTTTTATTTCCAGATGTTTTGTGTGTGAATAATAACTTCAAACAATTAAGCACTCTGCATTTCTATAAACAATTAACTATTTTACTAATAATTTTTTTTCTTATTAATTTTTTCTTTTATAACAGTAATAATGATAATAATTTAACCCATGATTCAAAATACACACAAACATAATATTTTTTTAAAAAAATGTATGTATTATAACACATACAGTTATTAGCCCCCCTGAATTATTATAGCCCCTGTTTATTTTTCCCCCAAATTTCTGTTTAACAGAGAAAAGATTTTTTCAACACATTTCTAAACATAATAGTTTTAAAAACTCATGTCTAATAACTGATTAATATTATCTTTGCCATGCTGACAGTAAATACAGTTGAAGTCAGAATTATTAGTCCCCCTGAATTATTAGCACCCCTGTTTATTTTTCTTCCCCAATTTCTGTTTAAAGGACAGAAGATTTCTTCAACACATTTCTAAACATAAAAGTTTTAATAACTCATTTCTAATAACTGATTAATTTTATCGGTAACACTTTATTTTGATGGTCCATTTGAGTATTAGTAGACTGTCTGCTTAATATCTGTTGATACTGACATTTAACAGTCCTTCAACAGACATTTAACTGACTATAAGAAACCTTGCAAGTACATGTCAAATTACACTAACCCTAACCCCAACCTAACAGTCTACGTATAATCTAATGATAATTAGTTGCAATGTAACTTAAATTCAACAAACGGACCATCAAAATAAAGTGTGACCATTTTATCTTTGCCATGATGACAGTAAATAATATTTTACTAGATATTTTTCAAGACACTTCTATACAGCTTAAAGTGACATTTAAAGGTTTAACTAGGTTAATTAGGTTAACTATGCAGGTTAGGGTAATTAGGCAAGTTATTGTATAACGATGGTTTGTTCTGTAGACTATCAGAAAAAAAAATTAGTTTAAAGAGGCTAATAATTTTGTCCTTAAAATGGCTTTTAAATTTTTTTAAACTGCTTCTATTCTAGCCGAAATAAAACAAGACTTTCCTCAGAAGAAAAAAGGACATTATCAGACATACTGTTAAAATGTCCTTGCTCTGTTGAACATCATTTGGTAAATATTTAAAAAAAGAAAAAAAAATTCAAAAGGGGGCTAATAAATCTGACTTCAACTGTAATATTTAACAAAATATTTTTCAAGACACTTCTATACAGCTTAAAGTGACATTTAAAGGCTTAACTAGGTTATTTAGGTCAACTAGGCAGGTTAGGGTAATTAGGCAAGTTATTGTATAAAAATGGTTTGTTCTGTAGACTCTAAAATATATATAGCTTAAAGGGGCTAATAAAATTGACCTTAAAATGGTTTTAAAAAAATTTAAAACTGCTTTTAATCTAGCCGAAATAAAACAAATAAGACTTTCTCCAGAAGAAAAAATATTATCAGACATACTGTGAAATTTCCTTGCTCTGTTAATCATCATTTGGGAAATATTTAAAAAAGAAAGAAAAATTCAAAGGGGGACTAATAATTCTGACTTCAACTGTACAAATATAGTATAATAAACAGTTCATAATATCAAAGAATTTAATATAACTCTTAATCTTAATCTGCAAAACCTGAACCGCATATGAAATTGAGCTGAATCCACAATTAAAAGAAGGCCTATTGAATGAGTGTTGATGAGGAAGTGAGTGCGAATACTAGTATTAAATTACACTGACAAATAGGAAAAAAAACAGACAAAGGATTTCATTTCACACAGCTGCAGCTTCAGATCACATTCCTACCATATTAACGAAGGCAGAGATAAAGAGAAGCAGAATTGTGAAGACTCCGACCAGCGTGCTGTTAATACGAGACTGAACGATCCTTTTTGACACTGTCTGCAAGGTAACTGGGAAGAGCTAAAATAGACAACGTTAACAGAAAGTCAATAAGAGAAATAAAAAACTGTAAAAAAGTAAAGCCTGTTCACACAAAGAACTAAAATTAATGACAACTATAACACCAACTATATTTAATTAATGTTAATGCTATACTGTTCGTCTGTATAATTATTGTCATTCACTATATAGCTATACAGTGGACCCTGTTCTGTACTATCATTTTATAAATACATTTTTATCATCATCAACCTTGGTGTGAATGGAGCTTATAATAGAAAAAACCCACAAATTAATTTAAATTTGTAATTTAGCAAAGAATACACATGCCCAAATGTGAATAATCAAGCGACTGACCTTAACGCAGGAGTAAATGGCACATATAAAGAGCACATGCGCGAGAATAATAAAGATGGTGATGAACAAGCCCAGCATTAATGGTGTACTGCAAGACAAAACCAACAACATCATTCAAACACACTGCAAATATACTGTACAATACATCTCAACACTAAAGATGCAGTAAGTGGTTTCTGAGAAACACTGAAGAAAAACTGAAATTCAGAATCAGAAAAATCTGAATGATTAGTCAAATTAAGCCAAATGCAATTAAAATGTCATTTGCAGTCTTCACTGTGGTTTAAAACATTTGTATTCAAATCAATAGGACATCTGTTTAAAAAATGAAACTGAAATGTTTTGCGCATGTCCAATGGTGACTTAAATAACAAGTGATCAGTTCAGATGCAAAAAATTTTCCTCTAAAATTTGCATTTTTCTCAGCCTCCTGGGTTTATGTTCGGTTATTTCACTTTAAAGGCAATGAAAATAAACTATTCTTTGCACTAAGGGTAAACTTACTAAAACTACACGCAACAACCTGGAAAAAAGCTAATTTTAGATGAAAATTTCAGCCGGCATTTAGAGGTTTTTGCATCTATACTCTTCAAGTGTTTTTGATTTTTTTTGAAAATGAAGTTTTTGTTGGTTTCTTCTTAATATAACATACAGTACCATACAAAAATACAAAATACATACAAATTTCTTTACAATTTAAAAAATTGTTAACAAATTTAGACACAATTTTAAGGAAAACAATAAAAAAATGCATTAAGATAATACTAGAGAGCACAACAGGGTAGACACATTCATAATTTAGGCAAAGAAATGAAATTCTCCCATATATCCCATTCCTTATGATCACCATTCATTTTGGCTAACATATTTTCATATGACACATTCTCAATCATGAATTCCATCCATAATTTAAGCGTAGAGCATTAAATGTTTTTCTAAAACCTCTGTATTATACGTGCTGCTGTAGTTATACCAACAGTTATAATCATTCGTAATATGTGGAACCTCAGTTTTATCACCTAAAAGACATATCCTGTCTTTGATATATCCTTACACTGCCATGAAGCATGGAAGTATGTGCCAATCTCTTGTTCCCATTTACAGCATTTATTATCGTCCAAACATCCCATTCTAAAAGTCGAACTGGAGTGAAGTAATACCTACAAAGTATCTTATACTGTATTAATTTACCTCTTGCTTCTTTTATATATTTTCCATTATAGGAAAGAATTCTATTCTAGGTCTCTTTATCTATTTCATTACTAATATCTTTTTGCCAAATCAGTCTTAAATTTTCAGTTTTTATCATCAGTCTTTGAACTAAATTTGTAAATTGTAGATACGTACTTTTTGAAGCTGTTTTGGGAGCTTGTAAAACTTTTAATATTTCAAAAAATGATCTTGTCCTTTTTATTTAAACTTCTTTTTCAAATTATCATAAGACATGTGTTTACCATCACTGAATAAATCATGCGCATGCCACTTCTAAACAAACGTCCCCAAAACAGGGGCTTTTTTCCAATGTTAACAATGTGGTTCTTCCATATTAAAGAGAGAGATTTATCATTTCTTATGAGCAATTTCCCAAACCTCTTTAGAATGCAGCAGTATTGGGTTGGACTGCTTTTTTAAGTTCCCATCTGTAATTTTGTCACTAAAATGCACTGAAACTCCGCGAAAACAAAACACACAGACATGAGACATATATCTATAGAAAGCTTGAAGTGTCTGCTTTTAAATGCAGCGAGTGCATGTTGAAAACAAATACTGTTTGATAAAATAATCAGTATGAAACCAACACTATGTCTAGTTCAACACCCAGTCTAGATCTATATCCAAATCCATCCCCCCACCCCCACCCCAATGCTTTGCAAGTTTTGTCATTTCAAATGTATTTGAAATTCAAATGTATGACATTATATGAAGTTCTACACTCTACCCCCCACCCCCACCCCCACCCCCCTTGCTCTAGGTAGAAATAATTTATTAATCCTAATAATTTACTTTCCCATAAAAAATTCTTAACCACAGTGTTAAACTGTTTATTTATTTGAACAGGCATAGTCATAGGGACCATTCCTGAAATATAATTAAACTGAGGCACTATACAAGTGTTTTTTAAACAACACAATACAAGAGCATCAAACATTACTCGTGCATCACTTTAAGCTTCTTTCACTGTCTCTGAAGTTGTGTAGGAAAATGTTGCTTCTCAGTTTCATCCACAGACATGCGTTGCTCGTGAGACGGGGCATTTTTACCACTCCAAGCAGTGCATTTTATATGCCCCTTGTCTCTCAAAAGCGATAAATGTTAAATATTAACAGATAAATATAACAAAGACAACTAGCAAGAGGGTTTGCTAGTATGTTAGTAATCTGAAACAGCAGTAAACTCTATATTAAAGGAATAGTTTATAAAAATGACAATTTACAGTTAAATTACTTACCCTTGAAGGCCATTGAAGATGTAGGTGGCAATATTTCTAAGTAAGATTTTTAGCTGAATCTGTGGTCGTTTGTGATTCGCAAGTCAATGTCACCCATTTTTGAGATTAACAATAAACATCCAGACAAGTTCAAATCAATCACTGTGGCTCCTGATGACACACCGGGGTCTCATGAAGCGAAATGATTGCTCTGTGCAAGAAACTGGGCATTATTTACAATATTTTTCGTTTTAAAGGGACAATGTGTAATCTTCGCCACTAGAGGACGCTGTGGACACAGTGTGGAATGATGGGAGTTGTTGTCTTCATTACATCCAACTTACAGGACTCCTGCAGAAATCATTTTCATGGATTTCTCAAGTATTTAATATTTAGGACTCAAGCATTTAAACCTTATATTTATGGTAGTATACAGCGGAATAAGACTTAAAGCCAGTGGGTTCTGTTCTAATGCTGCTCTGTGCAGTCTAATAAAACACAACACACATTAAAGCGTCTTTGGAGTTTCCCTGTTTTCTGTAAAACCAAACCGGAAACTAAGTGTGTGTGACCATCTCACTTGTTAAAATTGCTTATTCCTCTGAATTTGAACATTCTTTGAGATATTTAAGATACTGTAAATACATAAGTCAGCAAAATATAAAAAAATGTTTAATGTTTTTGGGATATTTTAATACATATTGAACCTAGGCAAACACCTCAGGTGGGAGGTGACGAGAGGGCGAGGATGCAGGTTATTGCCAAAATGGTTCTTACCTGTGAAGATCTGGCAACTGCTATAAAATACGCTCGCAGGCATGGCTCCATCTTGACAAATGAACTTGCGACTGAGTGCGACCTCGAGAAGAACAGTTTGCCCAGGCTTTGGATTAAACCTTATGATATTGTAAATAAGGTTTAATTTTCAACAGAGGCCTCACAAGACATCAGTGTGTGTCGCCAGGAGCCATGGCTATTGATTTGGACTTGTCTGTATGTGTTTATTTTGAATCTAATAAACAGGTAACTATTGACTGCCATTATATAAATCCGCAACCATCACAGACTCAGCTAAAAATCTTCTACATGAGAAAAAGAAAAGTCGGTAACACTTTATTTTGATGGTCTATTCAAGTATTAGTAGACTGACTGCTTAATATCTGTTGATTCTGCTTCTTCAACAGACATTTAACTTACTTTAAGAAACTTTGCATGTACATGTCAACTTACACTAAACCCTAACCATAATTTAACAGTCTACTTATAATCTAATTAGTTGACATGTAACTTAAATTCAACAAACAGACCATTAAAATAAAGTGATCAAAAAGTCACTTACAATTTGGATGACTGAGGGTAAATTAACAGGAAATATTCATTTTTTTGGTTGTACTACTCCTTTAATACAGTGTTCATGTGTGAAGCTTCAACCCAATGACTTAATTTAGCATTCATGTTAAACACCATGTTCAGATTCAAATTAAAAGTGTCCATGTAAATATTAGCAAGTGTTTCACTGAAATCACTGCATTGTTAAAGTCCTTATTATAAAAAACACTTGAAGATCACTCACTGTGGAAATATGACGATTTGTATAAAAACGATGAAGCAGAAGACGAGGAGGGTACAGGCCACATAACCTCCAAAACGATCATCCACCTTTTTGGAATACTAAAAGCACAAAACATGATATTTGGATTAGCACTTGTACTCTAGTCCAGTGTTTCTCAGCCACATTCCTGAAGGACCACCAGCACTGCATGTTTTTGGATGTTTCCTTTGTCTGTCGCACCCATTACAGGTCTTTCGGTCTCTGCTAATGAGCTGTTGATCTGAATCAGGTGTGTTTGGTTAAGGAGACCTGTAAAATGTGCTGAGCTGGTGGGCCTCCAGGAGCGTGGTTGAGAAACACTGCTCTAGTCCATGTTTGCATGACAACAAAGTAGCCAAAAACAGAAGTTTTACGGCAACATGTTTTAAATGATCCCCGATATCTGCGAAAACAGCCAAAAATGCTTTATTATGAATGCCAGACCAGTATTTGGCGCGGTCAACTTGTGAGTAAACAGCAGGGTTCCCTCTCTTTCATGGACACCAAATTCAAGGACTTTTTAAATCACTAATAATTTTAAATTGGGCATATGTAGTGCCATGAAAGTTCATCCTTTACTTAACATTTTACTTACACTTAATACTTGCCTTAAATGTCATAGTAAGGATGATGTAAATGTGTCATTTTTAAAAATGTAAATGTACACAATTAGTTCAATTCAATAGTGTTAATATTCAAATGCGGTTTCTGAAATATTGATAAAATGCATTGTTTGTCATAGTTCTTGCATAAGATTTAAATGTAAGCTTTTTAAATGAAGAATTTCTTAGGTTTTTCGTTCAGTTTTTGAAAGCAGCACAGTACAATAGTTAAAATAACACCATAAACCTTCAATCCAAGCGCTTTCAAGCATCTATGCTTGTTTATAAGTACTTTCTAGGTCTTGAATTCATATTTCAAGATACGTGGAGCACCCTGAATACCTGTAAGGAAGTGATGATGTGCCGCCATCCATTCGGAGCTGATGTGTATGTAGAATTTGCTGTGTGTAAGTCCACACTTTGCTGATGAAGCCTCAGCAAACATTCAAGCCACAACAAGATACTCCGCCACTGTTTGTTCATGCTTACCTTTAATCTACACCTCCCTAGACACATACATTACCATCCACGCGCATTACATTATTGTTTTCATACACTCATGTTTTTGGTGTTTACCACAGTGCGAGTTACAGAGAGGTTTTGGGAAGGGTTTTGGTCTGACCCCCCTATTTAATGCTTGATCCCCCTGAAGTCGAAAAAAAAAATTGGTTGCTCTCATCTGTATCTTAAATAGTAGGAAAATTTAAAATAATAGATTACTTAAATATACATTTGACCACCCCAATAACTGTTCTAACCAATGTGAATGCATGCTCGCGCCAAAAATTTTAATTTAACGATTTGAAACCAGCAAGTCTAGAGCACCAACAAACGGGGCAAGTGTTCACAAAACATTTTTCTTGCAAAATAATTGCTTGCATCAATATGTAGCATAAAAGTACCATAAAACTAGATGCATAGTTTGTATTTTATTACACACTTGCTCACACATTCACTTTCATGGTCATCCATTAAACTGGTGGAGGAATGCAAACTTGTCACCGTTTCTTTAATATTAAAAATGTCATTGAGAACCACTCAATATCCCTCAAAACACTGAAAACGTAATAAGTTTGATTAATAAATTAGATGTAACTGAATTTAATATATACATTTGGTTCACTGAAGCATGAACTAACATTACCGAACCCCCTTCAATCGTCCCTCGTGTTTGCACAAACATGAAAACAAGTTTGTAACTTTGCAATCCGTTTTCAGATTATGTTTTCAGTCACAAAAACACTGTTGTCAAGTAAACAAATACATAAAATTGTTCAGGTTTTGGCTGAAAGTGTCATGTAAACAGCTACTGAGTTTGTAAATCTTATATTATACGCATATATCAGTGTTTTACAGTGTCTGCAGACCTTTTTCTCCAGTAAAGGTGTCTGGAATGTGAGCAGGAACTTCTTGACGTGGTCTTTTCGCAGCTGGTCAATGCTGCGAGCGTCGATGGCACGACCTAAAAACTCGTCGACCTCGTCCTCAGGATTCAGAGCCTCTTGGGCACAGCGGCTGAGGAGCAAATAAAATACATTCACGCATAAAAAAAATGGAGCTTTCAATATTTGTATACATCTCATAATAAACTACTGCTTTTGATCTGGTAGATAAAAAAAAAAATTAAAATCAAATTTGTTTTGCTGAAACTTGATCTGCTATGTTCATTTTCTGTTGGCTTTATCCTGGAGTGACTCACAGATTGTGAAAACAGCCTGTGAAATGTAACCCGTAAGCCCCTGCAGAGCCAGAGAGAATGGATTTGTGTCGTAATAAAAGCAGAACTCACTTATCTTTGCTGGAGGCTTCATCTATGCCCTGAAAACAGACAGGTAGATTACTTACAGTGGGCAGTAAAAAAAAAAAAAACACACAGAGGAAGTGGGAAACCGTATTGTTGAGTTTCGTCTGAGACCGCTATAAAGCCAAACCCACTGAGCCTCTGTCGCTTTAATTAACACTCAGCCACTTCAAATTACATTCCGAGTGACACGTGAGAACTTGACAGAGATGGAGACTAGGAACAAGCCTAATGCTGCTAAAAAATACAAATAAAAGATTGTTTTCCAGTAAAATTTTTTACTCACTCTTAAAACATCAATTTACTTGAAGAAAAATAAAACAATATTTTGGGCCCTATCATACACCTGGGTCAATAAGGCGCAAGACGTGTTTGGCGCTATTTTTTGCTATTTTCAGACCAGTGTAACCCTAATTTTCACGTTTTGCACCACGTTGTTTAAATATCAAATTCATTTGCACCACTTTGTGGACTCATGGGTGAGCTGGTCTATAAAAAAGGTGTGTTAAGGCGCATTGTTGGCACATTGTTTTTTTTTTTTTGAGGAACTGAAATAGACTGCGCAACTGACCAACTAAAAGCTGGTCTAAAGTCCAGCACAAAGCGCGTTAGTTATGTGCCTATGCAGTCCAAAACACTTACACATTGCTTCGTACACACAGAATGTACAGCATTACACAAATATCTTTACATATGAAAAAAATTAAAGGATTAAAATGTTACAAATTTTATTTACATAAATATAAAAACCACTACCTCCATGCCTTCTTCATGTCGGGGGGCTTTTTTCAGTTTATTCATGACAATTTGCATTTGTATAATGTTATTATTGTTAGCAGTTTTATTTGTTATATGCATATATATATTTGTTTTAATTAAAACAAGTTTAGATTTGTCCACCTGTCGGGTTTTGGAGACGTATACATCATCATATGGGGCATAAGAATAGGACGTGTGTTTGGATATAACTCAGCATTTTGACCACACTTCATTATTATTGTTCATTTATTAGTTTTCTGAAAATTAGAACTGAATTAAGAAATAGTTTTGAAACAAATCTTTGCACTTTAACAAAATTAAATATGTAGGCTAATGGATGTCTTCAGTGGAGTGCGTACAACACCGTTTCTTTTTCCACGAAAGTAAAAGAGTAGAGTAAAAGTAAAGTAAAAAGAAGGTAAAGAGGCCAAACGGAGGAGGCTTATTTTTTTATCCTCGCGCTGCAGATGGTCTATTTAACTGTTTTCTTGCTAAAACCTTCAGTTTTACCTCTTACAAAGTCTGCCATGTAAATAGCAAATGCGACATGGCGCGACACAACTGACTCTTAAAGGGAATGCCCATTATGCTCAAAACACACCCATAACTCATTAAAAGAATAAGCACAACCCTGTTAGACCATGCGCGGGGGGCGCAAAACATATTTTTCCATTCTTAAAATAGCAAAAGTGGATTTGAAAACGCTCTTAATGCTTTTGCGCCATGTGCTTTAGACTTTGCACCTAGATCATTAAAATAGAGCCCTTTGTATTTTAAATATATCAACATCAATTTTGTAGTAAGAAATATTTAACAAAATATATCTTGGCATATCATTTGGTAAAATAATGTTTAATCTTAATAATTCCATAACTCAAAGGCTAAATATTTCACCAATTCAACTTAAATGAGTGATTATTTTTCCAAATGAAAATTTGTATCTTATGAACAATATTAATGTATAAAAAGATATATAAAGAAAGGTTTAACTTAATTAGGTCTTAAAAGATTTTTAGCTTAGATAATGTTTATCTCTGAAACGATTATCTTTGGAATTTTTCTAACAAAAACGAGCTATAGGTCTATTTTAATTGTTAATGTCACACAAACAAGTTCCTTCACATAATTGAAAATAAAAAAGCCTTTAGCTTTACTCGCAGAAGGCATGGGGGAACATTACTATTGAAGTTCTCAGAATATATACTGACATTATGCCTGAGAGATTTGCTGCTGTAATTGCTGAAAACAGTGGTCATAACCAATATTAATGTTAAAAGCACGATATTGGAAAAATCTGACATTGTGATATTCAAATTTTCTGCGATACATATTGTGATATACTGTATCTGTACAATTTCACCAAATGATTAAATAGCACTATTTGAAACGAATTTAGTCACACATTATTTTAAGGTTCAATTCTTGCTATTAGCAAACCATTAACTATGCCTTTTGCTTCAATAATCTCCTAATTTGCTACTTATTAATAGATATAAAAGTAGTTTAGGTATTGGGTTTGGGATGTAGAATAGGATCATGCAGAATATGTAGTTTATAAGCACCCAATATCTCAATAACATGCATGCTATCGAGTAGCAAGTTAATAGTGAGAATTAATTGGTCCCTAAAGTGTTAACTAATGTATTAATTTTGATTGTTTGGGATGGTTCTGTAGTAGAGTGAATCATGCTTAAAATGTAATAAATTACAAGCATAGATAAATACAATGAAGCAAAGATAAAAGTGAAATAAGCAGTGCATACTTTGTGTTTAAACTTGGTTAAATACTATATACTGAATACTATAATCTCTCTCAGGCCTTAAAAACATGCAAATTATACAATTTCACTCCAATAATGTTAAACTCTGCAATAACTCCACAAATCTCGTCTTCTGAATTTTGACTTATGCTCAAATATAATCCCAACTCAACATTGCATATCTTTGCGATATGACTATTGCGAATGCATACATTGTGATATTGATGTTGAAATGATATATTGAGCAGCCCTAGTTAAAAGTGCCTAAAACGTTCTCACTTCTTCTGGCTTTTATTGTGATCAGACCACAAATCTGGATGCTTCAAAAACATTATATAACGAAATCATGCTTTAGAGGCAAAATAATTCCAAATTTTCGAATCTGTCAGGTTTTCTATTGTTTTGTTTTTGGCCAACGCTGTATACTAAAGAAGTTGTCTTATTTTTTTCCAACCTAAATCTCACAAATTTTCATTTAAAAATGTATTTACATAACCTTTCCAACATGCTAAATTGTGTAAAAAACATTTTATTTTAACATATTTATTAGAAAAAAACTTTATCAATAAAGTGTATGCATCTTTTCCCCCTTTATTAAAACTCTCTGACACAATATTCATTTGTCACGCTATTACTGTCCCTGCTTCTTGTTTTGCAACACTGAAAATAATCAGAAAAGTCATCATCTGGAAAGGGGAAAAAGCAATTCACACATATCCACTGCCAAGCTCCGGAGAAAATGGCTTCAATTATGACTTGTTGCACCACTCATGAAAAAATGGAGGGGGGGATCAGAGCTCACCATCTGCCTGAAGACTTTGGAGTCTTTAGTCCTGGAGAAAGATCTGTCAGGAACCCACCGAGGCATCAGACCCTCTGAAGAGTTGGCTCTGGCGCGCTGCATCTTAGCCATCATGGCCTTTTCCTCTTTCTGCAGGGGAAATTTGGCACAAAGACACACACACAGGAAATTAAAGCGCTCTCCAGCAAACTCGGATAAATAGAAACTTTATTGATCCCCAAAGGGAAATTCAGTCATTTGTATCATGACATAACAAAGCGCAACCCCCTACCATCAAATATTATGCAATCGAGAGCTAGTGTTTGTGAATTTGCGGGGATCAGATGTTAGCCATGACTTATAGCAAGCTTATACTGTTTAAAAGCACCACATTGTGCTTTATTTTTTGGGATCTTAACACCCGATGTAGTGTGTAATGCAGATGTTCATGAACATTAATAGTCTGTAAAATGTCTGAGATTATTGAAAAACAGTAAACAGAGTTACTGTTTCCCAAAAGAAAGTGCCTATTCTGAACATTTCGGATAACAGATTAATAGGCTTCCCTGTGTTTTATGTTGTGCATACTATTGCACATAAAATTGAACATAATATTGTCAACACCTTTCTGTTTTAAACGATTATTGAAATTATATTTTATGGAACAACTTTTAACCTTGAAAAGTTAGAAAAAGTGACTTTAACATTTTTAATAGTTTAAAGTAGGGCTGCACGATACTAGAAAAATCTGACAATGAAAATGTTTTGTTTTTCTGCGATATACAGTTGAAGTAAGAATTATTAGCCCCCCTTTGAATCTTTTTTTCTTTTTTAAATATTTCCCAAATAATGTTTACCAGAGCAAGGAAATTTTCACAGTATGTCTGATAATATTTTTTCTTCTGGAGAAAGTCTTTTTTGTTTTATTTCGGCTAGAATAAAAGCAGTTTTTGTTTTTGTAAAAACCATTTTAGGTCAAAATTATTAGCTCCTTTAAGCTATATATTTTTCGATAGTCTACAGAACAAACCATCATCATACAATAACTTGCCTAATTACCCTAACCTGCCTAGTTAACCTAATTAACCTAGTTAAACCTTCAAATGTCACTTTAAGCTGTATAGAAGTGTCTTGAAAAATATCTAGTAAGATATTATTTACAGTCATCATGACAGTTAAAATAAATCAGTTATTAGAAATGAATTATAAAAACTATTATGTTTAGAAATGTGTTGCAAAAATCTTTCCTCTGTTAAACAGAAATTGGGGAAAAAAAATAAACAGAGGGGCTAATAATTCAGGGGGTTTAATAATTCTGACTTCAACTTTATATTGCAATATGAATACGATTTCACCACATGGCTAAAATAGCTATTTGGTAAGAATTCAGGTACAGAAATTGATTAATCAAATGTAAAATAGCACAGTATAGTCTTCATACTATATATATCTCAATAAAATGTTTTTTATTCAGTTTACAAATGGTACAATTCTTTGTGCCTGAATGCCTTATGCTCTCTTAACATGCTCATACAGTCACAAAACCTAAAACACATGTAAATGATAAACTTTTGCTCCATTATTTATGGTAAAAATCTTCAATTACTCCACCAATCTCATGTTCTGAACTGTGGCTCCTGGTCAACTACAATCTCAATTCAAAATTGCAGGTCCAGCGATGTGATTATTGTGAATGCACACGTTGCGACATCGATGCTAAAACGATGCTATTTTGTGCAGCCCTTAGTTTAAAGGGATATATTGTAAGGGTTGGTGTTGTATATTATAATAAAAATATTTGTGAATAAATTACATTTTTTACTTATTTCTGTCTATATTATTTCTTATACTTTATATAATTTTAAACTACTAAAATGTCAATAAAGTCACTTTGTTAAAAGTTTTCACTGCAAAATCCTCACCGCGTGCGCAGATTTAGGAGACATTTATGCAGGATGCATCTTTGCACCTAAAAACTACAAACGCAGCGCTCAGGAACAGATTAAAACAGTTGTTATGTGAACTTGCTGAAGTAAAAAAGCCCGCAAAGCTTGCCCCGCTCTTCTTATTGACCCACTGCTCTAGAACTGAACGCAAATGGATTGGTTAATGTCAGCTGTCAATCACTCAGTCAATGTGAAGCGCTGAAGATGAGAGAATGAAAATAACACTGACAGATTTAGTTTTAGAAACCACCTAATGACACATCTTATTAGTGACCATGTGCTGAATGTTAATCCACCATTTACACTTTTCCAAGAGTGGATAAAAGACTTCCAGTGGCTTCAAGTCTGCTATGAAAATAACTAAAGCCATTCACTGTAAAGTCTGTGGGACGGGGTTTGCAGGTACTGTAACAGCGTTTGCCACTGAATCTACACATTTTAAGCGTGAGAGGTACTGTATAATCCTTCATTTAATCCTCACGATGCTGTCAGCCGTGCAAGCGGCAGCTATATGTAAAATTGAACACAGCTCATGAAAAAAACGTTATTGCTGTTAAGATGACATGTAAATAATAAGTTATATATCAATATAAATGTGGGGCGGGGCGATGGATCGTGATTTCGGCTCAGCATCGTGAAGTTTATTAGCCATCGGCGATGGACGATGGCATCGTCTATCGGCCCAACCCTAATATAACCTACACCTTCATTTACCTTAAACACATCAAAAAATAATAATGTAAAATAATCTTATCTCCTGAGAACTTCCTGACCCTCAAAGTATTGACCATTTTGATGTGGGGATGTCATTGGCCTGTGAACATTTCCTGCTTGTTATCAAACTATTTTAGAACTATAAAAAGAGGTAATTCAATCATAACTTAATGTTAAAACATCTTAACATTATTTATCAATATGTGGACCTTTTTGGATTCTCAGAAGCTATGGAAGTTACAAATGTAAAACAGGAAATACGTTAGGACCATTGTTATTGTTGACATCCCTCCAAATGTTCTATATGCCATATATACAGATTAATAAAAGTGTAAAGCAATGTGTTTGCTACTTTTGTCTAATTAGTGAAGTAAAATCACTGTCCACTGAGACAATCCCCTTTTCCCTTTCTTTGATCCATTTAGAATAATGAGAAAACTTCCATCACGGAAATGTAAGCCAAATCCATCTTGGTTTCTGTCTGTTCCTGCATTGAACTGAGTGTAGTTTTCAACGTCACTGCATTCATTCAGCTATTTATTTTATATAAGCTAATTAATTAAACTAAAAAGTAACTCACATTACATTTTTTAAAAAGCAACTCAAATATTATTACTTAATTTTAAAAAGTAATGCGTTACTTTACTCGTTAGAAAAGTAGAAAAGTAATATTATTACGTAACTCACATTACTTGTAATGCGTTACCCCCAAACACTCATGTGTCTCTCATTTAACACCAACACAAATGTGTGCTCAATTTAAGCATGTTGTTTTAGATTAATAGGTTGCTTTGGAATATAAATCACAGTACATTTCTGATTTTATAAAAGAATGACATTCTGGAAAACAGGATAAAGGTGACTTGACTTAGTGTGATAATAATGTGCATATGGTTGCACATTACTGACCCTTTTCTGACTGCAGCCCAGCACAAAAAACGTCTCGATGTTGTTGTTATTCAAGTATGCGTTTCTGTCCCCTCCGAAACCTGCTTCCACTTCATAGTCACCATTTAAATACTGCAGCGTGGCTTTGGTGATGTGGATCCGCCTGTAAACATTCACAATGTATATGTTTTAGTCACTATTTAAAGGAATCGTACCAAAAAATGTACACACTCTCAGGTGGATACAAAACTTTGGGTTTCTGTTGAACAAGAAGATAATTTGAAGTATGTTGGGAACTGGTACCCACTGACTTCTATAGTAGGAAAAATTATCATGGAGGTCAGTTTGGATACGAAAAAATATTTTCTTATGTGTTTATCAACAACAACAAACTATGGAAAGTGAGTAAATTATTACAGAATTTAAATTTTTTGGTGAACTATCCTTTTAAAACAAACCTCATCCTTTACAGCCAACAATAAAACATGAAACTGATTAATACGGATCGCATAATGACATTTTTGAAGGATGGTGTTCACTTTTACCCTGCTTTGCCTCCCGCCTCCATCTGGTTTGCCAGAGTGACGTCGTTGGACCAGACATCAAACTGCCATTTGCGCAGGCCGAGGACGCCGCAGTGCACACGACCACTGTGAATCCCCACACGCATGTTCACGTTCACCCCGGTCACCTCTCGAACCAACCTGCACACATGTTTACATTTAAGGGATAGTTCACCCAAAAAGTTGAACGTAAAAGAAAATATTTTGAAGAATGTTAGAAACCGGTAACCATTGACTTCCATAGTAGGAAAAACAAATACTATGAAAGTCAATAGTTACAGGTTTCCAACATTTTTCACAGTATCTTCTTTTGTGTTTAACACAAGGAAACCGATTTGTGACAAAGGTGAACTATACATTTAAACGATGTTCAATGATGAACTATTTCTTTTTTAAACTCTCTTGATAAAGAGTCAGTCCCCTCCATGATTTGGCGATTCAGTGATCCCAGAATTTAACACAAAATCAAGAAAATTCTGCAAAATTCAGAGGAGCTTGCAATTCTTTTAACTTCCAATATTTTGGGGCAGCTTTAGATGCATCATGTGACGTTATCGCAACTCCAAAGTCACCTTGAAGTAGGCTCTGTGTGTTGCATTAAGAAGCTCATGATGTTGTTTTATAAAGCAGTTCTTGAAGCATTGGTATCACAGTGTGGTTTGGCAACCTATCTGTTCAGTGTAAATCCAAGTTGATGCATCTCTTAAAGACAGGATGGAAAATAGTTGGGCACGATGAATATTTTAATCCTCAAGTTTAATATGAGAATTGTGTCCTCAACCAGGTGGAAAGGATTGTGAACGATCCAACTAATTTTTTGTTTCCACATTATGAACTGCTTCCCTCTGGTAGAAGATATAGAGTCCCAAAGTGTAGGTTGAACCGTTATAAGAAATCCTTGGTACCTGTTTCAGTGGGTTTATTTAACAAGAGTCTATCTTAATTAGCATTATAAATTATGTATATGCTGTATTTTTGTATTGTTTTTATTGCCTGTTTTTATGGAATGTTTGCAGCAATATGGTGATGCCCAGAACAAATTTCCTGTCAAGGACAATAAAGTTACTACTACTACTACTAATCACTACATTTCTTTCTTCATTTATCAATCACTCTCAGTTAGTTGTAAGTCTTTGACAATGAAGAGTAGCTTTCAACACTTTTGTTTCGGACAGTACTTCTCAATTTTAGGTGTACAAGGAAGAGTAGCTTTAATTTTACAATGAAGAGTAGCTTCCAATACTTTTGTTTCTGACAGCGCTTCTCAATTTTATGTTTTCAAACAGCCATCAAACAAAACAAAAGACTCATACATAGGGCCAGACAGAATCTGTGAACATGTTTTGCTAATACTGCTGAGAATTTTGTAAAAAATCTGAGGATTTATGCGGAATAATTTTAGGAGTATCATAACTAAAAACTGTTTAGTTTCTAATAAAAATAATACCTTTTTAACTTTTATTTAATGTTTACAATGCAAATCCAATTACATCCACTTATTTGGTAACGAAAGCAAGTCACTCATGTAATAGATCTACTAAAAGAACATATGACTTTACAAACTGTATTATAAATAAATCATATAAATATTTTAATATTACTATTATTATATCACAATAATATTAGTGAAATTATTTAAAGACTGAATAAATATAAATTTACACAAGTAAATACATAGATTCATTCATTCATTAATTTTCTTGTCGGCTTTGTCCCTTGCGGGGTCGCCACAGTGGAATGAACCACCAACTTATCCAGCACGATTTTACGCAGCGGATGCCCTTCCAGCCGCAACCCATCTCTGGGAATTTCCACACACACACATTCACACTCATACACTACGGACAATTTAGCTTATCCAATTCACCTGTACTGCATGTCTTTGGCCTGTGGGGAAACCGGAGCACCCGGAGGAAACCCACGCGAACGCAGGGAGAACATGCAAACTCCACACAGAAACGCCAACTGACCCAGCCCAGCCGAGGTTCGAACCTGCGACCCAGCGACGTTCTTGCTGTGAGGCCACAGCACTACCTACTGCGCCACTGCGTTGCCACTCTGTTTTATGTAAAATTTAAAAATAGCAATTTGTTGTTCTTATTTAAACACAAATGTAAATAAATAGATATACATATTTATAACATGAATATGTCAACAAATCTGTACATACAATTCATCATCCAGAGCTCTTTTGTCTAATTGCATCTCTGTCTAATGTTTGTCCTATTTTCTCATATTTATTTTATGTTGTCACTTGTCACTTTATGTACACTGGAAGCTTCTGTAGCCAAAACAAATTCCTTGCGTGTGTAAAGCACACTTGGAATTAAACCCGATTCTGACTCTGATTAAGTATACTATACCAAGTATAGCTTAATACTTCCAAAAATACATGTAAATATCACTAAATAGTCCAACAGGATGTCTTTTTATATGACAGTAAGGCATATGGATGCTTAGTTTTATGATGAAAGCTGTGTATTTTAATGTGTTGGCAAAACACAATAGAAAATAAATTGTTAGCACTCCTGTGCAATTTTAATTATTTTGAAAATATATCCCAAGTGCTGTTTAACACATTTTTAAACGTAATAATTTAAACTAATTCACTTAGTGGTTAGCACTGTCGCCACACAGCAAGAAGATCGCTGGTTCGAGTCCTGGCTGTGCCAGTTGGCATTTCTGTGTGAAGTTTGCATGCTCCTTAGTGTTGGTGTGGGTTTCCTCCGAGTGCTCCGGCTTCCCCGACAGTATAAACACATGCGCTATAGGTGAATTGGATGAACTAAATTGACTGTAGTGTATGAGTTTGAATGTAAGAGTGTATGGGTGTTTCCCAGTACTGGGTTGTGGCTGGAAGGGCAGAAAAACTTATACTGAAATAGTTGGTGGTTCATTCTGCTGTGGCAACCTCTGAAATAAAGACTAAGCTGAAGGAAAATTAATGAAATGATTAGGTCTTTTAATGATGCTTGTATATGCTATTTAAGTAGTTGCAATATACTAGTTTTCAGCCTAAAGTGTTATTTAAAGGCTTAACTAGGCTTTGGGTTAAATAGTCAAGTTAGCTTAATTTTAATATTTGTATTTATCTTTTTTTTTTTTTTCAATTGTATATTTTATTCGGACTTCATGGCTTGTTTTCTGCTATTGTTACTATCCCATTTATGTTGGTTTGTAACCACCAGTTTGTAAAGTAGGTTATATTGTACAAAAGGAATACATTTTAAATAAATAACAAATATTGGCTAGTCATTTGGTTAATTTGGCTAGTCATTGGACAACAGTGGTTTGTACTTTAGCCAATGGTAAAAAATATATATTTCTTAAGAGGGCTAATAATATCAACCTTACTTTTTAATACTTATTTGATCATATTTCATTCATATATGAAATATGATACAGAAAGCTTTCTAGAGTTAATCAGTCAACACTTAAGTTTCTCTCTGTGTTCCCTTTACATAAACTACAAAACCCAATACTTTTCAATATGAGGTCAGAAAAGTTCTAATATTCTGGTCTGTATATTTCCACTATGAAGCAACACAACAAATTTTGAGAAAAGCTGCCACAAAATCCGTCATTTCAGGCCCTCAAAATCAGAAAAATGCCCCGTGAAATTTTGGTGAGACGGAATATATAAAGCAGTGAAAAAAAGCGTACGAGATGGCCTCAATCATGTCCACTCCCATCTCCACACAGCAGTGCGCGTGATCGGCCCTCGGCTCCGGAAGTCCAGACACACAGTAATAACAGTCCCCCAGGATCTTGATCCGCAGACAGTGGTTTTCCTAGGAATTCAGACATAAAACTCGCATTAATACTGCATTAAATCTGCACTAATAGGATGCTATGATGTGCGTGTCCATGTGGGTGGCTGCAGGGGCTGGCTATCTATGGTTGTTAAGTGTTTTTTATATAGGATTTTTAAAGGATATTGGCCTATTATTAATATTATTGTTATTTTGATAACATATGAAATGATTTGTGCTCTTTTTCCTCTGTATTTACATTTAGATTACCTTCAAGGCTATCTAATGCTCAAGAAAAGTTCATTTTGCAAAACACTAATAAATGAACAAACCTGATAAATACTGCAAAAATAGTAGAAATGTTATAGTATAAATATAACAAATACTATAAATATTACAATATAATAATATAAAGTATAATAAAACTAAATAAATGAACAAATAAATCTGACAAAACTGCTAAAATAAATAGAAATTTAATTGTATAATATAATAAATAGTATAATAATAACAAATAAATAAATAAACAAACAAGAAAAGTTAATTTTGCAAAACACTAACAATTTCACAAACCTGACAAAACTGCATTTTTAAAAAAAAAAATTTGATAGTATAAATATAATAAATTATAATAAATAAATATAATGTATAATATAATAAATATAATAAATAGTATAACAAAAAAATATATATATATTTACATATATATTTCATGCATTTTTACATACATTACGTTTAATGTTAACACTGACTATTTTGTTGCCCATAAAATTGAAATAATTATTAGTATATCAGTACTGGCCTAGTACTTAATAGGAAAAAATACTGTGTCAATCTTTCTGACGATTTATCATTAAAAACTGAAAAGAATCTAAAAACAAGACATTTATTTACTTGATGTTAATCGAAAGATTGTATAGGATATTATAACTCATTGTTATAATATTTTTAACTACAATTTTTTAAATAGGTATAAGCAATGTCCCTTTATGGTCTTTGGCATAAGCTTAACTTTCAGTTTATATTTGAAGTTAAAAAAAAAACATAATCTGACTTTTGAGAAAAAAAATACCTGTAATTTAATAAGACATAAGACAAGCTCTACAAGCTTTACAAAAGTATTATTTTAGTTTAGTTTTTTTAGTATTTTATTTAAGTATGTATAGGGTTTTAAATTGAGTTTTTAATGCGATTTATGTGATTACATTGAATGCATTTTTGTTGCCTGTTTTGTCTGGAATATGTGTAATGTGAACGCTGATGAGGTTGTGTGGTGAAGCCAAAGATAAATGTCCACTTGTGGACAATAAAGAAAGTAAAGTAAAGTTTTTGAAGCTTTTGATATTAATTAAAGGATTTAAAGAATCTTTGCTTCCCATTTTACCACAAAAACGCTAGGAATCATTAAGTACTTAAAAATAAATAAATAAAAATAAAATAAATATACAATAAAATAAACAATGAATTCTATTATTATTATTATTATTATTATTATTATTATTATTATTATGATAACATATGAAATGATTTCTGCTCTTTTTTCCTCTGTTTTTACATTTAGATTACCTTCAAGGTAATCTAAAGCTCAAGAAAAGTTCATTTCTATTATTTTTGCAATATTGCAAAAACAATAGAAATTTGATTGTATAAACAAAACAAACAAATATTATAAATAGTATTAAAAAATTAAATAAAGAAATTAAAAAGAAAAGTTCATTTTGCAAAACACTAATAATTAAATAATAAATAAAACAAATAAATGAATAAAAATACAAAAAAATATATACAGTTGTAGTCAGAATTATTAGTCCCCCTGAATTATTAACCCCCCTGTTTATTTTTTCCCCCAATTTCTGTTTAACGGAGAGAAAAAAATTTTCAACACATTTGTAAACATAATAGTTTTAATAACTCATTTCTAATAACTGATTTATTTTATCTTTGCCATGATGACAGTAAATAATATTTTACTAGATATTATTCAAGACACTTCTATACAGCTTAAAGTGACATTTAAAGGCTTAACTAGGTTAATTAAGTTTACTAGGCAGATTAGGGTAATTAGGCAAGTTATTGTATAATGATGGTTTGTTCTGTAGACTATCAGAAAAATATATAGCTTAAAGGGGCTAATAATTTTGTCCTTAAAATGGTGTTTAAAAAATTAAAAACTGCTTTTATACTAGTCAAAATAAAACAAATAAGACTTTCTCCAGAAAAAAAAAATATTATCAGACATACTGTGAAAATTTCCTTGCTCTGTTAAACATCATTTGGGAAATATTTAAAAAAGAAAAAAAACTTCAAAAGGGGGCTAATAATTATGACTTCAACTGTGTATCTATATAACAAAAAACTAAATAAAATTCTTTTTTTTCTTCAGGTTTATTTAGGTTTATCATGTTATATAATTATTGGTGATATGATAAGGTTATTTAAATGTCTATTGATAATATCAAGTAACACATTTCCATTTCCTAAGCACAACCTAAATGCAAGTTGCTCCCCCAAAAAAGAATACATTAAAAACTGAATTGATGTTCTCCACCTACCCAAGCCAATTTATCGAAGCGAGCGAAAAGCTCATTAAGTGTCATCACCAGCTCCTGAGCGGTGCACTGAGACGCCAAACTGGTGAAGCCCTCAATGTCCGCAAACAGGATACTGAAGAGAGGACAGACAGACAGACGGAGAAAATGAGATCAATAATCATAGAGCACCTTGTCTGGGTCACTGAAGTTGGTCTGATGAACTAACTGGGCAAAACCATTGATTCAGCTGACTTTCTGAACAGAGGACGGCCACTCTCCATACTTCAGCCTATCCCTCAATTAGAGAAAGCAGGACACGGAGGAGGACAGAGACAGACCGCTCATCAACTACAATTTAACACATGACAGAATGGATACACACTTTACCACGAGACAACAGATGGCACTGTTAGACAAACTTCCACAAATAGTAGAAATACTATAAATAGCATTATTTAGAGACAAAGTGCACACAAATTGTATAAATCTGATAATATAAACTCTTCTTTAATTAGAGAAAACTGCACAAATGCAATAGATTGTATAGTCTAAATATTCAGAATTTTAGTTAGATATATCTGCTAAATGGTAACAACTTGATAGTATGAATTTTATTTAGAAAAAAATTAATTCATTCATTCTTTTTCATTTGGCTTAGTCCCTTTATTCATCAGGGGTCACCACAGCAGAATGAACGGCCAACTTATTCAGCAAATGTTTTGCGCAGCAGATGCCCTTCCAGCTGCAACCCAGTACTGGGAAACACCCATACATGCTCACACACACTATGGCCAATTTAGTTTATTTAATTCACCTATAGTTAGGCAACACAGTGGCGCAGTAGGTAGTGCTGTCGCCTCACAGCAAGAAGGTCGCTGGTTCGAGCCTCGGCTGGGTGAGTTGGCGTTTCTGTGGGGAGTTTGCATGTTCTCCCTGCGTTCGTGTGGGTTTTCTCCGGGTGCTCCGGTTTCCCCCAAAGTCCAATGACATGAGGTACAGGTGAATTAGGTAAGCTAAATTGTCTGTAGTGAATGAGTGTGTATGGATGTTTCCCAGAAATGGGTTGCAGCTGGAAGGGCATCCGCTGCGTAAAACATGTGCTGGATAAGTTTGAAAAACGATTTTTCAAAAAGTTGTCCAAACTAAGTTTTAGCAAAGTCAAAGATTACATTTTGATATATTTATGGTGGTAAATTTATTGTTCACCAATAAATGCAATGTCTTCACGGGACATGATTGTTACTTGATTTTACTTTTATGGCAAAAATCATTAGAATATTAATCCTTTTAACTCACGCAATGTATTGTTGGCTTTTTTTTACAAACATGCTTGTGCAACTTATATGACTGTACATTTTATTCAGACAAAACTCACATGAATAATATGGATTTCATACTATAATTTTATTATAAATATTATGTTTTATTTATTCATTAATTTTCTTTCGGCTTAGCCCCTTTAATAATCAGGGGTCACCACAGTGGAATGAACCGCCAACTTATCCAGCATATGTCTTACGCAGCGGATGCTTTTCCAGCCGCAACCCAGCACTGGGAAACAGCCATACACTCTCACATTTATACTCATACTGTAGCGTATGTTATGCGTCTTTAAGATCTTATGCCAGTTTCACTTAGGAACTAATTAAGGCAGAGCTGTTTGCGTGGGGAACTATAAAAATGATGCACCACTGTGAGTAGACTAATGGGCTGCGTCCGAAACCGCATACTTCCATACTATACAGTATGCTAAAATCAGTATGCAAGCTGAATAGTATGTCCGAATTCATAGAATTCAAAAATCTGTATGCGAGAAGTACCCGGATGAATTACTACTTCCGGCGAGATTCTGAAGTGCGCATCCCATGCACGCTGCGCTATCCCATGATGCCCCGCGAGAGAATTCATGAATGGGAGTGAATCGACGCAACTGACGCAAGTGGGTCATGTGACCATGACAAAATGGCGGATGTAGTACGTCCGAATTCCATTCATACTTCTTACATTCATACTGTATAGAACGTACTATTCTAAAGCCGAGTAGTACGTTTAAATTCAAATGCAGTACCTACTGAGTAGTAGGTGGTTTCGGACGCAGCCATGCATTCACTTCCCATAGATATATACACTAGATATCGCATACGAACCCTGAGCATGCGTCAATAGCGCCGCCACATTTGTACAGTGCTCCCAGCACAAATGGCATTTAACCGCACTAGTCAAGACCACGTGCCAACGTGAAGATGCTGGACTTTAGCGCTGTGTACAGGTGTAGTAACAAGCAAACAAAGAAAACAAAGCACAAAGGCAAAACATTTCATAGGTAAGATTTCGTTACGTTTTTATGTTATGAACTTTTGTGCTCAACAAGTAACGTTATTGATGATAATAGACACTGCATTCACTATTAGGCAAAGTAGGACCAACTTGCACTAAACACTGGGCTTATGTTAGTTTTGTTGAATAAAATAAGCAAACAATGCAAAAGAAATATGACAACGAGATGCTGCGGTGCCAGAAAACTTGTATTACTGACAACTACTAAAAACTCCCGATCAATAGATATATGTGTATAAGTGTATATCTCTGGCTCTGGATGTCCACAGTCCTCCACTACAGCTTGGTACCGCATTCATTTCAAAGGAGCGCTACCCTGTACTAAAATGACGGCTCTATTGACGCATTCCTTACAATAGACAACAACAGGGCAGGCGACATCTAATGTAAATATCTATGTTCACTTCCTAGCACCGCTAACATTCAACAAGCTAAGGGATAAGTTAGCCAAGTTAAATTGTATTAGTTAAGATTATGTGATTATTATATTATTTGTGACTTTAATGTGGTCATTTGGATTAATTTGATACCAAAATTCACTGTTGTAATTTATTGTTGTTTGTTTTTTAGTCCCTTTATCATTCTGGGGTCGCCACAGCGGAATAAACCACCCCACTAAATAACATAATTAATATATTTTTTAAAGTATAGTGTAATTAGTATACATTTTATTCAAACAAATTAAATAAACAGTATACACTCGGTAGTAAATCATAAAAATAAACTATTTATGTCAAACTATTTGTAAAAATTATTGTTTTTACTGGTGTATTTTCAGACACAACTGAACAAAAAACATATATTTGACAGTATAAATATCATAAATAGTAAATGTATGGCACTGTTGCCTTAATGAGGACCTATTATGCCTCTTTTTACAAGATGTAAAATAAGTCTCTGATGTCCCTAGAGGGTGTATGTGAAGATTCAGCTCAAGATACCCCACAAATAATGTTGTATAACTCTTTGAATCTGCCCCTTTTAGGCTTTGATCCTAATTGTGTCATTGTGGTGCACTGTCGCTTTAAATTCAAATGAGATTGTGCTCTTTTCAAAAGAGGGCGGAGCTACAATTGCCTGTGTGACAGCATAGTGACAGATTCAAAAACAAGTCTAAAGTCGTATGCTAATGAGGGAGAGATCGTCACTAAAGGGCGGGGCGGTGTTCCTGCAGACTGTTTTGATGAAGTGTGATTTAAAAGAATTAAATGAATACATTTTTATCATTAGAAGCTGGTTATATTCACAGACTGCCGCCACACAACTGTGTTTAAACTCCTTATGAAAGTGTTTTTTGCATAATAGGTCCCCTTTAATAAATGCATGGTGAAATTCACAACACTTGGAAAGCAGGATCCCTCCACAGTTCATGACTCTCAGCATTTTCACACATCCAAGTTTTCCTCCTCACGCAGATGCTTGGAGTTGGCTCCGGTTATACGGGACAGCATGTTCATACGCACCGAATTCCTCGTGTAACTGCATTACTAAAGCGGCCTGCTGTCATTTCATGCAGCTTTCTGCTAATTGATTGTGTAACTTCGGGTACATCATAACAAGTTGCCATATCCCAACTTGACCCTCAGAGACAAAAAAAAAAAAATAAAAAATAAAAGAAGAAGAGAGAAAAGTCACGTCTCAAGGACTCAGCGTGTGCTAATCTGTGTTTAAGCATTCAATATAGCTCAGCCTTGGGAAAGATAACCTTAAGCGCTATCAGTGTCTACTGTGTCTGTGTTTTATCCCGTGTCTGCTGAGTGTTATGACAGTGTCGGCTCTCATTCGGGAGGTGTGAGGAAAACACTAACAAACACCATGGGCTGCTCTGGCCATCTGTGTGTATAATAGCGCTGGGCAAATCAGTAGAGTCTTCAATTAATAGTCTTTTTTTTTTTTTTTTAAAGTGGTCGATTCGTTATTGATTCTGAACAGCCAGGAATTGATCTATTTTTTCTAAGGGGTTTTCTAAGTGTACGATCTGGAGTGAGCATTTTACATTGCTATTTATTTAGCAGACGATCTTATCCAAAAAGTGACCCACTCAAACAGAC
This sequence comes from Danio kyathit, assembly GCA_903798195.1. Classification (NCBI taxonomy): domain Eukaryota; kingdom Metazoa; phylum Chordata; class Actinopteri; order Cypriniformes; family Danionidae; genus Danio; species Danio kyathit. Next base: position 30,185,681 of record LR812541.1, read on the forward strand.
ACACATTCATTTTCCTTTGGCTTAGTCCCTTTATTCATCAGGGGTCGCCACAGTGGAATGAATCACCAACTTATCCAGCATATGTTTTACACAGCGGATGCCCTTCCAGCTGCAACCCTGTACTGGGAAACACCCATACACACTCATTCACTCACATACACTACCGGCAATTTAGTTTATTCAATTCACCTATAGAGCATGTCTTTGGACTGTGGGGGAAACCAGAGCAACCAGGAAACCCATGCGAACACGGGGAGAACATGCAAATTCACACAGAAATGCCAATTGACGCAGCAGGGACTCGAACCAGCGGCCTTCTAGCTGTGAGGCGACAGTGGTCACAGACACACAGCGTGTACTCAAATCCGTTTCTGTGCTGGGACTCGAACCTGTGACCTTTGGATCACAAGTTTAACTCTCTAACCATGAGGCCACACTCCACTAATTTTGAAAACAGGTTCATTTTACAATGATACAATAATTTGGGAATCCATTCAGCCAATCTCCGGGTCTGACGGGAGCAGTTTTAGCTTAGCTTAGCATAAATCATGGAATCGGATTAGACCATTAGCATCTCGAGTTTCAATAATTTTCCTATTTAAATCATGACTCTACTGTAGTTACATTGTGTACGAAGACCGATGGAAAAATGAAAAGTAGCTTTTTTTCTAGGCCCATATGGCTAGTAAATATACTATTCTGTATGATTCTGGAGTAATAATCAAGAACTTTGCTGCCATGGCTGCAGGCACAATGATATTAAGCAGTGCCTGAACATTGGCAATTTCTGACATAAAACGTCAACTTTCACGCATCCCCACACAGCGAAAAGGTTCAATATTCGAGGCACTATTTCGTGCAGGACCGCGAACGTAATCTATATGCTGCGGTGCCCGTGTGGTTTATGTTATGTAGGTAAGATGAGTAGGCCTTTAAAAATTCACATTTCTGAACATCGATGCGCTTTCAGACATCATGATCCTAAAAGTCCTGTTGCGTAGCCTTTCTCAGCTATGAGACATTCTGTTTCCACTCTACAATATATAGGGATTGAAGTTGTAAAGCGTCCACGTCGCGACGTTAACAAATTGCTGTTACAACGTGAAGCCTTTTGGATTTTCACTTTAGACACTTTGTCTCCAAAAGGTCTAAACGAGGAGCTTGACATTCATCCTTTTCTTTAATTTTTCTTTGAGGTTTATTAGGTGTTTGGGAAAAGATTTTTTTGGCTATACATGTTGATGTATATTTTTGTTGTATCCTGGTACATTCAGTTTTTTATAAATTAGGATGTAATACTATGGTTTTTTTCTGTGCTTGACATATTTAGCTGTACAATTTATAGAGGTTGCATGTATGTATATGCGTATTGTATGTGTGTATGTATGTACACTATGTCTGTGTATATGTGTATGTATGTGTATACGTTATGTGCATATATGTATGCATGTATGTATGTATGTATGTATGCATGTATGTATGTATGTATGTAAGTATATATATATATAGTCGTTTTTTTCCTGTTACGCGATAGGATATCATGTGAGCGGAAGTGTACAAATAGGAACACCTGATTGTGATGAACACAGTCTAATGAAGAGCTGTGTGGCTCCAAACGTTACACGCTTTGTGTCAGCCTTTTTAATTTAATAAATTTGTATTTTTGGAGCTTTGGTGTTGCTGCCTTGGTTGAATTTACAATTTCAGCCAACATTAACACCCCTTGTAACATAGATACATTTGTGAGACACAATTCAGAGCATCTTTACTAAACTGTATCTATTGGCCTGTTTCCACTGAGGGGTATGGTACGGTACGCTTTTATGGCCGTTTCCACTGTCAAAAGGTACCAAAAAGCGAACCGTTCCGTACCACTTTTTGGCTACCTAGCACGACAAAAGGGTTCCAAAGGCGGAGGTAGACGCGCAGCTGAACACTATTGATTTACAGAGAGCATACTAGCGCGTACACAAGCCAGGAGAATGAAAACAAAGGAAGTCGCATTTTTAAATACACAGCCGAGACATTACACCGTAATAATATACACATATAATAACGAGCCATGGTCGACCTGAGCTCAAACAAACCTTGTCATCGTCTTGAACAGCCACAAAGCCAAGGAGAACAAAATCTGCCTTGTCCTGTTGTTGTTTTACGAGGCCGTCTTAAAGTGCGAGCGGTTTCACTTTCTCTAGAGAGCTCGCCGCGCGACTATATTTGAAATAACGAACTTCTTGAGCTGATGATAATGACTGATGATGTGACTATTGAAGTGTTTCTGACATCCTTTCAGAAATGGACAAACGCAAGAGGGAAGCCGGAAAAAAACAAAGGTGCAAATGATTCTTTCAGCAATCTAAACCATTAACAAACTGCCATGTTTAACTATTATCATCACCTTTTGGACTATTGTGAACTCGGAATGACGGAATTACTTTCTAACAGAGATTAACCCCCGGTTTCACAGAAAAGGCTTAAGCCTAGTCCTAGACTAAAATGTAAGTCTGAGCTGTTTTAACTGAAATAAAATTGCACTGATCGTTTTTAAAATATATCAGTGCCTTTGTTTTGTCTCAAGATGCACACTAGTAATGTTTTTTTCTAAGCATGTTTATAAAAATTACTTAAATGTCCTAATTGAACTATGGCCTAATCCTGGCTAGTCTAAGCCCTGTCTGTGAAACCGGGCCTACATGTGCTGGTGAAGATTAAAGATGCAGATGAGAGGTTTGCACTGACTGTGGGCTATATGTTGCGTGTTGTTTTTGAACCCAAATAAGGATCAAATGTATGCTATGTGTATACAGTACATTACATTTGCTGTGATTGGTAACATACCAGAGACTGTAAGGGTATGTATGTGTTCATACATGTTGCATTAATATTTTTATTTTATATAATTGCAGACGTTACAGTAGGCTATTCTTCCTTGCATCATTGATCTGCAGTTATAATCAAATCATGTTCATAGAAAGGTTAGTATTGAACATTTATACACAAGTATTTATGTGTATAAAGCATCTGTTTTGTGAGAAGCGCTTCTCATATGTGGGAGTACTTTGACCATTGGTACCCTTTTGGCAGTGGAAACACAAGCCTGAAAAAGGTGACTCGTAGCGACCCGTACCGTACCACTCAGTGGAAACGGGCCATATTCGAACTAGAATATATTGAAGAAAGCTGATTTTTTTTAGGCACTGTGCAACATCATTGCGTCTGCTGCAGTGAGAGTATAGATTCAAAGTTCCTTGAATCATAGACAATATGCCGTTTATGTAATGAACAAAACAGTATGTCATTTTCGCCACTAGAGTGTGTATTGACAACAAACAAAGGCGTAGTTTGATGATGTCATGATTGAGTGTGGAATCATGGGAGTTGTCATGTTCATTACATCTTACAGGGACATCTGCAGAAATCATGTTCATGGATGAGTTACAGTATGAGACTTATTATCATAGTAGTATGAAGCTAAGTATGGCTGAAAGCGGTCAAAGCGAAATGAGAGGGCGGAAGTAGTTGCTGATGATAGAAAATATGCAGAAAATAGGTAACTGTTGGTTTTTTTTTTGAGTTTTGGATGTCTGCGAACTATTCTTTAAAGCTTTATCAATTTATGTCGAATATATTTAATTTATAAAATCAATATGTGTATCTGTCTTTCACTTTGAAAAAACTGGCTTCATTTCATATTATCACTAAAGAGTATACGCGTCTGAATTAAAGAGGTGACTTCTGTTTTAATGATCCCATGGATCTGAAGTAATGTGTTCATTGACCACTGGAGAATCAGAATTAAATGTCGTCATCTGAATGGACAGCTCTGGTGTGTACCTGACATTGTCGTGTTTCTGGATGTAGATCTTGTGGAACATCATATCCTCTTTCTTGGCGTTGATGTCGGCCTTCATCTCCATGGCAACGTGCCTTGGCAACACGGAGAGCAGCAGGCGCTCCTGGATCAGGTTTGAGAGACACCAGTCAACATGAGGGAGACTACACGCATATATGAGTAGTGGACTAATGACTTTTTTTATGAACATTAACATATCAGGGAAAGAAGTATGTAAGTGTATATATAAAAATCACACCATGATAAAATAAAATTTAAAAAATCAGGAAAGAAAGATATTAGACGTGTATTACACATGCACACAATTGTTGAATCATATCTATAAATAATTTATAAAACATAGTTCTGGTCCTTGATTCTGATTGGTCGAGCAACGCTTGAAGCTGTTGCAAATTATTCTACAATCGCACACCTGTGATTGTTGCTTGGCAACCATTTATTAAACCCTTACTAATTTGCTGTTATAAATTAACCATAAACCCCGGCATCTTATTTCTTATTGCATTTATATGATCTGCAATAAAATATAGGTTATAAAAATTATCAAAATGCATTAACAATTCTATATACTAGTCTGGGAGGATACATTTAAATATTTTGCTTTTAATGCTGTATGACACTAAACACACACACACACATATATATATATATATATATATATATATATATATATATATATATATATATATATATATATATATATATACAAACCTATGCAAACTCAAAGATTATATATTTACATAGATGCACAGATGTTTGTATGGGTATTTAGATAAATTTATATTAAGTATTAACATGCGCACAAATATATGTATATATAATATTTACATTTAAAAACCTTTTTATCTTTATGAACTATACCGCATCTGTGTACACATACATACATACATATACACATACATTTTATATATATATATATATATGTATATATATATATATATATATATATATATATATATATATATATATACACATACATATAGCCCCCCTTTGATTTTTTTTTTTAATATTTCTAAAACTGTTATGCTTAGAAATGTGTTGAAAAAAAATCTTCTCTCCGTTAAACAGAAATTGGGGAAAAAAATAAACAGGGGGCTAATAATTCATACTACAACTGTGTGTGTGTGTGTGTGTGTACAGTATGTATGTATATATAAATATATATATATATATATATATATATATATATATATATATATATATATATATATGTATATATATATATATATATATATATAAATATATATATATATATATATATATATATATATATATATATATATATATATATATATATACAGTTGCAATCAGAATTATTGAACCCCCTTTGAATTTTTTTTTCTTTTTTTAAATATTTCCCAAATGATGCTATACAGAACAAGGAAATTTTCACAGTATGTCTGATAATATTTTTTCTTCTGGAGAAAGTCTTATTTGTTTTATTTCGGCTAGAATAAAAGCAGTTTTTAATTTTTTAAAACCCATTTTAATGTCAAAATTATTAGCCCCTTTAAGCTATATATTTTTTCAATAGTCTACAGAACAAACCATCATTATACAATAACTTGCCTAATTACCCTAACCTGCCTAGTTACCCTAATTAAAATAGTTAATCCTTTAAATGTCACTTTAAGCTGTATAGAAGTGTCTTCTTATCTAGTAAAATAGTATATATATCTAGTAAAATCTAGTATCTAGTAAAATATTATTTACTGTTATCATGGCAAATATAAAATAAATCAGTTATTAAAGATGAGTTATTAAACTATTATGTTTAGAAATGTGTTGAATTTTTTTTTATCTCCGTTAAACAGAAATTGGGGAAAAAAATAAACAGGGGGGCTAATAAATCAGGAGGTTGAATAAATCTGATTGCAACTGTATATATATATATATATATAGACACAAAATTACACACACACATTTATATATTAAATTATCATTATTATACAGATTGCATAAATGTTTTTTGTTCCGTTTTGTGCTGTTATAATAAATATTTAAAAAATCCACAATCTTGTGAAAGGATAATTTTAACTAATAATAAAAATAACTGTACAAGTACAAAACCCACCGTTTACAATATGTATTACAATCTTTCATAATCACCACAGGTATTTCCATAACATTAATTTTGTACATTTACTTTGATTAGAATCATAACTTTCAAATGTTTGTTTTTTTCTTTACAGTTGGACTATCATTAACTTGATACATTAGAGCTTTCAAAAGTGATGTTATACACAACACAATGTCCAAAGACGTCTGTTTTTAAATGTCTGGCTGAAGCAGAAGCAGTGCTTTAAACAGGATGATGTTAAATCTGCAACTCTTCTACAAGGTTTTGCTGTGCTGTGAGCTCAAGCTGCTATCAGCAGGCTTCATGCACATTCATGAGGTAAACAGGCTGTGTTTGTGTACCTGCTGCTGGTTCTCTCTCTGAAGGTGGATTCTGGCCTGGATGTATCCTCGGGTCTCCTTGAAGGCCTGTCTCTGAGACACCTCTGCTGGGTAATGCGTGCAGATGCCAATGATGTTGGTGCACAGGAAAATCAGCGCATTGGCACATAACTATACAGACAGACACAGAAAGAGAGAGAGAGAAAGAGCGCGTGTGAGAGAGAGAGAGACCGAGAGAAAGAGAGAGTGTGAAAGAGACAGAGAAAGAAAGAGAGAGAGAGAGAGAGAGAGAGAGAGAGAGAGAGAGAGAGAGAGAGAGAGAGAGAGAGAGAGAGAGAGAAGGAATCAAATGATGCATTTTAAACAAGAAGGATGCAGAAATTGACAGTTTGTGTTTGTGATTTGATTGTGATAGAGATTTATAGATCAACCTTATTTTAATAGGTCACATTTTTTATTGTTTATAAAATGCATGTATGCATGTTTAGTGCTTAATTTGTGCCGGAACCGGAACCTCTGAAATCTGATCCGGCACCTAATTTTACAGATCCCCCTCCTCAACGGCCCTCCTCCACCGCCCGCTGTTCACTTTCACTTTCTTCCGCGATTCCCCCACCCCTCTTCACTTTCGTCTGCGACAACCCCCCGATCTTTACTTTCGTCCTGCGTCTACGACTCCCCTCTGCCATCCAACATCACCCCCCCCCCCCTCCTATATATACAAACAGTTCTGTCCTGTTTTTGAATCTGATTGGCTGATAGCTGTGCGATATTCTATATTGTGTATTACTCCGCCCACATACAGCGACAATCAGAGGACACTCTACAGTTTGACAAATATTGCAGCTGGTGGACAACGTAATGTACTTTTGAGGCTTTTTTAGTTGACAATGTAGTTATTTAGATTGCAACTATGCAGTTTATTTATAAGGATTAATAGGTGCCTATTTTAAATATTTATAATTTCAGAGAGACAGCATGTTGGTGACCATTAGCCTGTCATTGAGCAGAGCAAAGACGGCTGACGTTGTCCATCCACAAGATAGCGACAGTGACCGCATAAGCCCTTAGAGGAGAAAAACTGCATAATTTCTAACTACAGCTGATCAAATCATTATTAAACTGGTAAGTGACTATCTAAGTCGATCTCTCTCTCTCTTTCGTTCCTTTGGCTTTTTTGGGGTTAATTATTGTGATCTTGTATAGTGTGATCAGCTGTATAATCTTAAAATGTGAGCAAAATCACTTGATTTGTCATCACTTTAGACATTACGCTAGAGAATCATTCAAATACTAGCTCTAAAGTGACGTTGGCTAAGTAGCAACGGTTACTGCTGTTCTGACATCTGCTGCAGATGTGCATGAATGGCGGAAGAAAGTAGTTCCTCTTACAAAAGGGTTTTTAGACTCTCCATGTTTGATTTTCTTTTTTATACACACGATTATGCCATCGAACTGTTGTATAAACGCAATATCACACGAGTAGCAGTGCAATATGGATGTATATTATCACTGGTGGGACACTAAGGGACACTAATGTATGTATGTATGCATGTATGTATGTATATACATATATACACACACACACACACACACACACACACACACACACACACAATACGTATTGTGTTTAACAAAAAAAAGAAACTTGTAAAAGTGGATGAGTTTATGATGACAGAATTTTCTAATAGAAAAACTCCATTAAATGGTAAACATGTGACTCACGAACAGTCCTAAATGTTCTTGTTATCTCGTTGTGATCATTTCAATATCAAAATGAACAAAACACACGGACAACAATGTAACAACAATGACTTTCTGACTTTAGCAAGAACAAACATTCAAGCAGAAATGATCTGCGATGGAGTGTGGAAAGAGTGTTTATCAAACAGACAAACTGCATTACAGCTTTATCCCGACATTAAAAATAAACACTTGGAAAGCCATATCTCTGAGGATGTGATTAAAAGCAAATACTGGAAGAAAACAAAAATAGCCCTGAAATAAAAGTCAAAATCCTTCATCTCACGTCCTTCAGCTGTAATCATTTCCCTTTGTGTTTATTGGTAAAAAAATAAATATTGACATTCATGAGCCAATCACAAGCTTTCATTATTTTCTATCAGTATTGAGGATTTTAGCATCATTAGCAGTTCATGTGTGCTTTACAAACAAGCAGAAAAAACTGAATCTGACTCCAAGCGTGGTCATTATGACAGACTACAGCTCATGTAACCGAGTTAAGGCTGTTTTCTGCCGTAATATGAAAAGCATCCAGCAATCAGCTTTGGGTTTCAAGTCTTTTATCTCTAGATCAGAACAAGTGTCTGGGGTTTCGATGGTATGTGGTCAAACCAGTGTGCTTAAGATGCTTTGCCGTTTTAAACCAAATGGTTTCTGGGAGTTGTGTAACTGTAATAAGACATCATTGTTGTAAAAGCATTAACAAGTTAATCTGACAAACACATTTGCAGGTTGTGTCTCACCGCAGAACAAAATTCATCAAGTTCTGAGTAAAGAAAATCAAGCCTATTTAAGATCAAGATTAAGCTGGTTTCTCTAATAAATAAACGTACTGTATTGCATCGGTTTCAGGTTCAAGTTGTTTTTTTATGCTTGTAATTTCCGCTGTCACAGGTTTTACTCATAAGATTGAGATAACTGATAAATGATGGAGCTTGTTCTGTAAATAATGTAACAAGTGTGAAAAATGATTTGAACAAATTCTTGATTTCTTAATTTAAAATTAAATATTTTATACAAGAATAGATCTATTAACGTGATAATTAATGTATTCATTTACAGCAAAGTATTCAAATTATAGGTCTCAGTCACATTTTCACATTTTTATAATTTTACAAAGAAAATAAGTCATTAGCTACGATACTGGAAAAATCTCAAATTGCGATACTTTGTTTTTCTGCAATATATGTTGTGATTATACTTTGTTAGACTTGGAAAGAAGTTTTGGTCACACTTTATTTTGAGTTTCAGTTCTCGCTCTTAGCAAACCATTATGACTTTTGCTTCCATAAACTCCTAATTTGCTCCTTATTATTAGTTAATGTAGTATTGGGTACTATTTAGGTAGTATTTAGGTATTGGGTAGGATTAGGGATACAGAATAAGATCCTTCAGAACATGTGCTTTATAAGTACTAATAAGCAGCCGATATCTCAATAACATGCATGCTAATAAGCAACTAGTTAATAGTGAGAATTGGTCCCTAAAGTGTTACCTAATTTTGATTGACTGGCATGATTCTGTAGGGGAGTGAATCATGCATAACATGTAATAAACATGTATTAAACTACAAGTATAAATAATGCAACAAAGCAAAGATCACGCATGTGATCAGCCGAGGACAAAAGAAGACTAGACCGCCTTTCCCCCACGTCAACTCTTTATTCCAACTTGATAAATAAACTACTAGTCAGTTAACAATTCGAACTGTAAAACTACAGTAATAAAGTAAAAATATAGTATAGTAAAAATATTAAGCCCAATTGAATTGAATAGCCTAATATACTTTAACATTCCACCCTGAAAAAAAAATCATACATCACAAATAAGAGTTTAGCACTTTCACTTTCCCTGTCCTTCGGCTTAGTCCCTGTTTTTTTAAAAGTTTTAATTAATTCTAAAATATATTTTTATAAATTGGCGGTTCATTATGCTGTGGCGACCCCAGATTAATAAAGGGACTAAGCCGAAAATAAAATAAATGAATAAAGGAATTTTTATAAATTTGTAATATTTAAACTTATGACACTTTCAGGTATTAAATTTGAGGTGCTAGGCTGTAGCACTGAATTAACATAGACATTAGGACAGATGACTTGCAGAGAATAATAACAAATGTGGGTCCTGCAGCTGTATTTATAATGTACATAAAGTGCACGTGGTCGTGACATGCAAAATGTAAGCGCAAAAAGTGCACAGCCGCGCACGCATTCAAATAGATTTCATAATTTTGCATATTGTCAGCGGCTTCGTCACATTATAGGACTACACAATATCATTATGTTATATACAGAGTAACCTACTCTGTTATATACAGAGTAATCTACAATTACATCCCTGAAAGACGTCCGGAATGAATGCTTTGATGACAATGGAGACAGCCCCCCCACTTCAAAAAAAAAAAAAAAAAAAAAACCTTCCGATTTACGCAAAAATTACAGGGGTCGCCCCATTGAGCTCGGAAAATATGACATCTATATTTATATGGAAGAATCACATCCCTGAAAGACAAAAGTGAAAAAAACAGTGCATGCATTATGGTTTTGTATGTAAATATAAAAATGACACTGCAAAGTCAACTCAGCATTGCATATCTTTGCGATGTGATGTGACTATTGTAGATGCATACATTGCCATATCGATGCTGAAATATGCAGCCCTAATATACATATATATATATATATATATATATTCAATATATACAGTTGAAGTCAGAATTATTAGACCCAATGTTTATTTTTTTCCCCATTTTTTGTTTAATGGAGAGAAGATTTTTTATCTCACTCATCTCTCATAACTGATTTACTTTATCTTTGCCATGATGACATTAAATAATATTTGACTAGATATTTTTCAAGACACTTCTATACAGCTTATAGTGACATTTAAAGGCTTAACAAGCTAGGTTAGCTGGGCAAGTTAGGGTAATTAGGCAAGTTACTGTATAACGATGGTTTGTTCTGTAGACTATCGAAAAAATATAGCTTAAAGGGGTTAATAATTTTGACCTGTAAATGATTTTTAAAAAATTAAAAACTGCAAGACTTTCTCCAGAAGAAAAAATATTATCAGACATACTGTGGAAGTTTCCTTGCTCTGTTAAACCTCATTTGAGAAATATATAAAAAAGAAAAAATTCAAAGGGTTCTAATAATTCTGACTTCAGCTGTATGTTCAATAATGTATTAATGAATATCTATATACATATTTGCAAATATGCATTATTTTACTGTATTAAAAATACATTTAAACTTTTTGGTGGACCAATGTTGTGTTCATCATTTTGTTACGTAAAACACGGAAAGAATGTGTTTTTTAATATATGGGACATTCTATCAGAAACGTACATTATCTGTCCCTGAAGTAAAAACAAAAACACAGTGAATAAAAAGTATTTCATCCCAAAAAATTTCTAAAATGGACTGATAGTTGATTTCTGTGAGTTGTTCTGTAAAAGAATGTCATTCATTTGGTTCTCAGATTTTTTTCTTTGTTAAAGCCACTTTACACTGTACCAACTCTGTCATTGTCCTTGTCCTCAGCCTAATTGAACCTTTAATACTTTTGTTATGCTAAAAACTCTTATTTAGAAAAAAAAAAATCTGTATTACTTTGCAAGATTAGGTTGTTCTCATTCACATCAGTTGATTAAAAACATGAAATTGTAAATAAATTCTACAAATAAATACTAATTTACAGTTGTCCCCATGTTTCTGTCAGTCCTGTCACATTTACATTAAATTTAACATAAAATCTGTGCAATACACCTTTAAGGCTATGACTCAAAGCAAGTGACATCATTTGATGAAGGAGAAGCTGACAGTGATCAAGGATGCGTTCTATCACTGAATTGTATGAGTTTATGCTTGCTTTTGTATGATTTTTTTCAGTAGGACAAGCTTAAAGGTCAGGCCCCGTCACATTTTTGTAAGTGAAAATGTATGTTTCTGGTAGAATGTGCTATAACTAATACAATTGAAGTAAGAATTATTAGCCCCCCTGAATTATTAGCTCCCTGTTTATTTTTTCCCCAATTTCAGAGAGAAGATTTTTTCAACACATTTGCAAACATAAGAGTTTAAATACCTCATCTCTAATAACTGATTTATTTGATCTTTGTCATGATGACAGTAAATAATATTTGACTAGATATTTTTCAAGACACTTCTATACAGCTTAAAGAGACATTTAAAGGGTTGACTAGGGTAACTAGGCAGGTTAGGGTAATTAGGCAAGTTATTGTATAATGATGGTTTGTTCTGTAGACTATCGAAAAAAACTGTTTTTATTCCAGTCAAAATAAAACAATTAAGACTTTCCCCAAAATAAAAAATATTATCAGACATACTGTGAAAATTTCCTTGCTCTGGTAAACATCATTTGGAAAATATTTAGAAAAGAAAAAAAATTCAAAGGGAAGCTAATAATACTTAATTCAACTATATATGTAGTATTAAAGTATTAAACATATTTTTCACATATGAATAACAATTAAAGAAATGGCATTTCAAAAATACTCTTTATTTTATTGAAAAAAAATTTTCACGTGCCATAGAAAATAAAATTACCACGAGACATTCTTGTCAGGTTTTGTAAGATTACCCTTAATACCCTTGCACAGATATGTTATCAGGCCTACATTAAAAGAAATGGCAAGTATCATTTAATTAACGAGACATTTTGATAATTTTCCTAAACAAAAATACTTTATTTCCTTTACAACCTTTCATTTTAAAAAGTTTACATTTTTAATCGCATGGCCTAAAAAATAACCAGGATACATTCTTGTCAGGTTTTGTAAGATTACCCTTAATACCCTTGCGCAGATATGTTATCAGGTCTACATGGTCATAGCATGAGCTGAAATAGAGAATATGACTGTGAACACAACACACAAGGTCAATAAGAGATTATCACGTGTAAGAGCACTGCTCCATTATTGACAACCCAAGCAAACACTATCTATGGTCATAATTTTCCATCAGTCAGAACCAGTTTGTCTAAGAGGATTTGTTGAGGCTGATTTTCTTCTTTGCCGAAGAGGAACGGTCTTAATTTAACCACTTGACAAGAAATGGCAGAGCAGAGCTTCAGAAAAAATGGCTCCACTCCCTCTTTCAAAGTGCCCCTAGAGTCAATGTACAAACATCTTCAGATTTTAGAGTTCGGGAATGAAAGCCAGAACCATCAGGCATCCATTTGCTCAGATGACGTTATCGGTTTGCGTAATTTTAGCAATAAGGTGGGCTGTGTGGTCCATTTGCCTAAGTTTTCCAAAACTAAAAAAGGCAATTCTATTCAAGGGACCCTCACTAATGCCAACGATCCAAACCACCAAGCAGATTAGACATGGAAAATGTGAGGATGAGGCCACAGACACAACAGTTTGCCAATTCTCCATCTGTGGCCTGAGAGAGTCTGCAACAAGATGAGCAGACAGTAGAGCTGTGAGGAGAATCATTAAGAGATCACAGTCTTCTTCAGTTAAATACCTATGCAGTCTTACTCCTACATGACAACAATACTATTAAACCTTTGAGAAGTATGATCACAATGGATATTTGGGCCCCGTTTACACTAATGCGTTTTCGTTTTAAAACGGCTTTTTTTATCTAAAACGATCCGCGTCCATACTAGCGTTTCATCTAGTGTTTCTAAACATATCTCCGTCCACATTACTCCACCAAAAACGTATATCACGTGACCATTCGCGCACTCTGGGCATGTGCATTTAAGTATAAACAGGAAGCATGTGTCTCGCTCGGCATTTGGTTATTGTTAATCAACAAACGCTGGTTGAACGATGAACGCGAGCGATTAGCGAGTGCTCGAACAATAGCTTGCCTCTTGCGAATATATGCAGCTGCTGTAGTAAAAAAGGCAGAGTTTAACTGCACAATGGCGCCTGAAATGGACAATAGTGCAAACAATGCTCCCATTTCTGTGTCCATGTTGATGTTTACAGTGAAGGCTGGTCTGCCGTCTTCCGGTGGCGTTATAGTCATGTGATAGGGGCTTGACAAATAAGGGAAGGATACGCAATGACCCAAAAGCACCAATCAGGTAGCGAATCTCAGCAGCCACGCCTCCGTTTTCAGATGTCTCCGTTTTTCCCCATCCACACTGAGACGGAGCAGCAGCGTATCAGAATTAAAACGCGCTCTTCAGCGTTTCCAAAACGCTCCGTTTTCGGGGCTCGAAAACTCCGGCGTAGTGTGGACGGATGGCGTAACCGTAGCAAAACTTGTGCGTTTTAAAACGAAAACGCATTAGTGTAAACGGGGCCTTGATCTATGGAGAGTTACAAACAGTTACAGTACAGTATACTTATTTCTATTCAAATTATCATGGAATGATCAAATAAAGTCAATTGCCTTTTGGAAGTAACCTGGCACTTCAAATAAAGGCTGTATTCTTTGTTTTGTCAATCGTTGATAACAAGTAATATTAAAAATGCATTTGACATTATTTTGTTGAAGAGATTTGTAAAAAAGGCAGATTCATCCAGTAATTTTAACAAGTGAAACTAGGGCTCGGCGATATGGCAAAAAAAAAAATCTAGATTTTTTCATAAAGTTTGACCGATTCACGATTTCGTTTTTTTTTTTTTTTTTTTTTTTTACACTATGTAACTATAGTCAACTTAAAACATTAAAACAACATGACTGAAGTAACAATCTCTTTATAAGTAACTTGAAAAACCATCTGGTTAAGGAACATGTATTTTTAATGGCCATACATACATAAATTGGTCAACAAGGTGTCGCCTATTACATTCCCATAGACAAATTCCTGCTTGACGTTTTAGAAAATATTTGTGCGTAGCTACACCACCCAGTATATATTAAAGATCACCGTGAACAACAAAAAAACCCCACAGAAACCTGTTACATATCTATCTATATTTAAATGTCTATCTTATATTTAACTGAATCGTATAACAGCCTATAGCTGAAATGTTGAAAATTGCTCAATTTATTTTTATAAAACATTTGTCAAAACGTATTGATATTTTTATAGTAAAAACAATACCGACATTTAAGAATCCATATTTATTTTATTTATTCATTCATTTTACTTGTTTATTAGTGCATATATGGGTTATGATTTAATTCATAGCTACAGTACCTTGGACAGCTACTGTGCCACTCCGTAAAGCTTTCAAGCAAAAGTCCAAATTAAAGAAAGATTTGACTTTCTGTGGTGACAGCCGACATTCACAACACGTTGTAACCGTCCTTCAGGTGGTGCGCAGGTATAAAATACAAAACCAGACGTCTGGGCTTTGAATTGGGTGCAATTATTTCCTCGTTGTTCAAAGAGTCTGCAAGTTTGTGTTCCATGGATATATGTTGTTGTTGATTCGATGCGCAGCAGGAAAAAAAGGCTTTCAGCAGTGCATGAAGTTGCTGGTAAAGTTCTCACCCAGATCATCAGAGCGATCTGTGCTACCGAATACAGCGCAGCATGCAATAAACTCACGCTCAGTCAGGCGAAGGTCTCATTGCCTATATGTCAATCAAACGAATTAAGCTCTAGCCACGAATAAAACTTTTAGCCTATTTTATTATTTTGTGTAATGTATATACTGTAGTGTCATCAGGGCCAGAGCAAGCTGAACTGGCGCTCTAGGCCAGTGGTTCCCAACCTTTTTTCCAGGAGACCCCTATTTTAACGCTGACATTTTTAAAAGATTTTTTAAAGTGCAGCCTTTGAGTGACTCAATGAATCACTTTCAAGAGATTTGTTTAAAAGACTGATTAATCCAGTAATGAAACAAGTCGAATCTTTGAGTCAGTCACTGAATCATTCTTTCCAGAGATTTGTTCAAAAGACTGATTAATCAGGTAAGAAAACAAGTGCAGCCTTTGAGAGACTCACTGAATCATTCTTTCAAGAGATTTGTTCAAAAGACTGATTAATCAGGTAAGAAAACAAGTGCAGCCTTTGAGTGACTCACTGAATCATTCTTTCCAGAGATTTGTTCAAAAGACTGATTAATCAGGTAAGAAAACAAGTGCAGCCTTTGAGTGACTCAATGAATCACTTTCAAGAGATTTGTTTAAAAGACTGATTAGTCCAGTAATGAAACAAGTGGAGGCTTTGAGTGAGTCACTGAATCATTCTTTCCAGAGATTTGTTCAAAAGATTGATTAGTCCAGTAATGAAACAAGTGGAGGCTTTGAGTGAGTCACTTAATCATTCTTTCAAGAAATTTGTTCAAAAGATTGATTAATCAGGTAAGAAAACAAGTGCAGCCTTTGAGAGACTCACTGAATCATTCTTTCAAGATATTTGTTCAAAAGACTGATTAATCAGGTAAGAAAACAAGTGCAGCCTTTGAGTGACTCAATGAATCACTTTCAAGAGATTTGTTTAAAAGACTGATTAGTCCAGTAATGAAACAAGTGGAGGCTTTGAGTGAGTCACTGAATCATTCTTTCCAGAGATTTGTTCAAAAGATTGATTAGTCCAGTAATGAAACAAGTGGAGGCTTTGAGTGAGTCACTGAATCATTCTTTCAAGAAATTTGTTCAAAAGATTGATTAATCATGTAAGAAAACAAGTGCAGCCTTTGAGAGACTCACTGAATCATTCTTTCAAGATATTTGTTCAAAAGACTGATTAATCAGGTAAGAAAACAAGTGCAGCCTTTGAGTGACTCAATGAATCACTTTCAAGAGATTTGTTTAAAAGACTGATTAGTCCAGTAATGAAACAAGTGGAGGCTTTGAGTGAGTCACTGAATCATTCTTTCCAGAGATTTGTTCAAAAGATTGATTAGTCCAGTAATGAAACAAGTGGAGGCTTTGAGTGAGTCACTGAATCATTCTTTCAAGATATTTGTTCAAAAGACTGATTAATCATGTAAGAAAACAAGTGCAGCCTTTGAGTGACTCAATGAATCACTTTCAAGAGATTTGTTTAAAAGACTGATTAATCTAGTAATGAAACAAGTGCAGCCTTTGAGTGAGTCACTGAATCATTCTTTCAAGAAATTTGTTCAAAAGATTGATTAGTCCAGTAATGAAACAAGTGGAGGCTTTGAGTGAGTCACTGAATCATTCTTTCAAGTGATTTGCTTAAAAGACTGATCAATCCAGTAGTGATACAAGTGGAATCTTTGAGTTACTCACTGAATCATTCTTTGTTCGAAAGACTGATTAATCCAGTAATGAAACAAGTGGAGGCTTCGAGTGAGTCACTGAATCATTCTTTCAAGATATTTGTTCAAAAGCATGATTAATCAGGTAAGAAAACAAGTGCAGCCTTTGAGTGACTCAATGAATCACTTTCAAAAGATTTGTTAAAAATACTGATTAATCCAGTAATGAAACAAGTGGAGGCTTCGAGTGAGTCACTGAATCATTCTTTCAAGAAATTTGTTCAAAAGATTGATTAGTCTAGTAATGAAACAAGTGGAGGCTTTGAGTGAGTCACTGATTCATTCTTTCAAGAGAGTGGTTTGATTCATTGGATACTGAATGAAGAGAAGTCTTCTTTTTAATAAGCGATTCATTGAATCATAGAGATTTGGTCAAAAGTGGTAATTAATTCAGTCTTTATGAGTGAGTCATTGAATCATTCATTTAAGTGATCTGTTCAAGAATGCATATTCATTCAATAGAGAAATGAATAAATGCTTTATGAGTGAGTCTTGACTCTTTAATCAGGAAGTTTAATATAAAATGATTCTTTCAAATTACTAAACTATTTAAATCATCTAAACTTTCAGATTTTAGATTCTGTCAGGACCTCTATTAAATAGATTTTTAGTTGTCTATTCTCCAGATATATGGGAGAATTGTTATTTCTATTTAAAAATTATTCTTAAATAATTTGGAACCGTGCAGCTATAAAGAGCATTCAACTATGTGACTTATCACTATTAAGTCAACTAACAAAACACTACTTGAATATTAAAAATTAATAAATGTTTTGCTCTAATCCCTCACCTTAAATTGCACTGTTACAAGTAAACACACTGGGTGGCGCTGTACATGTAATAATAACGCATAAATGTGTTCTTTTAGCTTTGAATTTAAGTAATATTTTGATTCACTGAATCTTATTGGACTCGCACACCTCACTCGATGAGGATCCACTTATTTGCATGCAAGATAATGTAAACTGTTGCAAAAATATTCCTGCATTTCTCAGACTGTCAGCTGGCAGACTGCGTTTCTCCACAGCAGAGCCTGTTGTTAACAGGTCAGACTGTCAGTGTTTGATTTTCTGGATGAGAACATGTGAAATTAAAAAAAAATGAGGTGGTCTTTATATAGACAGAGATTGTGTGGATTATCCTAATGGTGTCTGTTTAATTTCCCGATGGGAAACACTCTGAGAGTAATTGTTTGTAAATTGTGAGTGTTTGACTTTATTAAATGCATATTGTTCATTAATTTAATAGAAAAAAAAAAAGAAAAAAAGTGCCTGAAGTTAAGCTTTCAGTAATTATGCATTTATAAGTAACTACATTCACATATTTCACATAGAGAACAGTTTAAAAAATTTGGGGTAAGATTTATAAAGATTTTTGAAAAAAAAAATTTTAATACAAATTCACAGAAGAGTGGTTAAAAAGGGTTTGAATTGGTTTTAAATGGTTTAAAAATGTATTCATTTTTTACTGGAATCTTATCAAAGAAATGTATACTTGATGAGCATAAAACCTTTTTTTCCAAATTTTTTAAAAATAAAAAATACTGTAAAAGTGTTCAATCAATTTCAATTATTGTATTGCCATAATTCTGTCCACCTTGTCATACTGTTTGCCTGTTTGGTCACTCACAACAAATGATATCTTGGAGCCAATAGCTAGACTGTATAATAGGGCCTATAAGATCCGCAATAGACTTTCTGGATGGACACATCACTGCTTTGCTCCATCACTCTCTAATGTTTTATCATTTCAAAATTACATTATGAACACAGCGATTAAACTATACTATCAAATTTTAAATAGTGCTACCTCAGCAGCCCTTTTTACTTTGGTACCAAAACTTAATACAAGGACTGATCGTTCCACCAGATCTGTAACAAATAGATGTTTGCAGTTGCCGGCTTTTAAAAACTGTTATAGACAGAGATCTTCTTTTATGTATTCACAAAAGCCTGAAATGAGATCCCACAATATCTAAAAACTGAGAATTTTTATAAAATGCCATTCTCGTCATCTGATGGTCAACTATTGCTGTAGCCACTGAGATAGCAGCTTGTCTCTCGTTATTTTGTATGTCTGGTGATTGTTTGTACTGTTCTTATGTGTTGATGGATGAGATGTTAAGGGTGTCTGTAAGTTTTTATGTTCTGCAGAGCAGGAACCTGCTGAAAAACAGCATTCATGCTGAGTCAGGCCCGATTATCTTTTAATCTTTTCCTGTTTAAAAATCATAAATAAAATAAAATAAAATAAAAATAGTCAGATCACTTAATTGAAAATGTATTACACGCATAGACAACACTTTTCTTTTCTTTTTTTTTTAAGTACACTATACTGCAAGTTAACCATGTATATATATATATATATATATATATATATATATATATATATATATATATATATATATATATATATATATATATATATATATATATATATATATATATACTGTATACTGTCCACCCTAACACCTTAATGCTTTCTGACTTTGATTGTAATAACAGTGTAAAAATTTGTAATAGATTGTAAATAGATCTATAGATTTGTAATAGATTGTAAAAATAGTGTACACCTTTTGTAAAGCTGCTCTGGAATGATAATTATTGTGAAAAGCGTTAATAAACTGGAATTGAATAAAAGTGTCAAATATTAAAAATGTAAAGCAACTTGTTCATTTAAATATATTATAAATATAATATATATAATAAATAAAACTCAAAAAACATATTTTTGAATGACATTGTAGGCTTATGAATGACTTGAATTTTTAAAGTAATCAATAAAGCAACAGTGACTCAAGTAAATATCAAAGTCAAGTGACACAACAAAAGTTCAACTGATGCGCAATTTCATCTATCAGTTGTTGGTTAACAGACAGAAGGTTTTATCCATGAATAAACAGTCCAGCATTGTAGTGGTGCACAGACAGTGAATTCAAACTGACAAGAGGAGTTCAGGTGGAGGACAGTGACAGGATATGAAACACATGGCTTATTTCTGCAGCTCTGTGAATTACAAAAACCACACATATGAAAACACAGAACACATAACATGCCAGACCACTACTTCAGTACAGTTCTGTTCACATAGAAAATCCACAATCAAAAATACAGTTGCGAGTAGAGCTGCATGATATTGGAAAAAACTAACATTGCAATATTTTTATTTACAGCAATTTATGGAGCAATTTGCCAAATGACTTGAATAGCTTGTAAAGAATTCATAATTTTAGATCGATTTGGATGATTCTGTAAGGGAGCATATCTGCAAAATATAATTAAATATGATAAAAATGATACAGATACAAAGAAACAAGGATTTATGATTTTCTAGGGAGTCATTCAGTATTTTGCAACACAAATTAACCACTGTATAATAATAATAATAATAATAATAATAATAATAATAATAATAATAATAATAATAATAGTAATAATAATAACAACAACAACACTATATCATTTTCATTGAGTAAATAATTATATAATGTACAATTACAACCTTTAAACGTTTAATTTGCTGTGCCCAAATGGCTTAAATTAGCTTGAAATTCTTACACGGTCATAGGCCTTAAAACACATGCAAATAAAAAAATTCAAGTCTAAGGTTAAAAGTTGAAATGACTCCACTATGTTGTTAACTATAATGTCTGGTCAACTATAATTCCAACTACATTGCAGAGCCCTGCAATGCGACTATTGCGGACTCGGTATCGATGATAAAACAATATATTGAGCTGCCCTAGTTGCGAGTCCTGCAAGCTTCAGTCATAGATGCAGTTTAAAAGTCAGCATGAACCGGAAGCTGCAACCATTTTTTTCATTTTCGTATTGTGACGGAGTCCCTAGAAAAACAGTGGGCGTAGCTTGTTTTTTCCAATGCGAGCTGATTGGATGTATAAGGTAGGCATTTTATTCAGAAAGATTAGAAAAAGAGTTATTGCACCCTAACCAAAGAGCATAGAATCACCAAGAGGCGGCACTCTGTTGCTATTTGGGAAAAGATAACAATTTCCAAAATGTTGACAAGACTAAAGTTTAATAAAGTATCTGTTTAACTTATGACATGAAAGGTTAACAAAATAACCTAAATTACTATTTTTTTTAGTTTTACTTAAATTAGAGTGATGCAAAAATGAGTATACCCCACATCAAAAACTACTTTAGACTTCTAGGCATGAAATGAACAAGTTGGCTTCATTTTACAACATCTATCTATTCCATTCTTCAAAAATGATCCCTCTTTTAGAGTTGCTCAGAGATGCTCAACTTGATGTCTCTTCAGAATTCCCCATTTGTGTTTAATTGGATTCAGATCAGGCATATTTATAATAATATAATATATTAACATAGATGTGTATGTGCGTGTGTGTATGACTTTATGTGTCAGAATTCAATCCTTTTGGACAAAGTGGCTTTATTTAACAGACTACACTGGAAAAAAATATATACTATATAATATTATAACATTTAATAATGCAACAAAAAGTGTACTGTCAGTCTGTTATCAACATCCCATTTTGAAAGTCATGTTAATTTAACATATCAGTAATAATTTATATTATGCCAGTGCGTAAACTACTAAATTAAAGCAGTTTAAAATAATTTCACCTAAAAGTGACAGATCCAAGAAAATAAGTATAACTAAAATATAAACATTAAGTCTGTAAAAAAACCTATTAAAAGTGCTGATGATTATGATAGTAAGTGTTGTATTGTCGCTTTATTGCGCTTTTTAAATAAATAAATAAATAAATAAATAAATAAATAAATAAATAACAAAGCAGCTGCTTGCCATCGCGACAGAAATAAGATCCAATGGACAGCCGGTCGCTTTCACTCCAAAATGGCGGAATCGCGAGGCTGTTGCCGAGCGCTGCTGTCGAAACGGAACGTTCTATTGAGTGTCGCCTCTTGGTGATTCTAAGCTCTTTGCTCTAGCCAAAGAGCATAGAATCACTGAGAGGCGACACTCTAGTGCAATCTGGGAGACAGCCACTAGATGCCGCTAGTGTCACGCGGCGACATTTTTAGAATGAAAACTCCAATAGAACAACAGCACATTAGAAGTCTGTAAAATAAAATATTAAAAGTGCTGATGATTGTGATAGTAAGCTTTTTGTCGTCTTTCATGTTGTATCACAGCTTTAATGCACTTTTTAAATAAATAAATAAAAAACAAAGCAGTTGCTTGCCATCGCAACAGCAATAAGATCCAATGGACGGCCGATCGCTTTCACTCCAAAATGGCGGAATCGCAGGGCTGTTGCTGGGCGCTGATGTCGCAATGGAACGTTCTATTGAGTGTGGCCTCTTGGTGATTCTAAGCTCTTTGCTCTAACAGACACCTCCTCCTCATCATTTCTGTTTGTTGTCAAAACTGACAGTTGGAGGGGCGTGGTTAAGCATGTTAGCCACGCCCAATACCTCAGACAGACGTAATCGGATAATATAACTGAAAACAAACAGTAAATTTACTTTCAGATTTTAATTTAAATTACAAGGGCAAACTATTTTGTTTTTCTTAATGACATGCACAGATGTTGTTGTTGACCACATAAATAGCAATGTGAGCTAACAAAATCAATATGGGTAGTTTTGATTTCATTTGTACTTTAAATGCCATAAATAAACTGATGTGCACAAATGGAAGTGTCTTAAAGACTCGAATACAGAACTAACAACCATGTTCAGTAAACACGGCCAAAATGTCAATCCCTAAAAAGTACCTAATTACCATAAATGTCACGGTTGCGTTTGATCAGAATTATTAGTCTGCTAATGTTTTTGTACTGACACACACAGTTTTTGTACTACACAGCAGCCCTCCTCAGTTCATCTATATCACACTGACCGACAGTAGATCATATCAGTGGAAATTTAAAAAGCAGCTGACATTTGAGCTGACAGATCTGACAGAAGGAATGTCACATGCTTTTACCTCACAGCAAGACTGATTAAATGAGACTGTCAGATCATTCACTGAGCGTGTGTGTGTGTGTGTGTGTGTTAGACAATGAAGCACACAGCGATCAGTCAGCCTGCCAACGTTAGAGGACTGTATGTTTAGAAATGTCAGAGAATAATGATGCTGCGGTTTCATTTAATCCTCATACAAGTTAAATAATAACAAAAAAAAATCATAATAATAGTGATAATGACGAGTCACTTTCACAAACATTTATTTTCCATCTGATGATTCTCCAACAGTCAATCAGAATTCATCTCAGTGTAAAGAAACACACCACTTGAGAAATAGACCCATTTTACATGTCTGCTACAGCAAAACTCTTGAGTATGTCCATTTGTTTATCCTTTCAGCCAATCTTTAGGTCTGGTTGGAGCCCTTTAGCATAGCTTAGCATAAATAAATGAATTGGATTAGATTATTAGCATCTCGCTCAACAAATAATAAAAAAAGAGCTTCAATAATTTTCCTATTTAAAGCTTGACTCTTCTGTATTAACATTGTGTACTAAGACTGAAGGAAAATAAAAAGTTGGTATTTTCTAGGTCAATATGACTCAAATGGCTATTAATTATACTCATTCTGGCTAAAAATAAGAATTACAAGCTTGCATAAAATCCGAGTAAGAAGCCAGAAGTCACAGCACAATAATAAAACAATAAAGAACAATAAATAAGCTAAATGTTACAAATTGCTTAAAGGTGACTGTGTTGATCACAAATTAAATACTTTGCTAAAAGATGGGTCTTAAGAAGCTTCTTAAAACAATCCAAAGAAACAGCATTCCTCATAATTGTGGGTAAAGCGTTCCATAATTTAGATCGGGTGTGCCTAAACTCTGTCCTGGAAGCTGGTGTCCTCCAAAGTTTAGTTCCAACCCCAATCAGACACACCTGAGCTAGCTAATCAAGCTCTTACTAGGCTTTCTAGAAACATCTGTGCAGGTTGGAGCTAAAAACTGCAGGACACTGGCCCTCCAGGATAAAGTCATCCCTGATTTAGGTGCACAGTAAGAAAAAGCCCTACCTCCCATGGTTTTTAGTCTACAGCGCGGCTGATACAAAGTTTTAGTTGGAATATTATCAAAACTCTTTGATAATTTGAGTGAGATGCTAATGGTCTAATCTGATTCAATGATTTATGCTAAGCTAAGCTAAAAGTGCTCCTGCTAGACATGGAGAATGGCTGAATGGATTCAAAAATGATAAAACCCAACTGTTTAAATCTAGGTGAGTTATAAAATAAGCCTATTTCCATAAAAAAAATGAAGTGTTTCTTTAAAAAACATGAGCATTTGTAGTAGCACACAAAAAAACTGATGTGCTTTTTTATAACAGACATAAGCCTAATGTGTATTAGTGTTGTTGCTAATATTACTATCATCTCTTTTACGCAAAAACTTTGTGTTTTAAATTATACATTTGCATACAGTAACCGTATATACCATTTCTTTTTTTTTTTTTTCAAAACATACTACTCATAATTTTGCTGGCACAGAGTGTTTGGAGAAGGGCTGGTTTGGGAAGAGGGATGATGGGATTGTGCCTTCCTCTTCTTTAATAGGCATTCTTCCTTCTGAAGAAACTAAACATTGGCTTATAAGGTGGCAAACTGAAGCTTCTTCTGCTTGTAATAGGGTATATGCACAGCTAGTGTATCTTCCCATACCGATAAACTTCTGGTGAACGATTAATGTGAATTTTTTAAATTTTATACGGTTCCTTTTACAGCACCGATGTTGTAATGTAAATAAAATACGATCAGTATTCAGTATTCGACTTTAGCATTCATTTAGTTGTTGAAGCATAAACCCGAGATAAAAAGCTGTTTACATGCACGTGCCCATTAGGATCAGCAGCCGAGCGCAGAAACACCATTGAAAATACTGTTGTAAAATAAATGTTCATATTTTAAAGACATGGCGTAGGAAAATGTAATTTAATGCAGTGCTCTTGTACAGTCTGAGACCCACTTTATATCGTATATCAATCAGGCAGTGAAGATTGTTGATTTTTGAAAGAAAACAGACCTTAAACGATTTTTTATAACTGCATACAGTTTGCCGGAAGTGATTGACTCTGGTTACAGCAAAATTAAAAGTCCTTCTGCATACTTCTGCATATACCTTATACAACATAGCCAATGTACAATGTTGTAAGAAATTCAGACTATTGGAATCAATATAGTTATACTTGTGTGTGTGTGTGTGTGTGTGTGTGTGTGTGTGTGTGTGTGTGTGTTATTGAGAAAAGCGCATATCGCCATCTCTGAATGATGCAGATATCCATCACAGACGATGGAGTCATTACAGGTTTCATGACTAAAATATAATGATGGCGTTGAGGATTTAAACATTCTGCAGGGTCACATGATTCAAGACTAGAGCAGAAATCCATCCAGATGTTTTTGGAGTTTTGGCAACCACAGGTTGAAAACATCAAGTTATATGGGGAGTGGTGTCACTTCCAGACGATTAACTTTGTCAAACATGACTTGTGCTTGGGTGGATTTACAGCTCGCCTTGTCATTTTCTTGGAAAAAATGGAAGGAAATACAGAGAGGGGGAAATTATCTCTCTTTTTTGCTTTTGTTAAAGTATTTAAGTTTAAAATGTTAATTTTCGGCTTCACGGTGGCGCAGTGGAAGTCACAGCAGGAAGGTCACTGGTTCGAGCCCTGGCTGGGTCAGTTGGCATTTCATGTGTTCGCGTGGTTTTCCTCCTGGTGTTGCGTTTTCCCCCACAAGTCCAAAGACATGCAGTACAGGTTAATTGAATAAGCTAAATTGGCCGTAGTGTATCTGTGTGAAGGCAAGAGTGTATGGGTGGTTCCCAGTGTTGGGTTGCGGCTGGAAGGGCATCCGCTGTGTAACACATATGCTGGAATAGTTGGCGGTTCATTCCGCTGTGGCGACCCCTGATTAATAAAGGGACTAAGAAATTAAGAAAATAAAGAAAATTAAGATTAAGAAAATTAAGAAATTAAGAAAAATTTAAAGAAAAGAAAAATGAAAGGAAAAAAGAAAAAAAGAAAAAGAAAGGAAAAAGGAAAAGAAAGAACAAAAGAAAATGACAAAGGAAATAAAATGGAAAAAAAAAGCAATTTAAAAAAATAAATAAAAAGATAACAGAAAAGGAAAAGAAGAAAAATGGAAAAGAAAGAAAAGGAAAAAGGTAAAGAAAAAGGAAAAAAGAAAAAGAAACGAAAATAGAAAAGAAAAGATTAGAATAGAAAAGAAAAGAAAAAAGAAAAGGAAAAATGAAAATGGAAAAAATTAAAAAGGAAAAAGCTAAATAAAGAAAAATAAAGGGATAATAGAAAATGGAAAAAAGAAAAAATGAAAATGGAAAAGAATAGAAAAGAAAAGAAAAAAGGAAAAAGAAAAAACGGAAAAGGAAAAGGAAAGAATTGAAAAGAAAAAAGAAAAGGAGAGGAAAAAGAAAAGAAAAAAACAGAAAAAGAAAGAAAAAAGGAAAGAAAATGAAAAGAAAAGAAAAAATGGAACAGAAAAGAAAAACTAAAGAAAAAGGAAGGAAAAAAGGAAAAAAAATAAAAGAAAAAAGGAAAAGAAAGGAAAAATAGAAAAGAATAAGAAAAGAAAAAACATAAAAGAAAAGAAAAAAACGAAAAAGGAAAAAAAAAGAAAAGAAAAGAAAAGAAAAGAAAAGAAAAGAACAGAAAAGAAAAGGGAGTTTGCCTTTTTGGCACTGGACTGAAGTCATAGTTTGAGCCAAAGTGAAATTGGTCTCAGCTGAGCAGTGAAGCTATAGAGTGATCTTTGAGAAAAATGACACCAAACACAATGGGCTCCGAAGATCTGGACCAAGGCCATGCAAACAGATAAAGAATGAAATACTTATGCATTCAAGTTTTCAAACCATGTGGCAAGTCTCCCAGAGACAAAGGGGGATTTTCAAAACAAAACTCGCTGCTAATGACCCTCTTCATCAACCATCTTCCTTATTAGGATCATTTGGAAAACAATCATTAGGATCTTTCAATGTTAACTTAAGTTTTTTTTTTCTCCAGGAACCCCACCCATACAGCATCTCAGCCCTGGCACAATATC
This sequence comes from Danio kyathit, assembly GCA_903798195.1. Lineage (NCBI taxonomy): Eukaryota > Metazoa > Chordata > Actinopteri > Cypriniformes > Danionidae > Danio > Danio kyathit. The sequence continues at coordinate 30,212,878 of LR812541.1, forward strand.
ACAGAGCTTCCTCGGGGAACAACATGCTGTCTTGAAAGCCCTGAATCTCCTCGAGCCCCTCAACACTCTTTCAGAGACAGAAACACTGATTGCCAGCACTTGACCTGCATTGGTGCCATTTCAGCACTTGAAATGTCTCACTAAAACTCGTTTCACACTTCAAGCACCGCTTCCACTCTGTCCAACGCAACAACACTGCATTGAAAGCAAAGATGGTTATTATACGTATGTTTGTGTAGACATCTCAACTTGCCTTATTCTGATACTGAATCTACAGTCCAAAACATACAGTGCGATAAGAGTCCTCCAGTTCCTAAAACTATGGGGCAGTTCTTTTAAAACTAAAACACAAATCAAAATCAATCCTTTCATGTGAATACAGATATTACATCGTATCATTTTAGAAATTATGGTTTGGCAATATAGCCAAACACAAATAAATTAACTTTTTCTTTTAAAGAGCATCTATTTTGCATTATAAAAGGTTATAGTTTGGTTTGGGGGGGAAGGGGGATGGGGTCTCCAACAACAGGCTGATATGCATGCAAGGACATAAAACTCAGTATTACAGGGGCAAAAGTTGAACTATTTTGAAAATTGACCGCACCGCGTGTAGGAACAGCTAATGGTGGCCATAGCAATGACAAACGGCAGAGGATCGCAAGTTTAGAAACGCATTTAAATCTGTAAAGGAAGAAGCACTCGTTGCGTTTTCAACATGGTTTTGGACACAATATGTGAACAGCCCCATACAGATTTGACCTGAGAGATACAGTACGAGCACTGATCTATAATAGACAAGTGATTACAAGCCGTGCAGGGCAATTACAACTTACAACACACAATTAAATACATATTTTGCTAACTACACAAAACACGGTAACACTTTTAATTACACTTACATGTTATGATCTGGAGGAAAAAGAAAAGAAGATCCATTTGAACTGTAAAAGTTACTGACAAAGTCCCTGTCAAAGTCTGACAAAGTCCCATACATAATAGTCTCTGCTGCTCCTTCCTTTAATAGCAAACGGCTGGCGAATCCCGTGTTGCAGCGTAGGTTATTGAATCAAAAATCAGAAAAACGACAGGAACAAACACAGCACTAGATTGGCTATACTGTGGTATTGTTGTGAAGGTAAACTTTAACTGTTTATTCCTCCATCTGTCAGTGATCGTCATCTTCGCGTCATGATCAGTCCCCTGATCTCCTGAGCTCCACTAGTGTCAGAAGGGAAAGGTGCGTTCATGTTTTACTGTATCTGGCACGACATATTTGGTGATGTACCGTATCGACGTTGATACGTTCAGGCAAAAGATCCGAACCCAACACAATTCATTTATTCGACTCGGAGTCGACTATGTCGTAAACACAGTGCACTTTCAGATTTAAACTTACTGTTGTGTTACACACTGCATAGAAGGTCATTTTCCAAAACCCATCACAGGGGCTCTTTAAGCCAGTATTAATAACTTTCATAATAAAAGTCACATTTTTATTTCCCTAAAGTTTACAATTTTTTGCACATCTAAATTTGTATCTTAATTCTAAGATAACTGTGGTTTTAAATATTTTTAAATACAATTTCAAATACTATTTTAATTAAAACACTAATATTTAAATACTGAAACTATTTTGAATAGCCTTTTTTGCTTGTTTTATTTTATTTTTTGGCTTGTTGTGAGGTAAATGTAATGTTATATGACATTTATTCATCTTATTACTCAATTGAAACACTAAACACTAAACATTGAAGTATTTTTTAAAAACTACCCATTTTAAAAATTATATTTTACACTAAAATGATTCAGTGAAGAAGCAGATTACAGTCTCAGACTCACTGCATTGCTAAACACTCAGAGCAACTTATTCAGTAAACTAATTCAGTGTGAACACACTTTTGAACTGCAGACAATTTACTAACATAGCTGCTTCCTTAAAATGAAAACTATATATAGGAGTTATCCATATGGGTGCATCACTAAAAAATATGGAAGTCAATGGCTGCTGATTTCGCACTCTTCAATATACCTTCAATTGTGTTCAACAGAAAAATGAAACTCAAATAGGTTCGTAACAAGTGAAGGAGGAGTAAATGATGACAGAACTTGAACTTTTAGAGTAAACCATGCCTTTAAAAATCAATCCACGGTCGAAATTCACACCAAGCTCTGTCTTTGCTGCTGCTATACCTTACGGATCAACTCTTTATCCATCAATCCTGATCTCAGGAGCCACTGCACACAGCAGACAAACAAGATCAGAGGGAACTAGAGCAAGAGGAGCGGTGGAGAACTAGTGAGGATGAAAAGAAAGGAGGCACAACATCTAAATGAATAGATAGGCAAAACAGTTCGTTTCTAGGAAGTTGCCGTTGAGCGAAAGCTCTGGTTTCACAGGGCTGTTACATAAGAAAGCCAAAGCCCTACTCGCACTGGAACTCGGCCCAGAGACGTAACGTTATATACACACATATACACACAGGACCTTACACTAGGATTCAGTTAAAGGTCCATTGAGGACTACAGTATATTGGGAATTCAACCATGATATTTATTCGAAGAGAACGTCTTATGCAGCTGGAGTGTTTGCAGAATGAGTGAGAAAGCTTTTATGTTTCAAAGGTGGTCTATGAACTGCCTTACCAAGAAAATTCCTGGAAGGACAAGCCTCATAAAAACATCTTTGACCTCGCGTGAACTTGTCATATTTACTGAGGACTCGTCCCTACATCACTGACTGCAGGCATATGAAACTCCGCTTTACGACTCTGCATTTTATACTATGGCTTACAGGGAACTGTAGTTTATGAGGATTTAAAGTCCACTCATGAACATGTGAAAATGCATTTAATGAGCAAGTAAAATGAGGTTAAAGTTCTCTTGACTTTAAAAAAAACTCCATCTTTTTGGAAATAGACTCATTTTACAAGTCCCCTAGAGTTAAACAGTTGAGTTTTACTATTTTTGAACCTATTCAGGCAGTGTCCGGGTCAGGCACTTATAGCTTAGCTTAGCATAAATCATTGAATCAGATTAGACCATTGGCATCTCTGTCAAAAAAACCATTTCTTCTATCTAATTCTATAAAATTATTTCAAAGAAAAAATATTTCTATTTGTACTATCATGTACTAAGACAGATGAAATATGGAAAGTTGAAAAATATTGCTCACGCAACAAAGTTCCTTGATAATTAAGCCAGAATGAAAGAATACAGTGTTGCCAACTATTTTCAATGTAAAGGCGCCAATCTCTGCCTGAAAAGTCACTAAATGTCGCTAGATTACGTCATACGTCAATTTGCATATTACTGACATCATCACATCCAACCGTTTCTGTGTGTTTAACAGTCTATGGTTAATGTAGGGGTATTTATATTTGCACTACGTTTTATTTATGCATGTCAATTTAACTAATTGTATTGCTGTTTAAATACAGTATATCAGTATAGATGTGCAGTGAATATGCAGTTATCTCTCACACGTAATAAATGCAAACAAGTTCCTAAACTGTCACTAAAATATCTGTGATTGTGAACAAGAAAAGAATAAACAGTCAAATTAAATTGTTTAACTTAAAACGAAGGAGAAGCGGATCAGTTTGACTGTACCAGGGAAATACCTCACACTCGCGGTGCTAAATAATTTGCTGTCGGTATGCAGAGGGCTGATCTGCTCTCAGGCTACAGGTGGGAGAGACTGCTGGGCCGCCTGTCAGTGCTTCGAGACAGGGAGGGGCCCACGGCATCACCCGCAGCTCATTGAGAAGAACAGTACAGTATGGACACATAAGTCTCTAAAAAAATCTCCAGTAACACCAAAAAGTTCACTAGATTTGTTGCTTGTCACTTTTTTGAAAATTTGTCACTAAGAGGGTCTGAAAAGTCACTAAATATAGTGACAAAGTCACTAAGTTGGCAACACTGAGTGAATAGCTTCTAGCCAAATCTGCCAAGAAAATAACAACCTTTCATTTTCCGTCAGTTCTAGTACATGTTGTAACTACAAAAGAGTTAATCTTTATATATAAGAAAATGATCAAAACTCTTTTTGGAATTTTTTTAGCGAGATGCTAATGGCCAAAAGTGCTCAAGCCAGAGATCTGCTGAATGGATTCAAAAATGCTAAAGATCGTTTAACTCTAGGGCACTTGTAAAATGAGTCCTTACCAAAAAAAGGTGAGTGTTCCTTTAAGAAAAATAAAAGCAGGAATATGCAGTCCACTATGTAGCATCATAGTCATCTCCGATGAATACGGGATGGTTTATTTCTTTATCATTCACAACACTTTGAGGCCTCAGGCCCCTGATAAATGACCATGTCAGTCTAAAGAAAGGAGCAAATTTACAAGTAGGCCACACAGTCAGTCATCTGATTCTAGAGTATGAAAAAAAGCCCTCAGCATGGCAAAAGATGCACTCGCCTTTTATAGTGCAATAATTATCTCATCAAAACAAACTGCTGCGAATTAGACACAATAGGCTTGATGCCTTCAGGCTCAGGTCATATGACAGCTGTATACAAATGATCACAAACAGAAAGCCAAGGGAAAACAAACTGAGGCTCCAAACAAACCCACAAATTAGCACTGACCCAAAAAGCTCTGGTGCGTGAGACTCGAAACTGGAGATTCTTTTATTCATTTACTCTAATGGTCGAAGGGACAGTTCAGGCCAAAAAGAAAATGGTGTCATTATCGACGCATCCCTCATTCTGCTTTTCAGTTCGACACAAAAAAGACATTTTTGAAGAATTGCATCACAGTCATGACAACAGCTCGGTAATGGGGCCGAAAAAAAGGAAGAGAAAAACACAACACAAACATAAAATAGGCAGTGCGCAATAGTGACTAATAATATCTCAGTTGTTTTTTGGAATGATTTTAATAGTGAAATTTAAACAATGCTTTACTTGGTTTACTTTTGTGCTGGCACCTTGACTGTCATGACACTAAATCTGCCAGCAATGCACATCTTAATGAGTGATTCATTGAATCATTGAAGTGATTAATCTGAAACAGCTGACACAATGAAGCAAGTCACTGTCATTATAAAGTAATCACTTAATCACTAGCTCACTGGATTTGCTCAAAATCAGATTCATTCAGAATTGAAGCACTGCACTACTGCTCTGGGATGAACAGACTTCTAATTCAATATATTGGAACGTGTTACAGGCTCCTTTCTGCTGCAAATTATACATACTGGCTCATCTAAATAGTTTTTTCATTCGATTGAAAGCGGAAAATATTGCCAAACTCTCAACCTATCTTTCAGTTTTGAGATGAGACTGTTTGCCATTGGTTCAGTCTAAAACAAGGGATATAAACAGTTGACAGATTTCACAAATCAAATCACTTTTGTATTCATTACTTTATTTGCATTACGTATTCAGTGCACAATGATAACGTGTTAACTGTGGTTGCCTTGGTTTCTATGGCTGCTTCGTTCCACTGTGATTGGCTTGTCAATACTGTGTTATTGCAAAATGGCGACGGCCCTATAGCTTCACAATCAATCTCCTTTTCTCTCTCATTTATTCATTCATTCATTCATTTTGGGATAACAAAATGACGAATCATGGAAGAGATCAAGAGAAAAAATGGCTCAAAGTTAACACTGAAGTGCATGAAATAAATGCGGTCCTCAAATCTATTCTAAGCAGTGTAGTAATGTGCTGCAGGACTACATTGAGCCTGTCTGTCACAAGCACACAAGGTCAGACGAGCACAGTGACGCATGTGACAGACACGTGACGACAGCCTCCTCCGCTCCAACATGGACATTATGCATTGTTTACATAAACACACAGAGAAACTGGTTCAAGAGAAAGTTCTCACAGCGGACGGCCAGCTTCCTGAGAGACTACAAAGCACCTTGTCAGGAATTTTTTTTTATCATGATGATCAAGGGTAGAATGACACTGAATAGTGCTTTACAATTTCACACATGGATTTTTCCACATAAATGATCCAAAACAAAAATGGCACAAAAGTGAAGGCATCTTAATCTAAGGATTATAGACAGAATTTGAGTGAAGGCAAATCAAGCTGACTTCTTCAAGCAAATGAGCCAAATGCAAAGCCATACTGCTCTGAAAGCCTCCTAAATCTTTTCTTCAAGTTCTCGATTCCCCAATGAACTGAAAAAAATAAGAAAAAAAGAAAAACACAGGTCGACATAATGGCCTGAATCCAAAAAAAGATGGCCTGAAATCCCACAAAACATCAGTTGCTCCCTGAGCTATGATACATACACTGAAAGAGACAAACCTTAAAGGTACAAAGGTGGAAAACCGAGAGAAGACTGAGAACAGTGGAAATCAATAGTTTCCTCACATGAAAAAGACTGGAATGAGACAATGCTTTAAAAGCGCATCAATACATGAATAATCATCAGCGATGATTAGATTTAGATATGTCAAAAGAGTTTGCCTGGAGGCCTGATAAAATATCTTATCAACAAGGATTTTCTCTCTCTCGTGTTGCCTGAAACCTGTATGGCTTACTGTGTTTATGGAAAATAAGATAAGAGTCAAAACTGCATTGTTGAGAGAAAAAACAAGAATAAACTGCAGTGGTGCACAACTCACATTTTATAATCCTGTTATTAAAAATAATGGAAAATTAGCTACTGGTGGCTCTAAAATATTATATAAAAATATTTACAGTTGAAGTCAGAATTATTAGGCCCCCGTTTATTTTTTTCTCCATATTATAGTTTAATGAAGAGAAAATTTTTTCAACACATTTCTAAACATAATAGTTATAATAACTCATTTCTAATAACTGATTTATTTTATCTTTGCCATGATGACAGTAAATAATATTTTACTAGATATTTATCAAGACACTTCTATACAGCTTAAAAGATAGGGTAATTAGGCAAGTTGTTGTATAACGATGGTTTGTTCTGTAGACTATCGAAAAAAATATATAGCTTAAAGGGGCTAATAATTTTGAACTTAAAATGGCTTTTAAAAAACGAAACTGCTTTTATTCTAGCCCAAATAAAACAAACAAGACTTTCTCCAGAAGAAAAAAATATTATCAGACATACTGTGAACATGTCCTTGCTCTGAAATATTTAAAAAAGAAAAAAAAGATTCAAAGGGGGGCTAATAATTATGACTTCAACTGTATATATATATATATATATATATATATATATATATATATATATATATATATATATATATATATATATATATATATATATCATTCATTCATTTTCTTGTCGGCTTTGTCCCTTGCGGGGTCGCCACAGCGGAATGAACCACCAACTTATCCAGCACAATTTTACGCAGCGGATGCCCTTCCAGCCGCAACCCATCTCTGGGAACTTCCACACACACATTCACACTCATACACTATGGACAATTTAGCTTACCCAATTCACCTGTACTGCATGTCTTTGGACTGTGGGGGAAACCGGAGCATGGTTGTGGATTAATGATATGGATTAATGATATGGATTAATTAACCATTCTCACTGTTGAATGAACGCAAACTGTCGTAGTTTATTAAAGACGCAGACCCCTTACTGCACGACAGCTGCACCTTCAGCAAACCTCCTAATTCCTGCAGCACGAGGACTTTATGATCGTTTATGAGCGTCAAAAGTGGCTGATCTGTTCTGCGAAATATTTGACTGCATGTCACCGCATATCAAACGACTTAAACAATATAACTAAAGAAATCTCCACTGTGCTGAGCAAAAGCGCTTACTGAACAGCGATGACATAAGCGTTCCCAGGCCTGAATGTAATGTGACTGCGGGTCGTCGGGGGAGACGAGAGGGGGGACAAGCGTGCTTTGGCCCAGTTCAAGGCAACTGTACATAGTGCGAGTACGCCCTTAACACTTATGCACTTTGAATCCTGACTATCAAGTAATGAGTGTAAACCAAGCTCGTGCAGCACTGATAGAACACAATGCAATTTGTGCATGTATTTGACAATGTAACAGTCTAGTGTATTTAGTTATTGTTATATGTTTGCATCAGTATCAGTATTGAGGACTGTCTTTTGCAGTTTTTCATTGCACAATTGGATTGGATAGGAATTATGGGATGGATTACTTTCCCTAGCTAATCACCATAGGCAAGAAAAAATAAACAAATAAATAGTGACTGCAGGTTGAAGGAAAATATTGCAGTAAAAGTACCAATACAGCACAAAAAAATCTATTATGTTAAAAGCTTTTTACTTTTTCAACCTCTGAAAAATATCAACCAAAAATGACAATTTCTATTTTCAGCTAAAAGAGAAAAATGGGCACAAATATGAGTCGGAAAAAGGTTATGGTCCACCACACTGCCCAGTAATGTTCAGCGTGCTGGTTTTACTCTCCCTCCAGCTGTAGTAAGCGGCTTTCACACAGAACGTGGAAAGACATTTCTAAGTAGTAATTATTTGCAAGAGTCCTACTGTGCTGTCATGGCAATGCTGATAAAATGACGCCTCTCGACTTGTTCACTGTCAATTAAATGTGGTTATTTTATTGGCTGGTGTTTTTAAAGCAAGTATAATCTAATTTATTGAGTTCAATTTGATGTTTTACAAGATTAAATTATTTAATAAAATAATAAATCATTACTATAAAGCAGGTCTCAAACTCGATTCCTGGAGGGCCGCAGCTCTGCACAGTTTTGCTCCAACCCTAATTAAACACAGCTTATGCAACTAATCAAGGTGTTCAAGACTACTAGAGACTATTAAGCAGGTGTGAGTTAGAGATAAACTATGCAGAGCTGCGGCCCTCCTGCAATTGAGTTTGAGAACATTGCTATAAAGCCTTTTTGGTTTTGGTTTTCAGCCAAGTGCATCAAGAATTTTCGATTTTGCCTCTGAAATTGGTTCATTACTAGTTGAACTGCTTAGTAAAGTACAATTACTGAGGAAAAACTACTCAATTACAGTAATTTGAGTATTTTTGCGACACATGGAAAATGAATGTTCTGTTTGCTTGACAAAAATTCATTTTATACATTGCTTTGTAATACAAACAACAGACAATTTCAATTGATAAAACTACTTATATTCCAGACTTTACCATGAATTCAATTCAAAACAGACATAAAAGCAGCAGAAAACTAGTCCATAGGACAAGTGCACTGTATTGGATGAGAAAAATACTGAAATGTACACCGTTGTGAAGTACTTTTATGTTTTTTTTTAATCTTGTATGCATTGCATACACAATTCTAGCCTAAAGGGAGCAACCATTTAACTCAGTGGCCTTCGCTGCAGAGCATAACAAGGGTTTTAATTAAATGTTTTCGTGGGTAATCTTTGGTGAAATGTTATGACTAACAATATTATTCTCTGCCTGTTTTTATAACCCAGTTTCCTAACATCAGGGAACAAAAACACTAGAGCAATAAACAAACAGGAAAACGTGCAACAGCTTCTGTGCCACAATAATTAACACATACCACCATTATTGTAATCCTAATACATGATATTTGGCAGTCAAAGTGCTAAAACCCAGTATTTGCTTCGAGTGCAAAAGCCCCGGTCATTAGGAAAGCATAGAGAGTCTGCTATTACAGGCCTCGTGCGATCTGCATTCAAAATGTTATTATTAGCTGTGCTATTATATTACTAGCTTTATCACCAGACTCATATTGAGCACAACACCATTGCACTCATTATTAGAGCCTAATTTATGACACCTCCTGCACTGATTAGTCGGACACGGTTGTTGCACCGTTCAGAGCGAAGCAAGTGCTAATCTTGAGCTTGACCCGAAGTCAGCCAGGAGTTTTGATTGATCGCTCAGCAGGCAAAACAGCTGTTGGCACTGCAATTTTCAGACTTGCGGGTGTTAGCGCTGCGTTTTGTGGCTACGTTGTTCACCATTTCTGAAATCTAATTTGTTTTCGAAGAGATTATCTGGAGATAAAAATCCATTCCACTTAGATAACTTTTTAAATTCTGATTCAGATATGCTTAATTATTTCCATTCCTTTAAGGGATATTTCAAAGAAAAATGTCAAATCTGTCATCATTTCCTCACATGCATGTCTTAAAGCTTTATGACTTTTTTTTCCTGTGCGACATTATTTTAAAGATACAACAAGTCCATACAATTGGGTAAATGGGGCTTAGATTGATATTGGGTTCACTGACCGCCAAACAACAACAACAACAAACCACAACATTTTGTTATACAAGTTTAGACTTGAAGTGAAAGTGAAAGTGAAGAGTGAAAGTGAAATGAGTGTGCTTTTTTCCTAACCAACTGTGCCAAATTAAATAAATACATGCATAACTGCATAATAAAAAGACATTTAATTGTGTCATTTTAATAGGGTTAAAATATATTTCTAAGAAAAATAAATAAGAAATTATAAGCCATAACAAATATTTATGCCCAGTCATGTTTCTCAGTTCACATGTGTATATGACCAAAAGGTTCCTTTTCAAGTCTGTGTAAGCCACCTATTTGATAAATGTTCATTTTTTTATTAAAGCAGGTTTTGATAAATACTAAATAAATCTTGATGCAACTTTAGATTAAGGAACACCTAGTTAATAATTAAGAGATTTAAACCGACGATATAATTATGTTATATAATTATATCATTTTATAAGGATATCATTTAAGTTATATGAGATTCAACTTGTTTTAAATTGTAAATATTATCGAATTCTTCACATAAAAGGTTTTCCTGACTCATTGATAGGTTACAGTGAATAAACATTTAATTAATGTTTATTGATAGTAAGGTAAAGTAGCTGTTTACAATAGTTTTTGTGGTCTATGGTTGAGGGATCTACAAATATATTCATCCAGAAGTAGCCATTAATATGTGCTTAATTCATAAGCACAAATAAATGAGAAATATGTATAAGCAACAAATTAAAAGGATAGTTCACCTAAAATTATAGATTACCTCACCATTTATTTTCCATCATGTGGTTTTAAACCACTCATTTCTTTCTTCTTTTGAACTCAAAAGAAGATATTTTGAAAACTGCTGGTTGATGGTACCCATTGGCTTCCAAAGGGAAAAAACTACCATGGAAGTCAATAAGTGCCAGCTTCCAGCATTCTTCAAAATTTCTTCTTTTGTGTTCAACGAAAGAAAGAAAACAGGTTTTGAAAAGAAAATAGGTTTTTTGAACAAGTGAAGGGTGAGTAAATAATGAAAGGTTTCATTTTATTGGTGAACTATCCCTTTAATGTTCAATGTGCTCCCTAAAACTCTAAAGTGTAACTACATCATTATATTAAATGCTGGAAAACCACCAACTAGTGAAATTACAAAAAAAAAAAATTATTAATTTAAAATATCACATCAATTTTCATACGGGGGTGTCACGGTGGCGCAGTGGGTAGCACAATCGCCTCACAGTAAGAAAGTCGCTGGTTCGAGCCCCAGCTGAGTCAGTTGGCATTTCTGTGTGGAGTTTGCATGTTCTCCCTGTGTTCGCGTGGGTTTCCTCCGGGTGTTCCGGTTTCCCCCACAGTCCAAAGACATGTGCTTTAGGTGAATTGAATAAACTAAATTGGCCGTAGTGTATGTGTGTGAATGCAAGAAAGTATAGGTGTTTCCCAGTGTTGGGTTGCGGCTGGAAGGGCATCCACTGCGTAAAACATATGCTGGATAAGTTGGCGGTTCATTGTGCTGTCGCGACTCATGATTAACAAAGGGACTAAGCCGAAAAGAAAATGAATGAATGAATGAATCCTCATACGAACTTGACTCAGTCATTTATCAATAACTCTGTTATTTTAGACCAGCATGACATCATCACTGAGCTTGAGAGTACATCTACAATTTTCATAAACAAAAGCACTTTTCATAAGACCCTGATGTACAGTTAAACTGCAAGGCTAAAGTGCTGTAATCTGTTTCTCGGCTGCAGTGGAATGAGCATTTGTGAATCTCTAATGCAACACAAAACAACTCATAGTATTGTACAAACAAGTTTTTCCCCTTGAGCTCGCTACCGTCCACACTGCAGGCATCTGGCTATAATGTCACTCTCTTTTTTTTCTTTCAATAACAGGTGCTAAGTTGAATTCTGCTTTATTTTCACCTACAGAGTAATCCCACAAAGTCAACGTTTATGGTCATGACCATGAAGAATTTCTCAGGAATTCTGCTTGAATTTATTTTCAGTAGTGAACACATATTTTGGTGCATTCAGCAACGCATTAGTTAATTTACTCACTATATACAAGCGTGTAACCAGGTCTCGGCTAAAAATAACACATTCAGTTCAGTATTGAAAAAAGCTGTATGTCTCTAATTTGCTGGTTGCTTCATAAGCCTAGTTTAACCCCACAAGACAATGTTGCAACAAAAGCCACAGAACAGGTGCTGGAATAGTCTGGACTCACACAGAGCCAGTCAAATCACAGCGTCTGCTACAACGTCCCCAGACGACCACCAAAAAAACCTGAATCACATAGCTGAATATTGACAGCCTGTCAATAAGCAGTCGGCTAACCAAACATCCATGTTTTTAATATATTTTATTGTATTTTTAACCTATTTTATTTTTTATTTGTTGGAAGATAATTGGATTGTGAAAACTTGACATCATACATCAGAACCAAAACTGAATGCAAGAATGCAAGTCTACTGAAACAGTTTTTTGCTAATGATAAACATGATCCAATAGCCTTTTGATCACCTAAGTGATGTCAAAAGTTTGTTTTAGGAATAGGTGATAGTACCAAATAATGTTCAATTTCTGTAAATTTAATCAATTAAGAGTTTATACATATATTGACTAGGCATGAAACGATAACCGTTTTCAAGGTATACCGCGGTTTGAAAAAGTCAAGGTTTTAAAACCGCCAAATTTTTCTGTAATACTGTTCCTAAGGTGTGTAAGATTTTTTATTTACATGTTTTTTTTTTTCTTTTTTAGGACAAGGGTATCTCCAGAAGAAAAAATATCCAAAGATGCCGTTTTAAATTGTAAAGAAATCTGTGTTTTTGAAACTAATGAAAACAGCCGAAGTCAATGATTCATTTTAATTATTTAGCCTGACATGTTTACTGCTCCAAAATATTTAAAAAAGGTTGTTAAAATAAAATCTATCGTTTACAAAGGGGGAAAAAGATTTTGTTTGTACCCAGACATTTAAAAAGAATATATTTTAGAGCAATAATCACAATACCGTGATACTGTGATATTTTTATCCAAGGTTATCATACTGTCAGAATCTTATACCAGCCCATGTCTAATATTGACCACATGTTGTATATATATTTGTTTCATATTTCTCACTTTATTTACAATTTCTTTAGGGAAAATGTTTGATTAAAAATGTAGGAACGTAAAATAAATATTAATACAATAGAGAACACTTTTCAAAAATGAATAATAACAGGTTCAACATAATAATAAAGAATGTCACTAAATAAAATGCAAAATGTAGACATTGTACTTGACTGAAACTTTCTCACAGTGTTGTCATTCGGTCTGCATCCCCATAACGGTGAAATATTGTGCTCATACATTTTTTTTTTTTTAATTTCCATAAATAATTATACCACAAAATAAACATTAGAGCATCATATGAAACAACAAACTTTTGTTTTTATCCATATGAGATCACATTGCACAGCTCTATTTCTTTTTTAAGAGGAAAAAGCAAATCACAGAATAAGTTTTTTTATTATATTTGTTTTAATGGAATGTTAAATCATGCACAGTAAGATCGATTGGATAGTAAAAACCAGGCCATGCCAAAGCCAAAGCTAAAAACATTAGCTAAAACAGCTTTTTAGCAAACTATTTTACATTATCTCATAGTCTGTCATGCTTAAGTGGTGTCATCACAAAACACAAACTTCATTCAGAGAAAAAAGCATGTTCCATGATTTGATTTGGAACATTGTTAAATGATTCAGAATACGATTGATTGTATTCAAAAAAAAAAAAAAAAAAAAAACCGAGCCAATACTAAGCGTAAGTTTGCTAACCCAAAAGCTATGTAGCTAATGATTATCATTATCCAATAACCTGAATGGAAGTGCCACAAGAGTTGTCATCGCAAGAGAATGTTTGTTTCAGAGGGGTAGAAAAAATATAAAAAGGTTCACATTTAGAATGTTAGAATACACAGTAAGACCAAGATTATGCAATAACCTGTAATTAATCTAAATATTCCGTAAACAGCTTAACCATATTTAGCCTTTCCTAGTTCATTTCAAAGGGTCAAGTGGTCTAGCAAATAGTATACACTATAGTACAAAAATGGATTCAATCTATCATTTAAAGGGGTGGTCCAGAATGTATTTTTGAGGCTCAGTTGTGTTTATAAGATGCAGGTTTGACGGATAAATATGAATTTATAGCTAAATTGTTAACTGTGCCAAACAGCATTTTTCATTGTTTACATCCTTGTTTACGTCCTTGCTACAACATACCATTAATGCTACACACTATGCATGTAATAGATCAATTTTGACAAATAAAAACACAGGTTGTGGCTCACAATCCACAGCTTCGTCTATCATTGTTGGAGCTGCTCCTTCTTTGAGGAGTTTTTAGCCAAATCCAGCACTGAACTGGGAGAGATTCTGGAGGTTCTCCTTTGTCAAATGCTAGCTATATATATTTTTATAATTCTCTAGAACATAATTAAAATTAAAAAGTAAGCACTTCTCTCTTTGTGTCATGTCCTTTGGAAGCCCAAATACAGAAACAGAACAAGCTCTGTGAAAATAGCAGCATTTGGATGGCATTTTAGCTTTCTCTGCTATAACATAACAGCGCCTCTGGCCAGGGCCCTTTGCTGCGCGAGGTGTATGCGCATGGTGAATGCACGTAACCTGAAGCGTTTGTGATCTCACAAACCTGGATGTATTTTTTTGTAGTCCTCAAACTTCATTCGCTGTAGACTAGGGCTGGACAATAATTCAATATCAATAAATATCGTGGTAGATTTTATTTCAATAACGGTGATATGAGTTTTAAACCCATTTCCGGTATTTCGACATAAATTTGCATATATATATATATATATATATATATATATATATATATATATATATATATATATATTTTATTATATGTATGATATCTTATATATTATCATTTGTCGCTGAATGACGTTCAGTGCTCAGCCGTCAGAAAGAGCGTGATGTCACTTGCGTGATGACGTACATCAGACACGCGCTGCCAGCGCTCAGCAGTTGGTTATGCTCCGTGACCGTCGCAGAAAGTTTTAGCTACAAAATGAGTGCCCTGAATGCAGACATGAATGAACAAGCGTCCACAAGTAAGAATGCAGATAAAATAGTTGATAAGAGAGGAAAAACTAATGCAGTGGTGTGGAAGTGGTTCGGCTTTTTAAGTTCCGATAAACGTATCGTTTCGGTGCTTTTCAAAATGTGCCAGAGAGTGGCGCCGACTAACAGCGGGAACACATCAAATCTGTTTCATCCGATAAAACCCGAGAGTGAGAAGATGAGGCATCATAAAAGTTTAAGCCAACCTCCCCGACACCGAAAGCTTTTTAATATTGTTTATTTCGATATCGGAATTATATCGTATCGAACGAAATTAAGAAATATATTGTGAAACAAATTTTTGCCATATCGTCCGGCCCTACTGTGGGCTTTGCTAAGCTAACTCTGTAAAAGCCAATGTCTCCCTTTGCATTGAACTTTAAGCTTATTACATTGAGAGATGTTGTTCATGTTCACAAATCTACATTACACATCAACTAAAGTTTAAAATATGATATCGTAATGGACCACCCCTTTAATAAAAACAGCATTCATTCATTTATTTTCCTTTGGCTAAGTCCCTGATTTATCAGGGGTCGCCACAATGGAATGAACCACCAACTACTCTGGAATATACAGCGGAAGCCCTTCCAGCCACAACCCAGTACTGGGAAACATTAAAAACAGCCTAAAAACCTCAATAAAAGATTTACAAAATACACTCTAAACGTTTCAGATGGCCACACTATGTGAAAAGGCAACTTTCCAGAAGTATTTTATGTCAATTCCCCAGATACACAGTGAAATCAATTAAATACCTTCCCTCTCCGCCACCAGCACAGTACTGTAAGTGAGCAGCAGTGTGAAGCTTTTCACCCACACAGCGACGCGTCATGAACATGAAGCCTTCCACAACTGAGAGCCATCTCATGAGCCCTGTTGTCAAAAGGGAATTGGTGACTACAAGTGAGAGACACAGCGAGCGAAAGAAAGGCCCTTGCTGGCTTGTCTTTTTTTTTTTCTGCCCGGCACGTCAGTCTGGCGCTATTTCATACTGTCGATCCGCAGCCATCCCTGTCACCACATTCCACCCCATCAGTGTGTATCTTCACAAAGACAGCCATTGTCCTGCTGGCGATCGCCCACTGACCTGCTCTATCTGCCCTGCGCTGTTGGTCATCTCAGAGGGACACGCAAACAACACAGCGAGGAGCAGCGTAGGGGTGTGAGGGGGACGGCCGGGGATGCAGGGAATGGTAAAGCCAGAGAGATAAAGGGAAAGAACAGTAGATGTGTTTTCTGCATTTCTCATGCATTTTGCTACATGACGAAAAGCTGGTGTGCCATTTACTGACT
The DNA here is from genome assembly GCA_903798195.1 of Danio kyathit. Lineage (NCBI taxonomy): Eukaryota > Metazoa > Chordata > Actinopteri > Cypriniformes > Danionidae > Danio > Danio kyathit. The sequence continues at coordinate 30,229,435 of LR812541.1, forward strand.
GCTTGGCCTTGCAAATACTGTTTTTTAAGGAACTAGCTAGTCACAATGGTTTATGTTGAATTTCTTTAGTGCTATAGTGCTATAAGGGTGAATTTAGTAGGAAAATTTATTTATTTAAGGATACGCATTGTTTATCATGACAAAACTCTTGTTAAACAAATTGTGTGTAATAATAACACATTTCAGCGTTATTATTACATTTCCAGTATGGAAATAGAGACTATACAAAGAATATAAAAAAACCTTAAAATAGACAAATTCCTCTTATTATACCGTACTCATATTTCACGTTTGTAACCACTCTGATAAATTTATAGATATTTTTCATGTTTGTTTGTTTTAATTGATGATTCTAATTTCAATTGGTTGAATATCTTACATCTAGATTTGTAAAGTTAATCTTTAAAAACAAAAACTAATTATTATAATAAATGCAATTTTATTTTTTACAAATATTAATACAAATGTATTAATATATTTTATAGTGCTCACTAAGGCTGCATTTATTTGATCAACAGTAAAGTAAAAACATCAATGTTACAACGTACAGTTTCAAATCCTGATTTTAACTATTTCAATTTATTTAAAAATGTCATTCATTCTTGGGAGGGCAACATTAGATGCTTCGAAATGCACATTAAAATCAAGACTTAAAACAGATCTGTTTATCTGTGCCTTTACTGAATGAGCACTGTGCTACGTCCAACAGATCGCACTGTTATGTCTTTCTTTTTCATTCCTTTAAAACCTATTTTAACAATTTCAATTTCTTATACTTGTGTTTTATGTCTCTTTTATTCTTGTTTATGTAAAGCACTTTGAATTATTTGACCATGAAATGTGCTATATGAATAAACTTGCCTTGGAAATTAAACTGTTATGCTAATTACACAATGCTGTTTAGGCTTCTTTGTTGAACAAGATGGTTAAAATGAACAGTGTTTATTTGAAAAAGAAGGATTGATGATTAATTAGGGATCAATTAGGGATTCACCAAAATGGACAATTTGTCTAATACTGATTACCCTTTTATTGGAAGCCGATAATCAATATCTAAGCCGATAAATATAAATTTTGGTACTAATCTTTCAAAGCTTGATTGCACAAACAAATAGAGTGTACAAATACACCTGATTTCATTTGAAAACCTTAACAGCAGAATTGTTTTTCTTTGGGGTGTTTATTAGATAATAAATTATCAGGAGATTTGAAGGTTTTTACGAAGATATGTGTAAAAATTAGGTTTTTAGCAAGGCAAGCTGATCTGTTCATTCTTTAAAATTATTGGCAGGAGCTTTGATTCAACCCCATTTTGATTATGCTACGTCATTTTGGTAAAGTAGCTGCTCACAGAATATGAAGGAAAAACTGCAAAAGGCACAAAATAAACTAGTATTAATAATTAAAACAATTCATCCTAGAGCACATTTGAGAGTTTTTTTTAAAGAATCAAGTATGTTAACTGTTAATAAAAGAGTATGTTTTTTAAAACTGGGAATGATACGTAAAATGTTTAATAATGTGGTTCCTAGTTATTTGGTGAACTATTTTCAAATGGTGAGGTAACAGCATTCATTTAGTACTAGGAGTTGGGATTAAAATATTTGTTTATTTAAATTTAGAAGTCTAATGAGGAAAAATAGGTTTTCATATACAAGTGCAATCATGTGGAACAAATTACCAAAATCAATCAAAGAAATAAACTTAAGGAGGTTCAAAAAAGTGATCAAAAGATGGTTGTTTAATGAGGATAGTTAGTTTGCATGGTGGACGATGATGTTTTATGTTATTGTATTGTGAACAGGGTTGCAGCTGGAAGGGCATCTGCTGCGTAAAACATATACAGGATAATTTAGCGGTTCATTCCACTGTGGCGACCCCTGAATAATAGTGGGACTAAGCTGAAAAGAAAATGAATGAACAAATGAATGTATTTGTAAATAATATTGTTCTTGTTTTATAATGTGAAGGTACTGTTTGTTTTTATGCATTAACTGTATTTTGTAGCCATACTTTGTTTTTTAACAGCGAGGACCACAATGAAAACAAGCCCAGGGTTTTATTGTGTTTTTATCCTCGACAGTTTTATTTCAAAATTTATGGGATACTTGTATTTTTGTACAGTTTGTCTAAAATCTGTCAAATAAAAATTCAATTCAATTGACCCTTCGCTAAGCTCCGCCCTCCTTAGTTACTGTTGCTACTCCTGTCAAGCTTTTGTGCCTGGCACGTCTATTACAATGTGTATGCGCCAGTGTCAGACATTCCCAGGAATATAATTAGTCATTTTTGGCGAACAGGTGAGATATCCGAGAAAGACAGACAAAACAGGACTGCAGCATGCATTACAGAGGTACATTCTCGACTTAATACACAACCGAATAGTAAATAATTTGATCAAAATTGAAGTTAGGTTAGCCTAGCCGCCTCATTTGCTGACCATTCAACTGCTTGGTTCATGCACAGCAGGATAGGTGAAATTTAAAAATAATCGAATAATAACTAACTAAACGGTGATTTCTCTTTTTTTAGCCAAAAAGCCTGATAGACTAATTGTTGAGCAATGAAATATAGCGTTACTAACCGACGAGGAAACGCACACGGACAGTGCTTCTACAGAATTCATTCATAGAAAGAACAGCCAGAAAGGGGAAATTGATGGATTTGTACTAAATATTAGCATCACTGACCCATAACAATGTACAGTATCCTTAACTGTCAGTATGTTTGTGTGCTCTTTATAGCGTTTCTATTCTAATTTGCAGTTAAGTGGAAGAAATAAATAAACAGATACAAATCAAAGTATAAAAAGCAGAAGTGAACAAACAGATTTTCCCTACCAGCAAATATTTATCAGACACCAAATATAAAAGCAGACACTAACCCACTATAACATAGTCACCAATGACTAAATCTCCAAAAGACTGACAAAAACATCAGTGAATTGTAGCTCTGACATGGGCACGAGGGATATAATTTACTGAAAAACAGCTGTGGGTGAAGTATATTGATCGCAAGTGTTCAGATTGTGATCACATCTTGGTTTTGTTCTGTTGATATGTAATTTCAAATATTTGTAGTTTGAAACAGATGGAAATATGACTGCTATGACTACTATGGCGAAGGCATAAACGGAGCAGTGATCATATTATCGAGCGAAAAAAAAATAAAAAGACAGCTGGGAAACAGAACCTGCTTTGTATTTTTGTAGGAAACACAGTTTAGATTGTTTTTGGGTAAGAGGTGTGTGAGTTATTGCCGTCGGTCTATCACAGAATGTGTGAGGAATATCAAAACAAAACCAACTTAACTCCGCTCCTTTAGCGTCCCTCAGAGCTTGATCCACGTTGGCATTTCTCCCCTTGGGTTTTGGTTTTGAAAAGAAAACAAATTCCACTACCCTGTCTAAACTTTAAGGATACCGGGTATCAGATTTGCACAAACCATATGCACAACGCTTTGGCTTGTTTCTCTCGCTCAAAAGCTTGACAGAGGCCCTGTGCGTAGCTTCGGTTGCTAAGCCACGATTGGTGGGTGGTGGTTTTTGGGTGTGGCTTAGCGAAGGGTCAATTCAATTCAATTTTAAAAAAGGCAAATGCAAGAAAGCATCTACTTCTTTCTTTTTGTAAAAATCTTTTACAAATAGCAATTATAAAGTCCTCTTTTTGCACAGTGAAAAATTCTTATCTTCCCTCTAGCAAAAACATTTATTAAAGTGCAAATCCATCAAAACCCTCATGGCCAGCAGAACGCATCTAAAGTTCATTACCCAGTGGGAATAAATAATCCACCATTTACCAGTTTTAGAGCATTAAAAACATTTGAACCTTAATAACATTAATTTATCAGATGATATGGTGGCTTATGGTGCATCAAGTAAACAAAATTACTGCTCTCAAACCTTTGTAGGACATTGATATAGCACATCATTATATATTTGTTTTTACAAACAAACCGTTCACTCTAGATGTGCAAATTACTAGAATACACAAGTCCTTCCATCCTCAACCTAATGCACTTTGAAACAAGTGTCCACAGAGCAAACACGTACAACATACACCTTTTCGGCTCGCTGCGAGAGAGCATTTATATAAGGCAATAAGCAGCCACACAAGCGCCGGACTTTTGTCCTGCATTGATTGCCCACAGGGCTGGAACCTATCCCAAATGTCTATGACGAGAATCCACAAGTACATGCTCCGGGGGGCACAGCCCGAGTCAATCAGCAGCCATTATCCCAATCCATTTCTAGCGTGCTGAGTGCCAAGTAGAGAGCCCACAACCCAGCTGTCTAAGGAACTAACACACAAAAGCCCAAGTTCACTGAACCAGCATTAATAATGTCAGCAGCACTACTAGATCACATCGAACATGGGCCGATATTGCATTTTAGCTGCAGCATGGAAACATTGTGTGCTACTGCATCATACTACGAGCAGTGAAGGACAAAGCCAAGTCTGAAAAAGGACGAGAAGAAGAAGAGAAGTCTGAAACTGTCGTGCCAGGCATTCCTTTTAAAGTACTGAAACAATCAAAGCTTTCAAACAAAAACCAATTATCCACTAAACTCTGGGACTTCTAAGAACGGGGAGATGTGAGAGATAGTGCCTTCGGTTGATCAGATGCTTGGCGTTTATTCTCCAGCGCTGTGTTGAGTTGCGACATGTGGTGCAAATAACATGCAATTCTTTTCTTCTAAACGTTCTGATGCCAATACACATGTACAAAAACAAATCACTTTCATGCTGGGAATTTTCCTGTTTATTATAGGAATAAATCAGCCAGAATGAATATTCAGTCATTATTAGCTAACCCTCATGTCTTTTCAAATGCCTTTTAATATTTTCCTGTGGAACAGTTCTGAGAGTATTTTGATAAATTACAATGCAGTTCAAAGCCGTCAAGCTCAATAAGGACAAACATTAAAAGCACCATTAAACCATCATAAAGTCAGTGTGATTAACTCCCTCCGTTAAGAACAACATTGGGCATTGTAAAATTCGAGCATCATCTTTGGTGACAAAGCACAAATGAACCAATGTATTGAAATTAACCACCATTTTGCTTTACTTTTTAAATATTGCATTAAACTATAATAGTCAATCCCAAGTAGGCCAAGTCAATCCTCTAACCAGACAAAACTGAAGGGAAAACACCCCAAAAACAAGCAGAAACTAAAGACAGTTGCAGTAGAGGCCAGGCAGAGGATCACCAGGGATGAAACCCAGCGTCTGGTAATGTCTATGCGTTCCAGACTTCAGGCTGTAATTGACTGCAAAGGATTTGCAACCAAGTATTTAAAAGTGAAAGTTTGATTTATGATTATTATTCTGTCCCATTACTTTTGGTCCCTTAACAAGTGGGAGGCACATATGCAAACTGTTGTAATTCCTACACCATTCACCTGATTTGGAGGTAAATACCCTCAAATTAAAGCTGACATTTCATTTCAAATCAATTGTGTTGGTGTATAGAGCCAAAAAAAAAATGTTAGAATTGTGTTGATGTCCCAATATTTATGGACCTGACTGTGTGTATGTATGTATGTTTGTGTATGTATTGTATATATATATATATATATATATATATTAGGCGTGTAACAATACATCAATGGCACAGTTTGGTTAGGTTCACGGTATTGAAGCCACGGTTTGATCTGGTTTGGTTCAGTTTGCTGAAAGGGCAGGGCTTGTGCTGTGACACCAGCAATGTTTAGGAACACTAGATTCACATGTTCAATATGAGAGTATTGCAGTTTGTACCACAGGGATTTTCATCACTTCTTTCTGTTCTTTTTTTTCCAAAAACATAAGAAGATATGGATTATGAGGAAATAATGAATAATTTACATTAACATTATGTTTTATTCTGTTCTTTTGACTTTAGAATACATGGAATATATTTCATATGGAACACTTTATATGTATTTTGTCCTTTTTGGAGCTTGTCAGGCATGGTCTCTCTGGACAACTTGGAGGAGCGCAGTAATAATGATTCTCTGAAAAATCCTCTACTTCTCAAAGAAAACCAAGATATAGTAAATGTGGAACAACTTGAGGGCTAAGTATATATAAGGGGATACTATTAACAGATATAACATATTAACATTTCTGTAAATGATTGAGAACCAGATAATTACCTCTTTATAAAGGAAGCTATCCTTAAGGTTGAATCTCCAAGCCATAACAATGTGAATGGTGGACAGCACAGCTCCAGTGATCACAGCGGCCCTCATTCGCACAGGCAGCAGTGTGTAAATTATGTAGATGAAGAAAACGGTCCACCAGATCCCTTCAGGCATGCTGGGTGGATCCACCATCAACAGGCCAAACACCTGTACCACCACCAGCACCCCCATCACCAAGTAGCTCACAATCCACATGTAGTCCTGATGAAAGCCATTTCTGTTACACACCACCATCAAAGTCAAAAACAGGCCCATGGCTACAGAAAGCACTGAAGCATACGCCACATCTGGGGGACCCTGGACACAGTGAAACGCCAGCATGACCCCGCAAACCACAACCAAAACCCCCATCAGCATTGTGAGAGAGCTCTGATTGAGTCTGAAGAAGTACCGCTGATACAGCCGCTCCAGTTTGGCTGACTTGAACTTTTTGGACTGAAAAATGTGTGCCAGATGCAATAAGCAAGTCAAAAAACACCTGTCAGGGCCCTTCCTCTCTTCCCCGCCGTCATCAGGGTCGTCACCGTTTTTTGTTTGCCTTGTGTCAGCATCTTCAAAGGCCAAGTCCACGGCTCTCAAACCCACATCGCCCTTCCTGCCATAATGATCTTCCTGCCAAACGCAGCGTGTGCTGAAGTTGCTGCTGGTGGCGCCCCCTGCTGCACGGGAGTAGTGTTGTGATGGGGCCTCCATGGACTCCGGGTCCCGTAGACAGCTCATGTAGCGTGGGTTGCACAAGGAGGAGTCCCTTTTACGCCTTGATTTTCTACCATTGCGTTCACCCCATGCTGTCTTGTGGTTGTCCACTCTTGCAGGTTTAAAGCCATTGATCCAAGACATTCTGACAAGATAAAGAGACAAACATGTCTATCAGAAGAGCATAATTGCTTGAAAGGTTAGCTCATCCTAAAATGTAAATTTACTCACTCATGACATTCCAAACTGATAAGACTTTTACTCAAATCTTAGAGATTTCTGGCACTCCATAGAAAGTCTGACCACATAAAATTCTAAGGTTTCTGAATGCTAACGAACAGATCAATCCATATGAACCAAATGCTATACAGTAGTCAACATTTGAAGTGGATCAAAAACCAATCCAAGTCCTCTGGAAGAAACGCATCAAATATAGATGATGAACAGATTTAATTTTTGCTCGCATAAAACATTGGTAAGCAAACTTACACAGAGGCTTCGTACATACTTGACAATCAAGAACAAGCCATATTGGATCTTGTAGAAGCTAAAATGTGCTGCATGTCATGCAATAATGAACCTCATTAGTTCTTGCAAAAGCTTAGACTCGAGAATGAATCTCTTTGGTTCTCACATGCCAAGCAAGCATGCTGAATCTTCACTAATTAATGTTAAAATGTGAATAAAACCAAAATGCAATCTGTTCAACGTGTATAAAACACTCCTCAGACGTCTTCAGAAACCATTAATTCATAGAAATTTCTTTTTTGTTTTATTTTCGATTTCTTTTTTGATCCCTCTATGAAATTTCTCAAGCATCAAAGATTTGGGTGAATAGACCTTCAATAGAAGGACAGAAACTGAGCAGATTTTACTTTAAACAATTAAATTAAATTAAAGTAAATCATCATCTGTGCTTGCAAGATTAACACATTTCTAATTGGTTTGTGTGTGTGTGTATGTGTGTGTGTGTGTGTGTGTGTGTGTGTGTGTGTGTGTGTGTGTGTGTGTGTGTGTGTGTGTGTGTGTGTGTGTGTGTGTGTGTGTGTGTGTGTGTGTGTGTGTGTGTGTGTGTATGTGTGTGTATACACTACTATATATTAGTAATATACATACATATATATATATATATACTGTATTACTAATTTATACTTTATTTATAATTTATACTATATAATTTATACTAAATTATACTACTAATATATACTATTACTAATATATATGTATGTAAGATACACCAATGCCACGATTTGGTTGGGTTCATGGTTTTGAAGCCACAGTGTGATTTGTTTCGGTTCAGTTTCTGAAGGGGCAGGGCTTGCGCTGTGGCACCAGCAATGTTATGGAACACTAGATTCACAGGTTCGATATGAGAGTATTATGGTTTGTACCGCAGGGGTTGTATCACTTTTCAGTTTTCTTTTTACAAAAAAACAAGAAGATATGGATTATTACAAAATATTGAATAATTTACATTGACATTATGTTTTATTCTGTTCTTTTGACTTTAGAATACATGGAATATATTACTTGTAGAGCATTTTATGTTTTTTTTGTCCTTTTTGGAGCTTGTCAGACATGGTCCCTGTGGACTTCTGTAGTAACAGCAACTTGGAGGACCTAAGCAATAATGATTCTCTGAAAAATCTTTTACCTCTCAAAGAAAACCAAGATACAGTGAATGTGGAACAATTTGAGGGTTAAGTATATATAAGGGGATACTATTAACGTTTCATGTAACATATTAACATAATTTTCTGTAAATGACTGCGAACCAGATACATACCTGTTTGTAACACATTTCTAATTGGTTTGGAACACCAGTTTTAGCAAAAGCTATATTAATGTAAAAACTAAATAATATAAATATAAAAACCCACACATACAGTACAATTTTACAACATCAGCTATGTACAATGTATCATTTTGTCCTCAAAATTTATTTTGAGTAAAACAGTACTAGATTGGCTGGTTATTCCAATGAAGGAATTTCCATGCTTGTAAAATCCTACATAATCATTTAAATGTCAACAAAATTAAAACTATATTTTACCCAAAAAATGCCAAATCACTCACTATTTACCCAGTGGTTCCAAACCTATATGAGTTTCTTTAATTGGTTGATTGCAAAATAAGACATTTAGAAGCTGAACACCTGTAACCACTGACTTCCACCAAAAAACGCAGAATACTACAGAAGTCAATAGTTACTAGTTCCCAGCTTTCTTCAAAATGTCTTCTTTTGTGTTCAACAGAAGAAAGAAAGTCAAACAGGTTTTGAGCAAGTAAAGAGAGAGTAAACAATGACACAATTTTCAGTTTGGGGTAAACCATCTCTTAAATTTCAAACATCTAAACATCAAATGAAGCAAATTCAGAGATCACAAGAAGCAAATTCAGTCAATTGTGTTTAAACTTTTAACAGGCAGCGTATTTACACAGCGAATGTTGCCAAGTAGTTTAGCGAGGCTGACTTACCTGTGTGGCTTCCCCTTTGTGTGGTGGCACGGCTCTCTTTAGCAAGGCACTGCATTTACTCTATTGTTGAGAGATAATATTACCAGCATCTTTCTGAGCACAGGGTTGGTTGAGTTTCGGGACACCCACTTAAACACAGGGTCAACAGAAAATCCTCGTATATTGCCAAGATCTTTGCATCTCTCAGCCACCTGAGTCTGTTGGTACAACAAAAACAGAGAAGATGCAGGATGAGTGGAGCATGTAAATGGGGGGGGGAGCACAACAGCCCTCTCTGAGATTACCAGGATCTGATTACCGCTAATAACTTTCATTAATAGCTGTTGCTGAATTAGCTGTTGACATTAATATGGGTTCGTGCATGTTTATGTCTCAATAGGTTAGTAAAGAGTATTGATTTCAAGCTGTAATTAACCGGATACTCTGCTTTCTGAGAAATGTCAATTGAGGTGAAAGCAAATAAAAAGCGTTGAAAATAAAAGAAGAAGATGCTGAAAGAGTCCAATCAATCTCACGATAAATCTGGTGAATGCGTAAGGGGGGAAAAAACACCACAAATGCAAGCATTTGAGAAGACTTAGGTTAATCCTGCTGTCCAATTTCCAAGGATTTGACTTTCAAAGCCAGCCACAAAAACAGTGCATTTTAAGACAGGGAGTTTTTCCCAAAATATAAACACAGGCCAGTTTTTAGCTTGCTGTCTGACAACAAAGGACTTACTGCTCATGTGTCGTCATATGTCAACACTCTGTAATTCAGATTAAATTGTCCATGCTTCCCCAAATTTGCTCAGATGAGTCACCACTTTACCTCATGTCAGGGGTATTAGTGACTTCAAGCCTTTTTTTTAGACGACGAACAGTGGAAATTAAATAAGACTTAACCAACTTCAGTTCAGCTTAGAAATGGACTCTGCATCCACAAAGACATTGAATTTAAATATTTGTTCAAATCCTACACATATTTCTTCAAACCTTTTTGTTCTAAGCAAAAATAAAGAAATAAAGAAAACCACTATTGCCATTATTTTTACCACAATTTGCAGAACATACCAACTATCATGTCACTCAGCGCAGCAAAATATTAAATACCATATTTTGTTTTTATATTTAGAACAAGAATCATTTAGTTCAATATTTAAATATTTATCTAAAGACCATCATAGTGCAGCCCCCACTTCATACAGAGTAATTCTCATTTTAAATCTTACTGTGGCACTGTCCTTCAAAACACTGGTTTACCAATTTCTCAGTTCTGATCATTGAATATTATTCTGTAGGATCTCATATTCTCTTAGATACGGTAGTCAACATTTGAAGTGGATCAAAAATGTTTTTCAAAATCGTCCAAAGAGGAGAACGGGTGTTGTCCAATTTTTTGGAACTTTTTTGATCCACTTCAAATGTGGACTACTGTATAGGCATGGGCCGGTATAAGATTCTGACGGTATGATAACCTTTGATAAAATATCACGGTTTTAGAGTTTCACGGTATTGTGATTAGTTCTTTTAAAATGTCTGGGTAAAAAACAACTATTTTTTCCCCATTGAACACAATATATTTTATTTTAAAAACATTTAAAATATTTCGGCTTTTTTGTTTTAAACATGTCAGGCTAAACTATTTAAATAAATCACTATCTTCATTAGTTTCAAAAACATCAATTTCATAAGTTGAAAAGGCATCTTTGGATAGCTTTCTTTTCTCTGGAAATAAAGTAAAGCCACTGCACTGTTCAACTCTATAGCATGCTTGTATGTTGGTATATAAGGGACTTGTTTTCAAACAATTCCTGAATCTTGGACTGACCAGTAGCTTTTCATTATAGGGTTCTTTTGCTGTAGATACGGTTGCCTTAAAAAACCTACTGAAATAGTCGTAAAAAACACATTAAAACAACTAAACTTACACATACCTTAGAAACGGTATAAAAGAAAATGTTTGCGGTTTCAAAACCTTGACTTTTACAAACCGCGGTAAACCTTGAAACCGGTAATCGTCCCATGCCTACTACTGTATATTAGTAAAGTCAGAATACATATCATCACCTTGAAATTATACGGTTCTATCTGCGTTCTGAATGATTTTGAGATATTGAGCTTCAAAGTTTTTGCATTCCATAGCAAACAGTATGTGTGTAACATTTGTTTTTTAAATAAAAAGTCTTAAAATGTAAGCAATTTATAAAAAAAACATCCCCCAATGTAAATAAGTTGTCATTTAATAAGAATATGTCAATAACTGAATTTTGACAAAAATGTCAGATAGAACCTGCAGAATTCTAAGGTGACGATATGTTGTTTCATTTCATTTTTAGATTACTTATTGTTTCACATATTTTTGACATTTTAATTTCAAGTTAAAGTTTAGTAAGGTCAGAATAAGCATATTGTCTCATTTTTACATTATTTGTTGTTTTAAACATATTTTGACATTTAAAGGTCAGTTATCTAAAACCCTTTATTAAAATATACATAATTAATTAAATACTATGCATATAAAATCACTTGAAATTAGGGCTGCACGATATTCAAAAAATTACGCATTGCAATATTTTTTTCTATCCTGCGATATATGTATACATACATACATACATATATACATACATATATACACATTAGGGATGGGCGATATGGCCTAAAATCCATATTGCGATATACATTGCAGCCTCCCGCGATAACGATATATATTGCGATATATAAATTATAATAGAACCATTTCAGAACAGGTTACATAGACCCTTAGGAAAGCCAAACTGCTATTTTTTTTAAGAAATAAAGAAACGTTGCATGTCATTTTGAGAACATTTATTGTGCAAAAGCAAAACTGTAATTAAACAACACAATGTTGCAGATAAATAAACTAAATGTAGTGCCTTTTAGAAAGAAAGACGTTTCTTTTAAGTTCTTGGTTCCTAAATGCCAAGTTGCAGAGAACAAAAAAACTGGTGTCTTTTTAGTTAAGGAACTTACACTGTACTGAATTTACTTCGTTTTAATTAGTCAAATAAAATTGTGTATTGCAGATACTTTAAATAAAAACAAATTTCAAACCTGCAGCCTAAGGTAACGCATTTCATTTTAAAAAATTTTGATCTCCTAATGAAATTAAATCTGGTGTCAATTAATAAAGGAACGGACACTGTGAATTAGGGCTATACTTCCAGTATTAGGCATGGCTATTTTAAATAAAGAAAATTCCTTTATTCTTTCCTTCTGCCCCAAAGTAACACCATCTTTTCTATATAACTTTAATGACCTTCAGCAACAGAATAATTTCTTATTGATTTCTTATTCTTATTTAACAAACAAATTAAAAAAAAAGTTTGTTTCTTTTCAGTGAGCACCACTGACAGGTCAAATCTGCTTTCTTTCTCTCCCTCTCCCTCTCCCTCTCTCTCTGTCTGCTGCAGTGTTGATGCTGCTGAGAGATTAAGATGCACCAGCCAAAGTTTGCGTATAAAGTAATGCAAAAATGAATACAATTAATATCGAAAGCAAAAGCAGAATCTCGGACATGTCCGGTTGGTAAAGTCTAGATTGGATACGCGCGCGGCCGGAAATGCGATATGCACATTAATATAGCGGCATTTTTATTTACTTTCACGTCAAGCGGTCTTTACATTGTTTTGTTAACGTTGCTAAGCAATGCATGGCACCGAATGGGGTAAAGTCTAGATTGGATACGCGGCCGGCTTTGCTCTTAATTTCGCAGGTAGATTACGTCATCAAACATGCATTATCGCGATAGTGCAATAGAATTAAAATCTCTATCGTAGGCCAATTTTGTATCGTTTATATCGCATATCGTTTATATCGCCCATTACTAATACACATACATACATACATACATACATACATACATACATACAATAGCATTCTCACTCTACATAAAAAACAAAACAAAATGAAAAAGAAAAATATTGACTGTAGTATAGACTGATGTAATAAGCCTTTTTCTAAAATTAAGCGTTTTGGTGGGTTTTAAATAAACGAAAAATATAAAATTGTTGTAGTTTTCAACTAAACCACAGATTAACCAATTCACTTTAATTAATCTAATCAGTATTTAAACTAAATCTATTTATTTATTTAAATATATATCTTCTGTAAGGTAAGGGTTCTAATCATGGAACTCGCCTCATTCACTGTCATTAGTTGTCATAACTCTATTATTCTTATTATTTTTATCAATTTAAGTTAATATATAGACATTTCAGAGGTGCGTTTCTTGGCACAACACCGGCATTTAACCAATAGCGTCTCTGCAACAAAGTGATGTCATGCCGTATGCGTTGCTGCTTCTGTGTGAAATCAAGAAAGAGGTCTAACTGTGTCACAGCATAACTGTAGATGAATTAAAAAATAATGACAATATATATACAGTTGAAGTCAGAATTATTAGCCTCCCTGAATTATTAGCACCCCTTTTTATTATTTTCCCCAATTTCTGTTTAACAGAGAGAAGATTTTCTCAACACATTTCTAAACGTAATAGTTTTAATAATTCATTTTTAATAACTGATTTATTTTATCTTTGCCATGATGACAGTAAATAATATTTGACCAGTGGCGGCTGGTCAATAAAGGGCACTGGGGCGCCGCCCCCTTCAAGTTAGACCCCTTTAATATGTTAATATTTATTATCACAAATATTAACTAAATAAATTGATTTAATTATAACATTCTAACATTTATTGTAGTCATACTAACATTTATTGAAAAAAAATGTATGAACAATATTTTTTCAAATGTGTGCGGGGCGCCGGACTAATGATTGTCTATGTAGGTACACGAACTTTTGCAATGCACGTGATATGATAATAAGCTCTAATTGACCGGTTTTAAATTGTCCTTGGGGCGCAGCGCTCTGCGTCCCGAACCCTCCCATTTTTGTTGTTAGAAAGAATCATATTTGTTTTTATATGATTGGCCTTATGTGATTGGACAATTCTCACTTAGACCGTTCAGCAGCAGCTCGTCTGTGCCGACCTTTAATCATAGTGAAAGCAAGTGCAATTTCTCGAGATGAAGGAAGATTCCGTTGTATCTTTGCAAAGATATCCGTTCACAAGGCGTTTGGATGAAGAAAAAAAAAAGAATCGAGGATCTTGGACCAGATCGACCTTCCTTGCAAATGTATTAAAACCAGCAGTCAAGTGATCGCGTGCGCGCGTACACTCTGGGCTTTCAGCACTTGTTATGACAAACGAAGTTGGCTGGCAGGTTGTGATGTAAGTCATGCCTTTTACTGTTTTCCTTGTTTGCTGTTTCAAACAGCATGACGCAAGAGAGGCTAAATGCATTGGCCATGCTGTCAATAGAGAAGAGACTGGTGACTGAGATGACTGACTTTAACCAAAAGGTCATTGAGAAATTTGCAAGCCAGAAAGAAAGGAGAGCAAAATTTATTTTCAAGTAGTGCTACTGGCCAGTGATTAGGCAACATTTATGTGTGTTTACTGATTATCTTGATTACTTCATTACTGATAACAAACCCAAATTAAACTAAAATGAACTGATTTGTGATGCATTTATTATATGCTTTAGTCATATTTTTGTTTTTTGATACATCACTGAAAAATGGCTTTTACACTCTTACTTTACCAACAGTTAGATTTTTTTTCTGGTGTTTGCGCCTCCCCCACATTTTTTAACACCAGCCGCCACTGTATTTGACTAGACATTTTTCAAGACACTTCTATACAGCTTAAAGTGACATTTAAAGGTTTAACTAGGTTAATTAGGTTAACTAGGCAGGTTAGGGTAATTAGGCAAGTTATTGTATAACGATTGTTTGTTCTGTAGACTATCGAAAAAAAAATATAGCTTAAAGAGGATAATAATTTTGACCTTAAAATGGCTTTTAAAAAATTAAAAAATGCTTTTACTCAAGCTGAAATAAAACAATCAGAAGAACAAACATTATCAGACATACTGTGAAAATTTCCTTGCTCTGTTAAACATCATTTGGGAAATATTTAAAAAAGAAAAGAAAATTCAAAAGGGGGCTAATAATTCTGACTTCAACTGTATATATGAGCACATATATATATATTAATATATATTCGAGTCCTGATCAGGAGGTACTGTCCGATTCAGAGTCTGAAACAGCGTGATCGGGTCTGGACATCCCTAATTTTAGATTAATTAGAAAGATTCCGTAGGGGGTGTATAAAATATAATAAACAAATCTACAAGCACAGATAAATTCAGTTAAGAAAAATACGCTAGTTAAATAAACAGTGTTTTATTGTTTTCCGAAGAGTTTAAATGTATTCAGGTATGCAGTAATTGAATAATCAAATGTAAAATAATACTGCATAGTCTTTGTTTTATAAACAACTCAAAATTAATCCTTATTAATTTTTCAAAGTTACAAACGCTACATTTTCTTATGCCTGGATGCTTTTAAAACCCTCACAGTCCTCAAAAAAAAAAAAAAAAAAACACTTGTAAAATGATCAATTATAATCCAGACTCAACATTGCATATACTTGCAATGTGATATTGCGAAGGATCACATTGCGATATATTGTGCAGTCCTACTTGAAATTGTAATCTGACAAGGACACTGAAATTAAATAGCTCATCTTCAATAAATGCTCCAAAACTGTGGCTAAAAATAGAACACTTTAAAGAAATAATGACCACTTCCAAGAAAACTTTCTCTCTAACATATGTCCATCCTGACCATAAATTCTGTTGGAAAAATAAAACATCTACAAGTAAAAAAAAAAAAACATGTTAAAACGTATATCCCCTTCAACACATAATCTTGAAAGGCGTGTATTATCGATTGAAATCAAACACAGCTATCTAAATAAAGTTACGGTGGTCTGTGGGAAACTTGGGCTGGTTTTCCCTTCATGGATCCCACTCTAGAGACACTGTGGCTTCACATTCTATTGCAAGCACTAATTTAAGTTGGCAGGAAGATTCGACCATTCATTCGGTACTGACATGAGGGAAAAAATGTAAGAGATGATAAAAACTTTAAACCTTTAACTCTGCTCCAGTGAAGCTATAAACAGTAATGCCTATGACAGGAGAAAGATCATTTAACACCCCACACTTATCTAATAATTATGCATAGAAATATGACCAAATAACAGACACTACCATACTTTGTGCTAATTAATAGGCCTTATGTTGTGATTGTATTAACTTTCTTTCTTAATTTAGCTTCACGCACAAGCATTTTCACATGTCAATCTGCCCTACACATGCCTGAGATATTGATTTATAAGGTCCTTATTTGTCTTGGGGCTATTGTTCATTAACACTTTACAACAAGGCTCAGTTTGTTAGCATAAGTTAGTTATAACAAAAACTACTTGTAAGGCATTTATTAATCTTAGGTCATGCTAATTTTGTAGCTAAACTCATTGAATTCAAAATCTGTAACTGTTTTATTTTCATGGACCAAATAAATAAAGTCCAGATTAACTAACAATGACAATAATTCATGCAATACATGCTATTTCTTACAGCAACATGCATTTTATGGCATTTTGCATCTTTATTACCATAGTTTGAAACATTTATTTACTCTGATCATATCTGTACAATAAATAAATGAACAGATCTTTTTAATATTCCTGTCAAAGTAGCCCTTATTTTGAAGTTTGCATTTAAATTGGTATAATACAAGACATTTTAATTGAAGCTTAAGCAATTATCGCAGCAAACAAAAAACTGTTACCTTCATATGTCCACCAAAAAAGTCATTTCCCCAACCAACTACTATTCCATTTTTGCCCTAGTATACATACCAGTCAACATCCTTGACCGATTAAACAGCATGTCATGCACAATATGGGGGTTATAGTGTGGTTTATTTTTATTTTAATCAATTTTGTACTGTTATATAAATTTGTTTTCCATTTGAAGTTATTTTCTCTTTTAGTTTTGCTTGTGTCAAAAATCTGATAATTAAATAATAAAAAAAAAAAATAATAATAATAAAGCATGACATTACATAGACTCACTGAATTCTCACCACACTTGCTTAACAATAAATCCCCATAAACAAACTCTGAAATGTGAAGAATGTGTCTCCACACTAGTAGTGCACTGCATTAGGAGCCCCCTTTGCAGTAGTAGTGTCACTCCAGCTGAACGCAAGCTCACCATACCTTGATTTTATACGAGACAAACGCAGCAGCAAATCCTGTACTCCTGCACTTACTCTACTGTAAATTCGCTTTCATCTGCCACTGTAACATGTTGCCCTGAGGTCTTCCTACACCGCCGCCGCTGCTGCTAACAAGCCCTACTACAACACACTGCAAAACAAGCACACGTTTCGAGAGTACGAGAAAGCACATCCGTAGGGCAAGCAGCGGGACTCACCGAAAGCACCCATGAATCAGCAGCTCCAGGAGCGAAAGCGCGGAGTGGAAGTGTGTCGCTGGTCCGCCGGAGAGTGACTGTGGCTGGGCGATGGTTACATTATTCTCGCGCACGCCGCTCTTCCAGTCACGTTCGTCTTCATGCTTCTTCACGCGCTGCTACGATCCGCTGGAGTCTGGAGTCCCCCTAGAGGTGCACTGTGTGTGTGTGGTGTGTGCGCGCGTGTGTGTGAGTATGTGTGTCTACATTGTGGGTAGACAGACTGATAGTAAAACCAGAATTTTTTGACATTGTGGTGACCGGGTTAATAAAATGAGGTAAACATGATAACCATGAAAGAGGAGAAATTGTGAAAGGATATTTTTTAGCTCCAGAAATGATCCCTCGTTAAAAATACCATAGTAATTTATAGTAAATATTATAGTGTTTTAACCATACTATAGTGTGTATTATACTATAGCCTGTAGTATTTAGAACACGGTGTTATGAATGTTATAGTATAGCTAGTGGCTAAGTGATAGTTCACCAAAGCTAAAAATTCTGTCATCATTTACTCACCCTTTACTTGTTCCAAACTTTCTTTCTTCTGCAGAAAGATAATTTGAAGAAAGCTGGAAACCTGTGACCTCTGACTTCCATAGTATTTATTTTTCCTATGGATTTCAATGGCTACAGGTTTTCAGCTGTTTTCAATATATATTGTGTTCAACAGAATAAAGATGTTGATAAAGTTCTGGAACCATTTGAAGGTAAGTAAATAGTTAGTAAATTTTCATTTTGGGGTGATCTATCTCTTTACATTTTGTGAACTGATAAGCTGTAATAAATACTGTAGTTTATCTTAGTTTTTACTACAGTGAACTGGTTTATTTTAGTATAATATAGTTGTAGAAAAGGTTGTAGCATTAGTTTATATAACATTGCATTTCCAACTATAGAATTATCACAGCAGATTAATTCAAGTACTTTATTATAGTATGGTTCAAAAACATTAAAGTAATTACTATAAATTACTATAGCATTTTATTTTCATATGGGATGTTTAATATAATATTAGCTTAGTATTAAAAATAACATTAAATGGAAAGTCCCCTGAACACTTTGTCAGTTGAAATGAATATTGACTCCTACTAGGGTTGAGTTTGAGACTGAACTGAGGCTGCAAATTGATGTAATTAAAAAATGAAAATAAATACGGGCATGGCAAAATCGTTAAATATCTATATATATACACACACATTTTGGGAAAAATAATCTATATTTTGTTCAGTACTGGTGACATTTCCCCCTAAATAAGCTGTTTTGAGTAAATGAGCTGCTCAGAGTTGTTTTGAGTAAATGAAGAGGTGTCATGTTTTCAGATGATTATATTAATCAGAAACACAACAAATTGCATAACTTCAAAAGCATTAAGAAATCAATAATATGGAATAACTCTGAATTTTAGTCACAACAAATGAAAATAATTGTCATTCTGGCCAACAGAAAAAAATAAAGATTTTAATGTTTTAGGTAATTTTTGTCAAAATTAAAACATGGAACAAAGAATATATTTTAGCCATTTGTCTGCTGTTTTCACTCACTCTTCTTTGGCTTAGTTCCTGCCTTATCAGGACAATTATTTTACTGGCAGAAGCACTTCCAGCCACAACCCAGCACTGAATATACAACCCACAGTTATGGGAAACACCCACACATGCTCCCATTCACACTATGACCAATTTAGTTGATCAAATTCACTTACTGAATACTGCATGTCCTTGTACTCTTTACCAGCATTTAATATCCCTATTTAAAATAACTTCTGATTCTAAAAAATGCAAAGTTGTTTTTACCCAAATGTGGGTAATATATGGCAAAACCCAACTGCTGGGTTAAATCTTTATAATCAAGTATTTTACTCAAAATGGGGTTAAGTTACAGTTTTTCTCAGTTGCTTTGTTACATTTCTCATAAACCGAAATTTTCTAAACAGTAAGTGCATTTCTCAAAACAATTTGTACAATACAAAACACCATGGATTACCTGCATGGATTACCTCTCAAAATCCTTATTTTATCTCTCAAAACTAAATTTCTGTGTCAATGAACGTGTCAGTGCCATCAGAATGACAAGTTCTTGTGTTGTTATGGATGGATAAGACATTCAAATGACTTAGTCATGCTGTCAATATAACTGTGTACTCTGGAGAAATGTTCTGATGTAAACTACGGCTAATTTATTTATTTATTTATTTTTTATTTAGTACAGTTTGTACTGTAATTTGTTGACAGATCATGTCATTGTGAAACAGAAAGGAAAAGACAACACTGCATTGCACAAAGAAAAAACAAAAGTAGAAATGTGAACATAGGACAATCGCCTTTGAGATGCACCTTCATTAGAAAAAGTCAACATTCACCTGCATGGGAGAATTCACCTGCATGGCTTTGGACTCTTTACCAGCATTTAATATTCTTATTTAAAATCACTTTTGATTCTAAAAAACTAAGCCGAAAAGAAAATGAATGAATAAATAAAGTTGGGCAAAATATGGCCCAATTGCAGGGTAAAATCTTTATCATTAAATATTTTACTAAAAATGTGATTGAATCCAATATTTAATGTGTGTTTATATATGTTAAAAGAGTCCATTTTAATTTTACCCACAGTGTTGGTGTATTAGTATATGGTGTATTTTATAAATACACAAAAATATGAGGTATACTGTACAGTAGTAGTCAGCTTTTAATGTGATTCAAAACCTTTCATCAAAGTTGTCCTAAACTATTGGAAAAGCAGTCATACTTGTCTTAGGACAATTTAGAAAACATTTTAATCCACTTCAAATGCCAACTACCGTGTACCAGCATATGAGCTAAAGTGCTCATAACTCTAATTCGGTCAAAACATGTTTTGCTTCAAATCTATTATGTCATCAGGTTTCTGGTTCAGGTGAGGGTTTGTAGGAAGAGTGCAAACCAGTTAAAAAAAAGAGGTCACTGGGTCTAAAAGAGGGCACATCTAAATGTCTGTTTGTGCTAAAGCATAAAGGAACATCATGCATAAAAAACAAGAACACAAAAATATTTTACGTATTCATCCTGCTGACGCTGTTATTATTCTCTGTTGTGAAAACACACACTATCAGCCGGTCTGGACACGCTTCACTGATATTATGGGATAGATAGACAGATATACAGAGAGACAGACGAACAGACAGACAGACAGACAGACAGACAGACAGACAGACAGACAGACAGACAGACAGATGGAGTATACAGTTAACACCTGAAGTAGATAATACACACACACACACACACACACACACTTACACATATAAATATAAACACATAATAATGTAGATCTAAAACAGAAAAATGATTGTTGGTGCTAGAAGATCAAGGTCATTTTATATAAATTAATAAAAAAAACTCGGAGTAAAGAATGGATATTAGATGTTTTTTGGTATTAGATGGTTTTTTAAAGACAATAGAAAATTATTTAAGTTATTTAGGTTTCAATTCAATTCAAGTTTATTTGTATAGTGCTTTTTGCAATAATTGTTGATTCAAAGCAGCTTTACAAAATTATTGCATTAAAATCAGATTAAATAAAAGTTACAATCAAATAAAAGTTATTATATACAGACATAGTTCACCTGCATTTTTATTACATATATAGTCTATGTGTACATGTTTAATGAACTGTATTTGTGTATTAAGTGTATGTGTTCTGGAAATTATAGTGATTGAAAGTTTTTTCATTCATTCATTCATTTTCTTTTCGGCTTAGTCCCTTTATTAACCTGGGGTCGCCACAGCGGAATAAACCGCCAACTTATCCAGCATATGTTTTTTTATGCAGCTGACGCCCTTCCAGCTGCAGCCCATCTCTGGGAAACATCCATACACACTCATTCACACTCACACACTGCCGACAATTTAGCCTACCCAATTCACCTGTACAGCATGTCTTTGGACTGAACCGGAGCACCCGGAGGAAACCCACGTGAAAGTGGGGAGATCATGCAAACTCCACACAGAAACGCCAACTGACCCAGTTGAGGCTCGAACCAGCGACCCACTTGCTGTGAGGCGACAGCACTACCTACTGCGCCACCGCATCACTTGCAGGTTTTTTTTTAAAGAGGTAAAAGAGAAAATAGATTAAAAAGTGTTCTAAATTTCTTTATTGTCCCCAGAGGGAGACATTTTCAGTCAAAGTTAAACTCAAAACACATTTTTGACTCAAAACTTAATATTTCAGCATACCCTGATACAATAAAAGCAATTACAGATTAAAAAGCAATATACAAACACATACTGAGTAAATGAACATAGACACAATCATCATAATCGTGTAATATAGATAGATAGATAGATAGATAGATAGATAGATAGATAGATAGATAGATAGATAGATAGATAGATAGATAGATAGATAGATAGATAGATAGATAGATAGATAGATAGATAGATAGATAGATAGATATTGTTTATTGATTAATAAAGTGATTATTTATTGAAAATGCGATTATGCATAGACAGACAGACAGACAGACAGACAGACAGACAGACAGACAGACAGATAGACAGATAGATAGATAGATAGATAGATAGATAGATAGATAGATAGATAGATAGATAGATAGATAGATAGATAGATAGATAGATAGATAGAACGACAGACAGAGGGAGAGAACGATAAATAGACAGACAGACAGACAGACAGACAGACAGACAGACAGACAGACAGACAGACAGACAGACAGACAGACAGACAGACAGGCAGACAGAGGGAGAGAACGATAAATAGACAGACAGACAGACAGACAGACAGACAGACAGACGGAGAGAACGAAAAACAGACAGACAGACAGACAGACAGACAGACAGACAGACAGACAGACAGATCTCAATCTTCCATTCATGTTGTTTTTATTGTATTATTGTATGTAATGTAACATAATAATAATAAACAATGAGTAGGTGTGTCTGAAGCATTGACTGCTGGTGTATGTTCTTCATCAGCATAATTAATGACGCCACATGACAAACAGCCTTGTGGCTTCACTACCTTTTAAAGTGCTTGTTCTGGACAGTGTTTTCTTTCTGTTTTGCCTTTTGGAGCTCCATTGTGAAGCTTGCCTGTGGATTCAGCACTGATAAAAACAATATGCGCTGCTCTGTTTGTGTGTGAATGTGTGTGTGTGGTTAGTGGCCTCACTATGCAAATAAAGCTTTATTTGTTCTGCGTACAGAGCACATAACCTTTGAGTGCAGTTTGATCTGCCTGTCAGAGCTGCTGTCCCCCTGCTTTTGGCCCTCAATCTGTTTTTACTGTTTTAAGCAGATCTCACGCTCGTGCTAACATCCGTTTCATTTACATTTCTTTCATTCATTGATTTTCTTTTCGGCTTAGTCCCTTTATTAATCTGGGGTAGCCACAGCGGAATGAACCGCCAACTTATCCAGCATATGTTTTACGCAGCGGATGCCCTTCCAGCTGCAACCCATCACTGGGAACATACACTCATTTCACACACATACACTACGGACAATTTTAGCTTACCCAATACACCTGTACCTCATATCTTTTGACTTGTGGGGGGAACCGGAGCACCTGGAGGAAACCCACGTGAACACGGGGAGAACATGCAAACTCCACACAGAATTGCCAACTGACCCAGCTTAGGCTTGAACCAGCGACCTTCTTGCTATGAGGCGACAGCGCTACCTACTGCGCCACTGCGTAGCCCATTTCATTTACAGTAATTCACAAATCTATTTAATTGAATCAGGCTAACAAATTTAAACCACAATACATCTTACCACCTTTTGGGAGATGATCTGGCCACATTTTGGAAATAAATAAATAAATGGAAATATATCCAAGCTATCAAGATCAGCAGACATGAGTTTATACACATAAATAAATAAATAAATAAATAAATAAATAAATAAATAAACAAACAAACAAACAAACAAACAAATAAATAAATAAATAAATAAATAAATAAATAAATAAATAAATAAATAAATGTCATTATATGTTGAGAAAATGTTGTAGTTTACAATATTTTCAATTCAGTGGAAACATTAAGTAATAGCTGTGTCCAAACTTGCATAATGTAGAAGACTGCTATTGTCAAAACAATAATAAAAAGGACACAATAATAAAAAAGTTATTTGATTTGCCTCGCATATGACTACATTATGGATAGTTATTTTCTACTTGCATTCATTCATTTTCTTTTTGGCTTAGTCCCTTTATTAATCTGGGGTCTCCACAGCAGAATGAACCGCCAACTTATCCAGCATATGTTTTTAACGCAGCGGATGCCCTTCCAGTCGCAACCCATCACTGGGAAACATCCATACACTCACTCACATACATACACTACTGTCAATTTTAGCCTACCCAATTCACCTGTACCACATGTCTTTGGACTTGTGGGGGAAACCAGAGCACCCGGAGGAAACCCACGCAAACACAGGGAGAACATGCAAACTCCACACAGAAATGCCAACTGGCCCAGCCGAAGCTCGAACCAGCGAACTTCTTGCTGTGAGGCGAGCACTGTTACCCACTGCACCACCGCATCGCCATTATTTATTATACATTATATTATTTCAAACTTCTAAAATGTCAATAAAAGTCACTTTGTTAAACTGTAGAGTTGAATTTTCAACATCAAAAATCGACAGAGTAGAGAAATATGGAATCTGTAAATTAACAGATTTAATGTTAACAGAAAATGTTTTTTTTTACAGTGTAATACTAATAAATATATAATATATAAAAATTGTAAAATAATAATTCTGAAAAAGGCCAGCAAACAAGCAGGTAGCCAGTTAAGGTAGAAACATAAATAATATATATGAGCAATATCACACTCGTAGCAGTGTGATAGGGCGGTATATCGGCACTGTATATCAGTGATGATATACAGCCATATCGTGTTATACAATTATAAATGTGATATTGCGTTTATACAACAGTTCGGCAGCATAATTGTGTATATAAAACTACTTTCTTCCACCATTCATTCACATCTGCAGCTGGTCAGAACAGCAGAAACCACACTTTAGAGATTTATTTTGAATGATTCTGTAGCGTAATAGCCAAAGTGATAACAAAATGGGTGGTTTTGCTCACATTTTAAGATTATAAGGCTGAACAGCATCAAATGCCATCAGTCTACAGAGATTTCTCAGTATTTCGCTATTGCAATCAGGAGATCACAATAATTAACCCTGAAAAAACCCAAAGCAAAGCAAACACTACCAGATTACTTTGGTATAAATACAGCACTACAACATTCAAAAAAGAGAGATCGACTTAGAAAATCACTTACCTGTTTTATAATGATTTGATCAGCTGTAATTTGACATTTGCACTGAGTTTTTCCTCCCCTAAGCACTTATTATGCTGTGTCTGTCACCATCTTGTGGCTGAACGTAAACCGTATTCGCTCTAATCAGTATGACAGACTGATGGCCGCCGACGCGCTGAATCTCCAAAATTAAAAATATTTAAAATAGGCACTGTCCTTATAAATAAACTGCATAGTTGAAATTTAAACAACTACATTCTCGACTAAAAAAGCCTCAAAGTACATTATGTTGTCCAACAACAGCAATATTTGTCAAACTGTAGTGAGTTTATTGATCTGCTGTCACTCTGTGTGGGCGGAGTAATACACAAGGGTGAAGAGGCTGTACGAGTGCTGATATTGCTGAATATTGCACTGCTATCAGCCAATCAGATTCAAGAACCAGACAGAACTGTATACATTACAATATGCCACTGCTATATCTTTATAACATGCTTTTATACATGGAATTTTGAATGAGTAAAAATGCATATAGATAAATACAGTTTTTAGAATGGCTAGAAAAGTCCTGGCAAAGTAACACTAACTCCTTTTCAATATTCCTTCATATCCATATACAATGGGGCCAAGTCTACACTAAACTATAACTCTACTACTCCACAGTATAAGCAAACACATGATAAAAATATGTCCAAAGCTTTCCTCTCCGCGCAAACAGAAAGTCACTCTAAATAAACACTTCCTCCCATTACACTAAAGCGCCGACCAACCAGATCAATAACTGACCACACAAACACACTCTTTAACTTTCAAATAAACCCTTATCCCACTTTTACAGCAAGAAGAAAATATTTTCGGATGTGAACTTTGAGTTATTGGAGTTGGGCTGAGGCCTTCCTACATCAAGCGCAACCTTCTGTTCTGTTCTGTTCTGACTCGATTCTGTCTGAAGCTTTCATTTCCTGCCTTAAATCTTCAGCAGCCCCAAGCAAAGCATGAAATTGGAGGTCAGAGGAAAAACTACACTTGTCTTCCCAGCAGGTTCAAAACACCATCCTCACCTGCTTTAAAACACTCTCATTTCTGTGTTTGTGTGTGTACTTGTATTTCTTACATCGTGGGGACCAAAAAGTATAACAATATTAGTAAATGTTGACCTTGTGGGAGCACTTTTTTTGTCCCCATGAAGAAAACTGCTTATAAATCATCAGGTTTAGGGTTGGGGTAGGATATGATACAGTTTATTTACAGTTTAAAATTCATTATAAATTATAAAGAAAGCTGTACAAGTTAAATGAGCTGAATCAACACAATTCTTGAGTTTTTTAGGGGACAACTTAATTGTTTCATGTTCAGTCCAATTAAATTTAAAAAAAAAATTAAGTTAACTTGATCAGTTTGTGTTGAGACAACATGAAGAAATTGTGTGCAACCTAGCATTTTTTTTTTACAGTGTGCACTATAAAAACTCCAGAGTTCCACACACTTTCTTTATGATGCACCATGTAAATTGAGACAGTTTTTTGACTTTATTCATGTTTTCTTTTGTTATTCAGAAATGTTCTGTATATGTTTCATGAATATGTGTTGATAAGTAAAAAAGCGGCTCTGGGAATGTTGTGCATTTCCTTTGTTTTCATAATTTCATAGTTTAACTACTCTTTAATTTACTTTTATAGGGACACATCCAATGTGAACCAGTGGGCAGCTGAAGATGTCTGTTGCTGCTGTTATTGCTAGACATTATATACATTTGATTGTTTCCATTAAAATGTATATCACATTATTAATCAAATTCTGTGAATGTAATTGGGATGTATATTGATTAATAAAAGTGATTATTTATTGAAAATGCGATCATGCATAGATAGATAGATAGATAGATAGATAGATAGATAGATAGATAGATAGATAGATAGATAGATAGATAGATAGATAGATAGATAGATAGATAGATAGATAGATAGATAGATAGATATTTTCAGTTTGTCTATTAAATTTATGATTTAACATGTTTGCATAAATGGGCAACCCAGTGGCGCAGTAGGTAGTGCTGTTGCCTCACAGCAAGAACGTCGCTGGGTCGCAGGTTCGAACCTCGGCTGGGCTGGGTCAGTTGGCGTTTCTGTGTGGAGTTTGCATGTTCTCCCTGGGTTCGCGTGGGTTTCCTCCGGGTGCTCCGGTTTCCCCCACAGTCCAAAGACATGCAGTACAGGTGAATTGGGTAAGCTAAATTGTCCATAGTGTATGAGTGTGAATGTGTGTGTGGAAGTTCCCAGAGATGGGTTGCGGCTGGAAGGGCATCCGCTGCGTAAAATCGTGCTGGATAAGTTGGCGGTTCATTCCGCTGTGGCGACCCCGCAAGGGACAAAGCCGACAAGAAAATGAATGAATCAATGAATGTTTGCATAAACAATAAATTAAGAGGTATGGGAAAAATAAGCATAAAAAATGAACATGGGAAATGGTGCTTCAAAGCACTCAAGCTGGTTCCTGGTCATTTTTAATAAGAGGCTTCCTCCAGGAATTCTTAAGGTTCCTCAGAGAACTGCCCCTTTTGAAAGGGTGCCTAGAGGATCTAGAGGGTCCTGCCGGTGTGGCAATGTGAAGAACCCCAATAGGGGCCTCCACGAACCTTTAATTTTTACAGTGATGTCCCAACATAAATTGTTTAATTTAACTTAGTAGTTTTTACAAATGTAAGTTGATTTAACATAAAACAATTAAGTTATCCCCCCCAAAAACCTCAAGAATTATGTTGCTTCAGCTCATTATATATAAGTAGTTTGAACAAGCAGCAAAAATATTTTTTGAGTGTATGTGTCTGTACCTGTTTATGTGGTTTTACAAGGACATGAAATTGTGTAATGACATGGGTATGACCTAGCTTAACTTTATTAAGGGAGGTTTTAAAATACTGCAAATCATTTCTAACAGGGTCTTTTGACATCCAAGATTTTCCACAGGTTTTCTTAAGGGTTGGGTTTAAGGCCATATAATAAGCAATTTATACAATTTAAAAAACATTACACCTGGAGAGTATTCGTAAACCGTATACGAGCAATTCCAGCATTATGGATGTGACATTTTCAGTAAACACTCAAAACCCAAATTCTTATAAAAAGCATATGTTAACATTATATTGAAACAGTATTGTAACATTATATTGTTACAGTATACAAGTTACAGTATACAACCTTCTTTGTAGAAATGCAGTTAATTTAACTGCACAATCCCAAAAAATAAATATGCTAATCAAAAGGATAAGAGTTGGCTCTATATAGAACAAAAATGATTGATGTTATTTTATTTGACATTTTTGCATTTATGAGGAAAAAGCTTCGTTATGGATGTGACAGATGTGAAATTGCCACTTGTGTGACTTGGTAAATCAAATATAATTGTTTGAAAACACTGAGAGAGACATTTTGAGTATTTTTACAGTACTGTGAAATACAAGCCTACATAAAAAACTTGGAAAGGGTTTCACTATTTTGGTGTTAGCTTAACTTTTTGGTTTGCATTTGCATGGAATTGCTCATATACAATATAATAATAATAATAATGATAATACAGTTTATTTCACTGTACAACACACACACACACACACACACACACACACACACACACACACACACACACACACACACACACACACACACACATATATATGATAAAATAAAAAGAGAAAATACAAAATGTATTGCAGTTATAAAGAGTATGTTGTTTGGAACAGATGAGTTTTAAGTCGGGATTTGAACAGAGAAGGAGAGTGTGTGTAAAAAATCCTGGTTGCCTTAATTTTTTAAGCTGAATCAAATGAACCTTATGAGTCCATTGAACTTATATTATGTTAAACTGATTTAAAACAGCTTGGGTAACTTATAAAATTAAGTTAGAATATGATTCACTTAGTTTAATAAGTTACAATGACTTAAAAACATATGCTGTCAGGACTAATTGAGCATATATTTTTTTAGTGTAGTGGTTTTTGTGGTTTACAAAGATAGTTTTTTTATTATTATGACATGGGTATGACCTAGTTATTAAGGTAGTTTGTGTCCTTGTGATTCAAAATTCTTAAAAGCCATACTTAATGGGGTCTTTTGACAATCAAAGGGTTGGATTTAGGGACAGGGCCATATAATTACACTGAAAAAAAATGATTCATTGTATTCAAGATAAGTGGTTGCAAACATTTTATATGGGAAAACAGTAATTCATTCATTTTCCTTCGGCTTAGTCCCTTTATTCAGAATGAACTGCCAACTTATCCAGCATATGTTAAAATACCGGATGCCCTTTCAGCTGCAACCCAGTGCTGGGAAACACCCATACACTCTCACATTCACACACGCATTCATACACTAGGGTCAATTTAGTTTATTCAATTCATCTATCCCGCATGTGTTTGGACGAACACGAGCAGAACATGCAAACTCCACGCAGAAATGCCAACTGACCCACCTGGGACTGGGCCTTCTTGCTGTGAGGCGACAGTGCTAACCACTGAGCCACTGTGCCATATGGGCAAACAATCACATTAAATTTAGTAACGTTCAACTTAATTTGTTTAAATTCAGCCCATATAAATTACCTTAAATTAGTCAAATTAAAAAGTGAATCCAATGAATGATTTTTTCCAGTGTTTTTACTGTATAAAATACATTACGCCTGTATGTATAGTCCCTGTAAACCACCGCGTGTGTGTGTGTGTGTTCTATGTGTTTTGTCTCTGTTGGATCACCAGTCAAGTTGATGTTTAATAGATTTTTCCTATAAACATCACGCATTAATCTCATGCCTCCATTCACCCATTTGTGTCACCCTCAAACAGTCGATGTTTGTCTTTTACTGGTCATTCCATTTTTCCAATAATTAATGCCACACTGCACTGTAATGCTACAACACTATAACAAGTTCACGTAACACTATTCAGAGGATAAATAATCATATTTCTTGAGGGCAATGGAGTTCAGCAGAAGATTGGAAGACTGGTACATTTACCAAATATTCATCCATGTTTCCATATTTCTGGACGAGAGAGAATGAGGGAGAGAATTTAGTATTTCAAGAAGCCTTTATAATAAAAAACCCAACATAACATTTTTCAATTGATCAACACAGTGTCAACTGAGTAACACCAACAAATAAAAACAATCATAAATCATTAAAATACAATCAAACATGTAGAAAAGGCAAAACATATATCCTAAAAAGATGCAAAAAGCAGCTTGTCTTCAAAGAGCTCAAACAAGATCCCTTTAAAGCACCAAAGCAAATCAAAGAGACAAACTCATTAATGGCTTTAAAATATCAATTAAAATCCTTG
This sequence comes from Danio kyathit, assembly GCA_903798195.1. NCBI lineage: Eukaryota > Metazoa > Chordata > Actinopteri > Cypriniformes > Danionidae > Danio > Danio kyathit. The sequence goes on from LR812541.1 coordinate 30,259,800, forward strand.
ATTTCATAAAGTTAAAAAATATTTCTGGATTTATAATTAATTCTTGTTGTTCAGCTTTGTGTTTTATAGTAATTTATCAATTTCCACTTGTCCTATCAGAACCTTCAGGAATTGAGAGAGAATTCTTAAAGTTCAAAATGAACTCATAATGCGCCTATATTAGATTTACCAGAAGAAGGGAAAACTTGTATGAAGATTTAAGAATTCAATATTTGTCTTTTCCAACAGATTTTATGGTAACAAAAAAATAAATTGTCTACTGCTGCCATCTAGGGTTTATAAGAAATACTGCAGTAGCTTTCCTAAGATCCTCGTTTGGCTAAATATGACAAGTTAGACACTCATCTTTTCTTCCAGTAATCGATCATTTTTTAACCTGTCACCGTTGTGAAGTTTTCCATGTTTGGAACACACACTCCCACAAGCACAATGATTCTGCGATCAATTAAATACAGAAAAACAAATGCAATTTCTGCATTAAATAATTTAGCATAGGCAAGAACAAAAATAAAAGTACATTTTGTATTAATACTGAGTTCAAGCTTTTAGAAACTATACCTTTGAGGAAATTAAGTAACATATAATT